>CM066031.1:659642932-660242932 GCA_033557465.1 Ichthyophis bannanicus
TTTCCAAAGTTACTGAAGTTAAACCAAGGTCATAGATGAGAGTCCAGCAGTGTTTTATGAAAGGTTGAACTGAAGCATACAGAATGTATACCTCCTATATGACCCGATGCACCAGGAAGGTTTAAGGCATGGTGAATGCTGCTTTTGGTAAATTCAGTCCCAAACAGACATTAGGATGAAAATTACGAAAATTAGAGGGGTTTTTGCGGGCATGAATGACAACACAGTTATTGGAAAGTTCGCTCATAAAGTGTATGTGAACTCGTGATAATGACAGACAGAAAGAATGTGATCGAATAGATTGAAGAACGGAAAGCTGATTTAATTCTGGCTGCGGCCATAGTTGAACAGAAAAAGGGCGAGGTGTCCCTAGTAGAAGGAGCAGAGGAAGGGGGCGGGGCCGAGGGGGAGTGGAAGCCCGGCCCCCAGGAAGCTAGGCGTAAACCACTTTCGCCTATTGGCAGAGAAGAAGGACAATTGGAGCGATGCATGCCCGCAACTCGAAGACCGCCCACGAAGAGGACGAAAACAATCATCAATGGAAAGAAGAAAGACGAGGCCGTCCCCGACCCTCGCGGAGGAGCCAATTCGAGAGCCAATTCCAGCCGAGAAAGAGGAGAAGCCGGTGCAAGCATTGGCGGCAAAAAGGCCTATGATGAAAAATGAAGTGGATTTAGGACAGACTGGGCTACGAATTTGCTTGTAGGTCTCCAGGAGCCTATGGTCGGAAATCAAAATAGGAGACCAAGTCGTGGAAACTTTATGGGTGATCCTGGAGCAGAACAATTCAGTAGTGGACAACGAAGATAGCCACCATTTTCTACAAAAGCCCGTCACCATGTAGGAGCAACTGGTGACCAATAAGCTCACAAAACCTTTTCTTCAGCAATTGCATATGCAGTCTAGGAGAGACAGCAAATAACTCATCAATTTCCCCTTTCACATGCCAGAATGTCCAGTGCCAACTACTGGGACGAGATATGTTGAGCCATAGCTACAGGCCCCAAATATCCTTCAACTGAAAAGAGGAGAAATGAAAAAATGACAGTTTAATTCACAAGTCCAAACCAGCAGGAATACTGCTGCTCACAGTTCCCCGAGAAGAAGAATGGAGATATTACAGTTGTGATTCTGTCCAAGATACCTATTTTGAACAAACCTTTGAAAAGTATTGATGTCCCCCACCCTTTGGAGTATGGGCAGAAGAAGGCAGTCCTCCAAGCCCTAGCCAAACATAGTAGCTCCAGTAATTGTGATGCCTTACGCCTAAGTGCTACACCAGTACACGTCAACACAATAAACCTCTCCCTTAGAGCTGCCATTTTTGAGGCATCCACCGCCACTTGCAACAGATTACTGGAACATGGCCTATTGAAAAGTATGTCAATTCCCCACACTGGGAACACCCCACTTCTGCCAGTGAAAAAGCCTGGCAAGATGACTACCCCCAGTAGCAAGATCTCAAGAAGAGTGAATGAAAGCAGTTGTAAACTATACCATCCAGTTTGTACCCAATCCTTACACCCTTCTAGGACTGATTCCTGATGAAAGCCACCCACGTTTACTGTTCTAGATTTGGAAAGATGCATTTCTTCCTGCATAAGATTAGCACCCCGTGAGTGCAGATAATTATGTGCATTTGAATGGCAAGGACCCCATCTCTGGGAAGAGGGGGCCAACTTACCTGGACCCGATTACCCCACGGATTCAAGAATTGGCCCTACCATCTTAGTGCTGCCACTGAATCAAGGACCTTTCTTAGCTATCCAGTGGCCCCGGGGAAGAGATTGCTTTCTCCAATACGTGGACGATCATGCTGATAGTCTGCTGTATCAGAAAATGAATGTATACAAGCCACCAAAGACCTCATTGCATTTACTAGATTGAAGCTGGATATAAAGTTTCCAGAGCAAAAGCACAACTATGTCAAAAAGAAGGGAAATAGTTGGGCTTTCGTATAACCCAAGGAAGTCGGAAATTAGGCAGAGAAAGAAAAGAAGCAGGATGCAGAATTCCAACCCCAATAACCAGAAAGCAAGTCAGAGCCTTTCTGGGAGCAGCAGGATATTGCCGAATCTGGATTCCCAACTTTGCCCAAATTGCTAAGCCACTGTATGAAGCCACAAAAGGAGAAGAAAAAGTCGCCACTGGAGTGGGGACCTGAGCAGGATACAGCCTTCAAAACGTTGAAGGAAGAATTGATGTCATCACCAGCCCTTGGACTACCGGATGTTCACAAACCTTTCCACTTGTTTGTACATGAAGCACAAGGAAATGCCTTAGGCCTTTTGACTCAGAAATTGGGAAATTGGGAACGACATGTACATACCTATCGAAACAATTGGACACTGTGGCCAAAGGATGGCCACCCTGCCTGAGAGCAGGTTGCAGCTACAGCTTTGTTGGTGAGTGAAGCAGACAAACTCACACTAGGACAGAATATACGAGTCACTGTGCCACATGCAGTCCTTGCTCTTATGGAACAGAAAGCAAATCATTGGCTCACCAATTCCCGAATGTTGAAATATCAGAGCATGCTGTGTGAAAACCCACAGATACAATTGGAAGTGAGCCATGCCTTGAATCCAGCCACATTGATACCTATTAGTGAAGAACTTCCAGAGCATGACTGTATAGAAGTCATGGACACTGTATTCTCGAGCGGAACCTGATCTGACAGATGTGCCCCATAGACAATCCTGACCAAATCTATTATGTTGATGGAAGCAGTCTCATCATCAATGGACGACGCTGTGCCGGATATTGCGTCGTCACTCAACATGAAGTTGTTGAATCATCAGCCCTAGCCTCAGGCCACATCAGCCCAGAAAGCAGAATTAATAGCACTTACCCGAGCGCTACTACTAGGTGAAAAACTTGTGTTAAATGTATATACAGACTCTAAGTATGCCTTCACCACATTACCTGCCCATGGAGCTCTCTACAAAGAAAGAGGACTCATCACATCTGGCGGAAAATCAGTTAAGTATGGCCCTGAGTACTGATGCTACTTGATGCAGTATGGGCCCCAACTCGGGTAGCTGTCATGCATTGTAGAGGACAGCAAGCAGGCAAAGGAGAAGTTGCCCGAGGAACAGATTTGCAGATGCCTCAGCCGGCAAGCAGCTATGACAGGACAAATTTTGCCACAAGCCACGCCAATGCAGGCAGCATTGTTTCCAGTACCCTTGAACTCATGGACACCACGATATCCACCAAAGAATTAGACTACTACTGTAACAGAGAAGATGGAGTTACTGAAAGATGGGTGGATTGAACTGCCACCAGCAGAGGACAGTCAACCCCCAGGACAAATAGTAATTCCCCGAATTGTTAGGACCAGGCCTTTGTCAAAGCTTTTCCATGAAGCCACACATTATGGGAAGACTGCTATGGAAAAAGCACTTAGACCACATTTTCTACATTGCCATGTTACCAGCCCTATCAGCCTCAGTAGCACGCCAGTGTCAAATTTGTGCCAAAAATAATGCCAAGCAAGGTCCTACACCACCACCTCGAGTTCAGTCAGGAGGTGTAACCCCATGCACCACCTGCAGATTGATTTTACTGAAATGCCGAAAGCCAGTGTATACCAACTACCTATTAGTGTAAGTTTGTACTTTCTCTGGGTGGGTAGAAGCCTTCTCCACCAGAACCGAGAAAGCCAGAGAAGTCACCAAAGTTTTATTGAGAGAGATGGTCCCTAGATTTGGAATTCCAGCAGTAATAGGGTCAGACAATGGACCCTCATTTGTTTCTCAGGTTACTCAACAGTTAGCAAAAGCTCTACAGATACAGTGGAAACTCCACACTGCATACCGACCCCAGAGTTCAGGGCAAGTTTGAGCGAATGAATCGTACCTTGAAAGCCCAAATGTCTAAGCTTTGCCAGGAGACACACTTGAAGTGGCCCCAAGGGCTCCCAATAGCTTTACTCCGAATACGCTCAGCTCCTGTGAAGTCAACAGGTTTTTCCCTTTGAAAGTTCTGTATGGTAAACCCCCACCAATAGTGCAAGGAATTAAAGGAAGTCTAAGCCCAAATTGGTTCAGAAATAACCAGGCAAGAACTCCTAGCTCTTAGTTTTGTTCTGCAGACTCTCCATGCGTGGATCCAAGACCAGTTGCCTATCAACTTGACTGAACCCCGGCATCCCTACCAGCCTGGTACCTCGGTGTGGATCAAAGATGGAAGAAGACACCGCTGGAACCCCATTGGAAGGGACCGTACACCGTCATCCTGTCTACCCCACTGCAGTAAAGGTAGCGAGATCGACGCCTGGATCCACCACAGCAGAGTCAAGCCCGCAGCAGTTCCAGAACCTGAGCATGGACCGCGGAACAGCATCACGATCGCACCTTTACGAGTTACTCTGAGACGGCAACCAGCAGCGTAGACACTTTGTCACAGTGCCTTGCATTAGCCAAGTCTTTCGAAGAGATTGCTGTTTTCCATGCAGCAACGGTTTTGTTTCAACGAACCAAATCTACGTGTGATTTTGCACACTGCTTTGCTACTACATTGATTAACCATACTTCAAAAGCCAACTGAAATTGCTAAGTTGGTTACTGTGTGTATGGACAACTTGAGGATCTTGTCAATCAACACTCAGCACCCGTTGAAATTGCTTTATTAGCGCACGGGACGAAGAAAAGATCGTCGTAGTCAAGATTTGCAAGCTGAGGATTCAGAAGAACTCCAATCAACATGTTATTTTTATCTTTGCTGGGCCCTGGTTGCCTTTTTTGGAGGTTTGGAATTGACTCATGCTTTACCTCCATGCACTGCTTGCATTACTTCTACTCGAAGTGGACTAAGAGTACCTCAGACTTTGATTTATCATTCTCACTATACATGCACTGGTAAAGTGACTCGGTTGTAGTTATAACACCACTGAACTAAATGTTTGCATTAAAGGTAATTCCAGAGTATGCTATAACCCGCATCAGAACCCTCAGATTATACGTTGGAAATACGATGGAATGATGCAGACGGACCTATAATTAATGCTACCCGACCACTTAAAGATGCTAGTATACCTGCTGTTTTATATTTTGATGCATGTGATGTTATAAATAGAGAGTAGTCGTTCCAGATGTGGTACCTGGGAAAAAGCCTATCGCAATGATCATAAGTATATGTGCCCAGAAGGTGCCACGGGATGGAGAAAGTGTACTGGTAAGAAAGAGTCATTATAGTACTGCCCCAGCTGCAGATTACTATTGCCCAATTGGGAGTGTGTTTTTTATGCTACATGGAATGCTGGTATTACAGATGAACAGAGAGACAAACGAGTTGCCACTTTGACTAAGATCAAAAACAGATGACAAATGTAAGAAAGGTGCTTGTAACCCTTTGCAATTAAGGATCCGTAATCCTAATGCATGGAAACAAGGATACAAGTTTGGTTGACTTATTGCAGGTGGAGCAGTAGATCCAGGAACCATTGTGTATATAAGATTGAATACTCAAGCCTACAAGTCATCTAAATATCACATCCATAACACTTTCTATGAAGCTATGCATGTACTAAGTTCGAAATTCCCCATCCATCCCAGAATTTGTTTCTGGAATTAGCTGGAGCAGTAGTATCCAGTCTAACGATTGCAGATTGTTATTTCTGTGGCGGACCCCAGATGGGTGATCAATGGCCATGGGAGGCCCAAGAATTGAATTATTCTCTGACTTACAATCAAAATAAATTACACAAGACTACTAGCGAATGGGTGTTAGCGCACTCAATTGTTGGACGTCTTTGCTATGCTAGAACTGGACCGCAGTTCACCCAAAAGGTAGGACAGCTGGTCTGTCTTAGCCAGAAGTTCTATAATTGCCACTACCAAGAAGACATCATGGTGGTCAGGAAGTAAAGAGCCTGAACCTCCTAACCCATTAGCCAGATTTCCTGAACTTGCTAGTTTATGGACTAACCTTGCCAAAACTCATGCTTGGCAAGCCCCACCTGGCCTATATTGGATCTGTGGAAACGGAGCGTATGCTCAACTCCCATCACACTGGGGAGGAGCATGTGGCTTAGGGACCATCAAGACCTTCTTTCTTTCTCCTACCCACAGAGCATGGAGAACAATTAGGATACCCAGTGTACACTACCCACAGACACAAAAGAGCATTGCGACAGAAGAGAGCACCCCTCCAAATAGGCAAATGGGAGAAGTGCGGAGGGTGATGATTGGCCACCAGAAAGAATTATTGAGTATTATGGACCTGCCACCTGGAATGATGATGTTATTTGGGGCTATCGAACTCCAGTCTATATGATTAATCGTATTTCGCTTACAAGCAGTAGTTGAAATAATAACTAATGAAACTAGCCATGCTCTCACACTTTTAGCTAGACAAAGCACCCAAATGCGCACTGCCATATACCAGAATCGTCTAGCACTTGATTATCTGTTAGCAGCTGAAGGAGGAGTATGTGGTAAACTGAATCTAACCAATTGTTGTTTGAAAATAGATGACAAAGGTCAAGTAGTTTGAAGAATTGCTGAAGATATGCGTAAACATGCTTATGTGCCAGTACAGACTTGGCACACATTAAGGTTACCTAACTGGTTTGCTAACCTTTTTCTCATGGCTAGGAGGACTGAAGACTTTTCTAATACTAGTATTACTAATTGTTGTTGTTATTTTCCTATTGCCATGTATAATCCCATACTGTATGCGTTCAATACACAGTAATATTTATAGTAAAGTAGAGCGGAAGACCGCCACTAAGATAAATGGCTTTATACCAACCTCGGCCTCCTGGATATAGTCGGACTCCTCTAACTGTAGTATAATTACTTTGAAGTGATTTAATTCTCACACCTTATTAACTAATAGGGTGAGATTAATCAAAGGGGGGAATGTGGCAGGTGTAGGCCGTGATCCACAGTGTCTGACATAAGCAAGCCTAACTAGCTTGACCTGTAAATGAAGCTTGTGAAGAGGCCCATAGGAATTGCACATCCCCCAATATGCTGCTATAGAACGAAGAACTCAGTAAAAGTATTGAATTAGCTTAGACAAGCAGAACAGATGGAAAAATACAGAAAATTCATGTTTAAAACTGCTGACAGAGAAGTTTCTAGAGCCCTGCTTTTCTGCACGTAGCAACTAGCCCAATAGCCTTCAAAGAAGGAAAGTAACAAGTTAGTGAACTGACCATTGTAATTGGGACTAGAAGGGGGGTAAGCAGGTGCTGAGCCCACTGAAAAGAACATAATTGGACAATCATATCAGTACCGGGACCAATAGAAGAGGTACGGAGGTTACCGGGACCAATGAAATGCTTTTCTATACCTAGAATGAAGCTAAGTCTATAAAAGTTGTTGTATTGCCAGAGAACTTTGCTCAGCCATTTTGAATTTGATTCTGCTTGAGACTTGTGCACAAATAAATGATTTGGACCTTCTGAACAGACTCCTGGTATCATTGGTTTGTCTGCGCTCTGCTGCTACAGTATATTTAGCTGTTGCTGCTGCTTGGTGTGCTTTGAAGTGTACAAAGAATTGTTGTTTATCGATGTGGCAGGTGCAGGCCTGTGACCCACGGTGTCTGAAATAGGCAGGCCAGCATGGCTAGCTTGACCTGTAAATGAGGCTGTGGAGAGGCATATAGGATTGCACATCCCCCAATATGCTGCTATTGAGAGAAAGAACTCAGTAGAAATATTGCATTAGCTTAGATAAGCAGAACTGCAGAATTAAGAAATGGAAAAATACAGAAAAGACATGTTTAAAAGTTACTGATAAGAAAAAGTACATTTGCAGAGAAATATTGAGGAGTGCTGACAGATGAGTTACAGAACCTTGCTCTTCTGCACGCACAAATGGGTCCCATAACCTTGAAAGTGTGAAAGTAACAAGTTGATGAACTGACCATTGTAATTGGGACTAGAAGGGGGTCAGGCAGGTGTCATGCCCAAAGAAGCCCACAGATGGAACATAATTGGAGAAACCTATCAGTAAACCGGGACCACTAGAAGGGATACGGGAGGTACGGGAGAGTACCGGGACCAATGAAATGTTTTTCTATACCTAGAATGGAACAGAAGTCTATAAAAGTTGTTGTAATGCTTGAAAACTTTGCTCAGCCATTTTGAAATTGCCTTGCTTGAGACTTGTGCACAAATAAATGATTTGGACCTTCTGAACAGACTCCTGGTATCATTGGTTTGTCTGCGCTTTGCTGCTACATATTCCTTGGTGCGTTGGCCGGGAAGTTGTGGAATCAAAGTGTATATAGGGCAATATACCACGGACTTTCCGCCTCTATAGGCTTGGTCCTGCCGGGATCGCGCCCTTCCGACGAGGGCCGCTCCCTGGAGCCACCGGTCCCTTGTATCGGAGGGCGTGGTCGGACCTCGGCGGGTGCCGGGCCCGGTTGGAGCCAACGCCTCGAACCCGAGTGAGGGGAGTCCGAGGTCCAACTCATGCGCCTGCTTGGGAAGTTTGAGGACCGGATCCGGTGAGTATAGTTTTGATTTTGGGTCTAGACAGAAAGAGAAAGAGCAGTACTGCCATTGGAATTTGGAATTTGTAATCTCGAGATATTGGAAATTGGTAAGAGAGCATGATCAACTCTCAAGGAAGAGCCGAGTAGCCTGGCATGGGAATTCGCTAGGTGAAACCCTCATCCTTTTTGTAATTGGGAAAAGACTAGTCAGAACAGATAGAAACGGAAGCATTCTGGGATACGTTGCTAGCATGATTGTGTGAACGAAGTGTGAATGAGAGGTCTGGCAGCACGGACCAAGTGAAGCGGACCCCTGATTAGCGCATTTCCTGACCGGGCGACCGCGTTCAGGTCGCGAAAAGGGGGAAGCGATTGTCGTCTTGTCTTGTTAGTTGTATTCCCTATAACGTTTCCAGGGCCGTGAGGACCCCTTACCCACGGTCCGCACTCCTTTTCCCTTCTGTCTGTTGTTGCGCGCACACATCGAAATGGGAGGGGCGGGGTCTACTAGAAACACTCCATTAGAATGTATGATCGCACATTTTAAAGAGGATATTCAGGAGATTATGGTATTAAAATGACAGCAGCCCGTTTGCAGATTTTGTGTACTAGGGAGTGGCCCGATCTAGACCCCATCTGGCCCCGAGAGGGAACGTTCACTGTAGAGATTATCCAGTCAATACACCGTAGAGTGCGGGTAGCGCACCCCGATCAGTACCCCTATATAGATTCCTGGTTAAGTATTTGTGAAGATCCCCCTCCCGGGCGCAGCGCTGTTATGAGGAACAGTGCAGAATAATGTTAGCTAAAACAGATTCTAACAAAAAAACGAACAGCCTAGAATGAAAGAGCAGGATAAGAAAGCCACGAAGAAACCCCATCCTGGCAGATCCTGATTCCCCAGAAGTAGTCCTCAGGCAGCCCAGAACCCCAGGTCCAGTAAGAATAGGCCGGCGTCGTCCTGCCCAGAACCCCAGAGATGGCCAGAGCCGAGGCGGGACCCAACCCCCGGTCCCCCTCCTAGAGAAGAGAAAGAGGAAGAATCAGTGGAAAGAGAAGTGGAGGACGTAAAAAGTGAGTCAGAAGCGGAAATAAGATGGAAGGATGCAGATGGACCTATATTAGCTGCTACACCACCACTTAAGGACATTACTAAACCTGCTGTTTTGAATTTTGATGCATGTAATGCTATTAATAGAGATAGTCAGTCCACCTGTGGTACATGGGAGAAAGCGTATCGAAATGACCATAAGTATATGTGTCCAGAAGGTGCCACAAATTGGTGGAAGTGTACAGGTAAAACAGGATCAGGGTATAGTACTGCTACAGCGGCAGATTACTATTGTCCATATTGGGAATGTGTTTTCTATGCTACCTGGAACACTGGTATAACTGATGAGAAAATAGATAAGCGGATGGCTACTCTAACCAAGCCAACCACAAATGATAAATGTCAGAAAGATGCTTGCAACCCCTTACATTTGCGTGTACATAATCCCCATGCATGGAAACAAGGATATAAGTTTGGTTTACGTATTGCTGGAGGAGGAACAGATCCAGGGACCGTTGTGTATATTAGATTGAATACTCAAGCCCACAAGTCATCTAAATATCATATTCATAATACCTTTTATGAAGCTATGCATGTAAATAAGTTTGAGATCCCTCACCCTTCACAGAATTTGTTTCTAGAATTAGCCGGAGCAGTAGTCTCTAGTCTTAAGATCACAGATTGTTATTTCTGTGGCGGAACCCAAATGGGAGATCAATGGCCCTGGGAAGCCCAAGAATTGAATTATTCCATGATTTATAACCAGACTGAATTACACAAGACTACCAGTGAATGGGTGTTAGCGCACTCAATCGTTGGACGTCTTTGCTTTGCCAGAACTGGACCCCAGTTCACCCAAAAGGTAGGACAGCTGGTCTGTCTTAGCCAGAAATACTATAATGCCACGACCAAGAAGACAGCATGGTGGTCAGGAATCAGACATCCTGAACCTCCTAACCCATTAGCCAGATTTCCTGAACTTGCAGGTCTATGGACTAACCTTGCCAAAGTCCAAGCCTGGCAAGCCCCACCTGGCCTATATTGGATCTGTGGAAACCGCGCATATGCACAACTCCCACCACCCTGGGGAGGAGCATGTGTCTTAGGAACCATCAGACCTTCTTTCTTCCTGTTAAACACTGAACATGGAGAACAATTAGGATACCCTGTATACACTACCCACAAACACAAAGGAGCATCAAGACAGAAAAGAGAGGCCTTACAGATAGGCAAGTGGGAGAAGTGGCGAGGTGATGATTGGCCACCAGAAAGAATTATTGAATATTATGGACCTGCCACTTGGAATGATGATGGTATGTATGGTTATCGTACCCCAATTTATATGATCAATCGTATTATTCGCTTACAAGCAGTAGTTGAAATAATAACCAATGAAACTAGTCATGCTCTCACGCTCTTAGCTAGACAAAGTACACAGATGCGCACTGCCATATATCAGAATCGCTTAGCACTTGATTATTTGCTAGCAGCTGAAGGAGGAGTATGTGGTAAACTGAATTTAACTAATTGCTGTTTGAAAATAGATGATAAAGGTCAAGTAGTTGAAGAAATTGCTAAAGATATGCAAAGACATGCTTATGTGCCAGTACAGACTTGGCACGCATTGAAATTTCCTAATTGGTTTGCTAACCTTTTCTCTTGGCTGGGAGGATTTAAGACTTTCGTTATCTTAGTACTAATCCTTGTTGCTGTTGTCCTCTGCTTACCATGTTTAATCCCATGCTGTATGCGTTCCCTTCATAGTGCTATTGATAATACAGTAGAGCGGAAGACCGCAACTAGAATAATGGCTTTATACAAAGCTAGCCCTAATGGAACTAGTAAGAATCCTTTAATCAGGATGTGGAATATTCTAGAAAGTGATTTAATTCTCACACCTTATTAAGTAATAGGGTGAGATTAATCAAAGGGGGGAATGTGGCAGGTGCAGGCCTGTGACCCACGGTGTCTGACATAGGCAGGCCAGCATGGCTAGCTTGACCTGTAAATGAGGCCTGTGGAGAGGCATATAGGATTGCACATCCCCCAATATGCTGCTATTGAGAGAAAGAACTCAGTAGAAATATTGCATTAGCTTAGATAAGCAGAACTGCAGAATTAAGAAATGGAAAAATACAGAAAAGACATGTTTAAAAGTTACTGATAAGAAAAAGTACATTTGCAGAGAAATATTGAGGAGTGCTGACAGATGAGTTACAGAACCTTGCTCTTCTGCACGCACAAATGGGTCCCATAACCTTGAAAGTGTGAAAGTAACAAGTTGATGAACTGACCATTGTAATTGGGACTAGAAGGGGGGCAGGCAGGTGTCATGCCCACAGAAGCCCACAGAAGGAACATAATTGGAGAAACTTATCAGTACCGGGACCAATAGAAGGGCTACGGGAGGTACGGGAGAGTACCGGGACCAATGAAATGTTTTTCTATACCTAGAATGGAACAGAAGTCTATAAAAGTTGTTGTAATGCTTGAAAACTTTGCTCAGCCATTTTGAAATTGCCTTGCTTGAGACTTGTGCACAAATAAATGATTTGGACCTTCTGAACAGACTCCTGGTATCATTGGTTTGTCTGCGCTTTGCTGCTACATCGATATTTCATGACACTGGGTGGCTTTTCTAGTTGAATCAAATATGTACATTTGTACAGCATCACAGACAAGGCACAAAAATAGAGTGGAGAGGATCCAAGCAACAAGGGGAGAGGTGAGAAAGTACTAGTGTAGCAGCAAAGCGCAGACAAACCAATGATACCAGGAGTCTGTTCAGAAGGTCCAAATCATTTATTTGTGCACAAGTCTCAAGCAAGGCAATTTCAAAATGGCTGAGCAAAGTTTTCAAGCATTACAACAACTTTTATAGACTTCTGTTCCATTCTAGGTATAGAAAAACAATTCATTGGTCCCGGTACGCTCCCGTACCTCCCGTAGCCCTTCTATTGGTCCCGGTACTGATAAGTTTCTCCAATTATGTTCCTTCTGTGGGCTTCTGTAGGCATGACACCTGCCTGCCCCCCTTCCAGTCCCAATTACAATGGTCAGTTCATCAACTTGTTACTTTCACACTTTCAAGGCTATGGGACCATTTGTGCGTGCAGAAGAGCAAGGTTCTGTAACTCATCTGTCAGCACTCCTCAATATTTCTCTGCAAATGTACTCTTTCTTATCAGTAACTTTAAAACACATCTTTTCTGTATTTTTCCATTTCTTAATTCTGCAATTCTGCTTATCTAAGCTAATGCAATATTTCTACTGAGTTCTTTCTTACAATAGCAGCATATTGGGGGATGTGCAATCCTATATGCCTCTTCAAAGGCCTCATTTACAGGTCAAGCTAGCCATGCTGGCCTGCCTATGTCAGACACCGTGGGTCACAGGCCTGCACCTGCCACATTCCCCCCTTTGATTAATCTCACCCTATTACTTAATAAGGTGTGAGAATTAAATCACTTTCTAGAAGATTCACATCCTGATTAAAGGATTCTTACTAGTTCCACTAGGGCTAGCTTTGTATAAAGCCATTATTCTAGTTGCGGTCTTCCGCTCTACGGTACTATCAATAGCACTATGAAGGGAACGCATACAACATGGGATTAAACATGGTAAGCAGAGGACAACAGCAACAAGGATTAGTACTAAGATAACGAAAGTCTTAAATCCTCCCAGCCAAGAGAAAAGGTTAGCAAACCAATTAGGAAATTTCAAGGCGTGCCAAGTCTGTACTGGCACATAAGCATGTCTTTGCATATCTTTAGCAATTTCTTCAACTACTTGACCTTTATCATCTATTTTCAAACAGCAATTAGTTAAATTCAGTTTACCACATACTCCTCCTTCAGCTGCTAGCAAATAATCAAGGGCTAAGCGATTCTGGTATATGGCAGTGCGCATCTGTGTACTTTGTCTAGCTAAGAGCGTGAGAGCATGACTAGTTTCATTGGTTATTATTTCAACTACTGCTTGTAAGCGAATAATACGATTAATCATATAAATTGGGGTACGATAACCATACATACCATCATCATTCCAAGTGGCAGGTCCATAATACTCAATAATTCTTTCTGGTGGCCAATCATCACCTCGCCACTTCTCCCACTTGCCTATCTGTAAGGCCTCTCTTCTTTGTCTGGATGCTCCTTTGTGTTTGTGGGTAGTATATACAGGGTATCCTAATTGTTCTCCATGTTCAGTGTTTAACAAGAAGAAAGAAGGTCTGATGGTTCCTAAGACACACGCTCCTCCCCATTGTGGTGGGAGTTGCGCATATGCTCGGTTTCCACAGATCCAATATAGGCCAGGTGGGGCTTGCCAGGCTTGGACTTTGGCAAGGTTAGTCCATAGACCTGCAAGTTCAGGAAATCTAGCTAATGGGTTAGGAGGTTCAGGATGTCTGATTCCTGACCACCATGCTGTCTTTTTGGTCGTGGCATTATAGTACTTCTGGCTAAGACAGACCAGCTGTCCTACCTTTTGGGTGAACTGGGGTCCAGTTCTGGCAAAGCAAAGACGTCCAACGATTGAGTGCGCTAACACCCATTCACTGGTTGTCTTGTGTAATTCAGTCTGATTGTAAATCATGGAATAATTCAATTCTTGGGCTTCCCAGGGCCATTGGTCTCCCATTTGGGTTCCGCCACAGAAATAACAATCTGTGATCTTAAGACTAGAAACTACTGCTCCGGCTAATTCTAGAAACAAATTCTGTGAAGGGTGAGGGATCTCAAACTTATTTACATGCATAGCTTCATAAAAAGTATTATGAATATGATATTTAGATGACTTATGGGCTTGGGTATTCAATCTAATATATACAATGGTCCCTGGATCTGTTCCTCCTCCAGCAATACGTAAACCAAACTTATATCCTTGTTTCCATGCATGAGGGTTATGTACACGCAAATGTAAGGGGTTACAAGCATCTTTCTGACATTTATCATTTGTGGTTGGCTTGGTTAGAGTAGCCATCCGTTTATCTATTTTCTCATCAGTTATACCAGTGTTCCAGGTAGCATAGAAAACACATTCCCAATACGGGCAATAGTAGTCTGCCGCTGTAGCAGTACTATACCCTGGTTCCTTTTTACCTGTACACTTCCTCCATCCCGTGGCACCTTCTGGACACATATACTTATGGTCATTCCGATACGCTTTCTCCCATGTACCACAGGTGGACTGACTATCTCTATTAATAGCATTACATGCATCAAAATTCAAAACAGTAGGTTTAGTAATGTCCTTAAGTGGTGGTGTAGCAGCTAATATAGGTCCATCTGCATCCTTCCATCTTATTTCCAACGTGTAATAGGATGGATTCTGATGCGGATTATAGCATGCTTTAATTTTTGCCATGAGTGCAAACATTTAGTTCAGTGGTGTTATAGATACACCGAGTTATTGTTCCCTTGCAGGTATAGTAAGAACGGTAAAGCAAAGTCTGAGTTACTTTCAGTCCAGTTCTAGTAGAAGTAATGCAAGCTGTGCATGGAGGTAGAGCATAAGTCTGTTCAAAACCTCCGAAGAAGGCAACCAAGGCAAAGCAGAAGCAAAGATACATGTTGATGTTGATTGGAGTTCTTCTGAATCCTCAGCTTGCTGATCTTGATCACGACGGTCTATTATTCTTCGTCCCGTTTGCTAATGAAGCAATTTAACGGGTGCTGAGTGTTGATTGAAGATCCTCAAGATGTCCAGCACACATTAACCAACTTAGCAATTCAGTTGGCTTGTGAAATCTGGCTTAGTCAACGTAGTCTCAAAGTAGTGTGTCAAATCACACACACAAATTGGGTTCGTTGAAACAAAACTGTTGCTGCATGGAAAACAGCAATCCTCTTCGAAAGACTTGGCTACTGCAAAGCACTTGTGATGAAGTGTCTATGCTGCTGGTTGCCGTCTCAGAGTAACTCGCAAGGGTACATCAGGGTGCTGCTCTGCTGTCCACCGCTCTGGTTCAGGATCGGCGGCGGGCTTGACTCTGCTGTGGTGGATCCAGGCGTCGATCTCGGCTACCTTTACTGCAGTTGGGGTAGACAGGATGACGGTGTACGGTCCCTTCCAATGGGGTTCCAACGGTATCTTCTTCCAATCTTTGATCCACACCGAAGTTCCAGGCTGGTAGGGATGCAAGGGTTCCGTCAAGTTGATAGGCAACTGGTCTTGGATCCACGTATGGAGAGTCTGCAGAACAAAACTAAGAGCTAGGAGTTCTTGTCTGGTTACTTCTGAACCAATCTGGGCTAAACTTCCTTTGATTCCCTGCACTATTGGTGGGGGTTTACCATACAGAACTTCAAAAGGGGAAAATCCTGTTGACTTTACAGGGGCTGAGCGTATTCTGAGTAAAGCTATGGGGAGCACTTGGGGCCATTTCAAGTGTGTCTCCTGACAAAGCTTAGACATTTGGGCTTTCAATGTACGATTCATTCGCTCAACTTTCCCTGAACTCTGGGGTCTGTATGCAGTGTGGAGCTTCCACTGTATCTGCAAAGCTTTTGCTAACTGCTGAGTAACTTGAGAGACAAATGAGGGTCCATTGTCTGACCCTATTACTGCTGGGATTCCAAATCTGGGGACAATCTCTCTCATTAAGGCTTTGGTAACTTCTCGGGCTTTCTCAGTTCTGGTTGGGAATGCTTCTACCCACCCAGAGAAAGTACAAACTAATACTAGTAGGTAATGGTATCCATTGGCTTTTGGCATTTCGGTGAAATCAACTTGGAGGTTGTGCATAGGGGTCACACCTCTTGACTGAACTCGGGGTGCTGTAATAAGGCCTTGCTTGGCATTATTCTTGGCACAGATTTGACATTGTCGTGCGACTGAGGCTGATATGGTTGTCATCAGAGGAATGTAGAAATGTGGTCTGAGTGCTTTCTCCATAGCACTCTTTCCATAGTGGGTGGCTTCATGAAAAGCTTTGACAAAGGATGGTCCTAACAGTTCAGGAATTACTATTCTTCCTGGAGGTTGACTGCCCTCTTCTGGTGGCAGCTCAATCCATCCGTCTTTCAATACTCCATTTTCTTTGTCACAATAGTATTTCTAATTCTTTGGTGGTATATCATGGGGTCCATAGATTCAAGGGTACTGGAAACAATGCTGCTTGCATTGGCATAGCTTGTGGGGCAATCTGTCCTGTCATAGCTGCTTGTCGTGCTGAGGCATCTGCAAATCTATTTCCTCGAGCAACTTCTCCTTTTCCTGCTTGATGTCCTCTACAATGCATGACAGCTACACGTGTTGGGGCCCAGACTGCATCAAGTAACATCAATATCTCGGGACCATACTTGACTGATTTTCCTCCGGATGTGATGAGTCCTCTTTCTTTGTAGAGAGCTCCATGGGCATGCAAGGTAGTGAAAGCATATTTGGAATCTGTATATACATTTAGCACAAGTTTTTCTCCTAACAACAACGCTCTGGTGAGTGCTATCAATTCGGCTTTCTGGGCTGATGTGCCTGAGGCTAGAGCTGATGATTCAACTACTTCATGTTGAGTGACGACTGCATATCCGGCACAGTGTCGTCCGTCAAGGATGAGACTGCTCCCATCAACATAATAGATCTGGTCGGGATTGTCTATGGGCACATCTGTCAAGTCAGGTCGACTGGAGAACACAGTTTCCATGACTTCGATGCAGTCATGTTCTGGGAGTTCTTCACTGATGGGTATCAAGGTAGCTGGGTTCAAGGCATGACTCACTTCAAGTTGTATCTGTGGGTTTTCACATAACATGCTCTGGTACTTTAACATTCGGGAATTGGTGAGCCAATAATTTGCTTTCTGTTCCATAAGGGCAAGGACTGCATGTGGCACAGTGACTCGTATGTTCTGTCCTAGTGTGAGTTTGTCTGCTTCACTCACTAGTAGTGCTGTAGCTGCAACTGCTCTCAAGCAGGGTGGCCATCCTTTGGCCACAGGGTCCAATTGTTTCGATAGGTAGGCTACAGGTCGTTCCCAATTTCCTAATTTCTGAGTCAACATGCCTAGGGCATTTCCCTGTGTTTCATGTACAAACAAGCGGAAAGGTTTGTGGACATCTGGTAGTCCAAGTGCTGGTGATGACATCAATTCTTCTTTTAACTTCTGGAAGGCTGTATCCTGCTCAAGTCCCCACTCCAGTGGTGACTTCTCTTCTCCTTTTGTGGCTTCATACAGTGGTTTGGCAATTTGGGCAAAGTTGGGTATCCAGATTCGGCAATATCCTGCTGCTCACAGAAAGGCTCTAACTTGCTTTCTGGTTGTTGGAGTTGGAATTCTACATACTGCTTCTTTTCTTTCTCTGCCTAATCTTCTGCTTCCTTGGGTAATACGAAAACCCAAGTATTTCACTTCTGTTTGGCATAGTTGTGCTTTGGCTCTGGAAACTTTATATCCAGCTTCATTTAGTAACTGCAAGAGATCTTGGGTGGCTAATATACATTCTTTTTCTGATACGGCAGCTATCAACAGATCATCCACGTACTGGAGAAGTACTCTCTTCCCCGGGGCTACTGGATAGCTTGAAAGGTCTTGATTTAGTGCAGCACTAAAGATGGTAGGTGAATTCTTGAATCCTTGGGGTAATCTTGTCCAGGTGAGTTGGCCCCCTCTTCCAGAGATGGGGTCCTGCCATTCAAATGCAAACAATATTTGGCTTACAGGGGCTAATCTTATGCAAAAGAATGCATCTTTTAAATCCAGTACAGTGAAATGGGTAGCTTCAGCAGGTATCAGTCCTAGAAGAGTGTAAGGATTGGGCACAATTGGATGTATAGTTTCAACTGCATCATTTACTCTTCTCAAATCTTGCACTGGGCGATAATCATCTGTCTCAGGTTTCTTCACTGGCAAAAGTGGGGTGTTCCATGGGGATTGACATACTTTCAGTAGGCCATACTCAAGCAATCTCTGTAGGTGGCGATGAATGCCTTCAATTGCGGCTCTTGGGAGAGGGTACTGTTTGACGTGCACTGGTGTAGCGCTAGGCTTGAGGGTTACAATCACTGGTGCTATATGCTTGGCTAGGCCTGGGGGACTGCCTTCTGCCCATACTTCAAGTGGTGCATGAATGTTCTTTAAAGTTTGTTCAAAATAGGTATCTTGAATCGAATCATCAATGTAGTATCTCCATTCTTCTTCTCGGGGTACTGTCAGCAGCATTACTCCTGCTGGTTTGGCTTGAGAATTCACTGTCATTTGCATTTCTCCTTGTTCAGAGAAAGATATTTGTGCTTGAAGCTTGGCTAACATATCTCGTCCCAGTAATGGTACTGGACATTCGGGCATGTAAAGGAATTGATGAGTTACTTGCTGTCCTCCTAGACTGCATATTCGGTTTTGAAGAAAAGACTTTGTGGCTTTGGCACCAGTTGCTCCTATAATGGTGACTGCTTTCTTGGTGAATGGGGCTATCTTTTTGTCTATTACTGAATGTTCTGCTCCAGTATCAACCATAAAGTTCATAAATTGGTCTCCTATTTGTATTTCGACCATAGGCTCCTGGAGACCTAAAGCAAACTTGGAGCCCGGTCTGTCCTAATCCACGTCATCCTCATCATGGGCTTGTGTAGCCAATGCTTGAATGGCTCCTCCTCCCCTCTCTCTCTGGAATTGTTCTCGATTGGCTCCTCCTCGGCCTCGGGGACGGCCTCGTCTGTCTTCTCGCCACTGATGATCGTATTCGTCATCTTGCTGGGCGTCTTCGAGTTGCGGGCACGTATCTCTCCAATGTCCTTCCTCTTTGCAATAGGCGCATTGGTTCACGCCTAGTCTCTGGGTCCGGCCTCCGCCTTGACCCCGCCCTCTTCCTCTGCTCCTTCGATTAGGGACACCTCCCCTTTTCTTTTCAACTATGGCCGCAGCCAAAAAATCAGCTTTCTTCTTCATCTTTCTATCACATTCTCTCTGTCTTTCAGTATCACGATTCACATACACTTTATGAGCGACTTCCAATAACTGTGTTGCATTCATGCCCGCAAACCCTTCTAATTTCTGTAATTTACGTCTAATGTCTGGTTGAGACTGGTTTACAAAAGCAGAATTCACCATGCATAAACTTCCTGGTGCCTCGGGATCATAGGGAGTATACATTCTGTAAGCTTCAGTTAATCTTTCATAATAATCTGCTGGGCTCTCATCTATTCCTTGGATAACTCCTGCTACTTTGGAAAGGTTCATAGCTTTTTGGCCTCCTCTTCTCAGGCCTTGTAAAAAGCCTTGGCGAAAACGGGCTAGGGCGGTGGATCCTTCATCTGTATTTGGATCCCATTGGGGGTCTTCATTCGGGAATTCTCTCTGAGCTGCTTCTCTACGATCTATTATATTCTGCCCCTGCGCCGGAGCTGCAGGGTTTTCTGCCATCCATTCGATAGCTGCTTTTCTAATTCTCGCTCGTTCCTCTGTGGTAAATAGGGTGGTCAGGAGCTGACGGCAATCTGGCCAAGTGGGTTGGTGAGTTTCCATAATACTAGTTACTAATTCTGTCAGCTCCTGGGGCTTGCTAGTATAGGAGGCATAATGCGACCTCCAATTTAATAAATCAGTTGTAGAGAAGGGAATATACACATAAGTTAAGGGTCCCGCTACCACTTCATCATTATCATTCTTTACGGGCACCCCCGGGACTTGCCTTAAGGGAAACAGTTTGGCTGTCCCAGGCGTCATTTGGGTCTGGGATCTAAGGGCTATTGTCGTTGTCTTTGCAGGAGTCGCTTTCTTTTTCTCAACTGGTTTTGCTTTGGGTTTTTCTTTCACTGGCTTGCTAGTGCTAGCGCTGGCTTTCTCAATTATTTGTACACTGTCCTCTTCTTCTTCTTCTGGGGGATTCCCTCCTTCTTCTTCTAGCTCCGCTTCTGGCTCACTTTTTACATCCTCCTCTTCTCTTCCCGCTAATTCTTTCTCTTCCTCTCCTCCAGGAGGAGGGGGGTCAGGGGTTGGGTCTCGCCTCGGCTCTGGCAGTCTCTGGGGTTCTGGGGCAGGACGCCGCCGAGCTATTCTTACTGGACCTGGGGCTCGGGGCTGCCTGAGGACTACTTCTGGGGAATCGGGATCTGCCAAGATGGGTTTCTTCTTGGCTTTCTTATCCTGCTCTTTCATTCTAGGCTGTTCCTTTCTCTGTCTAGAATCTGTTTTAGCTAACATTATTCTGCACTGTTCCTCATAACAGCGCTGCGCCCAGGAGGGCGGATCTTCACAAATACTTAGCCAGGAATCTATATAGGGGTACTGATCGGGGTGCGCTACCCGCACTCTACGGTGTATTGACTGGATAATCTCTACAGTGAACGTTCCCTCTCGGGGCCAGATGGGGTCTAGATCGGGCCACTCCCTAGTACACAAAATCTGCAAACGGGCTGCTGTCATTTTAATACCATAATCTCCTGAATATCCCTCTTTAAAATGTGCGATCATACATTCTAATGGAGTGTTTCTAGTAGACTCCGCCCCTCCCATTTCGATGTGTGTGCGCAACAACAGACAGAAGGGAAAAGGTGGGCGGACCGTGGGTAAGGGGTCCTCACGGCCCTGGAAACATACAGGGAATACAAATAACAAGACAAGACGACAATCGCTTCCCCCTTTTCGCGACCTGAACGCGGTCGCCCGGTCAGGAAATGCGCTAATCAGGGGTCCGCCTTCACTTGGTCCGTGCTGCCAGACCTCTCATTCACACTTCGTTCACACAATCATGCTAGCAACGTATTCCCAGAATGCATTCGTTTCTATCTGTTCTGACTAGTCTTTTTTCCCAAATTACAAAAAGGATGAGGGTTTCACCTAGCGAATTCCCATGCCAGGCTACTCGGCTCTTCCTTGAGAGGTGATCAAGCTCTCTTACCAATTCCCAATATCTCGAGATTACAAATTCCAAATTCCAATGGCAGTACTGCTCTTTCTATTTCTGTCTAGACCCAAAATCAAAACTATACTCACCGGATCCGGTCCTCAAAACTTCCCAAGCAGGCGCATGAGTTGGACCTCGGACTCCCCTCACTCGGGTTCGAGGCGTTGGCTCCGACCGGGCCCGGCACCCGCCGAGGTCCGACCAGCTCCCTCCGATACAAGGGACCGGTGGCGCCAGGGAGCGGCCCTCGTCGGAAGGGCGCGATCCCGGCAGGACCAAGCCTATAGAGGCGGAAAGTCGTGGTATATCGCCCTATATACACTTTGATTCCACAACTTCCCGGCCAACGCACCAAGGAATATGTAGCAGCAAAGCGCAGACAAACCAATGATACCAGGAGTCTGTTCAGAAGGTCCAAATCATTTATTTGTGCACAAGTCTCAAGCAAGGCAATTTCAAAATGGCTGAGCAAAGTTTTCAAGCATTACAACAACTTTTATAGACTTCTGTTCCATTCTAGGTATAGAAAAACAATTCATTAGTCCCGGTACGCTCCCGTACCTCCCGTAGCCCTTCTATTGGTCCCGGTACTGATAAGTTTCTCCAATTATGTTCCTTCTGTGGGCTTCTGTAGGCATGACACCTGCCTGCCCCCCTTCCAGTCCCAATTACAATGGTCAGTTCATCAACTTGTTACTTTCACACTTTCAAGGCTATGGGACCATTTGTGCGTGCAGAAGAGCAAGGTTCTGTAACTCATCTGTCAGCACTCCTCAATATTTCTCTGCAAATGTACTCTTTCTTATCAGTAACTTTAAAACACATCTTTTCTGTATTTTTCCATTTCTTAATTCTGCAATTCTGCTTATCTAAGCTAATTCAATATTTCTACTGAGTTCTTTCTTACAATAGCAGCATATTGGGGGATGTGCAATCCTATATGCCTCTTCACAGGCCTCATTTACAGGTCAAGCTAGCCATGCTGGCCTGCCTATGTCAGACACCGTGGGTCACAGGCCTGCACCTGCCACACTAGGGGGAGTGCAGTTAATTTTCCTAGTGTTTATCCAGTAAAAAAATGTTTTTCTTTTCCACTGGGGCTATTTTATCAGTGTTTATTGGTAAAAACCTAAAATTAGAAGCCCTAATCATGATGTAAGAATACATTAACGTGGTTTGAAACATTTCTTATAGCAAAATAACAAAAAAATTGTTTGAAGTTTATAACTCGCCTTATCACTATGGTAAAAAAATCAAAAATAGAATCCTTAACCCCAAACTACAGTAGTACAAATCTCTCTGACCATAGCAGTATTAATCCCCTTGTAAATATAAAGATTAATATGATAGGCTTAAATTGACATCAAACAGATCTTGCGGAGCAAATGTAAGGTATTGCCTTGCGCTAGTTCTGTCACTAGACCTTTGGAAGTGAGACAGTCCCAGGTCTTCCTCGGAATGCAAGGAACTCTGTGTGATGTCATCACATTCTCTTTAGTTTCCAGGCAACAGCTTGTGTACATTGTGTCCATGGCAACTGGCTTCACTGTGCTTTAAGGGCTCGGTTAAGTATTTATAATCAAAAGTGCCATTCGATCGAAAACACCAGTTTTTTCTCTGTTGTTTCCAGAAAAAATGTGAGTAAACGAAGCAAGCTGAGTAATGGAAGCCTTTCTTCTCTCTCCCCCTCCCCACTGGTGCGTAAGGCAGGAATGGTTTCATGTGGCAGTTTCGCAGGCTGCATTGACTCTTCCATGCTTTGTCAAGGCTAGGATTTGATCTGTGCGGCATTTGTTCAGCACATACTGATACACACTTGTGGGCATGACAACTGCACAGCAGCCCATCTCCTGTCAATGTACCACCCACCCACCCTTCCCTGTATTTTTGACCTTCCTTTGAGAGCACATTCAGGTGGTGCAGCTCTGTCTTTCTGACTTTATTAAGCTTTTCTTTCTATTTGCACTCATTTGCTCTGGTCAAGGGGAGAGGATGCAACTTAGATGTTTGTGGGGAGAAGGGATAGAAATTTCTGCTTTTTTTCTGATGGTAGTAGATTAGGTTTTATGGCTGAGGCGATAGCATGGCCAATGTTTGGTTCTGGATAGGGGAGTTGGATGGCAATATTTAGACTTCATTTGTGGATGGGGGGGGAATGATTTCATTGGAATCCAATCTCCTTTTGGAGGAGATAGGGCCTAATTTAATAAGGCAGGCTTTTTCTTCCAGTCTGTGTCTGTGGGAAAAAAAAGATTTAGTAAATCAGATTTTTAGTTTTTGTATTTTTTATTTTTAGGAATGATGGTATTTGGTATACATTCCTGAACAGGGGAGGCAGCTGTTTCTGTATTAAACTGTGTTCTGCGGCTAACAGTGTGATCATAGTGAGTACTAAATGGAACATATTTTATAGGGGAAATGGATAGCCATACATGTACTTAAATCAAACTCTAGCATTCCTGCAGTATTTTTGAAGGGCATGATCAGGTTGGAGTTCACAGGTGGCAGTCATTTATATTCAGACTTTATTGGAGCGGGGGGGGGGGGGGGGTGGTGGGCAAGGACTCTATTATTTTTTTTAAATCCCTCATTGGTTGAACTTTCAACAGAGGTAGTAGCCTTTTTTAAAATCAAAATCCATGCTGCATACTAGCTTTATTTTGTTAGTATGTAGGTTGGGCTTTGTTTTTCCACTTACAGTTATACACAGTATTTGCACAAATCCATCTTTAGGCATGTTTGCATTGGTTTATTATATTTTAAGGTTTTCTTAGCATACATTTCTGTGTGACCGAGGCAAATGTAATTTGATCAAAACCCCTTTGAGTTTACTATGGTAGTCTGAGGTTATGTAGGTGATGGATCGGGAAGTAATTATGGAGCCATTGATCACTGCCCTCGTGGACATCTATTTTCATCTGGGGGGGGGGGGGGGGAAGGGAGGGGACTCTATTTCCAGTCTGAACAACCTGAATTTGCTATGTTGCTGCAGGTGTTTTGTTCATGACTAGATTATTATAACTCCCTGTCGGATGGATTACTACAAACATGTATCAAATGTTAGTGCAAACCTCAGCAGCTTTGTCTTGGTTTAGAGACCGTATTTCACCTGTTCTCTCTGCCCTCTACTGGTTGCCAGTTACAATCAATCACAATGTAAAAGGTCCTTAGTTTGACCTTTAAAGTCTTAAAAGGAATGATCTCAGAATATCTCAAGTCATGACTTGCTATATATACTGCTATGTGTGTGCCTTAACACCAGGTTGGCCAGTACAACCCGCAGGGCTGTTTTTAGCATCACATCACACTTGTGGAACAATCTGTCAAGGCATATAAGCTTTATAAATGATTATCTTGGGTTTAGAAAAAGGATAAAGGGCAGGCTTTTTGATCAGGCTTTTGATCACTATTTGAAGGTTATTAGGCCTCTTCTGCTTGTTCTGTTTGATTTTGCTAAGGAGGGTCACTTATTACCTCTATTGCATGTTATGTGGACTGTATGCATTGTATTATGCATTATATTTTTTATAATATTTTATTGTTTTACATGTAATTAATTTTGATGTCATTATGAAATGTTTTATTGGATATACAATTTGTTAACACAATTCTTGCTGCTTTGTTTATGATTGTATCATTCTTATAGTTTTGTTGCTAAATTTATTTATACCACTTTTGGGCAAGCTGGAAGAGCAGGCTAAATAAATTTGATGTTGTAGGATGGGGGGAAGGATTATAATTTTATTTCTTGTTTTTTTGGGTTCAGAGAGGAGTTTATATTTTAGATGAGATGTGAGCTTTGATGTTTGTATTTTCAGAGATTAAAACTCGGTGATATAGATATCTATATCTATAAACCTTTTTCAAGCTGTAAGAACCCAGTTTTATAAGGTTCTTCCTCCCGGTCTCAAATTCATGCTCTCATATCATCACACAAGGGTCCTACTTACTAAAGTGTAGTAAATATTTGCAGTGATCTCATGTTAATTGTCAAAATTAACATGCAGTAACTACAAAGCCTCAACATTAACTGTTCAGGGCATTCCTAGCATCTTCCTATATACCTAGACAATATATTTACCGTGTATTAAATGCATTGCAGATGACTCAGTGCGGTTAACTGCTCTGCATTGTCTGCCATGGTGTCAGTTAATGTGCTATAATTACCTCTATGTTAACTGTAAGACTCCATTCTCGCCCAATCCCCACCTAATTCCATGTCAGGCAGGTAACATGGTAATTAAGCAAGTGCTATCAAGTCGTCACACTGGTGGTTTCTGCTAACTGCTATTTAGCATACTTTGGTAAATAGGGTCTAAATGGGGAGCCACAGTTTGGACCTCATTTTCTAAAATGTGGTACGATTTTGCAGTTCCTGAAGGTTAATAGCCACCATTAACCATATGGTAATTACAGTTCATTATCGTCCCTCCAGTTCAGTCCCGAACCTCTGGGTAGTCAACTCCTTCCAGCAGCTTGGAGACTGAGTACATCACATTCTTTAGAATGGTAGTAGTAGTAATATCCCTGGCTCCTCCCATAAGCTCCCAGTACACTTGGTCTCCAAGCAGCTGGAGGGTGTGTGAGTCCAGGTCAGGACTCACTGAAGTAACAAATAAGGACTTTTTAGTGTTTTTTCCTTTTTGTTTAATGGAATTTCTTTTAGTTTGCTTTAGTTTAGTTAATTTGTGCTAATAAAGTTTAAAAAAAAACAAAAAACAGGGAAGTAAGCCGGGCAGCACTTGGAGGTGCTTCTTTCAATTCTTTTATTTTTGTTTTTATAGACAGAGCTATCATCCCGGTGCTTTGGTGGCTTCCGATCCCATCAGCGGGTGAGGAGCCGTCATCTGATTTTACAGCACAGTTTGTTGCTGCAACTGCCTTTTTTTCTTCCTGACGCTGAAGCCGTTTGCCGGCTGAGCACGGGAGCTTACACGGGCCGTTTTCAATTCGGACCTGCTCGTTTGATCGGAGGAAGGTCGTTTTAATTTCTTGGGGCTGCGGCTTTATATTCAAGGCCGGATTGTTTTTCTAAGTCTCGGCTGTAATTTTATCGTGATTTGTTGCCTCAAGGTATATAAAGTCCGTGTGAGAAGATGGTTGGTAGTTGTTTTTTTCCAGTGTTCTTTTCTCTTAGGCTTCTTAGAGCCTCCATTTTTTGATTAAAGCTGTATTGCTGTCTGAGGCTCACTCTAGTACATTATATATTTTATATTTAATTTTAATTTAATTTAGATTTATTTATTCAGTGTACCTGGGGCATTGTCTGGGGACCACTAGGATTTTTATTCAATGCCTGCTCGCCCGCGCTATTTGCTTTGTGGTACCAGGAGAGGACACCTGTCAGAAGCAGGAGTGTGTCACTCATGTACTGCAGCGGCCTCTGATATGGAGCATTCGCTTCTGGAAAAAGCCAAGGAACCTATTCCTTCAACATCTCAGGTTCCGCCGGGCCCTACAGAGTCTCTACTTCTCATGGAAACACAACTTCCTTCTGGTGAGTCTGGTTCCGCTGGAGTAGACCCTTCACCATCTCTCAATTTGGAAATGATGACTTTGGGAGGTGTTTCGCCAGAATTTCTGCGTCTTTTGCACCAGGCTTTCTGTTTGGGCCAGCAAGGGGGTGGTGCAAGTTCCACTACTACCACTACCATGGTAGTTTCCTCCGGCTTCCAAAAGGAAAAGCTTCCGGGTCCACCACTCTCTAAGAAGGCCAGATTGGATGAGGATCATCCAAATTACTCTGATGATATAGATTTCAAACCAGATATGGAAAATGAGGAGCTGGAGGAAGGTGAAATTTTAGAGCCCAAGGATCGGTCACGTGTTGTGTGGGTTTTTCGGTGGGAGGAACTGCCCGCTTTAATTGCAGAATCTCGAAAAAGCCCTTAATTTACCAACTAATTCTGTGGTGGAGGACGCTTTAGAGCAGGGGTGGGCAATTCCGGTCCTCGAGGGCCGCAGACCAGTCAGGTTTTCATGATGTCCCTAATGAATATTCATGGACCTATTTCCATACAATGGAAGGCAGTGGATGCAAATAGATCTCATGACTATTCATTATGGACATCATGAAAACCTGACTGGTCTGCGGCCCTCCAGGACCGGAATTGCCCACCCCTTCTTTGGAGGATCCTCTCATCCAAGCGGTGCGGACTTCTCAAACAGTCTTTCCTGTTCACCGTGTGGTGAAGCAGATGATTCAGGACGAGTGGGATTTGCTGGAAGCAGGCCTGAGAGGGGCTAGGGCATTCTCTCGTCTTTAACCTCTTTCAGATCAGGAGCGGGAGATGTTTTGTTCTCCTTGCGTGGATGCAGCTGTTTCAGCTTTTACAAAGAAGACTACCATTCCAGTAGAGGGCAGTGCAGCCCTAAAGGATGGTCAAGACAGAAAATTGGATACGCTTTTGAAACAAGCGTTTGACGTTAGTGCTTTGTCATTGAAAGCTTCTATTTGTGGGGTCTGGGTTGCAAGAGCCTGCCTTCGTTGGTCCCAACTGCTTCAACAGCCGGAGGGAGCGACTATGGAGCATATGGCTGATGGTGGTAGATTGGAATCAAGAGCTGCTTATCTGGCGAATGTCCATTATGACCTCATTTGCAGTTTGGTGCGCTGTATGGCTTCAATGGTGGCTGATTGTTGCTATCTATGGCTGTGAAATTGGGCAGCAGATTCTTCGTCTAAGTCCCGGCTTAGTAAGCTTCCTTTTAAGGGGAAGCTTCTTTTCGGGGAGGACTTGGACAAATTAGTTAAGGAATTGGGTGAGTCCAAGGGTGGACGCCTTCTGGAAGATAAATCTAAGCAGGTGCGTACCCCGGTACCATCTCATGGGCAGGTACGGGATTTTCATCGCTTTCGAACCTTTCACCAGCCAGGATTTCAACGGGGAAGATTTTCTTCCCGAGGTCAAACATTCAGAGGTTTCCAGGGTGCAGGTAGAGGTTTCTCTGCTTCCTCGACTTCTGGTTTTAAAAAGACACAATGAAGTACAGAGGGTCCAGGTGGAGGTGCAGCCTGTGGGAGGTCATCTATGGTATTTTTACTCTGCTTGGAACCAAATAACCTCCGACCAATGGGTTCTGGAAATTATTCGCGAGGGTTATTCTCTCGAGTTCGCAAAACCCATAACCAACTTTTTTATCCAGTCTCCCTGTGGAGCGTCGGACAAGGCTCTGGCGGTAAAGGACACTCTAACAAGTCTTCTACAGTTACAAGCTGTAATTCCGGTACCCAGAGGCCCATACAGCTGCGGTCGGTACTCGTTTTATTTTGTAGTGCCTAAAAAAGACAGTTCTTGGCATCCAATTCTGGACCTCAAGGGAGTAAACCGTTGTCTACGGGTACCACATTTTTGCATGGAAACTTTGTGGTCCATAATAGCTGCGGTGAGAAAGGGGGAGTTCTTAACTTCCCTAGATCTCACAGAAGCATATTTACATATCCCTATCAGGGCTGTCCATCAGCAATTCCTGCGGTTTGCGGTTCCAATGGGGCATTTTCAGTTTCAAACATTGCTGTTTGGTTTGGCCACGGCACCCTGGACTTTCACCAAGGTTATGGTGGTAGTGGCTGTGGCTCTGAGAAAGGAAGGGGTGGTTGGTTCACCCTTATCTGGACGACTGGCTCATCAGAGCAAAATCCAGATAAGAAAGTGTACGAGTCACTGCTCGAGTGGTTCAATTTCTAGGAAGTCTTGATTGGATAGTCAATCAGACCAAGAGCCAACTGCTTCCATCCCAGAATTTGGAGTACTTAGGAATCCGCTTCGATACACAAGTAGGGACAGTGTTTCTGCCAGACCGTCAAGTACGTAGTTTACAACATTTAGTTCAGCAGTTTTTAAAGATCAAGTCTCCCACTGCATGGAGGTACCTTCAGTTATTAGGCACAATGGCAGCAACACTGGAAGTGGTACCGTGGGTGAGAGCTCATATGCGCCCTTTACAGAGAGCACTTCTTCGACGATGGTCACATCAGATAGGTTCTCTAACCCAGCGGCTCCCGTGTCTGTGGGGGTAAAGACAGCTCTTTATTGGTGGCTCCAACGAAAGAATCTAACTGCGGGCATGCCTCTCGAACAGCCGGATTGGATTCCAGTCTTAACCGATGCCAGTCTGTCGGGCTGGGGAGCGCAATGCAGGGGGCTCTATGTTCAAGGGACTTGAAGCAGGCAGGAGTCCAGTTGGTCGATCAACAGATTGGAGTTGAAAGCGGTGTTCTTGGTGCTCAAAGCCTTCGAAAAGATTCTCTTGACCCAGTTGGTGAGAGTCTTATTGGACAACGTGACGGCAGTAGAATATTTCAATCATCAGGGCGGCACAGTACCGCTCGAAGACCTAGCAGAGAAGTTATTTCTCTGGGTAGAACCTCATCTCCAAGCGTTATCGGAAGCTCACATTGCGGGAATAGACAATGTAGCAGCGGACTATCTCAGTCGAGTTCGCGTAGATCCAGGAGAGTGTGTACTTCATCCGGAGGTATACTCTCAGATTGTCCGCAGATGGGGAATGCCACTAATGGATCTAAAGGCAACCTTTGATTCCGCAAAGACCAGTCATTTTTACCGAAGGAGGTGAGAAAGAATGTCAGAGGGCATCAATACCCTGTTGCAGCACTGGCCGACAGAGGGAATTCTCTACGTGTTTCCACCGTGGGCCTTGATAGGCCGTGTAGTTCAGCGGATCGAGGAACATCACGGATATGTTATTCTAATAGCTCCGGATTGGCCAAGACATCCTTGGTACGTGGACCTGATGCGAATTCGGCCATGGCGTCTGCCACAGCGCAGCGACCTGCTTTTGCAGGGTCCTCTACGTATGCCTCAGGTGAGTCGATTCTCGCTTACGGCGCTTGGCTCTTGAAATGGCAAGGTTGAGATGTAAAGGTTATTCAGAGCAAGTCATTTCAACCATGATAAATGCCCAGAAGAAATCTACTTTGCTTGCCTACATACGCGTTTGGCGTGTGTTTGAAGCATGGTGTTTAGGTCAAAAATTGCAGGCTTCTTTAACTATGGTTCCTCATATCTTAGCCTTTTTGCAGGATGGTTTTGATAAAGCTCATTACGAGTGCAGCTCGTGGCTATTGCTTGTTTTTGCGGAAAGGTCAATAAAGGAGCCTTTGGGTTCGCATCCAGATGTACTGCGTTTTCTTTGGGCAGTAAATCATATGCGACCTCCTTGTCGTTTCTTAGTTCCGTCTTGGGATCTCAATTTGGTTCTCAGAGCGTTAACCAAGGAGCCATTCGAGCCCTTGTCTCAGGCTACATTAAAGGATTTAACTTTGAAAACAGTTTTTCTGGTGGCAATTTGTTCCACACGAAGGATTTCTGAATTGCAAGTTGTCTTGAAAAGAACCTTTTCTTACCTTTTCTCAGGAGAAGGTGGTTCTCCGCCCTGTTTCTTCTTTTCTGCCAAAGGTGGTTTCGGCATTCATGTCAATCAGCCAGTTTCTTTGCCGGTTTTGGAGAGTTTCGATGGGTCATTCATTGGGCGTGATCTGCATCGGTTGGACGTAAAAAGGGTCCTCAAGTGTTATTTAAAAAAATTCCAAAATATTTTGTAAATCCGAGCGTTTGTTTGTCCTCTTTGGCAGTCTGCGTAAGGGCGAAGTGGCAGCTAAAGCCACCATATCCAGGTGGATTCGTGAAACAATTCGTGAAACAATTCGTGATAAAGATCAAGTGGACCAACAGCCGTTTCAACCTGTACCTTATGATTGGGAACCATTGGTGATGAAAGAAGAAGTTGAAGCAGCATTGAAAGCCTTATCAAAGAACAAAACACCAGGCATTGATAGCATTCCTATAGAAGTATTGCAGCAATCTGATGCAGCTGTTACCATACTTACAAGGCTCTGCCAAGAAATATGGAAGACAACATCATGGCCAACTGACTGGAAAAGATCTGTGTTTATACCAATACTAAAGAAAGGTGATCCAACTGACTGTGGAAATTATCGCACAATCGTTCTGATCCCACATACCAGCAAGATTCTACTGAACATTATTCAAAAGAGACTACAACCATACCTGGAACAAGAACTCCCTGAAGTGCAAGCAGGGTTCAGGAAAGGGCGAGGAACGAGAGACATCATTGCGGATGTGAGATGGATCCTTGAAAAGACTAAAGAATACCAAAAGGATATCTATTTGTGCTTTATCGACTATAGCAAGGCTTTTGACTGTGTAGACCATGAGAAACTCTGGGCCACATTAAGAAGCATGTGTATACCAGAACACCTGATCGTACTCTTGCGCAATCTGTACATTGATCAAGAAGCAACATTTCGAACGGAACAAGGAGAAACAGAATGGTTTAAAATAAGCAAAGGTGTAAGACAAGGCTGCATACTTTCCCCCTACCTGTTTAATTTATATGCAGAACAAATCATCAGAGAAGCAGGATTGTATGAAGACAACAGAGGTGTGAAGATTGGTGGAAGACTCATCAACAACCTTCGCTATGCTGATGATACCACATTATTGGCTGAAAGTGAAGATGATCTGAAACATTTGCTTCTCACAATCAAAGAACATAGTCTCAAAATGGGCCTGCACCTTAATGTAAAGAAGACAAAGATCATGACAGCTGGCATAATCAACAGGTTCATCGTTGAAGGAGAAGAAATTGAAATTGTGAACAACTTTAACCTACTTGGATCAACTATCAATAAAGAAGCAACAAGCAGTCAAGAAATCAAACGACGCATTGCTCTTGGCAGAATGGCTATGAAAGACCTAGATAAGATTCTCAAGAGCAGAGATGTCTCTCTCCATACAAAGATTTGACTTGTTCAAGCCATGGTATTTTCAATAACATCATATGGATGTGAAAGCTGGACAGTGAAAAAGACAGACAGGAAGAAAATTGATGCTTTGAATTATGGTGCTGGCGGCGAATACTGTGTATACCATGGACTGCCCGAAGAACAAACCAGTCGGTACTAGAGGAGATCAAACCTAAGCTTTCTTTAGAAGCTCAGATGACAAGACTTCGACTTTCATACTTTGGACACATCATGCGAAGAGAGAGATCATTAGAGAAAGACATCATGCTTGGCAAGATAGAAGGTCAGCGCAAAAGAGGAAGGCCAGCAATGAGATGGATCGATACAATAACAGCAGCTACAGGTACCAGTCTGTCAACAATGAGCCGCCTGACTGAAGACCGAACACAATTTAGGATAGCTATCCAGATGGTCTCCATGAGTCGACTCCGACTCGACGGCACTTAACAACAACAACATATTTTACAGGGGCGTGTAGTTCCTTTAGGGCTTCGAGCGCATTTCACTAGAGCCCAAGCTGCTTCTTGGGCCGAGTATAGTTTGATTCCCCCCGGTGGAAATCTGTCGGGCGGCTACATGGTCTTCATTACATACTTTCAGCAGACATTATCGCCTAGATATCCAGGTAGCGGGAGACGCCCGTTTTGGTTCGGCGGTTTTACATGCCGGATTAGCGGGTCCCTCCCATTAAGTAACTGTTCTGTTACATCCCAGAGGTTCGGGACTGGACTGGAGGGATGATAAGGAAAATGAAATTAGACTTACCTGCTAATTGTTGTTCCTTGAGGAGCTCCAGTCCAGTCCCGTATCCCACCCAGGATGTTCAGTGATGCTATGGACCTGTCTTTCGGTTTTGGTGGTGATCCGCTTGGTATTTTTTTTTCCGCTATATTTTAGTTTATGTTAAGTGTTGCTTATTTATCAGACAGTTTATATTTTCTCTAATTTATGTTTATCTTATTGTTGCTTTTTAAGAAGTTAAAGGAAGTACCTCCTTTAGAAGTGCGACATATATATTATCTAGTTAATTGGTTTTTCCTTATTGGAAATATGTTTATTTATTTGTTGCTCCTCTAAGTTTGCTTTGTCAATAGGTTATGGGAGGAGCCAGGGATATTACTACTACTACCATTCTAAAGAATTTGATGTACTCAGTCTCCAAGCTGCTGGAAGGAGTTGACTACCCAGAGGTTCGGGAATGGTCTGGAGTTCCTCAAGGAACAACAATTAGCAGGTAAGTCTAATTTCATTTTTCCCTCTTAACTGTTAGGGGTATTACCAACATTTTGTCATTCCGTTAATGCAGAGGAAAGTTCTTTACTATAAGTTAACTGAATGACAGATAATGTGATACAGTGAGCTACATCTGTTGAGGTGGAGTAACTGTATTACTGCATTAAAAGTTAATATGCGCTAACTACCACTGTGCTAATTGTAAGGTTCATGCCCCGCCCATTTCTTGACACCCTTCCGTGTTATGCAGCTAATGTGAATATTAACACACATAAATTGCTAAGGCATAACTTTAACTGTGAACTTGCACTAACTGTTGCATTAACAGTTAACGTAAATAGGTCCCTTTGAATTTCCACAGGATATGGTTTGCGCTATTCAACTGTGGATTCAAAATGACCACCGTGGCACCTTTAGTTATAATGTAGAAACATTAATTTTACTGAGAACTGAGCCATTGAAGTTTATGGAAGAAAATGGTGTGGAACGGAAAGACAGCCTTTCAATGAGACCAAGTCAGCTGAGAAGAAAAGTTCAATTACATGGTAGACATAGATCTGCTGTAATATTCTAATACTAGATATGGTTAGGAGGCCATAAATAAACTGGAGGCCAAAAGAAAAACATAAAATGTTATTTTTTCTATTAAAAACATAAATGCCTTTTTTAATGACCATAACTAAAGGTACGCATTCAGTTCATTAGTGCACCTTAATAATTTAGTGCAAGCAAAACTGAATTAGCACACATTCAGTTGGTCTGCATGCATATAAAAGTTCCAATGTATATTCAAATTTTTTATTAAAATGAATGTCTGAAATAAACATAAGAACATAAGATATGCCATTATTAAGAAGGGACCCAGGATATCAATGCTTGAACCAATACAAGCATTGTGGAACCTGTGTCCCTTGGGGAAACTGCTAGGTACGTATGACCTAGATTGGCCACTGTTGGAAACAGAATACTGGGCTTGATGGACCTTGGTCTGACCCAGTATGGCATATCTTATGTTCTTATGTTCTTATGTTCATCAAGTCCAGTATCCTGTTTCTAACAGTGGCCAATCCAGGTAACAAGTACCTAGCAGTTTCCCCAAAAGCCACAGGTTCCACAATGCTTCTATTGAGGCAAGCAGTGGATATCCTGGGTCCCCTTTAATAATGGCTTATGGACCTTTCCTCCAGGAACTTGTCCAAATCTTTTTTAAACCCGGCTACACTAACAGCTTTTACTACATCTTCCGGTAATGAATTCGAGTTTGATTACATGTTGAGTGAAAAAATATTTTCTCTTATTAGATTTAAATAGGTTGCCCTGTAGCTTCATTGCATGTCCTCTAGTCTTTCTATATTTTGATGGCATAAACAATCGATCTAGATTTACCCGTTCCACTCCATTCATTAATTTATAGACCTCTACCATATCTCCCCTCAGCCATCTCTTTTCCAGGTTAAAGAGCCCTAACCTCTTTAGCCTCTCTTCATAGGGATATCCTTCCATCCCCTTTACCATTTTGGTGGCTCTTCTCTGTACCTTTTCTAATAACACTATATCCTTTTTAAGATACGGCGACCAGAATTGCACACAATAATCAAGGTGCGGTCACACCATGGAACGATACAGAGGCATTATAATTGTTTTATTTTCCATTCTTTTCCATATGATACCTAGCATTCTATTTGCTCTCTTGGCCGCCGCTGCACACTCGGCGGAGTGTTTCAACATGTTATCCACGGTGACGCCTAAATCATTTTCCTGGGTGATGGTTCATAATGTGGAACCTTCCATCATGTAGCCATAGTTTAGGTTGTTCTTTCTTAGGTGCATAACTTTGCACTTGTCCACATTAAATTTCATCTGCCATCTGGATGCCCAGTCTTCCAGTTTATCAAGGCCCTCTTGCAATTTTTCACAATCCTCATCGGTTTTAACAACTTTGAATAATTTTGTCTCATCTGCAAAGCTGATTACTTCACTCATTATTCTCATTATTCCCATTTCCAGGTCATTCATGAATATGCTAAAAAGCAGCGGACCCAGCACAGATCCCTGGGGTATTCCACTATTCACCTTTCTCCATTGGGAAAATTTGCCATTTAGCCCTACCCTCTGCTTTCTATCTTTTAACCAGTTCCTGATCCAGAATAATACACTGCCTCCTATCCCATGACTTTTTAATTTTGCCAAGAGTCTCTCATGAGGGACCTTATCAGAGGCTTTCTGAAAATCCAGATACACTATATCACCTGACTCACCTTTGTCTACCTGTTTATTCACACCTTCAAAAACACATAACAGATTAGTCAGACAAGACCTTCCTTGGCTAAAGCCATGTTGGCTATCTCCCATTAAGACATAACTATCTGCATGTTCAGTAATTTTGTTCTTTATAATGGTTTCTTCCATTTTTCCCAGTACTGATGTCAGACTCAGTGATCTGTAGTTTCCCGAATCACCCCTGGAACCCTTTTTAAAAATTGGCGTTACATTGGACATCCTCCAATCTTCAGGTATTACAGATGATTTTAATGATATTTCCTTATCGTCCCTCCAGTTCAGTCCCACACCTCTGGGTTGTATACTTCCTTCTGCAGCTTGGAGACTGGGCATATAGAATCTTGAAGTCACCTCATTTATACAGCTGGCTCCTCCCACCAGCCCCCAGTGTACTCAGTCTCCAAGCAGCGCAGTGGGTAGTGAGCTTAGGTGCTGGGCTCTCTAGAGTGATAAATAAGGAGCTTTGCAGTTAGGGAGCTTAGTTTTTAATTGCTTTAGTTTGATTTACTTGGTCTATTTTGTTTGGTTTGTTTGGGGTAGTAAAGATTGTTTTGAAAAAAAAAATTTTTTATAGAGGTTACCGGGTTTAGTCGGGTGCTTTGGAGGAGACTTTTCCTTTCTGCCCTGCTTCCTGGATGGTTGTTTCTGCCTTCTCTCCCCTCCTTGGCTGTTCGGGGGGCAGCTGAAGTGCCGTTAGACTCTTCTCTGCACGGCCGGAGTCAGAGCGGTTTTCACTACAAGGGAGCCATTGGCGGCATTTGAACTGTGATGCTGCAACTGACTGGACAGATTCAGTGTATTTTCTGTTAGTCAGCTTGTTCTACCCGGCGTTTCCTTTGCTTTCCGGTGCTCCAGAGTTGATTGGGAACAGTCGCGATTACCTGGGGAAAACTAGCAAATGCATGCATGGACAGAGGTCATTTTTCAATTAGTAACCGTTCCACGGCCTATTATCCGTGCTTTTCACGCGTTTCTGCTGCGATCTCGAGTTTACTTGACAGATTTAAATGTTTTTGGTATTTTTGGGGGTAGTTGATTGATTTTGATTACTGTTATATAAAAAAAAAGGAAAATCTTTCTTCAATTTCTCTTTTTTAGGCATTTTGGGCTCAGAAAGCTCATGACTCCACGTCCACAGTGCCTTTTTTGTGGCACCCGGCGAGGAACTGTATCGGAGGCCGGAGTGTGCCGTGACTGTGCTGCGGAAGCACTTACCATGGAGCAAAAACTTCAGGTACTGTCTAAGGAAGGTTCGTCAGGAGCACAAGGGGCTCAGGCCTCAGTGGAGGTGAGTGTTCTCTTGGAGACTCCCATCTCTCCTCAAGGGGTGACTCTGTCAGCTCCACTTCCATCAATGTCTCCTCTGGTAGCGGGAGGAGTCCTGCCTGGTTTTTCCCCAGATTTTGTTTTTTGCTACATCAAGCCTTTTGTTTACGCCAGCAAGGGGTTATGGCAGACCTCTCAGGCCTAGGAGCCGGAGGGGCTGGACTTTTGACAGAAAAGGTTGAGGCTTTCTTAGGGAAGCCAGCTAAGAGAGCTCAGTCTGTAGAAGAGCAACCTGCCTTGTCAGACTGGTTAGATGGTGAGGATTTAGAGGAGCTAGATAAAATAGCAGAGGAGCTGGAGGAAGGAGAGATTCTAGAGCTTGAGGACCAGGCTCAGATTATTAGAGTAGTTCGTAAAGAAGAGTTGCCGGCTTTGATAACGGAATCCCTTCAAGCTCTTAATTTGGTGATGGATCAGCCGGCGAATGAGGAGTCAGTGGAGGATCCTATCATTCAGGCCGTTTGCAAAACACAAGCGTTTTTTCCAGTACACCGTGTTGTCAGGCAGATGATTCAGGATGAGTGGGACCTTCCAGAGTCAGGGTTAAGGGGGGTCCGGTCCGGGGGTCCGGTCCATGACTTGTCTCTATCCCTTGTCCAATCATGAGTGGGAATCCTTTCGATCTCCCCGTGTAGATGCTGCGGTGTCGCTGGTTACCAAGAAGACTACGATTCCAGTAGAGGGCAGTGCGGCTCTAAAGGATGGTCAGGATCGCAAGGTGGATTCTTTGTTAAAGCAGTCCTTCGAAGTTAATGCCTTATCTCTTCAAGCTTCAATCTGTGGGGCTTGGGTAGCAAGAGTGTGTTTAAGATGGTCGCAGCATTTACAGTTTCCTGCAGAAAAGCTGCAGGAACAGGTAGCGAACGTTACTAAGCTAGAGTCCGGGGCAGCTTATCTGGCAGAACTGCATTATGACCTCATTAGAGGACTGTCTAATAGCATGGCTTCTGTTGTGGCAGCCCGGCGTTATCTCTGGTTGTGGAATTGGGCAGATAATTCCTCAAAGTCTCGTCTAAGCAAGCTTCCGTTCAAGGGGAAGCTTTTCTGCGGTGAGTATTTGGATAAGTTGGTCAAAGACTTGGGAGAGTCCAAGGGAGGTCGTTTGCCGGAAGATAAGCCAAGATCTAGTCAGGTACAAGTTCCATTGTGAGGGCAGTCATGCGATTTTTGTCGTTTTCGAACCTCTCGGCTGGGTAATTTCCAAAGAGGGAGGTTTCCCTCTCGGGGGCAATCCTTTAGAGGATTTTGAGGAGCGGGCAGAGGTTTCGCAAATTCCTCACCCTCAGGTTTCAAGAAATCCCAATGAAGTGAGGAGGGCCCTGGCGGCAGTGCAGCCTGTAGGAGGACAGTTGCGGGAGTTTCTTCCAGCCTGGGTCCAGATAACGTCAGACAAATGGGTTTTGGAAATCATTTGCAAGGGGTATGGTCTCGAATTCGCTCAACTGATAGTCGATTCCTTTGTTCGGTCTCCATGCAGGGGGCAAAGCAAAGCATTGGCGGTTGCGGAAACACTCACTCGTTTGTTGAAGTTGAGAGTGGTGGTTCCGGTGCCGCCATTTATTTCGTGGTTCCCAAGAAAGACGGAAAGTGTCATCCCATTCTGGATCTCAAGGGAGTGAACCGTTGTCTGTGGATGCCTCATTTTCGCATGGAAACGTTATGATCGGTTATTGTGGTGGTGCAAAAAGGAGAGTTTCTGATGTCTCTCGACCTCACCGAAGCGTATCTGCACATTCCAATCAGAGCAGCTCATCAGCGCTTCCTTCGTTTTGCGCTACCTCGAGGACATTTTCAGTTTCAGGCATTACCGTTCGGTCTTGCTATGGCACCTCGAACATTCACCAAAGTCATGGTAGTGGTAGCGGCAGCGTTGCGCAAGGAAGGGCTGTTAGTACACCCTTATCTAGACGATTGGCTCATAAGGGCAAAGTCAAGAGCAGAAAGTGTAAAGGCTACTGCCAGAGTGATACAGTTTTTGGAAAGTCTCGGCTGGGTAGTGTGGTGGAGAAGCAGGCTCGGAGTGCAGGAAAAGAAAGGGGAAACAGTCTTTTTTTTCTAAACCCAAAGAAACTGCAGGCACAGGAAGGGTTAACACCCAAAGTAAAGCCAAAGATCTCCTGCAGAGGAGTGCAGGGCCAGAGACACACCCAGTTCCCATGGAGACCGAGGGAGGAGATGGGAGTGGTTCGGGGGCGAAGTCAAGAGCCATAGGACAGCCCCAAACATTTAGGCAGGGAAGTTTCACTCACAAACAGATTGCACAGGAAAGGATTGCACAGAAGTGGAAGGAGCCACAGGAAGGGAATGCACAGAGATGGGCATGGAAGGAGAAACAGACACGAGCTGAGAAGGAGGATGTGATTGAAAGCAGACACAGAGGCACTGAGACAAGCAGAGTTGTGGCAGCGCCCCTGGGACAAAGGAAGCTGACCAAGGACAGGAACAGAGAGGTGAGAAGGCCAGAGGAGAGCTCGGGGGAAGATTCATCTGAGGAGGAGATATTTTCCAGAAGCTCCTGGTCTGGCCCTTCTCAGTATAAGGGGCCTACAGGAGGACAACACACTACTGGCAAAGTGAGCCCTTAACAAACCTTAAAGAAGCTTTTAAATAGGGAAACCTTTTCCTGCCCTTCCCCCACTAGCTCACGTACTGAGAAGCATAATTGGGAACAAGTGTTGAAAACTTTACAGCGTGTAAAGGCTCCTCAGGCAGACGCTGAGGAGAACACATATCTGAAAGAGCCCAGTGAGGAAGAAATGGAGCTAGGAGACACTTTTTATGAAAGTGGGGTTTCAGATATGGAAATTGAATGTGCTATCTGTGCCAAAGAAGAATAAGGAACTGAACAGGGTTTTAGTAACTGGAGAAAAAACCCCCCAGGAGTTCTTAATAAGGACATTCTATGCAAAAGCCCATAACTTTTAGCTAGGCTGATCAATGACTGCTTGGCTGATAAAGCTGCATGGTTAACGAAGCCAGAAAGGAGCTAAAAGTATAACTTGTATCTTGAAGAAATATTATTGAATTTTAAAGCCTGTTGGTGGACCAGGGAAGGTTGTGCTATACCAGCTGTGAAACAAACAGTGAAGTAGTGTACTGCCTCCTGGGGACCGGAGAACAGACTGCTGTTGTAAAGAATTTTTACTTGTGAAAAAGGTGTGTTTAAACTAAACTAAGCCAAGCCAAAGACTGTTTAACCAGGCTTACGTTTATCACTGGAGAAGTATCCTGAGCTTTATGTTTTGTAGTCTTCAACATTCTTGCCAAAGAATTTAATTTGGTTGGGAAAATCTTATTTCTTGAATAAAAGAAATTTCCTGCGACCTTTGATCTTGGCTCTAATCTATTTAAGACACAACTACATGCTATTGGGCTAACTTTTTATACAGAGGACGATCGGAGCCCTCTCCCACTACTAGGCGACTGCCTGGCCACACGGGGGAGCTCCAACAGTAGTCAATGTGGCCAAGAGTCAATTGATACCCTCTCAGGTACTGGAATATCTGGGGGTTCAGTTCGACACTCGAGTGGGTTCGGTGTTTCTGCCGGATCTCCGGGCCCAGAAACTTTGTCTTTTGGTGCACAGGTTTCTGAAATGCGTTGCACCAACAGCTTGGCAGTATCTTTAGGTTTTGGGGATGATGGCAGCCACTCTGGAGGTAGTGCCTTGGGCAAGGGCGCATATGCGGCCTTTACAGTGATCGTTACTTCGCTGCTGGTCCCATCAGCAGGATTCCTTGACAACTCGACTGTCCTGTCCAGCGGGGGTCAAGAAAGCCCTTCTGTGGTGGCTTCATCCAAAAAATGTAGCTGCAGGCATGCCTCTCGAGCACCCGCAGTGGGTTCCAGTCCTAACTGACGCCAGTCTGTCGGGTTTGGGAGCCCATTGCGAGGGATTGTTCACACAGGGAGCCTGGAGTGCTTGGGAAGTTCAATGGTCAATCAATCGTATCGAGTTGAGGGTGATAGGTCTGGCGCTCAGGGAGTTTGAAGCCAATCTCCTGGTTCAATCAGTCTGAGTCTTGTGAGACAATGCCTCCGCAGTGGCGTATGTCAGCCATCAGGGTGGAACGGGCAGCTCAGCTCTAGAAAAGGAAGCAGAAGATTTGTTCAATTGGGTAGAACCTCGTCTTCAAGCGATATTGGCAGCGCACATTGCAGGAGTAGACAATGTGACAGCGGACTATCTGAGTCGGGTGCACGTGGATCCCGGAGAGCGGGAACCTCATGCAGAAGTGTTTGCTCAGATGGTTTGTTAAGCATCTTTTTAGTGCTAGACACTTATTTCTTTCTTCGTGTTTGTTGTGCGTCGTTGCGCAGTTTGTTAATTTTTTTTCTCTTTATCTTCTCTGGCAATGGGGGGGGAACAGTCTCCTCTTTTAGTGGAGTGGATCAGTTTATTTAGATATGTAGGTAAGGTGGTTGTCAACAATTGTGTTACTTATTTATTGCTCCTTTGGTTCTGCTTTGTTAATAGGTCACTGGGGGCTGGTGGGAGGAGCCAGCTGTATATATGAGGTGACTTCAAAATTCTATATGCCCAGTCTCCAAGCTGCGGAAGGAGGTGCACAACCCATAGGTGCGAGACTGAACTGGAATTCCTCAAGGAACAACAATTAGCAGGTAAGTTTAATTTCTCTTTCACAGTTTACCACTGTAATAGTAGGTTTGCAATCTCATATTTTAGTTGTTTCAAAACCCTTGGATGTATACCATCTAATCCAGGTGATTTGCTACTCTTCAGTTTATCAAATAGTTGTAATGCATCTTTCCGGTGTATCAATATTTCTTTCAATTCTTCTGCAACATCACCTTTAAATACCATTTCGGTCATGGGTAGCATCCCTACATCTTCCTCATTAAAGACCGAAGCAAAGAATTCATTCAGTCTCTCCACTATGGCCTTGTCCCCTGTTAGTGCCTCTTTTGCTCCTTTATCATCTAATGGTCCAACGGACTCCTTCATAGTTTTTTTGCTACAAATGTACTTGAAAAAGTCTTAATTACGCGTTTTTGCTTCCACAGCAAGCTTCTTCTCAAATTCTCTCTTTGCCTGCCTTATTAATGCCTTGCATCTAACTTTCCAGTGCTTATGTTGTGTCCAGTTTTCATCATTTGTCTGAAAATCAGGAAAGAAAATCTGAGTTTTTGCCTGTGCAGATCCCTAGAATGCATGGTTGAAATGGTGCTTTTAAATTTAGATCATTATTGGGCATATTTATGAAAATATGCTAAGATGTTAATGTCACTTGTATGTAAATGTTAATGTCACTTGTATGTAAATAGTTATTCGTGTTATTGTTTTGTATATAGTTGCTCCTGTTATCCAGGTTGATTCCCCTGTTATATGTAATGATCAGATAAATGTAACTTGTCTGAAGTTTCTTGTTCCATGTAAACCGTGCTGATATTGAATAGTGCGGTATATAAAAATTGTAAATAAATAAAATAAATGCGTGATTTAGCACATGCTACCATTGGCACGGACACATGGTAATGACTATCGTGTGCTAAAAACAGCCAGTGTGCCAAAAATCCCATGCTATCTACTAAGCACAGTATGGGGATGGAACAGGTGGGTTATGGGCAAAGATGGGCATGGACAGCATTGCTGTTAATGTTCACTGTGTTACTGTGCTCTCACCACTGCAGGTATTGCGGATGCACTTAACTCTTTCTCAAAAGCAGGCTTTAAATGCATCAGATTATATCACTGCAGTTTACACTGCCAATGTTAAAAAAGAAATAAAAAGAACCCAATCCTCCCTAACTGCATCCCAAACTACTCCTAACCCTCCTGATATACCTAACCATTCCTCCCCGCCCACTCAAGTACCAGTATTACACCCCAATTCCTCCAATCCCCCCCCAAAATACCAGTATCGCCCTCCTCCCATACTAAGTACCTACTTCCCCCGGGTCTTCAACCTCCCTAGTGTCTAGTGTTGCCCACAATTATCTGCTCCCTGAACCCTTTGGTTTCCCTGAAATACCATGATCACCCCTCTATCCTACGATACTCTTCCAAGTGCCCAGTATCATTCCTCTCTGTCCACCTCCCTAATCTCCCCAAGCACTTACCAGAGGTTTCTGTAATGGTATAATGATGGAGTAGGAGAAATGCCTAGATCTGCCCTATTGACCCTTGGTTTCAAAATGGTGACTCTAACCCTGGTGGTACTCTTTTCAATACCACCACTCGGGGTCAAGCTGTTCTAGTCTTCAGGAAAGCTAACTTTAAGATTGGGGGGAGTGGGAAATACCTCAGTGAGTCATTACTACTACTACTACTATTACTACTTCTACTACTGATCATTTGTATAGTGCTGCAAGACGTATGCAACACATGTAAAAGACTGTACAGACTATACAGACACTATACAGACACATGTAAAAGACTGTCCCTGTTCGTCAGAGCTTACAATCTAGTTAAGACAGACAACACAACAGCTAAGGACAAGGATACATCTAGGGCAGGGGTGGGCAAGTCTGGTCCTGGAGAGCCGCAGACCAGTCAGGTTTTCATTGATGTCCCTAATGAATATTCAGGAGATCTATTTGCATCCACTGCCTTCCATTGTATGGAAATAGGTCCATGAATAGGTTCCTAATGAATAGGTTGCCTAATGAATAGGTTCATTAGGGACATCATGAAAACCTGACGGTCTGCGGCTCTCCAGGACCGGACTTGCCCACCCCTGATCTAGGGGAATGGTAAGAAAACACATAGGAGACTAAGCAGATCAAGATCCAAAAGCGGCCTAACTGAATGGGAACATCTGGGAGAAGTAGAAAAGTAGTGGGCAAAACTAAAAGGAAATATTTTATTTCTGTATTTATTTAACAGGTTTTTATATACCACTTTTAGCCCAAAGAGATTTACAGAGAACAGTAAACAAACTCAATTGAGTCATGGTTACACAGAACATAAGGGTACTGATAACTTGGAATTAACATAGTGAATGGGGGTTAATAAACCTGTTTAATAAGAGGGTGCTGTAGTTCATGCATTATGGTGTTAGATGATTTTGTCAGTCTCATAATGCTCGATGAAGAGCTGGGTCTTTAGCAACCTTTTCAGGTCCTTGTTGTCTGAGCTGCTGTTCTGGGTTCTGGGAGGGAGGTCCATATTGAGGGTGTGAAGAGAGTGAAGGCTCTGTTGTTGGTTTGTTGGATGCATTTTATCTTGAGAGGTGGGATGGATAGTAGGTTTTGGTATATATATCTTCAGTCTTGTTGCAGGGGCTCTTTTGATTAGAGAATCAAGATAGGGGACTGATTGGTTGTGTATAATTTTGAATACTGTAATCACAACATTGTGTTTTTTTCTTTGGGCTATTGAAAGCTAATGTAAGCTATTGAGTGTAGGTGTGATGTCCTGTTATAATTCTATCAGCAGTATTCTCACCAGTTGGAGTGGATACAATGCATGTTTTGGTAGGCCCTGGTATAGTATGTTCCCATAGTTGAGATGCAGTGTGATGATGGCCTGGAAAACTGTTCTGAAATCAGTGTGGTTAAGTAGCAGTCATAGGTGTTGGAGTGATCTCATCTTGATGTATGCAGTGTTATTAACTGCCTTCCTGATGTGGGAGAGCGTGTTAAGGTTTTTGTCAAGGGTTATACCCAGGTATTTGACCTTCTCTTTTAGCATGAGATCCAATTGATGTAGTTTATATTTTGAGGAGTGGTGAAGGAGGGATACCTTGAGATTACAAGCACTTCGGACTTGTTGCTGTTCACTACCAAATTTAGCGAGTAAGTCAGTGACAGCAGTGAAGCAGTCAGAGATGGTTGAATAATTAGGGATTTGTTTGTGGAAGGGTGTGTAAAACATATCAGCATATAAGTGAAAGTGTACTTTGAATTTTCTTAGTAGGTCGCAGATAGTTTGGATGTATGTGTTGAAGAGAAGTGCTGATAAGTCTGAGCCTTTTGGGATACCCTGTTTTAGTCTGAATGAGTTAGATAGGAGTGATCCAATTTTGACCTGCTGTTGTCTATCAGAGAGGTAGGATGTAAACTGTTCCAGAGTGTTGTTGCATAGTCCTGTTTTAAGGGCAATGAACCTCTGTGTTAGGAAATACATAAAAGTAGGAGGACAAGGATGCCACTAAGGCTCTTGAAAGAATGATCAGAATAGATGAAGAAAACTACACGAGATTGCTGAAAGAGGAAGACAAGCAGCAATATATGGAAGAGCTAAGAGAAGCTGGAAAAGTCATCAGAAAAGCAAAGATGCAATTGGAATAAAAAATAGCCAGTACAGTAAAATGGTGGGATAAGAGTTTTTTATGATATGTTAGTGAAAGAAGGAAATGCAAAAGTGGTACTGTTAGACTCATGAGTGACAGGGAAGAATATGTAGATGCTGATGAGGATAAAGCAACTTTTCTTAACAAAAATTTATATTCTGTGTTCACAGATGAAGGGTCAGGAGTAGGACTGCAGAAATTAAATAAAAATAGGAATGGAAGTGAGGTGGATTTCCAATGATTTTCAGAAGACTGTTCTTGATGAGCTAGTTAAATTAAAAGTAGACAAAGCAACGGGACTGAATGGGACACATTTGAGAGTACTGAAGGAACTTAAGGAAATTCTGGCAGCTCTGCTGTCAGGCCTTTCCAATAGTTCTGTAGAGTCAGGAGTAGTCGTGGGAGACTGGGGAAGGGTGAATGTGATTCCTTTCCACAAAAGCATATGTAAAGAAGAGGTTGGAAGCTATAGGCTGGTTAGTCTTAGCTCTGTGGTGAGTAAATTAATGGAACTGCAACTAAAACAGAAGAGAATGCAATTTCTAAAACCCTATGGGCTACAAGATTGGAGGCAGCATGGTTTATTAGAAGTAGATCTCATCAGACAAATCTGATTAATTTCTTTGACTAATGAACCGAGAGTTGGATCAAGGGAGAGCACTTGATATGGTGTATTTAGACTTCTGCAAGGCTTTTTACGTGGTTCCATATAGACAATTTACAAATAAACTGAGCACTCTTGGTATGGGCTCCAAAATGAACAACTGGTTTAGAAACTGGTAGAGGGGGAGGTGACAAAGGGTAGTGGTAACTGAAGTTCACTCAGGATAAGAGTTACCTATCTTGTGCCCCAGAGTTCAGTTCTTCTTTAAGTTCTTTTTAACATTTTTGTAAATGATATAGCAGAAATGCTGTTGGGTAAAGTTTGTCTCTTCGTGGATGACAGAAAAATCTGCAATAGGAAAGACACCCCAGAAGATGTGTGTAATCTGAGGAGGGACTCAGTGAAGCTTGAAGAATGGTCTGGAATTTGGCATCTAAGCTTTAAGGCTAAAAAATGCAGGGTCATATATTTGGGCTGTAAAAACCCAAGGGAGCAGTACAGGATAGGGGGTGAATGAAAGAAGAGCGTGACCTGGGGTGATTGTTTTGTTATCTACCTAGCCAAATGGAAAAGTGACATCAAAAGCCATTAGGATGCTTGAGTTGAATCTCGTGCAATATGGCTTTTGTCCCTTCTATTCTACTGAAACAGCTTTTGCCAAAGTCTCCAGTGACCTATTCCTGGCAAAATCCAAGGGTCTTTTCTCAGTCCTCATCCTTCTTGACCTTTCTGCTGCTTTTGACATTGTTGACCACCACCTTCTCCTCGATACCTTGTCTTTTCCTGATTTTAAATGCTCTGTGCTATCAAACTACCCGAGTCTGTATGTCAGGCTTCATCTGTGGCCCTTTTCAAATCCAGGCTGAAAACTCACCTCTTCGAGGCTGCTTTTGGATCCTGATCCACTTAGTCTCTAATGTGTTTCCTTATCATTCCCCTAGATGTATCCTTATCCTCAGTTGTTATGCTGTCTTGTCTAGATTGTAAGCTCTGATGACAGAGACCGTCTTTTTGCATGTGTCGGTACGGCGCTGTGTATGCCTTGTAGCGCTATACAAATGATCAGTAGTAGTAGTAGAGTGCATAGGGAGAGGAATGGTTGGCAGAGAAAAGGATATGATAGTGCCTCTGTATAAATCTCCAATGAGACTTGGAGTTCTGTGTATAGTTTTTGAGATCACACTTTCAAAAAGATATAAACAGGATAGAGTCAGTAGAGAAGGCAGTTATTAAAATAATCACTGGGCAGGAGAGGGTAGATATGATAGAGACTTTTAAATTCATGATGATGATAAGGGATAGACAGGAGTGATGTAGGTAATATTTTAACATTCAGCTTGTTCTTCATTGGTTTTATTTTATATTTTATACAGTTTTAATTTGTTCAATGTGCTCCATGTAACATTCGAGTTTCTGTTCTAATCTGTTCCCTGTAAACTGCCATGACTAGTAGATACAGCGGTATAGAAAAGTTGTTAAATAAATAATATAAAATAAATACATTTCTTTGCAGAAAAGGTTTTGGATACATCAAATGGCTTTCCATTGGAAGTAGTGGAATCGAATATTGTATCTGAATTCAAGATAAGCTTACCAGATTTTTTGCAGGCAAATCTGGGACTCTTATCCAAAGCGTGTGTTGGGGGGGGGGGGGGGAGGGGATAGGAAGGGACAGCTTACTTAATGATATTGAGCAACAAGGCATGGAGGAGGGGGCTGGTATTAGACATGGCTGGGGCCCAGAATAGATATTTGGGAGGTGATATAAAAATATGACATAAAGCAATACTCATGGGATAGTTAGAACGAGCCTTTATTATATAAATTGCACAACTGAGAGAAAATATACAGGGATTCCAGCACCTAATCCATGTCTCTGACAATTACTGATCTTGCTAATCCTTTATAGGCCAAAAATAGCAACTTAACATCATTGAAAGTTAAGAATTACAGAAGTGAAGGTACAAGGAGAGAAAGGTCAAGGTAACCTTTGACAGATATTCCAGGCAGATGTCTGTGAGACTCCTGCATTTGTTTCCTTAGTCTAGTTACAGAATATAATTTTAGAAGCAGCATTTCCAAACTTTTGCATAAACTTATCCTCCTCTCTGTTTGCTGTCCCTAAAATGTCAAGCCATGATTAAGCTGACCATTAGAGCTGCTTTTAGTTCATTTTTTAGTCCGGTTTCAACATTCAGTACAGCCAACAAATGTTTATTTCTTCCTTTTCCCTAAATAAATTTTTAAGCTCAGCACATACACAGACCTTGGCAATTTTTTCATATCGCTAACATTTTCTACTATTTTGTAGAAATCAATTTAGCCATTTCTTTCCTCGATACTTCCCTTTTGAACATGGATCTACCTGTAGATTGATTGTTCAGTCTTTACAAATTGATCATCATTCCCTGAATCTCTGTATATTCATTATTAACATCTGTTTTTTCTTCTACGTTTCTAGGACTTACATACATAGTTTGATCTAGCTTTACTGGAGTTAATCTTCCAGTAATACATTGAATGCACTGGCATCCACATTGAAAACAAACAGAAGGACTAAAAATGCATCATATCACTACTACAATAATTTGCGATAGTTGCCTTCAACTCTAATCTATAGTAGAGAAACAGTCATAAACCATAAAGTTTCCCATCCTGCTAGAGGCCAACTGTTCCTGAACAGCAGTTAAATATACATATCACCTCTCGAGGGCTCTTATCCCAAGCACTTCCAACAACGGAGCAGGACTCCGCTCAATACAGGCTATCTTTCACCAGGCGTCCTCAGGATGTCCTCACAGACCAAGGACAAGCTAGACATTAAGGTCTGGGAGACTAGGCTAAGAATGTGTTATCTGTTTAAATTCTATGCTCCACCCCTAATCCAGGAACTTCAATCCCTGGGTGAGGGAAAAGGATAAGCTTATTCTTGATTACATCAGTCATGGCTTTCCAGCCCATGTCAGTAGTCTTCAGCTTCTGCTTCATTTCCAGGTCAGTGCACTGGATCACACAGCAAGTAGGTTTTTTTTAAATATTCTGTACAAATGGGAGAGAAGGGAGAAGACCTCTTGAGGGAGCAAATAAAGTAGGACTTGAATCAGAATGGACCTAATGTCAATAACATTCATTAAATCAGCTATATACATATTGAAATTTCTTTCTTTTTCTTAATTTTTAGCAATACATGCAAGGCAATATTTATGAGAAAAGAAATATTCCTAACAAATGATAGCAAAGGTTTGTTGCACTTCTGCTAAAGTCTATCCTTAGAGCTATGGAGTACGTGAGGCTCTTTCCATTAGGCAATCTGATTCAAATCCTTGGGTACATTGATGCGGGTATTCGAGAAGATGTTGCTTTGGTAACAAGTTCCAACTGTGGTCCTACCGCAAGAAGATACATCAGTCTAGATTGTTGAGGAATACTTTATAAGGCCTTTTCTATGAGGTTCTAGTGAGGACTTGCACTGATATACCTTTACATGTCCAGGTGATGACAATATCACTGCCGTTCCTTCGGAGTAATCTATAAATGGAAAGCTTTGACCATGCTAAGTGTGATAATAGTTCAACTAGTATCTTCAGGATCATAAGGTCTTTTCATCTTAAGATAGGTAGTCTTGCTTCCCAGCAATTCTTCAAGACTGCGTATTTTGCTTTGCTTTGTATGCTTCAAAAAAGGTGGTATATCAAATAAAATAAACCATAAACCACCTTTCCCTAAAGCACGAGCCTATTTTCTTCAAGAGGTTGCCAAATCATTTCCATATCTACTAGTACAATAACATAAGGACAATGGAAGTTCTGATGGAACAGCAAGTCTTACATACTTCCTTTATACAGACGTACATATAATCTCTACTGCTGAACCAGCAAAAGGTTGTTCTGTATACAGTATATTACTACCATTATGGACCTAAAATCCCATTAACAAAATTATGTATGAGGTTCTTAGTGAAGTTAATACTGCAAGAAACCTGGGTTAACATAACAAGGATATTCTTTTATGTTCTGTGCTAAACAGTAACATGGACATATTAGAGAAATCACAATAAAGAAATGAGTGGCAAACTAAGAATTCAAGATCCATATTATAAGAATCTCTAAAAGGCTGGAAGACAAAATGGATTAATATCTCACATTGTAGAAAATTCTTTCAATTTTGGCCCTGAAACTGGAGTCAGGACATCTTCTAAAGCAAAAGTGCAGACACTTTCTATCTGGAACATAGAGACATCAAATTCAAAAATCTATATACAAAAAACAGATATCCTAAGGGCCAATAATAGATATATATTGACCCTCGGGATAATTTACTTCTATAATCCACAAACCGTAAACCAAGCAAGATAATTCAGTATACAATTAGTTCACAACAACTAAATTCTGTGGTATAGTTGCTCTGTTCATCACTTACACAAATTACAAACAGGACAGATTAATTTAATTATTATTAAGCAAGTTACAGGTTAGCTAATCTTACATCACAAAGACTCTATCTAGCCATCTGTTTACACATTATTGACCCAAAGGACTTGTTGAATTTGTCTATTAATCATTTTGTAGATAATTTAACAAAATCCAATTGAAGACGGAGAAAAGATAGCATAGACTTCATTGGCAAGTCTACAGAATTTAGAATTCTGCCAATTTACAAAGTTAGAATTCTGATTATATCCCCCCCCCCTCTTTTTCTTGTATGTGGGAGGCAACATGGGCAAAAGGGGCATCTGGGAGCATGTCTGACCATGAGGTGCTTTTCCTTATGCATGCTGAAATGCAAAAGATTGGAATACCAAAGCAGTGACTATATAGACCAGGCATGTCCAACAGGTAGATTGCAGTCTACCTGTAGATTGCGGAGGGATCAGAGGTAGATCGCCAGCCCCACTTGGCTCCATCTCTCCAGCAGCTTGCCCCGTCGCTAGGAGAGAGCTCGTGACGGCAGGTCGTCTGCCGAGGGCTTGCCGCCACCGCTGATCCTTTGCCTATCTTTTTTCCCTGCCTGCGGGAATCTTGCCTGCGGGTGTATTGGGGCGCTTATTGTTTTCGTGCCAATAGTTTGTGGGTACCCCAGGGGGCCGCCGCCCATGCCCCACGACGAGACGCCACAGGCCTGGCATCATACCTGGTCTCCTGCCTCTCATAATCACCCATTCCTGCCCCCGCCCCAACACCCCTTAGAAGTGTGTTATATACCGGGCGATATCCATTCGCCCGGGCTTTACCTGAATACACTTACCGTATTACTTGTGTCGTGTGCTGGTTGTTGGTCACTTTATAGTTTGCTTTCATTAAACGTTTTCGGGCAGACACAACAAAGTGTCAAGAATTTGGTGATTTTGGCGGACTTTTCCAATTGTGTTCTAACTTGCCTATTCCTTGCCTTCAAATTGGTTCAAACCACTGTGACTTTTGCTTGCCTCTGCAATTTTATTTTGCCTAGCCTTTGCGTTGATTCTACACTGCAATTTTATTTCGCCTTGCCTTTGCGTTGATTCTACACTCTGTGCAGAATTTATTAAATCGCGTGTGGTGGTATTTGAACTTTTTTGGCGGTATTTGATTTTATCTGGTTTGCTGGACAGGTGTTTGAGTTTTTTTGATGATTGTTTGGTGGTATTTGATTATTGGTGCCAGTATGATGAATTCTTATTTTTACTATTAGAACTGCATGTGTGGTTTTGGCATCTCCAGTCCTTGTATTGCACATCATCCAGAGGTCTTCATTTCCTGTTGATCTTTAATACTTTGGGACAGTGACAGTTTTGGACCAGATTCAGCCAGTGTTTATACTAACTTAGCACATTTGGCCTTCTTACATCCAGCCACCCCAGTATAACGAAGATGAGTGTTCCAAAGAAGAGCAAAACCTACCACTTTCATGATGAATGGGAAATGAACTACTACTTCATCATGGTGAAAGAGAAGTGGTGTTGTCTAATTTGTAATGCCCCATTATCCTTGCCAAAAAGGGTAATCTGGAACGTCATTATAAGGCTCTGCATAGCAATAAGTTTGATGCTGATTTTCCACCCAAAAGTGAAATTCGTAAACTGAAGCTCAAAGAACTTATATCGAAATTGGCTACTCAGTAACAATTGATGGCGAAGCCAAGGTCACATTCAGTCAATGCAACCATAGCATTCTTCAAGGTCAGCAACCTGATCGCAAAGAAATGCAAACCTTTCACTGAAGGGGAATTTGTAAAAGCTTGTTTTCTTGAAGCAGCTGACAATCTTTTTGAAGGATTTAAAAATAAGAAAGAGATCCTAGCTGCTATTCAAGATGTACAATTGTCAAGAAACACTGTCATGTGGCGAATAGAAAAGATGTGTGGAGACACAACTGAACAATTGTTGGACGATGTTTCAAATTGTGTTGCTTTCTCACTCCAACTGGATGAATCTACAGACATAAGAGACATAGCCCAGTTACTAGTCTTTATCCAGATGGTTTTTGAAGACTTCAGTGTTAAAGAAGAACTACTTGGAATGATTTCTTTAAAAGGGAGAACTACCGGTCAGGATATAGTCAGTTCTTTCCATTCTTTTGTGACAAAGTGTAATCTTCCATTGCATAGACTTGTTTCCATCACTACTGATGGAGCAAGAACAATGACAGGTGAAGTTAACGGTTTCATAGCCTTCTGTAGACAGCATGACGACTTCCCAGATTTCCTTTCTTACCACTGCATCATTCACCAGCAAGTTTTGGCAAGCAAGAGACTCAATACAAAGACTGTCATGGACATCACTTTCAAAATTGTAAATTCAGTTTGTGGAAGATCACTTCAAAGATGGCTTTTCAATCTTACTCTTCATGAAGGGGCAGCGGAAATCATTTTGCACACAGATGTAAGGCTAAGTAGGAACACATTTCTGCAGAGATTTCGGGATTTGCTGAATGAAATAAGTTTTTTGAAGGAGAGGGGAGCTGACTAAGCAGAGTTGGAAGATGAGGAGTGGTTATGTGATTTGGCATTTCTCGCTGACTTTACAGGCGAACTAAGTGATATGAACCTTGAACTACAAGGTAAAAACAAATGCATTGATGAGATGATGAGTATAGTTTCATCCTACAAGAGTAAATTTGAGCTAATGATGACTGACCTTGCAAACAGCACTTTTGATCATTTTCCTAATACGCAGGACCATCTGGGACAATATCCAAATTTTGTTTTTCAGAAGGAGAAGTATGTGACAGAAATCTGTTCTGTTATCCAGGAATTCAAAAATAGATTCTGTGACTTCTAAAAATTGGAACAGTTGTGGATTACGTGTCATACCCATTCAAAGTAGATGTGGACATTAAAGAAACTGTAGCTGCTATCAGTAAAAATTACTCATTGAACAAGCCATCTCTTGAAAACGAAATATTAACCCTTAAAAATAATATTTTTCTCAAGACCCGTGCTGAGTTGTAGCTTCTGGTTCCCACAACGGTTGCCCAAATATCACCAATCAAAGAATTACTTAGACGGCAGTTGCTATAAGAACTTTTATTTCAGCATAACAAAATAGCAGTGTCATACAGAACAGCAAAAGCCCGTCTATAGAAATGGCAGACAGTACTTCCTTCTCTGTGAAAGGGAAGAAAATACTGCCCACCCTTCCTCCAAAATAACCACCTTATATACATCTCAAATGTTTGCTCTACATTAGCCTCAGTGAATCCATTATCACTACTTAGGTGTCACTTTTCCCAGGGGAGAATCTATTTACATTTGTACATTTGTACCTGCACTTAGACCTGCTTATTTATACATGGCCTATGACCTCTATACATCTGGAAATGCTTTTAGGTCTAATTATCTATGCATGGTCTGTGACCTTTGACCCTTCCTGTATTTTTCCTTCTTCTTGGCACTATTTGAAATCAGGCAGAGATTATGCTGTGCTCATCAGTTTGAATTCTTTGCTTGACCTGTACTTTCTTGTTAGGCCCAATATTCTGCACACTCCTATCCAGAATATGGTTACCCAGAATTCTCCATAACAGGCCGCATCCATATTCTTATGGCAAGCATATACTCTCATATAGCTATTGTCTTCTTGTCTGTCTTCTTGTCTTCTGTGCCATCCATCCTCCTGTGTAGTTTCACCAGGCAAGAGTTCAGTCATATAAAGCCAATATATACATATATAAGCAGACCCAAGGCAGACTTTAAGTCAGATTTCCCTACATTCGCCACTTTTTTTCTTTTTTTTTTTTTTTTTTGTTGGGGGGATAATTAAAATAATCCCACTAAGGGGCGTGAATAACAACCATTTGAGACAAAGATGGATCATTCAAAGGCAATCGTTGGTACTGTTCCCTTGACACAATATACATGGTTTTAGTGCTTTGCGATATCATTCGTTTACAACAGGCAAGTAAAATGGATAAGGTACAACAAGCAATGATTGCAAAACAAGCTATACTTAAAAGCGTAATAAAGAAGGCTTTAAGTCCTACACCTAAACTAGCAAACCATGAAGCAATACTACCCCAAATATTATTAAGTTGAAGTCCCCCTTTAAAATCATCAATATGCAAATCAGAGAGATGCTTTATCTTATTCATGGCATCTAACACAAACACCGTGTGGTTAGCGATTACAGTACAACAGTTCGTAGCATTAATGAAAGTGCATGTTCCGCCTTCAGCGGCCAAAAGCAAATCCAAAGCTTGCCTATTCTGCAGAGTCATTTGTGTATTTTGTTCAAGGGACTCGGCTAGGCGTGATATGGATTCAGTAACAGCTTTCATTTGAATATGCAACAAACATTGCAAACGGCGTACAGCCATACCAAGCTCAGCAGTAAGGGCGGGGGTGGCAAAGGGAATCCAGGCCGTTGCACTAAGGGCATCCAAACGAGTTTTAGTCATGGGATAAGTGGAATTGATATACTCAAATGAGGCCTGAATGGCATCATCCTCGGCTATAGAGGAATCCCAGGGGCTAGCATAAGCTGAGGAGCTACGTTTTAATCTATGCAGGGTGGAGCGAGAAGCAGAATGATGGGGAACATTAAGAGGTATCAAGACAGAAAAAGAAGAAACTTTAACCAAAGCACAGGGTAATAGGGAGAGGTTAATTACCTGATACAGAGTTTCCCCACACAACCAATAATGACCCATTACAGCAAAGAGGTTTGTAGCAGGTGTCCATATGCGACTCATATGATGCCCATCAAACCACTTAACAAAAGATTTTCCCGTGGTAGCTGAGGTAAGATCCCTCCTGAAACTGGACATTGGGAGATAGCAAGAAGTATATGGAGATTCATTCTGAGAACCCGTTGTCGGCACAGCTGAACCATCGTGATAAATGGGACCAACTCCCACATACCAGCGGAAGTCAGCTCCATTAAACACTACCGGGTTTCTTGTAATATTTCTCCAATCATATTTCATATTGGAGGGGTCCATATTACCGGATTGATTATACCACTTTATCATGACAGAATTACTAGCAAAATGAAAGGATCCATTAATAACATTATACGACAGGTTACACCTGTCTGAAAAAGCAATGGATACATTTGTTATTAAACATAGATCAAATATCATATTCGGGTCAACATATACACGCAAAGGGTCATGTATCATATTCATTGCATGCCACGTCTGGGGACAATTAAAAGTCTCATAACAACTGGCAGAAAAATTATTATTATCTACACAAGCAAGCTGTCCTGCATACTCATTTAAGGGAACCTTTGAAACATGTACTGGAGCATATGATACACCCTTTGGTAAAGGGGTACAAATAATGCAGTCTGTAATGTTCATCAGGGAAACAATGTGTAATACTGATTGCTTCCACAAGTTCAGAGAGCCTTCAGGTAAAGCTCGGGGTGCTCGAGATATCGTCTGGTTAGTCTGGTTCCATCCATGAAGAAACAAAGCTAGCTGTCCATCTGGATGTAAACACTCAATAAGGAGGACGATTATGACAGAGATTCCCAGAAAAAAAAGCACAAGGACGCCCATGGAGTAGGCTTGACAGCGATCATCTTTGGTACTAATAACATAGCACTGTTGTGAGAACACTGAGTGGTGTAGGAAAATAAAACTGATTAATCAGATGGGACAGCTGGAGACGCTTTTAGATGGCTGACATGCACCCAAGTATCAGTATCATTCAGTCTTGCAGCAAAAGGGGAAGCAGCAGTGACAACGTGGGGTCCTGAAAAGGTTGGGCAGTCCCAGGATGCACGAACACAATTTCTTTTATAGACAGTGGACCCTACAGGGAAACAAGGTAATAAGGATGGACTGGACACAGACTGTGTGGCTGCTACACACGGTCAGCAATTTCTTGAAGCGCAATCCGGAGTCCTGCAAGGTAAGCAGAAAGACTATCATGAATCGGAACCTGGGACTGCGATAAATTAGTTGTGCGCATACGCCGGCCAGTGGCCATTTCATGAGGTGTCAGATGTAATCGCTTGATCGGGCTATTACGCAGCTGAAATAAGCACATTGGCAATGCTTGTAGCCAGGTCATGTGACCAGAAGCGCAAATCTTTCTGAGTTGAGTTTTCAAAATGCCATTACATCGTTCAACAAGACCATTGGAAGTAGGTTTATACACAGAAACATACTTCCACTGAACAGGAAGATGCTGGGTGAGTGCAGTTACAAGAGCATTACGAAAGTGAGAGCCATTGTCAGAATATATGACTTTAGGAATGCCAAATCGGGGAATTATTTGTGTTAACAAAACCTCTACTACTTCTTCAGCAGTCTCTCTATTGCAGGGGAAGGCCTCAATCCATTTAGACCAAGGGCAAACCCACACTAAAAGATACCGCTTCTGAGCATATCTGTGGATCATGTCAGTAAAATCTACATACCAGGATTCAAAAGGACCACTTAGAACCGGGAGATGACCTTTGGCTATGGGTTTTCCTCCTGGCTGAGAATTCAGGATACACACAGGACATTTAGCTACTAGTTCCTGAATGCGATTTTTCATGTGTGGACACCAAAAAATGTCCTCAAGCATGCTGTAGACATTTGCAGTACTAGAATGATAGATATCGTGTATGAGATCTGTAAGGCGTTTTAGTGCCACATAACAGATACAAAGTTTTCCTGATGGATGTACCCACATTTTCTTAATTTGGGAACAACCTAGTCTCTCCCAATTTCCTATCTCATGAGAAACAGCATCTTTCTGATAATCAGCAAGGTCAGGTACTAAATAGATCTGTGATCTGGTGACAGGCAAGGTCAGGGAAGCATTACTAGTTACTTCTTTGGCTAACAGATCTGCCAGGGCATTGCCCATCTGGCGGAAAGAGTCTCCCTGTGTATGTCCAGGAACCCATTCACAGCACAGAAACAGATTGTTGATTCTGCGTTTCTCTAAACACTCATAAATTTGATGTATCTCGTCAAGATGTGAAATTGAGCTGGCTGAGGAAGTGATAAAACCTCTTTGTGACCATTTCTGGTGAAGTGCTGTCAGTACTTGTGCTGCATATTGGGAGTCAGTGAATATAATGTTCTGTCTCTCCTGATGCAGTAAGACTGCCAAAATTGCACAGAGTTCTGCACCTTGAGCACTATAAACACTAGGCAACTGATATTGCAATACATCTAGAATGTCTCCAGAAGGAGATATTTGTACTGCACTGAAACCAGAACATAGTGACGTCTCAGAACCGTCAGTGAACCAGACTTTAGAATTGACAGGCATTTCGTGAAGAGACAGAATATTATCTGCAAAAGAAAAAATGGGGATCTTATCTTCTTCCTCTCCACTAATGACAGAAACTAAATTTTGTAGGTAGCCAAAAGGGTGACTTGCAGGGAATGGCTTAATGAGAATGTGACTCCGTAGCAGAGTAGCACAAAGCTGGTGCACCCGATATGGGGTAAAGTGGAGAGTATTACTGCATAACAATGCCTCTACATCACCGGAGCAATACACAGTGAGTCGCAAGGGATGAAAGGTGTTATAGGTTTTTCTGACTGCCTCACTGGTGGCTACTAACCCTCTCTCAACATCAGGCAAAACTATTTCTGTAACAGAAAAAGATCCTGACAAGTAGGACACAATTTTACCATCATCCTGATAAATCACAGCTGCCCACGTGTGATGTCCGTGAAAGCTAATGAGAAACATCTCCTTTGAATAGTCAGGAAGACAAATACTTGGTGTGTACGAGACATCAGTCAAAAGAGATTGAAGCAAAATCTGGTCAGGAGCTGACAGGCTGATAACAGTCGACCCCTTAGCCCCCCCTTTTAAATATTTGCGAAAGGGATGTGTGCGCTGACTATGACCGGGATCCAATTCCGGCAGAAATTTATCATGCCGAGCAGAGATCGCAATTGCTTTACAGTGGTAGGCATCTGTAATTGCAAGCAGTGTTGTTTAGTTTTCTCTGTCAGAGACAGCATTCCATCTCCTACTAGGAAACCCAGAAAAGTGACTTCAGTTTGGCAGATCTGTGCCTTGGCCATGTTAATCTGGTATCCACTTTCCAAAAGATAACAAACAAGTTTATCTGTGAGGGCCAGATTTGTTGCAGCCTCAGCTGTGGAAAGCAGTAAGTCATCTACATACTGTAACAAAGACACATTGCTGGGCAGCTCTGCCCTGAATGATTGCAAATCAGCAACTAGTGCTTGAGAGAATATAGAAGGACTTTCCACATATCCTTGGGGTAACCTGGTCCACTGATAATGCTGACCCTCAAAAATAAATGCCAGAAACTGCCGGGATGTGGATTCAACTTCTATCCCAAAAAAGGCATGGGAAAGGTCCAGAACAGTATGATATTTGTACAGAGTAGTCGTTGTCAGCAATGTGGCAGGGTTTGAGACTACTGGAAACTGTGGTTCAATAACACTGTTAAGTGCACGTAAGTCATGAACTATTCTCCACTTCCCATTAGGCTTTTTCACAGGGAATAGTGGGGTGTTATATGGGGAATTACTGAGTTCAATAATTCCATGCTGTAACAGCTCCTGAATCTCCTGGCGAGATCCCTGCAGGGCCTCCGGTTGGAGGGGATACTGCGGAATCTTTGGTGGTTTACAGCCAGGCTTAATACGAATGGTTACAGGCAGATGTGATTTAACTCGGCCATAAGGGCTGAGTAGCAGTGACCGCTCAGGGCCTTTTTCTCCCTGCGGACCATAGGTGAATTCAACCTGTAATTTCACCAGTAAGTCCCTACCCATCAAATTTACTGGGCAATATGGGGCAAACAGAAAAGAATGAGAAATCTGCTGATCTCCTATTCTTAAACAAATGGGTGTAGTTAGGTAAGATGTAAGGGGTCTACCATCAAAACCAGTGGTAGTCATTTTCTTTCTACTAAGCTGGCATCTCTGTGGTAAAGCAGTTAATACAGAGGACGTGGCTCCTGTATCAAGTAACATTTCTGTGGGCTCATCATTAAGATATACTGTGATCAGAGGTTCCTGATATGTGAGCCTCGCCTGTAAGATATAGATTCCCAGTCATTGTTTGGGTGGGGGTCCAGAATTCCGGGGAGGTGTCCACAAGGGAAAACGCCTCCTATCAAAGTTCTCATTTCTGCGCTGAGCACGGCATGAGCGCTGAAAATGACCGTAACCACCACAGTTCCAACACTGTGGGGCAGGAGTGCGGTTATTTTGTTGGTAAGAGGGACCTCGACGCTGTGGCTGAGGATAACGGGGTCGTTGGGCTCCGTTATAGTAAATGCGCTCCTTATCTCTATCCCATACCTCATCACAGGGGTCTGGAACATCATCCTCATAAGGATCCAAATATTCCATGTCATCAATTTTCTCCTGCTGTTCCCTAATTTTTTGTTTTAGTTGTCTAATAAGTTCATTATTAGATTTATCAAGATGTAATTTGGTGGTGGATTGGGGATCTTTAATTTCTTGTAACCCTTTAAGTTGAAGGTGTAACAAGCGTGCTTGGGCCTGTTTCAAATCCTTCTCAGGTTTCAAAGTGTCCTCCTCTAAAGATCGAATATAATGCAAAATATGGGCCTGTTGTTTAGGCCATGGCTCAGACTCCAAGGCTACTATAGACTTTAATTTTGCAGTTACGGATGGGGGTAATGTATTACACAAAGTCTGGAAAAATACAGGTCTCATACAAACATCATCGTATGGTACCCCCATTTGTGCTTCCCATAAATCTTGAAATCGTACAAGGTATGCACTGATATCCTCACCTATTTGGAATCTCATAGTAGTGAGAGGAGCCAAACTGCGCTGAGTAGGGTACATCTCCCTGAGGGAGTCCCAAATACGAGGACGAAACTCGTTGAAGGAAGAACCATCATAAGTGTTAACTGTGACCTTCACCTGGCCTAAATCGGCATTGGCGAACACTTGATTTGTCGCACTATTTCCCAGAATTTTGGCCAATAAAGCTTTGATATCTCCCAAAGCCAAATGATATCCAGCCGTAATTCTTTCAAATTTTGAATCCATGTCTCTCCCCCTCTACTAAGTGGAGGGAGACTACTGGCTATATTAGTCATATCAGTAAACTCCATGGGATATATTTAGATTTGCCTTCATTTGTATAGATTACTGGAAACAGAAGCTGTTTATTAGCGTCCTGATTCTCATACTTCTCCCAAACCCTCAGACCTGCCTCCATATAGGCAGAATCCCAGTTAGGGTCTCCTGCTCCTCCGCGAATGCAGAGTCGGGCGGTGTTAAGGTGTACAGTTTCTAGTGATCCATTAGGGGGCCACTGTAACATCTGAGGCTGGTTGGCTCTTGTCCAACCGTACATGTTGGAGGACCATCGGTAAACATAATAACCATTGCCATCCTCCTGCTCTGTAATAAAAGTAAGGATACAGGGTTGTGGAGCTCGAAGAGCTTTACCACCTTTTACAACTCCACAAATCACTGTAAGTGCACTTTTTGTCTTTTCGTCATCTACTTCCTCCTCTACCTTCTCCTCTTCTTCCTCTTCTATAAGCGTCTTAAGACGTTTTTCCCTATCTGTCAGGTCTAACTCCCATCTTCTAAGATTCTCAGTAATTTTTCCCTCAGATTGCTTTAAAGCTTGAGCCTGACTTTCTAAATCTTCATGTTCTGCTGTTAATTGCTGTTTCAACTCTTCTAATCTTGCCTGTGCCTCAGCATATGCACTGGGATCTGGGGCAGGGGTGGCTTTTAAGTTAACATGACCCTCAATCTTTGCCCAAGCTCCCTCAGTGTCCAAGAGTTTATGCAGGACCTGTTCTGGGGGTATAGAGGCTGCTGGGTGAGAAGTCGGTTCTGACTTGGGCTGGAAAACAGGGTCGGAATAGCCTATGGCTGCCATAGCTTTACTTTCGGCTGCCCAATAAGAAGGTGGGGGCACAGGGGCAGATGGCGAAAGCTCTGGACCAGCTTGCATCCACAGGGAAATATGTCGCAAATGTTCCAATTGGGCTTTGCCACATTTGTTAAATAAAATATGATCCCTAATTTTGGTCAAAATGAGCGGATCAAACGACCCCCCTGCTGGCCAGGCAAGAGAGGGTGTTTTTTTCGTCCATTTTTCCCATTGTTTAGAACAATTTTTTATTGAAGCCTCCAATAGGGGGTTCTGTTTAACAAGGCTATCTATGGGATTAGGACCGGGCTCAGTTCCTTTCTCAGTATTTTCTTCCTGTTTAGATTTTCTTTTAAACATTTCCCTAGCTGTCCCTTCTCTATAGGCTATGTAGACCTGGTGTTTTCACTGTTCAGGGACAGGGGCAATTAACGTCGCCTTTTACCAATAGCAAATTGAACCTCCTTATATACAGAGGCGTGCGCAATTTCGCTTTTAGGTAGCAATCCAAACCTCGTAATTAACAGAGGAGCGAAATTAAAAAATCCAGGATTTATACACACTTACAATGCTTATGCTTCATCTAAATCCAGCCAATCTCCTCGCGGAGGTATGAAAACGTGGATAAAGACACACACTCGCTTCGTATTAATAATAATACGTACAGTCTCAAGCGTACATCAATCAATCCTGGAAAGACAGAGACCTAATGCCTGGGCAAACTTTCAAACTTTCTTTCCCTAACATTACAATTAAATACAAAGACAATCTAACAATTTTGCTACATAACAAAACATTAAGCACATAAAATACATATGCATATGTGTAAATTTGGTACTCACCCACCAATTGAACCTGGGTAAATCTTCCGTCTTTGTTTGTAGACAGGAAAAACAAAACTCACCCACTGGAGTCGTCCTAGGGTATCAAAATCTCTCTCGACGTCACTCAGAGCGGTATTCTCATCTTCTGTACCAGCAGAAGGAATCCTCTTAAGGTATTCTCATCCCCTGTTTTTTGATTTTACTGTGAAAAACAGGAGGTAGTCCCTCTGACAAGTAAAACTGCAGTCAGAGGAGTCCTTGGGCAATTTGGAAGGGAAAAAAATTTAGAGGGTGTTCGGCACCAATTATTGTAGCTTCTGGTTCCCACAACGGTTGCCCAAATATCACCAATCAAAGAATTACTTAGACGGCAGTTGCTATAAGAACTTTTATTTCAGCATAACAAAATAGCAGTGTCATACAGAACAGCAAAAGCCCGTCTATAGAAATGGCAGACAGTACTTCCTTCTCTGTGAAAGGGAAGAAAATACTGCCCACCCTTCCTCCAAAATAACCACCTTATATACATCTCAAATGTTTGCTCTACATTAGCCTCAGTGAATCCATTATCACTACTTAGGTGTCACTTTTCCCAGGGGAGAATCTATTTACATTTGTACATTTGTACCTGCACTTAGACCTGCTTATTTATACATGGCCTATGACCTCTATACATCTGGAAATGCTTTTAGGTCTAATTATCTATGCATGGTCTGTGACCTTTGACCCTTCCTGTATTTTTCCTTCTTCTTGGCACTATTTGAAATCAGGCAGAGATTATGCTGTGCTATCAGTTTTTGAATTCTTTGCTTGACCTGTACTTTCTTGTTAGGCCCAATATTCTGCACACTCCTATCCAGAATATGGTTACCCAGAATTCTCCATAACAGGCCGCATCCATATTCTTATGGCAAGCATATACTCTCATATAGCTATTGTCTTCTTGTCTGTCTTCTTGTCTTCTGTGCCATCCATCCTCCTGTGTAGTTTCACCAGGCAAGAGTTCAGTCATATAAAGCCAATATATACATATATAAGCAGACCCAAGGCAGACTTTAAGTCAGATTTCCCTACAGAGTGTAAGGCACTGTTACTTACAAGAGACCGATTACTAATTAAAGACTAATTTCCTGTATAGTCCAGATCCAAAAAGTCAGTACAGGTGCAATCAGAATCTCTGTTTATTAGATAACTGATGGACAAATACAGGCAAGGGAGAGGAGAATTTCTGTCAGTCATCAGACCTCAGAATCCCTCTTCCCACTGAGTACAATAGTCGTGTTACATATATACGTTTTTTGCTTCCGTGTATGCAGTCTCCACATTCATCCTTCTGTGAGCCCTCTCTGTGTCTTTTCTCCCCCCTCCCTTCGTTTCCTGCTGCTGACCTCTCTGACCCCTCTGTTCCTGTTTTGATACCCACTCAAGTTCCTTTTCGTTTGCTCTTACTCCATACCCATCAACTATCAACTGTCTTTTTCTTCAGGGCTTGATGTGCTCAGCATATTCTTCTTTGCTCATGTTTGCTTGTGGTTTCCTGTGTTCATGCTTGCATGATTCCTGGGCCCTCCAGCTCAGCAACATGCAGTGCAAAGATTTATATGATTTCATGCTGGCCTGTCTTTCCTTGCCCACTGTAATGACAGACTGGTTGATATATATATATTTTTATTAGAGCAGAATAAAGACCATTGAGTGATTATGAACCAAGAACATTATAATCCCTACATGAGCAAGAATCGTTTTGGAAGCTAGTGCCTAGAGACAAATTTCCCAACTTGAGAAGATGCAGTGAAGCTGTACACTCCTGTTTCGGTTCAACTTATTTGTGTGGATCTGCCTTTTCCCATCTGAAAACGACAAAGAGTACACAATGTTCCAACATGACAGATGAACATCTCCAGGATTCCCTGAGACTGGCCCTCACGCAATATTCACCCAACTACAAAAAGCTGGTGGATGAAATGCAGGCTCAGACATCTCACTAATGAGCAAGAGCGAAATGTTAAAGATTGTGCAAGATCAGCCTGGATCAATACTCGACCTAAATTTAACACAAATTACTCAATAAAAGTTAGTTATTAAGACAGTTAAAGAAAGTTATTACTCAATAAAACTTAAGAAAAAATGTACTTTCCATTTCCCCTTGCCGTTCTTACTGGATCTTCGTCTCTCTGTTTTGTTTTTGCTTAATTTGCTTAACAGCTGATCACATCCAAGTAAATGACAGAAGGTTCATTAAAAATGGGGGGAGAGGGTTTCCTCCAACTTTATTGGGTTAAAATTTAATTTTAAACTAATTTGAAACTTAATTTTCATGGTGGTAGATCACCAGCACTTTTGGCCGGAAAAAGTAGATCACGACCTGATCGAAGTTGGACATGCCTGATATAGACTAATACAATCAAAATACATCTCCATGAATCATTTTTATGTTCTAATTAACACACACCAAGGAAAATGTCATATTAAGTATAAAGAATCTTTCTAAACACAATAGATTTTCCTTTTAACTTTCTCAATATACATATGCATAAAGACTTCTACCTGACCTTCTGTCTTTTCTATTTAAGGTATAAAAATCTTTGATAAACACCAATTCAACCCTTACCTGTCTATTTCAAAACAAACTACAACAGCATAATGGAATTCTGAGCATTTCTAGTTAAGGCATTAATTAGGAGGTAGAATCAATGTTGTTAAGTGCCATTGAATCGGTGTTGACTCCTGGCAACCCTCTGGATAGTTGACCTAAACTTTGTTCGGTCTTCAGCCAAGCAGCTCATTGTTGATAGAGTGGTGTCCATAGCTGCTGTTATTGTATTGATCCATCTCATTGCCGGCCTTCCTCTTTTACGGTGACCTTCTATCTTGCCAAGCATTATGTCTTTCTCCAATGATCTCTCTCTTCGCATGATATGTCCAAAGTATGAAAGTCAAAATCTTGTCATCTGAGCTTCTAAAGAAAGCTTAGGTTTGATCTCCTCTAGTACTGACTGGTTTGTTCTTTGGGCAGTCCACGGTATACACAGTATTTGTCACCAGCACCATAATTCAAAGGCATCAATTTTCTTCCTGTCTATTTTTTCACTGTCCAACTTTTGCATCCATATGATATTGAAAATACCATGACCTGAACAAGTTGAATCTTTGTATAGAGAGAGACATCTCTACTCTTGAGCATCTTGTGTAGGTCCTTCATAGCCATTATGCTAAGAGCAATATGTTGTTGGATTTCTTGACTCGTAGTCCTTTCTTTGTTTGTTGATCCAAGTAAGTTAAAGCTGTCAACTATTTCAATTTCTCCTCCATCGATGATGAACTTATGGATTTTGCCAGTTGTCAGGATCTTTATCTTCTTAATGGTAAGGTGCAGACCCATTTTAAGACTATATTCCTTGATCTTGAGAAGCAAATGTTTCAAATTGTCTTCACTTTCAGCCAGTAATGTGGTATCATCAGCATAGCGAAGATTGTTGATGAGTCTTTCACCAATCTTCACACCTCAGTTGTCTTCATACAGTCCTGCAGAATCAGTATATACATATAAAGTGGCATTTCAGAAAGGGCGGCCAAATGCAATCTGGGACATCCAGGGCAAAGTATGCGGAAAAATGCCGGGGATATCTGTTTCAGCCTGATTATAGAAATGTAGATGTCCATGATGTGGACACCCACGCTGGTGTCCACATAGATGATCCGACTACAAAAACTTGGATCGGGGACGTCTGTCACATGCTAGTTTGCATACAGGAATGTCCATTGGTATGGCAAAATGAAAACAAGAAACCTTATTCCCTGTCAGTGTTCTTTGTCAATATGGAAAATAAAGGGGATATGAGCGTACCACCTCCTCCACACTCTCTGGATGTTTGTCTGGCAAAACGAGACCTTTCCCCTGCCCAGTCATACATGGAAAAGGTAGAAACTTTAATAAGGCTTGGGACATAAAGGGCATTTTTGAAACTGAGCGGAGACGTCCAGGTTTTTGGGAACAGCACATACGTACCTATATCATGCCTCTATTCTGACTTGGACATCCTTGTGCAGGGGAAGTCTTTACAGCTGCTCTCTAAAATGGCTCAGAGGACATCTCCGTGCTTTGGATGACTGTATGCCTATTTTTGGATGTCCAAAGCATGAACAGAACTTCTAAAGTAATCCCCAAATTATCCACATATCTAGTTACATGATGAAATCCTCAAATTAAACTTCCTAATATACCTCCATATACAACTCCCCTTCCATCCTGGAAGTGGCTAGACATCGCAAAATTTGAAAACTAAGATTTCAAACATGGTATAATTGTAAATAAAGAAATTAGTGGTTTTTCCCTTTTAAAACATATAGCAAAGTACAAATCAAAGCCGATGCAATAGCAGACCACCTAAATTCACAGAAACCTCTGTCTCTTTTGCCATAAGAGACAGACAATCTGGGACATTTCTCAACACCAAAGAAAGTAAAACACCATCTTACGGGTCTTTTTGCATCTTAACAATCTTCCATGAAAGCGCACACATGTTCAACAAGCTCATTTTTCCAAATTTAAAAACTATCCTAGAAAGTGATATTGCTGTTGTCATGGGATGGATGCAGCTTGGGGGGGGGGGGGGAGGGGGAGGAGGAGAGACAGGGTAAGGACTCATCTTCCCGCCTTCATGCATTCTATTTGTTTTGTTGGTGGCCGCTGCACACTCAGAAGAGGGTTTACACGTATTATTCAGTGATGCTTAGAGTCTTTTCCTGGGTAGTGTTTCCTAATGTGGAACCTTGCATCATGTAACTATAATGTGGGTGGTTGTTCACTAAGTACATAATTTTGCATTTGTCCACATTAAATTTCATCTACCACTAGAATGCTCTGTCTCCCAATTTCTTAAGTTCATTTGCAAATTTGATTGCCTCATTCGTTGTTCCCATTTCCAGTTCACTTATGAATATGTTAATAAGCATCAGGCCCAGCACAGATCTCTGGGGTATTCCACTGTTCACCATTCTCCATTGTGTAAATTGGCCATTAAAATCACCCTCTCTTTTCTATGCTTTAAGCAGTTCTTAATCCACAATAGTATACTGCCTCATAGCCCATGACTTTTTAATTTCCTCAAGAATTTCTCATGAGAGACCTCGAAAAACATTCTGAAATTCCATATACCTTTATCTTGTTTATTCATGCCTTCAAAAATAATATGACAGATTAGTGAGACATGGCGTTCCTTGGCTAAATCCATGTTGGCTTTTTCCCATTAAACCATGACTATCCATATGCTCAATAATTTTGTTTTTGAGAATGATTTGTACCATTTTGCTGCATACTGACATCAGGCTCACTGGTCTATAGTTTCTCGGCTCACCCGTGGAAACTCTTCAAAAATTGGCATTATGTTGGCCACTATACAGTCTTCAAGTACTATAGATGTTTTTAATGATAAATTACAAATTTCTAATAGTAGGTTTTAATTTCATTTTTGTGTTATTTTAGCGTCCAGTAATGTATATTTATTTATTTACATTTTCTTATATACCGCACTATTCAGCATCAGCGCGGTTTACATAGAACATAAAATCAGACAGGAAAACATGTTTATTTATTTATTTCTTATTATTTTATTTATTTATATTCTCTTATATACCGCGCTATTCTGCATCAGTGCGGTTTACATTGAACAAACTGAAATTAGATTGAACAGGGCATTATAACTTTTAGATAACTATTTTACAGGGAACATGGGCTATGGAGGGTTAAGTGGCTTGCCCAAGACCACAAGGAGCACCTGTGGGACTAGAAACCCCAGTCCTTCTGGTCCAAGGTTGCTGTCCTCTAGTGGGATTTGAACCCCCGACCTTCCGGCCTGAAGTACCCTGCCCCAACCACTAGGCCACTCCTCCACTCCATGTGCCTGAGTTTACAATTAACTGGATAACAAACTTGTATGATAGGAAGCGGTCACAATTAACAGGACAGTATATCATCCGATTCATGTGATTTGCTACTCTACATTTTATCAAATTGCTGTATTACATCTTCCCAGTTTATCAAGATTTGTTGCAATTTCTTAGATACATCAACTTTAAATATCATTTCTGGCATTGGCAACTTCCCTACATCATCTTCTGTAAAGACTGAAGCAAAGAATTCATTCAATCTCTCCTCTATGTTCTTGTCATCCCTTAGTGCCCTTTTACCCCTCTATGATCTAATGGTCCAACTGACTCTCTCTCAGGTCTTTTGCTACAAATGTATTAAAGAAGTTTTTATTAATAATTTTTGCTTCCACAGCAAGCTTCTTTTCAAATTCTCTCTTTCTCTGCCTTACAGCACCTTGAGCCAACTTTTGCGCCCCTTCCCCCCCTTGGTTCTGATCTTGCAGTGCAAGCTGTGCAATTGGGGTAAATTTTCAGCCCACTGGATTGTTAAATGCCACCCTCCTATTCTTTGTCACTATCCATATAGATACTGGTGCTGAATGTACAGAGAGTGATGGCGTGATCATTGGATTATCTGTTTAGGCTAGGCCTGATATTCCGCAGGCCTAAACTAAATATGTAACTTAACTGAAAAGTGGCTAAATATTGCCACTATCTGGATGGTTTTCTGGCCTAACATGCTCTACATGTATACAGATAATACAATATTTAGCTAGTCTGCAATTTAAAAGCCCTCTTTCACCTGCTTTCATCTACTCCATAGCACTCTGTCCTTTTCAATTGCCCCCAACCCTTCAGGTCCTTTAACCCTTCTCCCCTCCACATATTTCTGCACTTGGTCTCACAGTCCTTCTCATACCTCTCACCCAATCACCTTGTCCCCACTGTCTCCATTCAATTTCTTAGTCTCCACTATCCCCTCAAGCAGCTCCAAGTTCCCACTCAAGACCTAAGCCTCCACTTAAAGTCCCAATACCCAGCCTATCAGAGTCTTTCTTCTGGTTTCTCACCCAATCTTAGTCTCCCCCTGTCAGTCCCTGCTTTCCCATTTCCTATGTTCCTAGCACCTGCCTCCTACTCCTCTTCCCTAGCATCCACTCATTTACTGCCTTTTTACCCCATGTATTATAAGAACATAAGAACATAAGACATGCCATACTGGGTCAGACCGAGGTCCATCAAGCCCAGTATCCTGTTTCCAACAGTGGCCAATCTAGGTTATACGTACCTAGCAATATCCCCAAAAGACAGGTTCCACAATGCTTGTACTGGGTCAAGCATTGATATCCTTGGTCCCTTTTTAATAGTGGTTTATGGACCTTTCCTCCAGGAACTTGTCCAAACCTTTTTTAAACCCAGCTATACTAACAGCCCTTACTACATCCTCCGGTAACAGATTCCAGAGTTTGATTACACGTTGAGTGAAAAAATATTTTCTCTTATTTGTCTTAAATAGTTTACTCTGTAGCTTCATTACATGTCCCCTAGTCTTTCTATACTCTGATAGCGTAAACAATTGATCCACGTTTATCCGTTCCACTCCATTCATTAATTTATAGACCTCTATCATATCTCCCCTCAGCCGTCTCTTCTCCAGGCTAAAGAGCCCTAACCTTCTTAGCCTCTCTTCATAGGAGTAGCCTTCCATCCCCTTCACCAATTTGGTGGCTCTTCTCTGTACTTTTTCTAATAACGCTATGTCCTTTTTAAGATACGGTGACCAGAATTGCACACAATATTCAAGGTGCGGTCGTACCATGGAGCGATACAGAGGCATTATAATATCCTTTGTTTTGTTCTCCATCCCTTTCCTTATGATACCTAGCATTCTATTTGCTTTCTTGGCCGCCGCTGCACACTGGGCGGAGGGTTTTAACATGTTATCCACAATGACTCCTAAATCTTTTTCCTGGGTGGTGGTTTCTAATGTGGAGCCTTGCATTGTGTAACTATAGTGTGGGTTGTTCTTTCCTAGGTGCATAACGTTGCACTTGTCCACATTAAATTTCATCTGCCATTTGGATGCCCAGTCTTCCAATTTATCCAGATCCTCCTGCAGTTTTCCACAATCCTCTTGGGTTTTAACAACTTTAAACAGTTTTGTGTCATCTGCAAATTTGATAACCTTTTCCAGGTCATTTATGAATATGTCAAAAAGCAGCGGACCCAGTACAGATCCCTGGGGTACTCCACTATTCACCTTTTTCCATTGGGAATATTGGCCATTTAGCCCTACCCTCTGCTTTCTATCTTTTAACCAGTTCCCGATCCACAATAGTACACTGCCTCCTATCCCATGACTTTTTAGCTTCGCCAAAAGTCTCTGATGGGGGACTTTGTCAAAAGCTTTCTGAAAGTCCAGATACACTATATCAACCGACTCACCTTTGTCTACCTGTTTATGCACACCTTCAAAAAAACATTACAGATTAGTAAGACAAGATCTTCCTTGTCTAAAGCCATGTTGGCTGTCTCCCATTAGGCCATGATTATCTACATGCTGCGTAATTTTGTTCTTTATGATGGTTTCTACCATTTTCCCTGGTACTGATGTCAGGCTCACCGGTCTGTAATTTCCTGGGTCACCCCTGGAACCCTTTTTAAAAATTGGTGTTACGTTGGCGACCCTCCAATCTTCAGGTATTACAGATGATTTTAATGAAAGTTCACAGATTACCAATAGCAGGTCTGCAATCTCATATTTCAGTTCTTTCAACACTCTGGGATGTATACCATCCGGTCCAGGTGATTTGCTACTATTCAGTTTATCAAATAGTTGTAATATATCTTCCCGGTGTAGCGATATTTCTCTCAATTCCTCTGCAGTATCACCTTTAAATACCACTTCAGTCTTGGGTAACATCCCTACATCTTCCTCAGTAAAGACCGAAGCAAAGAATTCATTCAGTCTCTCTGCTATAGCCTTGTTTCCTCTTACTGCCCCTTTTACCCCTCTATCATCTAATGGTCCAATTGACTCTCTCACAGGCCTTTTGCTACGAATGTACTTGAAAAAGTCTTTATTTCGTGTTTTTGCTTCCGTAGCAAGTTTCTTCTCAAATTCCCGTTTTGCCTGCCTTATCAATGCTTTGCATTTAACTTGCCAGTGCTTGTGCTGTTTCCAGTTTTCATCATTTGGCTCTTTTTTCCATTTCCTGAAGGTTGCTTTTTTGGCAGCAACAGCCTCTCTGACCTCACCTTTAAACCATGCTGGCAGTTTTTTGGACTTTCTTCCACTTTTCTTAATGCGTGGAATACAGCTGGTCTGGGCTTCGAGGATAGTATTTTTAAATAACACCCAAGCTTGCTGTAAGTCTTTAACCTTTGGAACCGCTCCTTTTAGTTTTTTCCTAACTATATTCCTCATTCTATCATAGTCTCCCTTTTGAAAGTTAAAAGGTAGTACTGTGGATGCCTTTACTATCTGTCCTCCACTAATTAAATCAAACATGATCATACTATGATCACTATTGCCAAGTGGTCCCAACACCCTTATTTCTTGCACCAGATCTGGCGTTCCACTAAGGACTAGGTCCAGTATGGCTTCCCCTCTGGTCGGTTCATGAACCAGCTGCTCCAAGAAGCAGTCATTTATTCCATCTAGAAACTTTATCTCTTTAGCTTGTCCTGCTGTGACACTGACCGAGTCGATACCGGGGTAATTGAAATCACCCATTATTACTACTCTGTTGTGACTTTTGTTAGCTTCCTTGATTTCTTTGAGCATTTCATCATCCATTTGTTCATTCTGGCCAGGTGGTGGAGAGTATACTCCCACTGCCATCACCTTCCCCTTTATAAATGGAATTTCAATCCATAGAGATTCTACAGCAAATTTTGTTCCCTGCAAAACTTTAATACTTTCTGACTCAATGCCCTCTCTAACATAGAGCGCAACCCCTCCACCAATTTGATCAGCTCTATCATTACGATATAGTTTGTATCCAGGTATCACAGTGTCCCACTGGTTATCCTCCTTCCACCATGTCTCTGAGAGTGCAATCATATCTAACCTCTCATTTAGTGCTATATATTCTAACTCTCCCATCTTATTGTTTAGACTTCTAGCATTGGCATACAAGCATTTTAGAGACTGTATTTTATTCATATTAATCTGGCTATTGGTAGGCAGGGGTAATTTGGAATCTTTATGCTCTGTCTGCTCCTTACTCAAGGGCATTTGGGCTACTATACTCCCTTTTGGAACCTCACTGCTTTTGGTAGTATCCTTCAAGGATACCTTTGTCCGAACCATGCACTCCTGGGTGACTGTCGGCTTTCCCCTATTTTCTAGTTTAAAAGCTTCTCTATCTCTTTTTAAAGGTTAATGCCAGCAGTCTGGTCCCATCCTGATTAAGGTGAAGCCCATCCCTTCGGAAGAGCCCCCCCTTTCCCCAGAATGTTCCCCAGTTCCTAACAAATCCAAAACCCTCATCCTTGCACCATTGTCTCATCCACGCATTGAGACTCCGGAGCTCTGCCTGTCTTTTGGGTCCTGCACGTGGAACAGGAAGCATTTCGGAGAACGCTATCCTGGAAGTTCTGGATTTCAACTTCCTACCTAAAAGCTTAAATTTAGCCTCCAGAACTTCCCTACCACATTTTCCTATGTCATTGGTACCAACATGTATCAAGACAGCAGACTCCTCCCCAGCACTATCTATGATCCTATCTAGGCGGTGCGTGAGGTCCGCTACCTTCGCACCAGGCAGGCATGTTACCAGGCGATCCTCACGTCCACCAGCCACCCAGCTATCTACATTCCTAATGATTGAATCACCAACTATAACAGCTGTCCTGACCCTCCTCTCGTGGGGACATGGCCCTGGAGAAACGTCCTCGGTGCGAGAGGGTTTTACATCACTTGGAGGACAGGTCCTAGTTACAGGATCACTTCCTGCCACACCAGGGTGATGCTCTCCTGTCACGTGACCTCTCTCCTCCATGGCAACAGGGATGCTGCCAGACTGGAGGTGGGACTTCAGGACTGTATCCCTGTAGGTCTCGTCCATGTACTTCTCTGTCTTTCTTACGTCTTCCAGGTCTGCTACTCTAGCCTCTAGAGAACGGACTCGTTCCCTGAGAGCAAAGAGTTCTTTGCACTTAGTGCATACGTAAGACCTCTCACCAACTGGGAGAAAGTCATACATGTGACACTCAATGCAAAAGACCGGAGAACCCCCATCTCGTTGCTGGACTTCTGTCTGCATCTTAGTTTAAAGCTTGTGTTTAGGTCTTTTAAATCTGTATATAATAAGGATTGGTGTAGATGCTTATACCAATAAAAGTGTATCTAATACCTCTAATACACCTTGTGTACCTGAAGCTTAAGTAATTAATCTCAGGTCCTCTGTGTATGACTGATTTGGATAACGAGCTGCACCTGAGAGCAGCCCCTTTCCTCAATGATGTGCAAGAACCTATAAAACTACAATTACCCCAGGGGTGGGTGGGTGCTGGGGAGGGAGGGAGGGAGATAAGTCATATTAAAGAGGGCAGTTACAAGGTACCCTGTCCTGAACCCTCAGCAGGGGGGAGGGGGGTACCACACAAAGCCCAGTTAGTTGAGAGAGGCAAGGTAAGTTATAACTGAGAAGGCTGAACTAGCACACCACTAAGACAAACAATATTCTTATACCCCTCCCTCTCAACCTTCCTTTGTTTGACTTTGCTTCTTCCCCACTCTCCACAAAGGGAGGAGTGGCCTGTGGTTGGGACAAGTTACCTCAGGCCGGAAGGTCAGGGGTTCAAATCCCACTAGAAGACAGTAAACTTGGGCCGGAAGGACTGGGATTTCTAGTCCCACAGGTGCTCCTTGTGGTCTTGGGCAAGCCACTTAATCCTCCACTGCCCATGTTCCCTGTAAGTATTAGTGTATGTGTCTCATATCCCCTCGTGTTAAATGTATCCCCCAATTGTGTTGTGACCTCTTTGATTGAAGGATAAGGTGGTATACAAAAATGTCTAAATAAATATCTGTCCTCTTCCTTCTCAGTCCCCCAGAATCACCCTCTCTTTTCCTACTCCACCCCTAGCATTTGCCAGCATTAGCCCCCTTTCAATCTCAGGATCCCTAGAATTAGCTCCCTTCCAGTCTCAGCTGTTTTCCAGTCCCATCTCCCCAGATCTAGTATCAGCAAATTTACAGTCCACCCAGCCCCCCAATATCAGTCTATTTCCAGTACCAGATCCCCAACCCTAGTAGAAGCCCATTTCTAGTAGCAGCCCCCAGCCCCTGTATCAGCCCATTTCAAATCCTGGTCCTCCCTTCCCATTATCAGCCTATTGCCAGTATTAGGCTCTCTAGCCCCCTGTATCAGCCCATTTCCAGCACCATCCTCCAGCCCCAGTATCAGCTCATATCTCCAAGAACAAGCAGGAATGTAGTCTTCACATATGGGTATCATCGGTACCGACAGAGCCTGTGCGGGAACGCTCCCAAGCGTTCAAGAGGAAAGCTTTTGGGAGCATCCCACTGCGCCTGCACCCCTGCCTTCCCACCTTTCCAACTCTCCCTCTTCAGTTTTTCATTTTCTGCGGAGCCGACATGCAGCAAACCCTGTCACCACAGAAAATCTTTTATTGTGGTCGCGTCTGCCTTCCCGTCGACGCTTATGCTAATACCAACGGTGTTTTCTTTATTTTCTTTCTTTATTTTCCTTAAAAAAGAAAGAAAGAATAACTTCTTTTTTGAGGGTCTGTCCCCTCTTGGTGCCAGGCACCATTTTGGGCACTAGGCCTTCTTTTCTTCCAAAATGGAGAAACCATCTAGTGGTTTCAAAAAATGTTCAAAATGTAGCGGTACCATTTCTGCTATCAACACCCATGATTGGTGTCTCAAATGTTTAGGTCTTGACCATTTACCATCGGAGTGTCTCCTTTGTAGAAAGATGACGAAGACAGGCCTGCAGAACATAGCTGCAAAATTCGGCACCCTCTTTGCCTCGGATGCAGTGTCTATTGCATCGACATCGTCCAGGGCTTCATCTTCCTCCCATGGATCTCAGGTAACTAAACCCAGGTCTTCCAAGACAGGCTGGTCCTCAAAGGTTAGATCTCCTCCTAAGCATCGAGATGCTACTAGCGTTGCCCTTGAGGAAAACACACTGGCCAAACAACCCCGGCGGGAGGCCCTTGCCTCCAAAGCATTAAAGGGGTTCCAGAATTTGCTCCCGAAGCTTCCACCTCCGGAGAACTTTGGTGCCATGTTCTGGTGTCGTGGCCTGTTCCGCGGGTACCGACATCCAGGCATCGGCAGGCTCCATGGATCAACATATCCTGGCCATTTATTAGCAGCCTCGGTAGCGCTAAAACCGCTTCAATTGACGCAGTTGTCCGTACTGATATCGGCACCAAATGTACCTGCATCGACCGATGTGCCTCTCTCCATGCTTCCTCCCATGCCGGCCCTGGAATCGGTCTCCGACATCGAGGGTCTGATATCAAGGCAGTCCGATGCCGACTTTGATTGATACCATTGACAAGCAATACGAGAGCGTCCAGCCCGACAATACTTCGAATTCTTCGATTCCGATGATTCCAAGGACTCGGTCGGTACCAGGGTGGTTCTTCTGGAGGATCCCTCTTCTTCGCCACAGCATCGGATGTCTCCTCTGGAGTACGTGTCCTTTCAGGACTTCATACGTGATGTAGCAAGGGGACTCTCGATCACCGTGACCCCTGAGAAGGAACCGAGAACTGAAGAGTTGAAAATTCTTCAGTATCCAGCAGCTCCTAAGGAGGCTGTTACCCTTCCCATTCACCAAATTTTGCATGATCTCATGCTTAGGATGTGGGAAACACCTTTAACGGTGTCTCCACATTCACGAAGACTCGATACAATGTACCAGGTACCGCAATGTCCCGGTTTCCAAAAAACACAATTACCACACCATTCTATGGTAGTGGAATTGGCAATGCGTAGGATCAAGAGTGCTAAGATGCATTCTTCCAACCCTCCAGGTCGTGAATCGAGAATGCTTGATGCCTTTGGGCGTCGATGCTTTCAGTCCTCCATGCTATCAGCTAGAATAAGCTCTTACATAATTTATATGGGTATGTTTCTTCAGGAGGTTACAAGAGATTTGGAACTCATGGCTCCACTTCTTCCCGATGACAAGAGGGCCGACTTTCTCATTCTGGTCAAACATGCCCAGAACGTTTCTAAGTTCATGAACCGTGCAACCTTTGATTGCTTTGAGTGCATTAGCAGAACCTCTACTATCTCCATCAGTGTATGTCACATTGCCTGGTTACAAGCTTCTGATTTTGAACAATGGGTGCAAGACAAGCTGGGGAATAGTCCTTGCACAGGAGAAAACCTCTTTGGCAAGGATTGCCAGGACAAAGCTACTCAGCTTGAGTCCGAAAATTCCACCTTGAACAGACTATCAAAGACCACAGCCAACCCAGCTAAGAAAAAGACAGCTAAGGAAACCCCTTTTCAACAAGAAAAAGAAATTCTATCCATCTTACATGCAGGCTGTCCACTGCCCAGTTCATGCTCCCCAAAAGGGGCAGCAGCAACCCAGACAGCAGAGGAAGGCACAAATCCCCAGAGCTCAACCAGCTCAGCAGACACAGCCTCTTCAGGGGCTTTGACTCCATACTAGAGAACTTAGTCATCCTACCCCTGAAGGGTCCAAAGCCTCTCACCATCCCAGGAAGACTCTGTCATTTCACTGAAAGATGGCAACAGATGACATCAGAGCACTGGACTCTCTCTATTGTAACAGAGGGGTACAAACTCCATTTTCACAGTATGCCCCCTCCCACCATCACAAGAAAGTTCATTTCTCGGGGCCCCTTCACCACTCTCTTGTGTCAAGAGGTCACCTCACTACTTGCTCAAGGAGCAATAGAAGAGGTACCTATATCCCAACTGGGCATGGGTTTCTATTCCCTCTACTTCCTCATCCCAAAGAAGACAGGGGGATTCAGTCCCATACTGGACCTCAGAGAGTTGAACAAATATCTGTTCCGAGAAAAATTCAAGATGATCTCTCTCAGAGCACTTCTTCCTTACATTCAGAGTCAGGATTAGCTATGTTCTCTAGATCTAAAGGATGCAAATACAAATATACTCATCCATACAGATCACAGGAGGTTTCTTCGATTCCTCTTTCAAGGAAGACATTACCAGTACAGGGTTCTACCCTTTGGACTGGCTTCTGCCCCAAGAGTTTTCACAAAATGCATGGCAGTAGTAGCAGCATTCCTGAGAACTCTAGGGATATTCATCTTCCCCTGATTAGATGACTGGCTCATCCAAGCATCAACAGCTCCAGAAGCCAGCTCTGCTCTCTCCTGTACAATGCAAATCCTGCAGTACTCGGTGCCAGGGGCGGCCCAAGGGGGGTGCGGGGCCATGTGCGGAGACTCGGTGCGGGGCCTCATTTGCATAAGGGGCCTCATTTGCATAAATATTTGCATAATGTTACCATACACGAACTTTTAGTAAACATGCCTCTTAATGAGTGTATGAATAAAGAAAGACTAAAAGACTTCTACATTACTATAATCCAATACCAACCGCCAGGCACATTAGGAACTACTACAAACACTGCCCATTTAGAACCCATAGCAAACCCGCCGTATCCTAACAGCACTACCAGGACTCATAAAGCACCATACCCTAACTATCAAAAGGAAACGCTGCAAATATTAAACCAATACATTTCAGAGAACAACAATACATGACCTACTGGGGAAAGAGAACAAGTGGCAATGTCAAATAGGAATTACATAAACAGAATACCTCAGCTCAGTTACACATGCAGAACATAGACCATCACCAAACAAGGAATCACAATTTAGAAACAGGAAGACAATAATTAAACTGGGAATCCCAAAAGCCAAACTTGGAATGTACAACACTGTAGAAATAAAAACTATACATTAATTTGCTCTTGTACTAAACAAAGCGCAGACGTTAATGATGCACATTTCCCAGAGCTGACATATTCCAATTAATAAATTCAAAATAAAGAGATATTTTTCTACCTTTTGTGCATTTTTTTTTCAGCTGCAATTGCTCCAGCCACTTTCTTCTGGTTTCTTCGTGTCTTCCGCTAATTCTTCATCGTCTGCTGTCCATTTGTCTTTTCTTCTCTCTTCTAGTTTTTTTCCATTCTCTCTCTACATCTGCTTTAACATACTAATCTTTCTCCTTTTTGCTCTTTCCTCATTCCTATTTCATCCACTCAAATTTTACCCCTCCATCCTCAATCCCCACCTACTCTCCCAATATCCGGACAATTGTAGATTTGTCTTCCCTCCCACACAAAATATTTTTTCCCTCTCCATTTCACTCTCCCAGCTCCATCCCATTCTAATCCTCCCCCAACATCAGCTCCATTCTAGTTCCAGTCCCACCCAGCATCCGCTCCCTTCTAGTCCCCGCATCAGCCCATTTCCAGTCCTAGCCCCCCATAAGCCCATTTCCAGTCCTAGCTCCCCCATCTATTTGCAGTCCCATCCAAGTCCCTCCATCAGCTCATTTCCAATCCCAGCCCCCCATGAGCCCATTTCTAGTCCTTTCCTAGCCCCACCATCAGCCCATGTCAAATCCTAGCTCCCCTCCACTCAGCCCATTTCCAATCCAAGCCCCCCATGAGCCTACTTCCAGTTCTAGCCCCTTCATGAGTCCATTTCAATCCAAACCCCCACCACAGCCCATTTCCAATCTTAGCACCCCCCAACAGCCAATTTCCAGTCCTATTCTAGCCCATCAGCCCATTTCCTGTCCTAGCCCCCCCTCACCCATTTCCAGTCCTAGCTCCCTCCCCCTCACAACCCATTTCCATTCCAAGCCCCCGTCCCCATCAGCTATTTGCAGTTCAAGCCCTCCTTCCACTCAGCCCATTTCCAGTCCTAGCCTCCTCATAGCCCATTACTAGTCCTAACCCCCCATCACCCTATTTCCAGTCCTAGCCCCCCATCAGCCTATTTCCAGTCTTAGCCCCCCTCCCATAGCCAATTACCAGTCCTACCCCCCCATCAGCCCATTTCCAGTCTTAGCCCCCCATAGCCCATTACCAGTCCTAACCCCCCCATCACCCTATTTCCCGTCCCAGCCCCCCCAACAGCCCATTTCCATTCTTAGCACCCCATAGCCCATTACCAGTCCTAACCCCCCCATCACCCTATTTCCAGTCCTAGCCCCCCCATCAGCCTATTTCCAGTCTTAGCCCCCCCCCATAGCCAATTACCAGTCCTACCCCCCCCATCAGCCCACTTCCAGTCTTAGCCTCCCCCCCCCATGGCCCATTACCAATCCTAACCCTCCCCCCCATCAGCCCATTACCAGTCCTAGCCTCCCCCCCCATGGCCCATTACCAGTCCTAACCCCCCCCCCATGGCCCATTACCAGTCCTAACCCCCCCCCCCCATGGCCCATTACCAGTCCTAACCCCCCCGGCCCATTACCAGTCCTAACACCCCCCCCATCAGCCCACTTCCAGTCTTAGCCCCCCCATAGCCCATGACCAGTCCTAACCCCCCCATGAGCCCATTTCCAGTCCTACCCCCCCACTTCCAGCCTTAGCCCCCTCCCCATAGTCAATTACCAGTCCTAACCCCCCCCATCAGCCCATTTCCAGTCCTACCCCCCCACTTCCAGCCTTAGCCCCCTCCCCATAGCCCATTACCAGTCCAACCCCCCCATCAGCCCACTTAGCCCCCCATAGCCCATTACCAGTCCTAACCCCCCCATCAGCCCACTTAGCCCCCCCCATAGCCCATTACCAGTCATATCCCCCCCCCCATCCGCCCACTTCATTTATTAGCCTCCCCCCCATGGCCCATTACCAGTCCTAACCACCCCCCCCCCCCCCCATTACCAGTCCTAACCACCCCACCCCCCTGGCCCATTACCAGTCCTAACCCCCCCATCAGCCCACTTCCAGTTTAGCCTCCCCCTCCCATCAGCCTACTTCCAGTTTAGCCTCCCCCCCTCCCATAGCCCATTACCAGTCCTAACCACCCCCCCCCCCTATCATTCCAAAATCACATAAAAAAAAACCCACACCGGCTGCTTCTGCCGCGGCAGCTTCAAGAGCTCTGCCGCGGCAGCATCAAGAGCTCTGCCGCGGGGCCCCCCCCTGCCCGGCAGAGCCTCCGTGCATCTTCAGCTCTTCACGTCCAAAACGCGGGCTTTTTTCAGAGCCGCGAGAGTTTCTTTTCTCGCGGCTCTGTTAATCCCGCCGAGGGTGATGGGAAATCCCATCAGCCCCGCGGGATTAAGAGAGCCGCGAGAAAAGAAACTCTCGCGGCTCTGAAAGAAGCCCGCGTTTTGGACGTGAAGAGCTGAAGATGCACGGAGGCTCTGCCGGGCAGGGGGGGGGCCCCGCGGCAGAGCTCTTGATGCTGCCGCGGCAGAGCTCTTGAAGCTGCCGCGGCAGAAGCAGCCGGTTTGGGGTTTTTTTTTTTTAAACTTGGGATGCTTAAGAATGTTTTTTGCGCGGGGCCCCCTGAAACGCGGGGCCCTGTGCAAAAAACATTCTTGCTCAATGGACGGGCCGGCCCTGCTCGGTGCTGGTCATAAACCTCCCAAAATCTCATCTCATCCATTCTCAGTCCCTAGAGTTCATAGAGGCTCTCCTAGACACAAGGCAGTCAAAGGCTTTCCTGCCACAACGACATTGTCTTTGAATACTCCAGCTGGCCTCTCAAGCAGCTATGAAAACCTTTCTAACTGCTCGAGAAATGCTTCAGCTGCTGGGGCATATGGCATCCACTGTCCATGTGGTTCCCTATGCTCAGCTACACATGCGAGCAGCCCAGTGGACCCTAGCCTCTCAGTGGACACAGGTGTCAGGCCACCTGGGGGACAAAATCAGAAACTCTACACATCTCATTTTGTCCCTACAGTGGTGGAAATCACTGAAAAACTTTCTGATAGGGTCTCCTTTCCAGCAGCCACTACACCAAGCCTCCTTGACGACGGCTGCGTCCAAGTTAGGGGGTTGGGGGGCTCACTTGGACAATCTCTCCACTCAGGGTCTCTGGACCGAGCAGGAGGCTTGTCTTCACATAAACCTCCTGGAACTCAGAGCCATCTTCTAGGCTCTTCAAGTATTTCAGGACCGCCTGAGTTATAAGATGGTTCTTGTCCAGACTGACAATCAAGTAGCTATGTTCTATGTCAACAAGCAGGGTGGGATGGGTTCTGAGGCGCTGTGCAACGAAGCTCCACGCCTCTGGGTCTTCGCCAGAGATCTTCAGATCCATCTACTAGTGGTGGATCTACCAGGCACACGCAATCTCTTGGCAGGCAAACTCAGTCGAGTACTGCTACCACACGAGTGGTCTCTTCATCCAGAGCAAATTGCTTGAATCTTTCAGATCTGGGGAACTCCAGATATAGACCTCTTTGCAAGTCCTCAGAATGCCAATCTTCCCTGGTTCTGTTCCAGAATTCCGGCTCAGAACTGTCAGGCAAGGGATGCCTTCTATCTCCACTGGGGTCAGAACTTCCTCTATGCCTACCCACCCATTCCCGTCATTCCCAAAACTCTATTCAAGCTCCAGAGAGACAGGGGCCATATGATCCTCATAGCACCACGTTGGCCACAACAGACGTGGTATCCAGATCTTCTTTCTCAGGAGAACGGGATGCTATTGCACCTGAACCCTCAGTCCCTATACTTCAGGGCGTGGCTACTAAGAGCCTAGAATTCCAGGATATCAACCTTTCTCAACAGGTTAAGGATATCCTTTTGGCTTCAAGAAAACCTTCCACAAGACGGGCCTATGCCTTTAAGTGGAAAAGGTTCTCTATCTGGTGTTCAAAAAAGGAACTTAATCCCTTTTTAGTGCCATTGGAGGTATTACTGGAGTATCTCCTCCATTTATCATCCTCTGGTCTTAAGACCAATTCAGTAATGGCCTTAGTGCCATTGCGGTGTTCCACAAACCCTTGGATGGACAACCTGTTTCCTCTAAACCACTTGTAACGAGGTTTATGAGAGGTCTACTCTTAACTAAATCTCTCATTAAGCCACCACCCGTGGGATGGGATTTGAATCTTGTCCTTGGGCAACTCATGAAGCCGCCCTTCGAACCCTTAGCCACTACATCTCTGAAGTTTTTTTCTTGGAAGGTAATCTTCCTAATTGCTCTCACTTCTGTAAGATGCATCAGTGAGCTACAAGCTTTAGTGGCTGATCCTCCTTATACAAGGTTCCACCATGATAAAGTAGTTCTTAGGACTCACCCTCACTTTATGCCAAAAGTTGTTTCGCCTTTAAATTTAAACCAATCGGTTTACCTTCCTGTATTCTTTCCTAGGCCTCCCGCCTCCAATGCAGAAAGGAATGTTCATTCTCTGGATTGTAAATGAGCCTTAGCTTTTTACCTTCAGAGAACTAAGCAACATAGAAAGGCTTCCCAGCTTTTTGTTGACTTTGACTCCAGTCATCTTGGATTACCAGTTTCCAAGCAAACTTTGTCTAAATGGATTGTAAATTGCATATCCTTTGCATATGAGATCAAGGGACTTTCTCTTGAAGGTCATGTCACAGCTCACAATGCGAGAGCAATGGCAGCCTCTATGGCTAACCTTCGCTCAGTGTCCATTGACAACATTTGTAGAGCAGCCACTTGGGCTTTGGTACACACCTTTGCAGTCCACTACTGCTTAGACAAGGACTCCCGTCGGGATGCCTCGTTTGGCCAGGCTATTCTCCAGCATCTCTTTCAGACTTAGAACAACTCCTACCCACTGTCCCGGGTTTCGATGCCAGAGATCCATGGGAGGAAGCATGACCCATCTCAACCTGGGTTTCGCAGCTTTCTGGGATCATCTCCCTGGCATCTCTCAGCTGGAGAGCCTCCATATGTGAAGACTACATTCCTGATTGTTCCTGGAGATAGCGTAACAGGTGATCTCCAGGAACAGCAGGAATTGAGTCTTCTCAACCCACCCATCTCCCCTAGGAATTGTATCTCTCTCTCTGTCTCCTCTATCTCCTTCCCTCCTTTGTCTCAGCTATAAACTCAACGGAAGAGGGAGAGTTGGAAAGGCAGAGGAGCAGGCGCAGTGGGATGCTTAACTTGGCCGTGACTGGGGAGGGAGAGTGCAGGTTGGAAATGAGCCAGTGAGGCAGGCTTCCTGCGCGCCTACTACGGTGCAGTGAGGTACTGGTCCACCTCTTAAGCCGGCCCTGCTACCTGCTCAATGCCTCGCATCTAACTTGCCAATGCTTATTTTGTTTCCTGTTTTCATCATTTGGCTCCTTTTTCCATTTTCTGAAATATGCATTTTTGGCTATTACAGACTCTCTGACTTAAAGAATTACAGAAGTAAAGGTAACTTTTGATAGGTGTTGCAGGCAGATGTCTGGAAGATTCTTGCATTGGTTTCCTTAATCTTGTTACAGAATATAATTTTAGAAGCAGCATTTCCAAACATTTTCACAAACAACTTTTTTACCCTCCTGTCTATTGGCTGTTCCTACAAAGTCAAGCCTTGTCATCATGATTAAACTGGCTACTACAGACAGTTTGTCCAATGTCCAGCTTTTGTTAGTTCCTTTTTAGTCTGGTTTCAACATTCTGTATAGCCAACAAACGTCTAACAGATATTTTTGTTTCTCCTTTTTCCCTAAATAAACTTAACACATACACAGGCCTTGGCAGTTCCTTCATACTGTATCTCTAACATTTTCTGCTAATTTGAAGCAAGCAATTTTAAATATTTGCTTCCTCAGAGGGGACCCTAAAGCCCACTTGCAGACTGTGCCTTTTTCAGCTTTAGACAGGCTTGGGGCCTTCATTGGCCTGAGGACCCAGGATATTACTGTGGTTGCTCCCCCAGTAATGCCAGCTCTGACATCTGCTGTCTTCATATTATACACAGTGCAAGGGAAAATATAACTTTTTCTATTTGTCTGGGTTGCACTGCATGCAGAATCTGTCTTCTTGAGGTTTCAGTTTAATTTTTGTCTACATATTTCTATTTTCTGTCCACATTTGAGTGAACCTGCCCTTCCTGCTTTCAATGTAACTAGCAGCAGAGGCTGTGAGTAGAATCAATTCAAAGGGAAGGCTGCCGAAGGAGAGATCACGTTGGCCACGCCGTTAGCGGTCGGTCAGGAGATCCCGGCCAGGCCCTCCGGGGTGCCTCCGGCTTTGGGGTCGGGGCCCCAACTCGGGGATATTTGTCCAGATTTTGTTTTAATAATGCATCAGGCATTCTGTTTATGGCGACAGGGGAAATTGCCGTAGCCCTTGCCGCTTTCTGCGCCATTGATCCAGCCCAGGCTCCCTGACGTGGGAAGCGGTTCTCCAAGAGCCCCTAAGAGATTCAGGCTTCGGGAGCTTTTGCCCTCAGATTTGGAGTGGCAAGAGGTGGAGGAGCCCGAGGCCGACCTCGAAACTGGAATGGAGGAGTTAGAAGAGGGGGAGATCCGGGAACCGGAGGATCAGTCGAAAATTATTCGGGTCTTCCAGAAGAAGGAATTAGTGGCTCTTATCACAGAGTTCCTCCAGACCTTACATCTGGTGGTGGATCAACCTGCGGAAGAGGACACCGGCGAAGACCCTATTATTCAGGCCGTTTGGCAGACGCAAGTAGTCTTTCCAGTCCACCGCGTGGTAGACCGGATGATCCAGGATGAGTGGGATCTACCTGAAGTGGGGCTAAGGGGGGCTAGGACTATGAACAGACTGTACCCCTTAGCAGATAAGGACAAAGAACGATTTTGGTCTCCGCGAATAGATGCCGCGGTGTCCTTTTCCAGGGAAAAAGTAGTGTTGCGTCCAGTTCCATCCTTTTTGCCTAGAGTGGTTTCTCCGTTTCACATGAATCAGGTGGTTTCCCTGCCGGTTCTCGGGGAATGCAGCATATTGCGGATTACGATGCTTAGACCTTAAGCGGGTGCTCAAACAATATTTGAAAGTCTCAGAGACTTTTCGCAGGTCGGACCGTTTATTTGTGGTGTTCGGTGGTGCCCACAAAGGCAAAGCAGCAGTGAAGGCATCCATTTCTAGATGGATTAGAGAGGCAATTGCTTCCGCATATATTCTGTGTGGCCGTCCAGTGCCAGCAGGGTTACGAGCTCATTCTACCAGAGCTCAATCGACTTCCTGGGCGGAGCACAGCTTGGTTCCGCCGGGAGACATTTTTAGAGTGGCTACTTGGTCGTCGCTTCATACTTTCAGTAAGCACTACCACCTGGATGTGTGGGCAGCAAAAGATGCTAGTTTTGGGGTGGCGGTCTTGCAGGCCAGCTGGAAGGGTCCCTTCCAATGATTACTGCTCTTTTACATCCCAGAGGTGGAGAACTGAACTGGAGGAACGATAAGGAAATAGAAATTACACTTACCTGGTAATTGTGGTTCCTTGAGGAACTCCAGTTCAGTTCTCAATCCCACCCGGGTTGGTGCATTTGACAGAGATGTTTCATATTTACCGTATTGAGCTTACAGGTAGGTATGCTTTTGATTATAGCTTCCTGTATCTTCTAGCTCTTGTGATTCTCTTTATCTTTATAGGAGTAAGAATACGGATTGGGTACAAGTAAGAGGTTTCTTATTTCGGGAGGACAGTTTTGTAATATATAACTAGTTCCTTATCGTTCCTCCAGCTTAGTCCTCAACGAATGGGTTGTGCACCTCCTCCTGCAGCATGAAGACTGGACCAATCAAATTTCAGCACCACTGGAAGCAGCATACCAGGCATCTCTTGAACTCCAGTGTGTCCAGTCTTCATGCAGCAGGAAGACGTTAGTGAGCCTAGCTGGCTCACTAGTTAGTCAGTTTAGTGGTGTTTTCACTAGCTATCCTTTTGGATCATTATTTTGTGTCCTATTAGGACTTCTTTTAATTTCTTTTAATTTCTTCAGTTAAAGGGTTCTGTATCTTTAAATTTCAGTTGCTTATTTCGGCACTCCGTGGGGGGGGGGGGAGCCTGAGGAAGGTTTCTCTCCTGCCCAGCCTAAGCCGCTTGTACTTATTTGACTGTCTGTCCTTCTTAATTAGGATCTCTGCCCCAGGGCTCTTCGGGGCAGAGCTCCTGCGGCGGCGGTGCAGCACCTCCTCTCCGGGGGGTGGAGAGTGTGCTCAATATGTGCCGGTAAGTCCTGGCAGCTGGCGGCGATCAGAGCCTGTCCTGACCAGAGCCTCTGCGCCTCTGCTCGCTCCTGCTGGGGTTCCTTGATGACTTGGTTATTTACGGGGGGCTCCCGGGTCACTAGCGTTGCGGGGGTGCGGGGGTCAGTCGACAGCAGGGATTTGTTGTTTTCGGGCCGTTTCGCCGGCGCTCAGCAAAGCGCGCCAAAGTTTTACTTACTGCCGCGGCCATTTTAAGCTTCCCGGTTCTTTTTTTTTTAGCGTGTTTTTTCTCGCGACGGTTTTTTCCTTTATTGCTTTCTTTCGTTTATTTCACTTGTTCTTGGCATTTTGGGCTTCCTTTCCTTCGGGGTGCCTAGGTCCCTCGGCTGGGGGGGGGGGGGTGGAAATAGAGCTTGCCCTCTCCTCATCCTTCTTCGCGGGGCTGTCTGTCTCATCTGGCTGTATTTGAGTTTCCCCGCACTCAGGCACAGGCCTTTGGTGATTGAAAAAAAAAAAAAGGTAGTGCGGCCTTGCGAGAACCGCAGGACAGGAAAATGGACGGTCTCTTGAAGCAGTCGTTTGAGGCGGACGCGATTGCGTTGCAGGCCTCCGTTTGTGGAGCTTGGGTGGCCCGGGCCTGTCTACGCTGGGTTCAGCGGCTTCAGCAAACACCCGCCTTGGAGGCTGAGGTGTTAGGTGAGCTCCACCGTTTGGAATCTGGCTCTGCGTATTTGGCGGATGTCCATTATGATCTCATCCGCGCTCTCTCCAATAGCATGGCGTCAGTGGTGGCCTCACGCAGAGCCCTTTGGTTGAAGAACTGGGCGGCCGATGGGTCGTCCAAGTCGCGGTTAGGCAAATTGCCCTTTAAAGGTAGGCTTCTGTTTGGTGAGGATTTGGATAAGTTGGTCAAGGATTTGGGTGAATCAAAGGGCGGTCGTCTGCCGGAGGATAGACCCCGGCGAGGACGGTCGCTTCCGGCCGCTCGGGGGCAGTTTCGGGACTTTCGGAGGTTTCGTTCATCCCGTTCTGCTGGTTTCCAGCGTGGCAGATATCTATCGAGGACTTCGAGCTTTCGTGGCTTTCGAGGAGCCAGTAGAGGATTCGCGGCTGCAACCCCTGCGTCTGCCCGTAAGCCCCAATGAAGGGCAGCGGGCCCGGGTGGAGATCCCAGTGATCGAAGGACGTCTTCGACGCTTTCTTTCCGCTTGGGCCCAGATTACTTCCGATCAGTGGGTATTGGACATCATCCGGGACGGGTATGTTCTGGACTTGGCCAGGCCCGTTCTCGATTCCTTTGTGGCCTCTCCTTGTCGGGGAGAGCGCAAGACAGCTCAGGTTCGGCAAACCCTCGATCGACTTGTTCAGCTAGGGGCGGTAGTTCCCGTTCCGCGGGCGGAATATGGTCTCGGAAGGTATTCCATTTATTTCGTGGTGCCAAAGAAGGATGGGGCTCTTTGCCCCATTTTGGACCTCAAAGGCATGAACCGCTGCCTGCGGGTGCCACACTTTCGGATGGAAAGCCTACGGTCGGTGCTGGTAGCCGTTCGCAAGGACGAGTTCCTCACCTCCCTCGATCTCACGGAGGCCTATCTCCATATCCCTATTCGGGAGGACCAACAAAAGTATCTCCGCTTCGCTCTACCGTGGGGTCACTTCCAGTTCCAAGCATTGCCCTTCGGGCTTGCGACCGCGCCACGGGTATTCACCAAAATCATGGTGGTAGTGGCCGCAGCCTTGCGCAAAGAAGGGGTGTTAGTCCATCCCTATCTGGACGATTGGTTGATTCGCGGGAAGTCTCGCGCGGAGAGCGCAGCGGCGACTTCCAAAGTAGTAGGGCTATTGCAGTCTCTCGGTTGGGTGGTCAACCCGCGCAAGAGCCATTTGGTGCCGACGCAGTCTCTCGATTATCTGGGAGTTCGGTTCGATACTTGCGTGGGCTCGGTCTTTCTTCCCGACCGCAGGGTGTCGGGACTTCGGTCTCTCATACGCCGGTTTCGGCAGAGCCCCGCCCCGTCGGCTTGGCACTACCTTCAGTTGCTGGGGACGATGGCGGCTTCCCTGGAGGTAGTACCTTGGGCCCGCTTCCACATGCGTTCGCTTCAGAAAGCTTTGCTCCGTCGCTGGTCCAACCAGTCCGATTCGCTAACCAAACGTCTCCCTTGCCCGCTGGCAGTTCGGCGGGATCTGCGATGGTGGCTGCGGCCGTCATCGCTCCGTGCGGGAATGCCATTAGAGCAGCCGGCCTGGGTTCCGCTTCTGACGGATGCTTGCCTAACGGGCTGGGGCGCACACTGCGCCGGCCAGTTCGCTCAAGGTCTCTGGTCTCCGGAGGAGAGCACTTGGTCGATCAACCGCTTGGAGCTTCGAGCCGTGCGGTTGGCCTTACAACGCTTCGAGACCCTGATATCAGCCCGGGCAGTGCGGGTTCTCTCCGACAATGCAGCGACCGTGGCCTACATAAATCGTCAGGGCGGCACCGGAAGCGTCGCTTTGGAGACGGAGACTCGGTCTCTGTTCGAATGGATAGAGCCCTGGCTGCAGGCCATCTCGGCAGCGCACATTGCCGGAAAGGACAACGTGACTGCAGATTTTCTCAGCCGAGTTCAGGTGGATGCCGGCGAATGGGAACTCCACCTCAGGATATTCGCCCAGCTGGTTCAGCATTGGGGTCAGCCAGTCATGGACCTGATGGCCACATTGCGCTCGGCGAAGGCAGCTCGATTCTACAGTCGTCGACGGGAACCGATGTCGGAAGGCATAGATGCTCTATTGCAGGTTTGGCCCTCCAGGGGCCTTCTTTACGTGTTTCCCCCGTGGCCGCTTCTGGGGCGTGTGATTCAGCGGATCGAGGCTCACCGGGGTTGGGTGCTGTTGATAGCGCCGGATTGGCCTCGCCGTCCTTGGTATGCCGATCTGATGAGGTTAGTGGACGGATCCCCATGGCGGCTTCCCCTGGATCAGGACCTGTTGTGTCAGGGCCCTCTTCGCATGCCGCAAGTGGGGAGATTCTCGCTTACGTCCTGGCCATTGAAAGGGCGCGGCTAAGAAAATGGGGTTATTCAAAATCAGTGGTGGCAACTTTGCTACAGGCGCGCAAAAGTTCCACTTCGCTGGCCTACGTACGAGTTTGGCGTATTTTTGAGGATTGGTGTTCTAGGCATCAGGTTCGGGCCGCTACGGCTTCTCTTCCGGTGGTTCTCTATTTTCTGCAAGACGGTTTTGCTAAAGGTTTGGCCGCCAGTTCCTTGCGCGTACAGTTGGCGGCCCTTTCGTGCTACAGAGGGAAGGTTCAAGGCGTATCGCTGGGGGCCCATGCTGATGTGGTTCGCTTCTTGAGGGCAGTTTCTCGACTGCGTCCGGCTTGCAGGATTTCCGTTCCTTCGTGGGATCTCAACTTGGTCTTGCGGACCCTCAGTGCAGCTCCTTTTGAACCTCTCTCTCGGAGTTCGGTGAAGGATTTGACCCTTAAGACGGTATTGTTAGTGGCGATTTGTTCGGCACAGCGCATTTCCGAGCTCCAGGCTCTTTCTTGCAGGGAGCCTTTCCTTTCTTTCTTGGATCAGAAGGTGGTTCTGCGACCGGTGCCTTCCTTTTTGCCTAAGGTGTCTTCCCCCTTTCATGTGAATCAGGCGGTAACGCTCCCGGTGTTCCCAGCATCCGGGGCTCAGGCTTCCGATCGCGGACTTAGTCGCTTGGATCTCAAAAGAGTTTTGCGTCGCTATTTGAAGGTTACCAGCGATTTCCGTAAATCTGATCATTTGTTTGTACTGTTTGGGGGGCCTCGAAAAGGTGAAGCTGCGGCGAAGGCCTCTATTGCTCGATGGCTTAAGGGGGCGATTTGCTCGGCTTATCTGTTGCACGGTCGAGTACTGCCTGTTGGATTGCAAGCTCATTCTACCCGGGCGCAGGCGGCGTCCTGGGCGGAGTTTAGCTTGGTTTCACCAGTGGAAATTTGTAAGGCGGCGACGTGGTCATCTCTGCACACTTTCAGTAAGCACTATCGGCTTGATGTCTTGGCGGCGGGCGATGCCCGGTTTGGTTCCGCGGTTCTGCGTGCCGGCTGGGGAAATCCCGCCCGTTAAGGCTGCTTTGTTACATCCCATTCGTTGAGGACTAATCTGGAGGAACGATAAGGAAATAGTAATTACACTTACCTGGTAATTGTAGTTCCTTGAGAGACGACAGCTTAGTCCTCCTTCCCTCCCTGTGGTGTTTTTAGCTCGGCACGGCTTGGGGTCAGAGGTCCGTATTTCCAGGTGAGTGTGCCTCTTTGCTTTTTCTATTTCTTGTGCTATCTGCTTATGCTGTGGCAGGCGCGGGACATTCTGTTTCCTTTGATTGGTGTCATTGGCAAAAAAAATTAAATAAAAATAATAATATTCTATTTTTAAAAAAAAAAATTGATTAAAAAAAAAAAAAAGAAAAAAGAAAATTTAATTCTGATGTTGGATTGGCTTCTTAAAGGTTAGCTATTTCTTTGAGTTTGCTTTGACAGTAGTTCACTGGAGTTCAAGAGATGCCTGGTATGCTGCTTCCAGTGGTGCTGAAATTTGATTGGTCCAGTCTTCATGCTGCAGGAGGAGGTGCACAACCCATTCGTTGAGGACTAAGCTGTCGTCTCTCAAGGAACTACAATTACCAGGTAAGTGTAATTACTATTTATTGTTCAAGGCTGTTCTAATGTTAAAAAAAAAAGAGAAGAATATATAGCTACTTATTTGTTGCTCCTTTGAGTGTGCTTTGTCAATAGTTCACTGGGGCTGATGGGAGAGGCCAGCAGACTACATCCAGGGATGTCACGTCTTTGACATGCCCAATCTCCAAGCTGCAGGAGGAGGTACACTACCCAGAGGTGGAGAACTGAACTGGAGTTCCTCAAGGAACCACATTTACCAGGTAAGTGTAATTTCTATTTTTGATTATGGTAATAGTATTCTACAAGGTCTCCCCAAAAAAACCATTCATCAACTCCAGATGGCACAAAATCTTGCTGCATGCATAATACACAAGGCACATTACTCTGATCATATTACTCCACCTCTCTATAATCTTCATTGAGATACCCCAACTGCAACAAACTTAGTTACATTTAATACAATTACACTCCTGCTAATGTCACCATATATATAACTGAACATTTATTATTATACTTACTGCTATATTGTTTATAGTTTTTGTAATATAGTTAATATTTAAAATGTGCATGAGTGTTTTTAAAGTTTCAGTGTAAAGTTACTTGTAATGTTTGATGTAAACCGTCCCTGATCTCTGGAAGGAGTGGTATATAAGAACTTATAAATAAGTAAATAAGAAATCAGTAAAATTCAGTCAGTAGATGTCACAGCAAAGAAAATGAAATAAACAAAAAACAAATAAATTTAAAATGCTGTAAATCACAGCTAGGGAATTTAGTAATCCCTGTGTGTCTGTGCTTGTGTGTCTCTGTTGTGTGTTCTATGTGTGCTGTGCATGTGTTTCATCTGTGGGTAGGGTAGCTGGGGGTAGTGAGATCCGATGCAGAGAGATAAATTTGGAGATGGGGGTAGATTATAGGGTGATGGGGCAGTTGTAGACGCAAAGACCAATGATTTTTTCCCCTTTCCAGAATCTGAGATTGTTACAACAATCTACCTGCTTAAATTAAAAATTCCCTGCCTCCAGGATTCTTACTTGTGCTTTTCCTACCCTTTCTCCAATGAACTTTCCCACCAAAATTAAAATTTTTCTCCTCAATCCTACCAATCTGGTTTGAGAACCCCTATATATAAGAACTGACATCCACTGCATAACCAATTCATCCTGAAGAAAGCCACAGCATGATGGCTAAAGTGTTAATTCCACTTAGTAAGACGCAGCATGACCTGTAAAACTGCAAAGATCATTTGCAGGGCGTAGTTTTTGAGGGTGGGGCAGTAGGCAGGGTGGTGGGGCAATTGTGGGAAGGTGGCTTTTTTGAGGTGAGAGCAGCTTGCAAGGTAGGGTGGTGGTACAAATGCAAGGGGCATTGGAAAGATGGTGAGACAGTTGGGAATAGTTTTTGGCAGTGGGGCAGTATGTAGGGTTGTAGGGCAGTTGTGAGGGGGTATTTTTGGTGGCAAGGTAGTATGTGGGGGGTGATGGAGCAGTTCCATGGGGGTAGGTTTTTGGGGTGGGGTATTTAATGGGTAGTGGGGCAGTTGTAGTAGGGTAGTTTTTAGGTGTGGGGGCAGTTTGTAGGGTGGTGGGGCAGTTGTGTGGGGTTTAGCTTTTGAGGATAGGGCAGTAACAGGAGGGGTTAGATTTTTTCTGGTGGGGCAGTTTGCAGGATGGTGGGGCAGTTGTGGTGAGTATTTTATGGGAGTGGGCAGTTTGTGGAATAGTGGGTCAGTTGCGAGGATGTAGTTTTTGGGGATGAGGCAGTTTACAGAGGGGTGAGGCAAATGCAGGAGGCTGTTTTCTAGGGTGGAGTAGTTTGCAGTGTGGTGGGGCAGCTTGCAGGGTAGTGAAGTAGTTGTATTGGTATAATTTCTTTGTGTGGAAGCATTTGGCAAGTTGCTAGGTCAGTTCTGAGGGAGTATTTTTTTGGGAGTGGCAGTTTTGGGGGTTGGGTGAGTAGAGAATAGGGAGAGGGATTTTAAAAGGAGGAATGCCGTAACTGCTGTGTTCCACTGTATGTAAGTTTCTATACTATAGAAGCTGGAACTCCTTCTCCTATAGAAAAGGATTGAGCCTTTTTTTTTTTGTTGTTTGTTTCCTTTGGAACTCCTGGTCTGATTTTTACCAGCATTTCCCACATGCTAAATTTCATCCCATTTCATTAGTTTTCAAAGATTTATTTTGTCCCTGGATAAACAGACATTCTCAACCCCTTTTGTATAATTCTTCCCAACGTCTGTTGAGTCAGAAAGAATGAAAAGCATGTTGAAACATAGCTATGTAGGGCTTTATGTGCTCTAACTTGTCTTAAAGATAATGATGTTTCTGTGTTTCTATTTTATATGTTCTAATGACTGTTTAATGTGTTTTATGTCTTAATTATGTTTGTGAATAAAACCTTCTGTTTATGAAATCGTATTATTTTAATTTTCTGCCAAGTGGTTTCCCTGCTCTTTGTTGGTGGTGTTTTATTTTACTAAGGATTGCCTTTTTTGGTATTTATGTGCTCTCTGGCAAATAAAGACTAGCCTGTCCATCCTTAACTACTAAGCTCTACAATCCCTCCTTCTCCCTCAGAGATATTCTGTGCTTGTCCTATTCTGTCTTGAATTCAGATACAGTCTTCATCTCTGCAACCTCCTTTCAGTTTTGTCCACTGCTTTTCTGCTTCTCCAAGGTGTTCCCATCCAGCTAAGGAATAGCCTAGTGGTTAGCTTGGGATCAGAAAGACCAGGATTCAAATCCCACTGGTATTGCTTGTGACCTTTGGGCAAGTCACTTAACTCTCCATTACCTCAGGTACAAACTTAAATTGTAAGCCCTCTGGGGACAGGGAAATGCCTACTGTACCTGAATGTAGCTCACCTTGAACTACTGCTAGAAAGACGTGAGCTAAATACTAATAAATAAACTCCTTGAGGTATTCCCTCATCTTGTCAAAGTTAGTTTTCCTACTAGGGCCCTTGCATTTGAATGAACCATGTCCACCTGTGAACTAATACTACAAGATCATCCTCTCTTTCAGAAACACACTCCCCATTTTTAAGCACCAGGTCTTGTTTGGTCCCCTCCCACATATATTCCATTATCAGTTGCCAGAATAGTTGTCCTTGTAGAAAATCCAGTACCTTGCTACTTCTAGGTGACACTGCAGCAGGGATGTCCCAATCAGCATCAGACATATTGAAATCATCTATCAGTAGCACTTTTCCTTTTATGGCAATATTGTGAGTGCTTTCAATAAAATCTCTGTCCACTTCTGCCTGTGAAGGAGGTCCAGTATATCACACCAATATAAAATGGATGTTCCATTCCCTCTTTCCATATTAATCCATAATGCCACCTCCTTATCGCGTAAGCCCTGCAATTCTGTTACTTTAAAATTAATATCAATGCATATATGTGTAGGTTGCACTATTTACAGATGTAATGCCCGCTCCTTTTTCATATGATTTTATGTAAAATAGCTGTTCCCATTATGAATGTCACCAAATACACATTTTTCACATTTCTGGGGCATGCCAACTAAAGTGCCACAAGTAGTGGGGGGCAAATGTGCGATTAGCAGGTGTTCTCACTGTAGCAGGGCCTAGTGACCATAGTAGATGCAGAGGCCATGGCCATAGTAGGGGTATACCATCGTGATAGGCACATCACCCCAGTGGTAGTTGCAAATGTGCAGCCATAGTGCACAGTGAACACGCTCTCAATGCACGCCATGCAGTTGTAAGCTACAAATGTGTTAATAGGGTGGCAGTGGGCTACAGAATCACTGTAGACAGTATTAAATGGGCCCCAAACCCAACTACAGGACAGGAGTAACTGGCCAGTTCGGAATAGAGAGGAATGACCGGGAATAGGCACAACAGGCTGCACAGGTCTGCTGACCGCATTAATCACGTTGAATATCCCCCAGGTATGTTTGCAAAAACGTAAATGTGGGTATTTCTCTCCCACTTACACTAGTATTTTATAAAGACAAGTGTGCGTATTTGACTTTATAAAATAGACTTAAATATGCGCATCAAGATGCCCATTAACTAGGCACAACTTTATAAAATTATCCTTCCTTATCGTCTCTCCAGTACAGTCCCAGAATCTCTGGGAATAGTGTACCTCTTCCAGCAGCTTGGAGACTGAACAATGACACTCTTTTGATGTCACTGGTATAAGTCCCCGAGGGACCGCCTCCTTGCTCCAGTTGATTCAGTCTCCAAGCAGCTGGAGGTTGTATGAGCCCAGAGATTCAGGGCTCACTAGAGGGACAGTTAAGCAGTGAAATAGTTAATTAATTTATTTTAATCAGCTTAATTTAATTTGTCTTATATATAATTATTTAATTTTATAATTAGTCAATTAATTTTAGAGACTTAGGAGTCCTGAGGCGCCCCCCTTCTCTTTCTCTCTCCTTTTCCTGCTGTCCCTGCTTAAGCCGTGGCTATTTATTTTAAAGCATAGCTGCTCTGCTGACTTGTCCGGCACAAAATAAAAGCAGGATTCCGCCTCCCGAACCCTCCTGTTTTGGGTGAGGAGCGGAGGTTTAAAGGAGCCACCGGAGCTGTCAGGCGTTCTTTCTTGAGAGCAGCGTTGAATGGCGGCACTTACAAAACATCCGGTTTCTCCTCCTACGCTGAAGCCGCTATTACGGCCATGCGTGGGGAGATCCGGACATGATAGAGAGAAGTTGGAGTGTTTCTATACTCAGAGGCATAGAGGGCCAAAGGTAAGAAGGCCTAGTCGTGCTTTACTAAGGAGGCAAAACGGTAGTTGGTTTCGGCACAGGCTGTGCTTAGTGTTGCGCGCACAGGAAAAACGGCCGTTTGTTACAGTAAAGTTTTAAAGCTTTTAAATTTACTAGGGAGATCTGGTTAGAAGGGGGTCCATGATTTTTGATATATTTAACCTCGGGGTTAATTGTGAGTGGGAACTTTAACACTAACATATTTTAAAAAAGTTTAATGATTACAATCAGTCTAAACAGTTTGTAAAGAAGCTGCTGGGACGGATTCTTCTAAAGAGTTATCAGGAAGAATAGTTATGCCTTCTAGGCCACAGTGTTTAGTCTGTGGCACTAGAAGAGGAGCCCTGTCTGAAACAGGTGTGTGTAGAACCTGTGTCCAGGAAGCAGCAGCTATGGAGCAGGCTTTAGAGAACAGTGGAGAAGGTGCTAAAGTTGCGTCCTTGTCTATATCTGACTCTGTGTCAACACAGGTACCTTTGTCAGAACCGATAGCAGGGCCATCCTCCATTCCGGATTTGCCTCAAGCACCATCTATTCTTTCTGGTGGTTTGGCGGCGTTATTTTTGCAGGAGTTTGTATCTCTGCTTCAGCAAGCATTTGGAAATGGACAAAAGGGTCCACTACCCTTTACCGGGGGGGGGGGGGGGGGAGGAGGAACCCGGAGGGAAGTGTCCAGGTACTCCTTTGGAAGTTGCTGAGGGCTCAGTACCTGTTAAGAAAGCTAATACAGGGAAAGGACGACAGGAACATTCAATAACCTCTGAAGAGGTTCACTCTGAGGATTTGGATCTGGATTTGGAATTGGAAGATGAATTAGAGGAAGGAGAACTCATGGAACAAGAGGACCAGGTGAGAATGATTCGTGTTTTCCGTCAAGGCGAGTTGCCAGCGTTGATTATGGAAACGCTTAAAGCCCTTACTACGCCAGCCTCAGAGCCAGCGGAGGACTCCACCTTAGAGGACACTTTATTGCAGACATTTAGGAAGACGCAAAGGGCTTTTCCGATACACAGAGTTGTAAGAGAGATGATTCAGCAAGAATAGGACATGCCCGAAGCAGGACTAAAGGGGTCCAGAGTCATGGCTCGGTTGTATCCTCTAGTGGATCAGGATCGGGAGTTGTTTGTCTCCCAAAGTAGATAAAGTGGTATCAGCTGTTACCAAGAAGACTACAATTCCGGTGGACGGTAGTGCCGCCCTTAAGGATAGCCAGGATAGAAGGTTAGATACATTGTTAAAACCGGTATTTGATGTCAATGCGTTATCCATTGAAGCTTCAGTTTGTGGTGCATGGGTAGCCAGAGCCTGTCTTCGTTGGTCTCAGTGGATGCACGGAGAAAATGTGGAAGACGCTACGGCAGAAGCATCCCGGTTAGAGACTGGGGCAGCTTATTTGGCTGACATTCATTATTACCTTATTAGGGGTTTGGCTAAGAGTATGGCCTCTGTAATTGCAGCTAGAAGATATCTGTGGTTGCGTAACTGGGCGGCAGATGCTTCTTCTAAAGCAAGGCTCAGTAAGCTTCCTTTCAGGGGTAAACTACTGTTTGGTGATGACTTAGATAAGCTGGTAAAGGACTTAGGTGAGTCCAAAGGCCGAAGGTTGCCGGAGGACAAGTAAAAAGTACGGACGTCCAATGCAGGTGACAAGGGGTCAGGAGACAGACTTTCATCATTTTCGGTCCAATTGTTTCAGACAATTTCAAAGAGGATGTCCACTTTTCAGAGGTCAGGGATTTCGAGGATTTCAAGGAGCAAGCAGGGGCTTTGCATCCTCCTCTTCCACGAATCTTAGAAAGTCACAATGAAGTCAAGGGGGCCCAGGCAGGTTTGGTACCTGTGGGAGGTCATCTATGGGATTTTTATCCTGCCTGGGTCCAGATCACGTCCGATTGGTGGGTGTTGGAGATCATTTGAGAAGGATATGCTCTGGAGTTTCAATGCCCAGTGGTCAATTCATTCGTTCAGTCTCCTTGCAAGGCACGCATCAAGTGCACAGCTGTGCGAGAGACCTTGCAAAGACTTTTGAACCTCAAAGCTGTCGTCCCGGTGCCACCAGACCAATGCGGCTTCAGTCGATACTCCATCTACTTTGTGGTTCCAAAAAAGGAAGGATCTTTTCGACCAATTTTGGATCTTCAAAGAGTAAATCGTTGTCTTTGTTTGACTCATTTTCGTATGGAGACACTGAAGTCTGTCATAATGGCTGTAAGGAAAGGAGAATTTCTTACGTCTCTGGATTTGTCGGAGGCATATCTATATATTCCGATTCGTCTGGAGCATCAGAAATTTCTAAGGTTTTCAGTTCCCAAGGGTCATTTCCAGTTTCGAGCATTGCCGTTCAGTTTAGCAACGGCTCCACGAACATTTACCAAAGTGATGGTGGTAGTTGCGGCAGCATTGCGAAAGGAAGGGGTATTAGTTCACCCATATCTGGACGACTGGTTAATTCGGGCAAAGTCTGAAAAGGAAAGCGAGTTGGCAACATCCAGAGTAGTGGAGTTGTTACAAAGTCTTGGTTGGGTTGTCAATGTGGCAAAGAGCAAATCCATCACAAAATCTAGAACACCTGGGAGCTCGCTTCGATACAAGAATAGGAAGGGTGTTTCTTCCTCAGGTAAGAGTGCTAGGATTAAGAAACCTAGTGTGCAGATTCTTGGACAGGAAAGATCCCACTGCATGGCATTATTTACAGTTGCTTGGAACCATGGCAGCAACGCTAGAGTTAGTTCCTTAGGCAAGAGCCCATATGCGACCATTACAGAGGGCGTTACTCAAGAGATGGTCGCACCAGTCGGATACTCTCTCGTGGAGGCTACCTTGTCCTCTGGAAACATGTCACGTTCTGCAATGGTGGTTACAGCCAGGGGTTCTAGAGGTAGGAATGCTTCTGGAATCGCCTGTTTGGATTCCTCTTAAGACAGATGCCAGTCTCATGGGCTGGGGAGCTCACTTCGAGAGAAGGTTTGTTCAAGGCCAATGGACCGAACAGGAGAAAGTTTGGTCAATCAACAGATTGGAATTGAGAGTGGTAACCTTAGCACTACAAGCATTTCAACATTACCTTCAGGGGAAAGCCATTCAAGTTCTGTCAGACAACACGACAGCAGTGGCTTATATCAATCGTCAAGGGGGCACAGGCAGTGTCTCCCTGGAAGCCGAAGCCGAACAGTTGTTCGTGTGGGCCGAGATGAATTTTGGAGCTTTATTGGCGTCTCATGTGGCAGGGGTGGATAATGTGGAGGCCGATTTTTTGAGTCAGGTCAAAGTGGACCCAGGAGAGTGGGTTCTGCATCCGCAGGTGTTCCAAATGATAATGAATCGATGGGGAGCTCCCGTGATGGATCTCATGGCAACCTTCGAATCGGCAAAGGTCAATCGATTTTTCAGCCGAAGACGAGAGAGAATGTCAGAAGGCCTAGACGCTCTCATTCAAAGGTGGCCAGAGGAACAACAACTGTACGTCTTCCCTCCATGGGTATTAATAGGGTGTGTTCTACAAAGAGTAGAAAGGCACAAGGGACACGTAATATTGATAGTGCCAGATAGACCAAGACGACCATGGTACGCAGATCTCATGAGGTTATTAGTAGACCGTCCATGGCTTCTACCGATGAGAGAGGATCTTTTGTGACAGGGTCCATTACGCATGCCGCAGGTGGATCGATTCTCGCTTACGGCTTGGCTGTTGAAAGGGCGAGGCTAAAAGCCAGAGGTTACTCATCAGCGTTGATTTCCACATTGTTGAAAGCAAGGAGGAGGTCTACCTCTTTGGCATATATTTGAATTTGGAGAATATTCGAAGCGTGGTGTGATGACAAAGGTTTTGAAGCATTAAAGGCTTCTATTTCTCAAATTCTATCTTTTTTGCAGGATGGGTTTGATAAAGGATTAGCCGCTGCATCATTGAAAGTGCAGTTAGCAGGTCTCTCTTGTTATAGAGGTAAGATAAATGGTGAGGTGCTAGGGGCACACCTGGATGTGAAGCGTTTTTTGAGAGCAGTTTCATTGTTGAGGCTACCGTGTAGACCGACCATACCGAAATGGGATCTCCATTTTGTTTTGGAAACATTGGTACGTGAACCGTTTGAGCCGTTGTCACGATCATCATTGAAGGATCTTTCACTCGAGGTGGTTTTTCTAGTAACGATGACATCAGCACGGAGGATTTCAGAGTTACAGGCTTTGTCTTGTAAAAAACGTTTTCTATCATTTTATGAAAATAAGGTGGTATTGAGACCAGTACCTTCGTTTTTACCCAAGGTGGTGTTGGCTTTTCATGTCAATCAAGTAGTTTCCGTACCAGTATTTGAGGATAGTGCCAAAGAAGTTCAGTTCAAAAAATTGCATCTTTTAGATGTGCGTAGAGCATTAAAGACGTATTTGAAGAGAACACAGGAATTCCGTAAGACAGATAGGCTGGCTGTTCTTTTTGGGGGTGCAAGAAAAGGGCATGCAGCTTCCAAAGCGTCTATTGCCAGGTGGCTCAAGGAAACCATAGCTTCAACATATTTGTTGAAAGGTAGGGCAATACATGACGGGCTTAAGGCACATTCAACAAGGGCACAAGCTGCGTCCTGGGCTGAGTACATCTGTAAAGCGTCCTGGGCGGTGGACATCTGTAAGGCGGCTGCTTGGTCATCATTAAATTCCTTTGTAAAACATTATCATCTAGATATACAGGCGGAAAGGGATACCTGTTTTGGATCGGCAGTGCTTCAGGCTGGACTAGCGGGTCCCTCCTGTTAAGGGTTTTTTACTGCTCTGTTACATCCCCAGAGTTTCCGGGACTGGACTGGAGAGACAGTAAGGAAAGTGAAATTAGACTTACCTGCTAATTGTTGTTCCTTGAGGAACTCCAGTCCAGTCCCGCATCCCTCCCTAATATTCTGTCATCTGGACTATGGCCTGAAGCAAAGAGGTACAGTATTGACAAGGTAAGCTCATGGGCCAAGTATATGATTTATAGTTCATATGGAGAAGATAAAGGTTCAGGTATCTTTAGGAGGTCATATTCCTCTATTGAGACGGAGGGCAGACCATAACAGGACAATTCTAATGTTACTTTAAGGACACATTTTGTGTTGTAGTTTATAGTTGTGGTTTCATGATCATGGCCATATTACTCCTCTTCTCAAGTCACTTCATTGGCTCCCTATCCATTTCAGCATCCAGTTCAAACTTCTCCTGCTGACCTATAAATGCATTCACTCTGCAGTTCCTCACTACCTTTCTTCTTTTATCTCTCCTTACAACATCCCTTGGGAACTCCACTCTTCCAGCAAACTGCTTCTATGGTTATGGTTATGGTTAGGCATTTGATATACCGCCCTTTACGTATGCATCAGAGCGGTTTTACATGTATATACTAACAGGTACTTTTTATTCCCTTGTCCCCGAAGGGCTCACAATCTAAGTGTACCTGAGGCAATGGAGGGTTAAGTGGCTTGCCCAAGGCCACAAGGAGCAGCCATGGGACTAGAGACCTCAGTCCCTCCGGCCTGAGGTTACTTGTCCCCATGCGGGAATTGAACCCCCAGCCCTCCGGCCTGAGGTAACCTGTCCCAACCACTGAGCCACTCCTCCCTCCCTCTATCTGTGCCCTTCTCTTCTATTGCTAACTCTAGACTATGCTCCTTTCACCTTGCTGCACCTTACGCCTCAAACAAACTACCTGTGTCTGTACGCCAGGCACCTTCTCTGACCCTCTTCAAATCCAGGCTGAAAACTCACCTCTTCGCTGCTGCTTTTGGATCTTGATTCACCCGATCTCCTTTTTTCTTTTCCTTTCCCCCTTGTTTTATCCCTGATGCTTGGGGTGCCTAGGCAAGCAGCTGGAGGCTCTTGCTGGGACAACGAGGCTTCCCTCGCTCCGAGTGGAAGTGGTGAGTGGCGCTCTTCTGACGCCGGCTAAGAGACCTTGATATTCCGGCGCCATTCCCTCCAAGGTGGATTGGCCGGAGTTGGAAGAGGCGGAACTGGACCCGGAGTCGGGTCTAGAACAACTGGAAGACTGAGAAATACCAGAACCTGAAGATCAGGCGAGAATCATATGGGTATTTCGCAAAGAGCAGCTTCTGCCGCTCATTACAGAAGCTCTTCGGACTCTCAACCTTGCCATAGCGCAGCCGGCGGAAGATTAGGGGTTAGAAGATCCCCTCATCCAAGCGGTTAGGGAATCACAGACGGTGTTTCCGGTTCACCGGGTGGTGGATCGGATGATCCAGAATGAATGGGATCAGCCGGAGGCGGGCCTAAAAGGCATCAAGACCATGAACAGGCTCTATCCTTTGGCGGATAAGGACAAGGAGAAGTATCATGCGCTACGGGTGGATGCGGCAGTGTCGGCGGTCACGAAGAAAACGATGATTCCCGTGAAAGGTAGCACAGCCTTAAAGGATGCGCAGGACAGGAAAGTGATGGTTTACTAAAGCAGACGTTTGAAGCTAATGCCCTCTCGCTGCAGGCCTCGATTTGCGGGGCCTGGATAGCGCGGACATGCCTGCGTTGGTCCCAGAACTTAAGATGGGTTGAGCAGCTGGATCAGCAGAGTGTAGTGGAGGTGACCCGACTCGAATCTGGGTCGGCATATCTGGTGGATGTGCACTATGATCTGATCAGAGCATTGGGTAATAGCATGGTTTCGGTGGTGGTCGCTAGGCGTTCCATCTGGTTGCAGAATTGGGTGGCCGACGGATCCTCTAAGTCTTCTCAGTAAGCTTCCCTTCAAAGGTAGATTATTGTTTGGGGAAGATCTGGATAAGCTGGTTAAGGATCTAGGAGAATCCAAAGGTGCAGACTTCCGGAAGATAAGCCTCGACAGGGGAAGTCTTTGCCGTCCTCCCGGGGTCAGTTTAGGGACTTCCGGAAGTTTCATATGTCTCATCTCGGTGGTTCTCCCCGAGGAAGATTTCCTCCTCAAACCCAGGGGTTTCGGGGGGCCAGCAGAGGTTTCTCTGCAGCCTCCCCCTCCTCGACTGGCCGTAAACCCCAAAGAAGTGAGGCGGGCCCCGGCAGGAAGTCTCTCGATTTGGGGGCGACTTCGGGAGTTCCTTCCTGCCTGGGTTTGAATAACGTCCGATCAATGGGTGCTGGAGATCATCAGCGACGGTTATGCTTTAGAGTTGGCTTGTCCTGTGCGGGACTCATTTGTAATGTCCCCCAGCAAGGGGCATCGAAAGGCGACGGCTCTCTGTCAGACGGTAGACCATCTCCTATGGCTGGGGGCAGTGGTGTCCATGCCAGCATCGGAATACGGGGTAGGTCGCTACTCCATTTATTTCGTGGTACCAAAGAAGGAGGGATCGCTCCAGCCGATTCTGGATCACAAATGGGTAAACCGCTGTCTTTGAGTTCCCCACTTTCGAATGGAGACGCTAAAGTCCGTTATTGTGGCTGTTCGGCAAGGAGAGTTTTTGACTTCCCTTGATCTCACGGAAGCTTACTTGCACATTCCGATAAGGGAGGCCCATCAAAAGTTCCTACGGTTCGCCTTCCCTTGGGGCTATTACCAGTTTCAATCTCTACCCTTTGGTTTGGCGATGGCTCCGCGAACTTTCACCAAGATCATGGTGGCGGTGGCGTTGGCGTTTGCGAAAGGAGGGCATTTTAGTTCAGCCTTACCTCAGCAATTGGTTGATTCAGGCAAAGTCCAGAGAGGAGAGCCTGCGGGCGACAGACAGGGTGGTGTAGCTGCTTCAGAGCCTCGGCTGGGTAGTCAACGAAGCCAAGAGTCACTTAGTACCCTCCCAGATCCTCGAATATCTAAGAGTTTGCTTCGACACTGCAAGAGGAGCGATGTTTTTCCGGAACGGCGGGTGCACCTGCTTCACGGTCTGGTGCACACCTTCTTGAGCACTCCAGCCCCATCCGCTTGGTAGTACCTGTGGGTACTAGGCACCATGGCGGCGACCCTGGAAGTGGTGCCGTGGGCCAGGTTTCACATGCGGGTCTTACAAAGGGTGCTGTTTCGTCGCTGGTCACCGCAGGTGCAGGCGCATTCTCTGAGCAAACGCCTTCCTTGTCCTCTTCAGGTGAGATGGGACCTTCAGTGGTGGCTGGCTCCGGAGTCCCTGAAAGCAGGCATGCCTCTGGAGCAGCCAATATGGCTGTCTCTGCTGACAGACGCTAGTCTCGTAGGTTGGAGAGCACATTGCGAGGGGCTCATTGCGCAGGGAGTATGGTCCGGTCAGGAAGAAGCTTGGTCTATCAACCATCTCGAGCTTCGGGCAGTGTTTCTAGCGCTTTTGGCATTTGAGAGTGCGGTGAGGGGTCGAGCAGTAAGAGTGCTGTCAGACAATTTGGCGACGGTGGCCTACATCAATCGGCAGTGTGGAACGGGAAGCATGGCCATGGAAGAAGAGGCAGAAGCTCTGTTCACCTGGATAGAGCCACGGCTAAAAGCCATCTCGGCGGCACACATCGCTGGGAAGGACAATGTGATGGCAGACTTTCTCAGCAGGGTCCAAGTGGATGCCGGGGAATGGGAACTTCAACCGGCGGTGTTCGCACAGATTGTCCGCAGATGGGAAACGCCGGTGATGGATCTCATGGCAACGTTCCAGTCCACAAAAGTGAATCATTTTTTCAGCAGGCGTCGGGAGAGGATGTCCGAGGGCATCGATGCCCTGATTCAGCCATGGCCGACTTCCGGTCTGCTGTATGCTTTCCCCCGTGGGCCCTCATAGGACGGGTGGTGCAGCGCATCGAGGCGCACTGCAGAAGTGTGCTGCTCGTGGTGCCGGACTGGCCAAGACAGCCATGGTACGCGGATCTGGTTCGACTTCTGGACGGGACTCCCTGGAAGTTACTGATATCGGAAGATCTATTACAGCAGGGTCCTCTTCGCATGCCGCAGGTGGATCGGTTCTCGCTTATGGTATGGCCATTGAGAGGGCAAGGTTGAGAAAGAAGGGTTATAATGCTGCGGTTATTGCCACAATGCTGCGGGCTAGAAAGCATTCCACCTCCCTTGCTTATGTATGCATCTGGCGTATTTTTGAGGACTGGTGTTCGCGTCATCAGATACGGGTGGCGACGGTGTCAGTTCCCGTGGTGGTCTTACAGGACGGATTCGACAGAGGTTTAGTGGCCAGTTTGCTGAAAGTTCAGGTGGCTGCTCTAGCTTGTTATAGAGGCAAAGTGCACGGGGTGGCACTAGGGTCTCACGTGGATGTGCAGCGTTTTCTTAAGGTGGTTTTTTGGCTTCGGCCGTCGTGCAGGTGTTTTGTTCCGCCCTGGGATCTCAACCTGGTGTTAGGGGCGTTAACCAGGAAGCCCTTGAGCCCTAAGTCAGGCGTCTGTTAAGGATTCAATGCTCAAGACAGTTTTTTTGGTGGCCATTTGTTTGGCGAGACGAGTCTCGGAGTTGCAGGCGTTGTGTACGGAACCTTTTCTGTCCTTTTCCAGAGAGAAGGTGATGCTGAGACCGGTTCCGTTCTTTCTTCCAAAGGTTGTCTCTCCGTTCCATTTAAATCAGTCAGTTTCTTTGCCGGCGCTATCTGCGTCAGCAGGGTCAGAGTCAGACCGTAGCTTACATTGCCTGGATGTACGGAGGGTCTTGCGGTGATATTTAAAAGTGACGGGTGCGTTCCGCAGGATGGACCGTCTCTTCGTTCTGTTTGGTGGTGCTCGCAAAGGAGAAGCGGCAACGAAAGCTTCAATTTCCAGATGGATAGAAGAAGCTATTGTGTCGGCTTACATTTTGCAAAGGCGGTCGGTACCGGTGGGTTTGCAAGCTCACTCTATTAAAGCGCAGGCGGCATCCTGGGCGGAGCACTGTTTGATTCCGCCTGTGGAGATTTGCAGGGCGGCGACTTGTTCGTCACTACATACTTTCAGTAAGCACTACCGTCTGGATGTTCTGGCGGCGAATGATGCTTGCTTTGGGGCGGCGGTGTTGCGGTCAGGCTGCAAGGGTCCCTCCCATTAAGTACTGCTCTGCTACATCCCAATGGTGGAGGACTGAACTTGAGGACCGCTAAGGAAATGGAAAATACACTTACCTGGTAATTGATGTTCCTTTAGGGACTACAGTTCAATCCTCATTCCCACCCGGGGTGTCTGGGACAGACAGGGGCTTGACTTGCAGCGAACATGATTTCAGGTAAGAAGAATACAGCAGGATAAGGCCTGGAATCTTCATGTTCTACTATCGGTAGTTCTGATCTTTCGCTCCCTTTCGCTCTCTCTCTCTCTGTCACTGCTCTCTACTTCTTTCTAGGATGGGGTTCGGTGGCAGAGGGGTGGCAAGGAGGGGATGGTTTTAGTTTCTGTTCCCTTTTGTAATCAAGGGGGGCATACGTTCGTTAAGAGTTATGGTTACATTTTAAAGTCTTGTTTGAGATTATCTGTTATTGGCTACTTATTTGTTGCTCCTTGAATTGTGCTTTGTCAATACTTCACTGGGGGCTGATGGGAAGACCAGCAGAAGGTATCCAGTGCTATCAAGAATTTGACTGGTCCAGTCTCCATGCTGCAGGAGGAGGTACACAACCCAATGGTGGAGGACTGAACTGTAGTCCCTAAAGGAACATCAATTACCAGGTAAGCGTAATTTCCATTTTTTGCAGGCAAATCTGGGACTCTTATCCAAAGTGTGTGTTGAGGGTGGTGGGGGGGGGGGGGTGGTGGTGGGGGGGGGGAGGGACAGCTTAGTTACTGATATTGAGCAATAAGGCATGGAGGGAGGGGGCTGGTATTAGACATGGCTGGGGCCCAGAATAGATATTTGGGAGGTAATATAAAAATCTGAAATAAAGCAATACTCATGGGATAGTTAGAACGAGCCTTTATTATATAAATTGCACAACTGAGAGAAGATATGCAGGGATTCCAACACCTAATCCATGCCTCTGATGATTGCCGATCTTGCTAATCCTTTATAGGCCAAAAATAGCAACTTAACATCATTGAAACTTAAGAATTACAGAAGTAAAGGTACAAGGAAAGAGAAGTCAAGGTAACCTTTGACAGATGTTCTAAGTAGATGTCTGTGAGACTCCTGCATTTGTTTCCATAGTCTAGTTACAGAATATAATTTTAGAAGCAGGATTTCCAAACTTTTGCATAAACTTATCCTCCTTTCTCTTCGCTATCCCTACAAAGTCAAGCCTTGTCATTGTGATTAAACTGACCATTAGAGCTGCTTTTAGTTCCTTTTTAGGTCCGGTTTCAACATTCAGTACAGCCAATAAATTTTTGTTTCTTCCTTTTCCCTACATAAATCTTTAAGCTCAGCACATACACAGACCTTGGCAATTTTTTCATATTGCTAACATTTTCTACTAACTTGTAGAAATCAATTTAGCCATTTCTATCCTCAATTCTTCCCTTTTGAACATGGATCTACCTGTAGATTGATTGTTCAGTCTTTACAAATTGATCATCATTCCCTGAATCTCTGTATATTCATTATTAACATCTGTTTTTTCTTCTACGTTTCTAGGACTTACATACATAGTTTGATCTAGCTTTACTGAAGTTAATCTTCCAGTAATACATTGAATGCATTGGCATCCACATTGCAAGCAAACACAAGGACTAATAATGCATCATATCACTAATACAATAATTAGCAATAGTTGCCTTCAACTCTAAACTATAGTAGAGAAACAGTCATAAACCTTAAAGTTTCCAATCCTGCTAGAGGCCAACTGTTCCTGAACAGCAGTTAAATATACATATCACCTCTCGGGGAGGCTCTTATCCCAAGCATTTCCAACAGTGGAGCAGGACTCCACTCAATGCAGGCTATCTTTCACCAGTCGTCCTCAGGATGTCTTCACAGACCAAGGACAAGCTAGACATTAAGGTCTGGGAGGCTAGGCTACGAATGTGTTATCTGTTTAAATTCTGTGCTCCACCCCTAATCCAGGAACTTCAATCCCTGGGTGAGGGAAAAGGATAAGCTTATTCTTGATTACATCAGTCATGGCTTTCTAGCCCATGTCAGTAGTCTTCAGCTGCTGCTTCCTTTCCAGGTCAGTGCACTGGATCACACAGCAAGTAGGGGTTTTTTTTCACATTCTGTACAAATGGGAGAGAAGGGAGAAGACCTCTCGAGGGAGCAAATAAAGATAGGACTTGAATCAGAATGGATCTAATGTCAATAACATTCATTAAATCAGTTATGTACATATTGAAATTTCTTTTTTTCTTAATTTTTAGCAGTACATGCAAGGCAATATTTATGAGACGAGATATTCCTAACAAATGATAGCAAAGGTTTGTTGCAATTCTGCTAAAGTCTATCCTTAGAGCAATGGAATACGTGAGGCTTTTTCCAATAGGCAATCTGATTCAAATCCTTGGATACATTGATGCGGATATTCGAGAAGATGTTGCCTTGGTAACAAGTTCCAACTGTGGTTCTACCGCCAGAAGATGCATCAGTCTAGATTGGTGAGGAATAAGGCTTTTTCTATGAGGTTTTAGTGAGGATTTGCACTGATATACCTTTACATGTCGAGGTGATGACAATATCACTGCCATTCCTTGGGAGTAATCTATAAATGGAAAGCTTTGACCATGCTAAGTGTGATAATAGTTCAACTAGTATTGTCAGGATCATAAGGTCTTTTCATCTTAAGATGGGGGAGGAGTGGCCTAGTGGTTGGGGCAAATTACCTCAGGCCAGAAGGTCAGGGGTTCAAATCCCACTAGAGGACAGCAACCTTGGGCCAGAAGGACTGGAGTTTCTAGTCCCACAGGTGTTCCTTGTGGTCTTGGGCAAGCCACTTAACCCTCCATTGCCAATGTTCCCTGTAAAATAGTTATCTCCAAGTTATAATGCCCTGTTCAATGTAATTTCAGTTTGTTCAATGCAAACCGCCTTGATATCATGAAAGGCGGTATATAAGAAATGTAAAATAAAATAAAATAAGATAGGTAGTCCTGCTTCCCCGCAATTCTTCAAGACTGCATATTTTGCTTTGCTTTGTATGCTTTGAAAAAGGTGGTATATCAAATGAAATAAACCATAAACCACCTTTCCCTAAAGCACGAGCCTATTTTCTTCAAGAGGTTGCCAAATGATTCCCATATCTACTAGTACAATAACATAAGGGCAATGCAAATTCTGATGGAACAGCAAGTCTTACATACTTCCTTTATACAGACGTACATATAATCTCTACTGTTAAACCAACAAAAGGTTGTTCTGCATACAGTATATTACTACCATTATGGACCTAAAATCCCTTTAACAAAATTATGCATAAAGTTCTTAGTGAAAATACTGCAAGAAACCTGGGTTAATATAACAAGTATATTCTTTTATGTTCTGTGCTAAATAGTAACATGGAAACTGTCATAGAAGAGAAATCACAATAAAAAATGAGTGACAAACTAAGAATTCAAGATCCATATTATAAGAATCTCTAAAGGACTGGAAGACAAAACAGATTAATATCTCACACTGTGGAAAATTCTTTCAATTTTTGCCCCTGAAACTGGAGTCAGGACGTCTTCTAAAACAAAAATGCAGACACTTTCTATCTGGAACATAGAGACATCAAATTCAAAAATCTATATACAAAAAACAGATATCCTAAGGGCCAATAATAGATATATATTGACCCTCAGGATAATTTACTTCTATGATCCATGAACCTTAAACCAAGCAATAGCTGCTGTGTTCATCACTTACACAAACTACAAACAGGACAGATTAATTATTAATCAAGTTACAGGTTAGCTTAATCTTACATCACAAAGACTCTGTCTAGCCATCTATTTACACATTGACCCAAAGGACTTGTTGAATTTGCCTATTAATTCACTTTGTAGATAATTTAACAAAATCCAATTGAAGACTGAGAAAAGATAGCACAGACTTCATTGGCAAGTCTACAGAATTTAGAATTTTGCCAATTTACAAAGTTAGAATTCTGATTATATCCCCCCCCCCCCCTCTTTTTCTTGCATGTGGTAGACAACATGGGCAAAAGGGGCATCTGGGAGCATGTTTGACCATGAGGTGCTTTTCCTTATGCATGCTGAAATGCAAAAGATTGGAATACCAAAGCAGTGACTATTTAGACTAATACAAGCAAAATACATCTCCATAAATCATTTTTATGTTCTAATTAACACACACCAAGGAAAATGTCATATAAAGTATAAAGAATCTTTCTAAACACAATAGATTTTCCTTTTAACTTTCTCAATATACATATGCATAAAGATTTCTACCTGACCTGTCTTTTCTATTTAAGGTATAAAAATCTTAGATAAACACCAATTCAACCCTTATTTGTCTATTTTAAAACAAACTACAACAGCATAATGGAATTCTGTGCATTTCTAGTTAAGGCTTAAATTGGAGGCAGAATCAATGTTGTTGTTAGGTGCCATTGAATCGATGTCAACTCCTGGCAACCGTCTGGATAGTTGACCTAAGCTTTGTTCAGTCTTCAGCCAAGCAGCTCATTGTTGATAGAGTGGTGTCCATAGCTGTTGTTATTGTATCGATCCATCTCATTGCTGGCCTTCCTCTTTTACGGTGACCTTCTAGCTTGCCAAGCATTATGTCTTTCTCCAATGATCTCTCTCTTCGCATGATATGTCCAAAGTATGAAAGTCAAAGTCTTGTCATCTGAGCTTCTAAAGAAAGCTTAGGTTTGATCTCCTCTAGTACTGACTGGTTTGTTCTTTGGGCAGTCCATGGTATACACAGTATTCCTTATTGTCCCTCCAGTTCAGTCCCGCACCTCTGGATTGTGCATCTTCCTCCACAGCCTGGAGACTGGGCATAATAGAATCTTGAATTCACCTCATATATACAGCTGGCTGCTCCCACCAGCCCCCAGTGTGCTCAGTCTCCAAGCAGCGGAGGGGGGTAGTGAGCCTAGGTGCTCGGCTCACTGGAGTGATAAATAAGGAACTTTATAGTTAGGGATCTTAGTTTTTATCTTTGATTTATTGGCTTTACTTGTTTTTGTTTTGTTTTGTTTTGTTTTATTGGTGATAGTAAAGGTTGTTTAAAAAAAAAAAAAGGATTTCAATTTATACAGGTTACCGGGTTACAGGGGCTATGGAAGAGATTGTTCCCGTCTGCTCTACTGTAGGTCGGTCTTTTTTCTGCCTTCTCTCCCCTCTTAGGCTGTTCGGAGGTGAGCTGAAGTGCAGTCGGACTCATCATCTAACTGCCGGTGTCAGAGCGGTTATTTTATATATAACGGGAGAACCGTTGCTGGCATTTGAGTTACGATGTTCCAGCTGACTGGGCAGAATTAGTGTATTTTCTGCCAGTCAGCTTGGTTTTGTCGGTATTTCTTTTGGTCTCCGGTGCTCCGGAGTTGATTCGAAGCAGTTTCATTTGCCGGGAGAAAACGGGCAAATGCAGTTGCTGCCGTGTGTACGGACCGAGGTAATTTTTCAATTTCTAACTGTTTCGCAGCCTTGTTTCTGTGCTTTGCTGCATGTTTCTTCTTATATTTTGAGTTTTATTTTCAGTTTACAATGTTGGAGGTAGTTTATTGATTTTGACTACTGTGTTAAAAAAACAAAAAACAAAAAAAACCTTCTGTTTTCTTTTTTTAGTCATTTTGGGCTGAGAAAGTTCATGACTCCACGTCCTCATGCCTTGTTTGTGGCACCCAGTGAGGAACTGTTTCGGAGACAGGAGTGTGCCGTGGCTGTGCTGCGGTAGCTCTTACCATGGAGCAGGAGCTTTAGGAACAGTCTAAGGAAGGTTCATCAGGAACTCAAGGAGCTCAGGCCTCAGTGGAGGTGAGTGCTATCTTGGAGTCTCCTATCTCTTCTCAAGGGGCGTCTCCGTCAGTTCCACTCCCTTCAAAATCTTCTCTGGAAGGAGTTCTGCCTGGTTTTTCTCCAGATTTTGTTCTTTTACTGCATCAAGCCTATTGTTTGTGTCAGCAATGGGTTACGACAGACACTTCAGGCTTAGGAGCCGTAGGGGCTGGATCCTTGACAGAAAAGGTTGAGGCTTCCTTAGGAAAACCAGCTAAGAGAGTTCGGCCTGTAGAAGAGCAACAGGCTTTATCGGACTGGCTAGACGGTGAAGACTTAGAAGAGTTAGATACAGTAGCAGAGGATCTGGAGGAAGTCGAGATTCTAGAGCCTGAGGACCAGGCTCGGATTATTAGAGTGTTTTGTAGAGAAGAATTGCCGGCTTTGATAACAGAATCCCTTCAAGCTCTTAATTTGGCGGTGGATCAGCCAACGGACGAGGAGTCCGTAGAAGATCCTATCATTCAGGCAGAGTCCGTAAGGCACAAGTGGTTTTTCCGGTACACTGTGTGGTCAGGCAGATGATTCAGGATGAGTGGGATCTTCCTGAGTCAGGATTACGAGGGGTACGGTCCATGACTCGTCTCTATCCTATATCAGATCGAGAACGGGAGTCCTTTTGTTCTCCCCGTGTAGATGTTGTGGTGTCGGCTGTCACCAAAAAGACTACCATTCCAGTAGAGGGCAGTGCGGCTCTAAAGGATAATCAGGATCGCAAAGTGGATTCTTTGTTGAAACAGGCCTTCGAGGTTAATGCATTAACTCTTCAAGCATCAATCTGTTGGGCTTGGATAGCAAGAGCTTGTCTAAGATGGTCGCAGCATTTACAGCTTCCTGCAGAAAAACTGCAGGAACAGGTGGCAGACGTTACTAAGCTAGAGTCCGGGGCGGCTTATCTGGCAGATCTGCATTACGACCTCATTAGAGGACTGTCTAATAGCATGGCTTCCCTTGTGGCTGCCCGGCGTCATCTCTGGTTATGGAATTGGGCAGCTGTTAGTTCCTCAAAGTCTCGTCTAAGCAAAATTCCGTTTAAGGGGAAGCTCTTGTTTGGTGAAGATTTGGACAAGTTGGTCAAAGATTTGGGGGAATCCAAGGGAGATCATTTTCTGGAAGATAAGCCAAGGCCCAGTCGGGTTCAGGTTCAGGTTCCGTTATGGGGACAGTCACACGATTTTTGTCATTTTCGAAGCTCCCAGTTGGGTAGTTTCCAAAGAGGGAGATTTCCCTCTCGGGGGCAAATGTTTAGAGGGTTTCGAGGAGCAGGCAGAGGCTGCCCAAAATCCTCATCCTCAGGTTTCAAGAAATCCCAATGAAGTGAGGAGGACCCAGGCGGTAGTTCAGCCTGTTGGAGGATGTTTGCGGGAGTTTCTACCGGCCTGGGTCCAGATAACATCAGACAAATGGGTTTTGTAAATAATTCGCGAGGGGTATGCTCTCGAATTAGCCCGACCGATAGTCGATTCCTTTGTTCAGTCTCCATGCCAGGGTCTGAACAAAGCATCGGCGGTGGCGGAAACAATCGCTCGTTTGTTGCAATTGGGAGTGGTGGTTCTGGTACCACCAGATCAACTCTGCTGCGGTCGCTACTCCATTTATTTCATGGTTCCCAAAAAAGACGGAAAGTTTTGTCCTGTTCTGGACCTCAAGGCAGTGAACCGTTCTTTGCGGGTGCCTCATTTTTGTATGGAAACGTTACGATCATTTATCATGGTGGTGCGAAAAGTAGAGTTTCTGATGTCTTTCGACCTCACTGAAGCGTATCTACATATTCCAATCAGAGCAGCCCATCAGCGTTTCCTTCATTTTGCGGTACCTCAAGGACATTTTCAGTTTCAGGCATTACTGTTCAGTCTCGCTACAGCTCCTCGAACATTCACCAAGGTCATGGTAGTAGTAGCGGCAGAATTGCACAAGGAAGGGCTGTTAGTACACCCTTATCTGGACGATTGGCTCATAAGAACGAAGTCAAGAGCAGAAAGTATACAGGCTACTGTCAGAGTGATTCAGTTTTTGGAAAGTCTTGGTTGGGTGATCAATGTGGCAAAGAGTCAATTGATACCCTCTCAGATATTGGAATATCTGGGGGTTCGGTTCGACACTCGAGTGGGTTTGGTGTTTCTACCGTATCTCCGAGCCCAGAAACTTCGTCATTTGGTACGCAGGTTTCTGAAATGTGCTGCACCAACAGCCTGGCAGTATCTTCAGGTGCTGGGGACGATGGCAGCCACTCTGGAGGTAGTGCCTTGGGCAAGGGCGCATATGCATCGTTGCAGAGATCGTTACTTCGTCGTTGGTCTCATCAACAGGATCCATTGACAACTCGTCTGTCCTGTCCAGCGGGGGTCAAAAAAGATCTTCTGTGGTGGCTTCATCCAAAAAATTTAGCTGCAGGCATGCCTCTGGAGCAACTGCAGTGGGTTCCAGTCCTGACCGATGCCAGTCTATCGGGTTGTGGAGCTCATTGCAAGGGATGGTTTGCACAGGGAGCATGGAGTGCTCAGGAAGCCCAATGGTCGATCAATTGTCTGGAGTTGAGGGTGATAGTACTGGCGCTCAGGGAGTTTGAAGTCAATCTCCTGGATCAATCGGTCCGAGTCCTGTCAGACAATGTCTCCACAGTGGCATACGTCAATCGTCAGGGAGATACGGGAAGTTCAGTGCTAGAAAAAGAAGCGGAAGATTTGTTCAATTGGGTAGAACCTTGGCTTCAAGTGATATCGGCAGCACACATTACAGGAATAGACAATTTGACAGCAGACTACCTCAGTCGGGTATGCGTGGATCCCGGAGAGTGGGAACTTCACGCAGAAGTGTTTGCTCAGATAGTCTGCATGTACGGGATACCCATTATGGATCTGATGGCGACTTGGCGGTCAGCCAAGGTGGGTCATTTCTACAGCAGAAGATGAGAAACGATGTCCGGCGTTCTGGATGCATTGATTCAGCAGTGGCCCAAGGAGGGACTGCTCTATGTATTTCCTCCTTGGGCTCTAATAGGCGGGTACTTCAGCGCATCAAATCTCATTGGGGGTGCATTCTGGTAATAGTAATAGATTGGCCGCGACAGCCATGGTATGCCAACTTAGTGAGGCTCCTGGACCGTCGGCCCTGGCGTCTTCCACTTCGGGAAGATCTTCTAATTCAAGGTCCGTTGTGGATGCCACAAGTGGATCAATTCTCGCTTATGGTTTGGCCATTGAAAGGGCTAGGCTAGTAAAGAAGGGTTATTCCAGGGCAGTAATTTCCACATTGCTTTCAGCTAGGAAGCGATCAACCTCTTTAGCCTATGTGCATGTTTGGCGTATCTTTGAGACTTGGTGCGAGGCAAGAAATCATCGACCGACATCTGCCTCTATTCCGGAGGTGTTGGCTTTTTTACAAGGTGGTTTTGATAAAGGTTTAGCAGCTAGTTTGTTAAGAGTACAACTGGCTGCTATTGCTTGTTATCGAGGAAAGGTTCAGGGTATTCCTTTAGGCTCTCATGCGGATGTTTTATGGTTCTTGCGGGCAGCATCTCAGCTTCTTCCTCCTAGAAGAGTAGTGATTCCTCCTTGGGATCTCAACGTGGTCTTAGGGGCTTTGACGAAGGCTCCTTTGAGCCTTTAAGTCAAGCCTCGTTAAAAGATTTGACATTGAAGGCGTTTTTTCTAGTAGCTATCTGTTCTGCTCATCGAATCTTGGAGTTGCAGGCTCTTTCTTGCCGAGAACCTTTTTTTCCTTTTTTCGAGATAAGGTAGTTTTGTGTATGGTTCTGTCTTTTGTGCCGAAGGTAGTTTCAGCTTTTCATGTAGGTCAGCCAGTGTCTTTGCCTGTTTTACGGGCGGCGGATGACAGTGTCTCTGGCCGTGCACTGCGTTTGCTAGAGGTAAAGCAGGTTCTTCGGCATTATTTGAAAGCGTCAGAACCTTTTCGCAGATCGGATCACTTGTTTGTACTTTTTGGAGGGCCGCGCAAGGGAGAAGTGGCGGCAAAGGCTTCAATTTCAAGATTTTTATTTATTTAAATTGATTTCTATCCCGCAAGATGGGTACCCGAAGCAATTTCTTCGGCTTATATATTACAGGGTAGACAGGTGCCTGTAGGTTTGAGGGGACATTCTACCAGGGCACAAGCTACTTCAAGGGCAGAGTATACTTTGGTTCCGCCAGTGGAGATTTGCAGGGTGGCTACATGGTGTTCTTTGCATACTTTCAGTAAGCAATATCGTTTGGACATTCAGGCGGCAGGAGATGCATGTTTTGGTTCGGCAGTTTTACGTGCCGGATTTTCAGGTCCCTCCGTTTAAATTACTGCTCTGTTACATCCCAGAGGTGCAGGACTGAACTGGAGGGATGATAAGGAAAGATAAATTAGACTTACCTGCTAATTGTTGTTCCTTGAGGAACTCCAGTTCAGTCCCGGATCCCACGCGGATTGGTGATTCATTTGTTTGCAACATATACAATGATAAATATATATATATATATATATATATAATTATAAACGTTCAAAAATTTGAGGGGTTTTTTTTAGGATCTTTTTAATACTATTTATTTCTTCGTTTTTGTTCTGCGCCGTTGCACAGTTTGTTTATTTTCTGGCAATGGGGGAAACAGTCTTCTCTGTTAGCAGAGTGTATCAGTTTATTTAGATATATAGATTTAGTGTTGATTAACAATTCTGTTACTTATTTATTGCTTCTTTAGTTCTGCTTTGTCAATAGGTCACTGGGGGCTGGTAGGAGCAGCCAGCTGTATATATGAGGTGAATTCAAGATTCTATTATGCCCAGTCTCCAAGATGCGGAGGAAGATGCACAACCCAAAAGTGCGGGACTGAACTGGAGTTCCTCAAGGAACAATAATTAGCAGGTAAGTCTAATTTCTCTTTCGTCGCCAGCACCATAATTCAAAGGCATCAATTTTCTTCCTGTCTATTTTTTTCACTGTCCAACTTTTGCATCCATATGATATTGAAAATACCATGGCCTGAACAATTTGAATCTTTGTATAGAGAGAGACATCTCTGCTCATGAGGATCTTGTCTAGGTCCTTCATAGCCATTCTGCTAATTGCAATATGATGTTGGATTTCTTGACTGCTAGTCCTTTCTTTGTTTGTTGATCCAAGTAAGTTAAAGTTGTCAACTATTTCAATCTCTTCCCCATCGATGATGAACTTATGGATTTTACCAGTTGTCAGGATCTTTATCTTCTTAACGTTAAGGTGCAGACCCATTTTAAGACTATATTCCTTGATCTTGAGAAGCAAATGTTTCAAATTGTCTTCACTTTCAGCCAGTAATGTGGTATCATCAGCATAGCGAAGATTGTTGATGAGTCTGCTACCAATCTTCACACCTCAGTTGTCTTCATACAGTCCTGCAGAATCAATATATACATATAAAGTGGCATTTCAGAAAGGGTGCTCAAATGCAATCTGGGACATCCAAAGTATGCAGAAAAATGCCGGGGATATCTGTTTCAGCCTGATTATAGAAATATAGATGTCCATGATGTGGACACCCACGCTGGCGTCCACATAGACGTTCCAACTACAAAAACTTGGAGCAAGGATGTCTGTCACATGCTAGTTTGCATACGGGAATGTCCATTGGTATGGCAAAATGAAAACAAGAACCCTTATTCCCTGTCAGTGTTCTTTGTCAATAAGGAAAATAAAGGGGATATGAGCGTACCACCTCCTCGACACCCTCTGGATGTTTGGCAAAATGAGAACTTTTCCCCTGCCTAGTCATACCTGGAAAAGGTAGAAACTTTAATAAGGCTTGGGACATAAAGGGCATTTCTGAAATTGAGCGGAGACGTCCTGGTTTTTGGGAACACCACATACGCACCTATACCATGCCCCTATTCTGACTTGGACATCCTTGTGCAGGGGAAGTCTTTAAAGCTGCTCTCTAAATTGGCTCAGAGGACATCTCTGTGCTTTGGATGACTGTATGCCCATTTTTGGATGTCCAAAGCATGAACAGAGCTTCTAAAATAATCCCCAAAGTATCCACATATCTAGTTACATGATGAAATCCTCAAATTAAACTTCCTAATATACCTTTATATACAACTCCCCTTCCATCCTGGAAGTGGCTAGACATCGCAAAATTTGAAAACTAAGACTTCAAACATGGTATAATTCTAAATAAAGAAATTAGTGGTTTTTCCCTTTTAAAACATGTAGCAAAGTACAAATCAAAGCCGATGCAATAGCAGACCACCTAAATTCACAGAAGTTTCTGTCTCTTTTACCATAAGAGAGACAATCTGGGACATTTCTTAACACCAAAGAAGGTAAAACACCATCTTACGGGTCTTTTTGCATCTTAGCAATCTTCCATGAAAGCACACACATGTTCAACAAGCTCGTTTTTCCAAATTTAAAAACTATCTTAGAAAGTGATATTGCTGTTCTCATGGGATGGATGCAGGTTGGGGGGGGGGGGCGAGGGGTAGAGACAGGGTAAGGACTCATCTTCCCTCCTTCATGCATTCTATTTGTTTTGTTGGTGGCCGCTGCACACTCAGAAGAGAGTTTCCACGTATTATTCAGTGATGCTTAGAGCCTTTTCCTGGGTAGTGTTTCCTAATGTGGAACCTTGCTTCGTGTAACTATAATTTGGGTGGTTGTTCACTAAGTACATAACTTTGCATTTGTCCACATTAAATTTCATCTACCACTAGAATGCTCTGTCTCCCAATTTCTTAAGTTCATCTGCAAATTTGATCGACTCATTCATTGTTCCCATTTCCAGTTTACTTGTTGTTGTTGTTAAGTGCCGTAATAAAGTTAATTTGAAAGGAAGGACAGCCTGTGAGGAACCCGCCCCCATGACTTCACTTCCTCGGGCTCTGCCATGACCGGAGGGCTCCTCATACAGTTTCTTTACTTTTCAAAGTAAGTGTAGTGCAGCCGCTGCTCTGTACAAAGCAGAAGCAGCACTATTATGGGGAATTGCGTTCGCGGTCGCATTCGCGCCGCGGACTTCGGGAGGAAAGCCGGTTTTTTGCTCTGGCCGCTCCCGATCTTGCGGCCAGAGCAAAAAACCGGCTTTTCAACGGCCGGTTTGACATCTGTGCCGGCAGCCAGCCTGGCCATGGAAAAACCGGCCAGGCCGGCTGAAAACCGGCCGGTTGGCAACCCTAGCTGGGGAGGCAGAGGGCAGGTTGGAAGTGAGCCAGTGAGGCAGGCTTACTGCGCCCCTATTACAGTGCTGTGAGGCACTGGCTCACCTCTTAAGACGGCCCTGCTACCTTCTCAATGCCTCACATCTAACTTGCCAGTGCTTATGTTTCCTATTTTCATCATTTGGCTCCTTTTTCCATTTTCTGAAATATTTATTTTCAGCTATTACAGCCTCTCTGACTTAAAGAATTGCAGAAGTAAAGGAAATCTTTGATGGGTGTTCCAGGCAGATGTCTGGGAGACTCCTGCATTGGTTTCCTTAGTCTAGTTACAGAATATAATTTTAGAAGCAGCATTTCCAAACTTTCTCACAAAAAACCTTTTTACCCTCCTTTCTATTGGTTGTTCGTACAAACTCAAGCCTTGTCATCATGATTAAACTGGCTACTACAGACAGTTTGTCCAACGTCCAGCTTTTGTTAGTTCCTTTTTAGTCTGGTTTCAACATTCTGTATAGCCAACAAACGTCTAACAGATATTTTTGTTTCTCCTTTTTCCCTAAATAAACTTAACACATACACAGGCCTTGGTAGTTCCTTCATACTGTATCTCTAACATTTTCTACTAATTTGAAGCAAGCAATTTTAACTATTTGTTTCCTCAGAGGGGACCCCAAAGCCCACTTGCAGACTGTGCCTTCTTCAGCTTTAGACAGGCTTGTGGCCTTCATTGGCCTGAGGACCCAGGATATTACTGTAGTTGCTCCCCCAGTAATGCCTGCTCTGACATCTGCTGTCTTCATATTATACACAGTGCAAGGGAAAATATAACTTTTTCTGTTTGTCTGTGTTGCACTGCATGCAGAATCTGTCTTCTTGCGGTTTCAGTTTAATTTTGTCTACATATTTCTATTTCAGTTCATGGGTCTCTCATTCTTTGAAATCCACTTTCGACTCCATCAAAGGGGTCCCAAGCAGACAACACAAAAATACAGTTCCCTTAGAGCAATTTTTTGAGAAAACAATTAAATTAACCTCTATTATAAAAACTCTATGAAAAGCTAACCTACTTCAAGAAAACAATCTATCCTAAAACATTTCTAGTTGTTATCTAAATGATTTATAAGAAATCCTTTTGAAGAGTTTCTGGCAGGGTTCTACAAAAGGGGTCCCTGATACTTAAATGAATCTCGTCTTGAATATTCTAATTTGACCTTAAATAAAGAAGGCATCTCAAATAATTGACTTGTAATAAGTACAAACCTCTTCTTGGACCATAGAGACATTTTTATGAAATCATGATAGCTGTTAGCATGAGGTTTAGCGCAGGGCTTACGTCCGTTTTGGCTACGTGGTAGCAAGGAGCTCTAAATTTGGATTGGTATGTCCCCAAGCATATTCTTAGATCTGATCATCAATTTTTCTTACAAATACCTTTGCAGGATGATTTTTGACTGGTTAGAATGAACAAGGGATGAAAGCATGCAGAGCAAGGATCATGGAATTCTTTCCAATCCGTCAGTATGTGCCTGATGCACATGCTTGGCTTGATATCCCTCATTGCCTCTGTGTGTGTCTTGTGCATGTGTTTTGTCTCCGTGCATGTGCATGTCTATCTCTGTTTTGCATTTTTACCTGTTATTTTTGTGGGTTAATGTGTATGTGTGTTTGGATGAATGTGAATATGTTTGTGTGTCGCGGCATGTTTTACTTGTATATCTGTGCATGCTTGGATGTTAGCATGTGCTTGTATGTATGTATATATATCTGTGGTGTTTGTGTGGTTGTGTTCGGGAGAGCAGATGCAAGGGAGGCTGTTTGACAGATGCAATTTTGTAATTGCTATGTTACCGTGAATAAGTGTTTGTATGCTGCTGCAGTTGGAACAGCTTTTCCTATAAAAATGCACTGAGGCATTTTTGTGTAGTGGTGGAGGTGGGAGGGTTTAATTTCTCTTCCAACTCTCATCACATGCAAAAACTAAACTTGTATAACACAGGAAATTCCCCCAGCTCACCACCTCCTTTCCTGTGACTACTGCAGCATTCTGTTCTGCCCCCACAGCCTTCCCTTTGAATTGTTTCTACACACAGCCTCTGCTGGTACTTACATTGCAAGCAGGAAGGGCAGGCTCACTCAAATGTGGGGAGAATTAGAGAACTTCATTAGAGGTTTTCAACTCTGTTAAATGTGCAGATGTATTAGCCATCCTTTTCACTTTGAGACACTAATGTAAAAATTAGTAGAATTCTAACAAAGCTACACAGTTGTTAATCCTAACCTCCTGAGTATGGGCAACAACAACTGACAACCCCCCCCCCCTAAATTTATGATCCTAGGTATGTTTGTAGCTCGCCAGTTCCTTAATATAGCCCTGCCAATGGCAACAAAATTATTTGCCAGAAACCATTGTCAAGTCTTTAACAAAAACACCTAATCCAGATGAAGATCAAATCATCATCTATCCACAATCACTGGCTAATCATTATATAGAAAATCTTAAACCCTCAATTAATGATGATAATTCCAAAATATCCTTCAACTGTTAATCCAATGACTGCAACCTTGATAACCAGGACAAATGGACAGAATTCCACTTTATAGATCTAAAAACATCTAAAAAATATAACCACGAGTATTAATAAGACCACCTCGCCTACTGACCCCTGCCCAGTTTAATGCATGAATTTTTGTTTTCACATGAAACTCCATAATATGTTAGTCAATATCAAACGAATAATACCTCAAGTGATAATTTTGGTCAAAACAAATATTTTGACTGCTATTTTGCACAATATTTCAGCGTCCCCATTTCAGGGATGCTATGCATGAAAGGGCAGGTGAAGTGGCTGTTATATAAAACAACAGCAAATAATGTCAAACAACTGCAAATAAATTTCCAAAACTTATAAATGAAATGTAATTAGTATTATGTGGAAATGATCTTTATGTATCAAAATTGTGTAGCCAGCCACATCACATATGATAGTGGTGCGTGACATGTACAGGGGGGAGGATATGGAGAAGGGAATGGCCCAGATTAGGCTATGGATGTGGCAGACTCAAGTCAAGTGGGTGGCCCAGATGTGTGGGTATGCCCAAGAAGGGATGTGGAGGGACCCATGGCAGGGTGGGTGGGCTGGAGGAAGGGGCCTCATGCTGCCACAGACACCTGTCCTATGCATGGGGCCACCTGTGCGGCAGCCTTACCACCCCATGGTGTCAGAAACGGGCCTGGGACCGCGTCCACTGTGCCCGATGGCTGACATGCATGCCCTGTGCAGCTAGACGGTGATGTGCTGGGGGTACCATGTGTATACAACACACTATGCACATGTCCCGCCCCCCATGACAGCCACCATGTGTGCGGCACTGGCATTGTGCAATGGGCAGGTGACACTGCACCTTGGGCATATCTCAGCAAAAAGATTGGAGGAGTGGGCCTTGAACCTCCGGAACCAGAGGCAGTCCCCATACCAGCAGCCCACGATGGAACACTACACTGCTGTGACCAATGTCCCAGGCAGGCAATGTGCATGATGCACAGAGGCATGGGCCAGTCACACATGGTGTGGACATGCACAGGCCCGTGGCAGCTGCTGCACATACCGCAGCCCCTCCCCAGGTGCTGACATGTGCATTGAGTAGTATGGGTATATGCCTCAGGCAGTCATGCAAAGTAATGTATATGTCGGCTGCTATCCATTCATCCTCCTCCTCCAGCATTGAAATAACTTCATGTAATTTGTAATACCTTGACATTCTAAAGTTGAAAAATGTGAAAAATCATAGACAACACAAAAACACCAAATAGCACGGTTTGTGGAATAATTGCATACTGCACATGCTCTGTTACACTTAATTGCTCATATTATCGTTCATCGCGAATGCCCTACCCATTCATGCATAGCGTCCCCATAACGGGGACGGCAGAAATATGTATCATACTCAGAACGGAATCACTGTAAATTCTACATACAAATATATTTGATTAAAAACAATATATTAAACAAAAATCAAGCTTACTTGAGAGAATGACTGATTGTGTTCTTGTCGAAAAAACGCTACTTTTCAAGCGTACGATAAATTTAGCAAATTTTACTAAACTCTTACTTCAAGTTCTTTTATTGGTTCTACAGGTGAACATATCACAGAACTTTTTGTAATGCATTCATTCTACATTTGTTCCTAATAAAATATTGCGTGATTAAATTGTTTTATGCGTGGTTTAATATGACCTGAGGCATAAAATTTGAGGGTACCCATTTCGGGGATGCTATGCATACGACCACCTCGCCTACTGACCCCTGCCCAGTCAGTTGGTTAAAATCAACGAAGGACGAGTTCTCCCCAACTATCTTAGAGTAAACCGCTTATTAAGACAAGGACACATGCCCTCTGCATTAAAACAAGCTGTAATCCACCCTATACCAAAATCAACTACGACCGATAAAGACAATCCTATTTCTTGCAGACCCATTTCAAGCCTGCTGTTTTTAGCTAAGGTTATTGAAAAAGTTGTACAGCTTCAGCTGCAAGACTTTATTGAACTAAATGCTCCCCTTGATGAACATCAACATGGGTTTAGACCTCATCACAGTGTAGAGACACTCATGTTAACTTTTTTGGACAAACTCATACGTGGTTTGAACAGCAGCAAACAAGCATTTATATTAATGCTTCTAGCCATTGCCTCAGCTTTTGAAAGCATTAGCCATAAAATTCTCATTACAAGACTACAACAAATTGGTATCCAAGGTATGGTTATCCAACAGCTCAAGTCATTCTTGACTAACCGCACGCAACAGGTCCAGATTGGTCAATTAGCTTCTGCAACTTTAAACAAGAACAAGGCACTCCACGAGGTTCTTCCCTCTCTGCTGTCCTATTTAATCTTTATATTCAGCCTTAATGCAATATCTTCAAAAAGCACAAAGTAAACTGTCATCTCTATGCTGATGATATAATGCAGGGGTCTCAAACACGCGGCCCGCGGGCCGCATGCGGCCTGCGAGACAACTTTGTGCGGCCCGCGAAAGAGAAAAACAAAAAAACCCCAAAACCCTGACTTCTGCCGTTGCCGCCGTGGCAGCGGCAGAATCAATTGTCATATAAAAAAAAAAAAAGACTTATGATTCTCAAGCAGCAATATCACCTGTCCTGCGGCCCCTTCCCCCCTGTGCCCGGAGATCCGAATCTGCTCATCAGCGGCGTGCTTTTCAAGCCGCGAAGAGTATTCCCCTCTCGCGTGGTTTCAAGCCGCGCGAGAGGGGAAATACTCTTCGCGGCTTGAAAAGCACGCCGCTGATGAGCAGATTCGGATCTCCGGGCACAGGGGAAGGGGCCGCAGGACAGGTGATATTGCTGCTTGAGCAGCAGAAGTATTCTTTTTTTTTTTTATTTGACAATTGATTCTGCCGCTGCCACGGCGGCAACGGCAGAAGTCAGGGTTTTGGGTTTTTTTTGGTTTTCCTCGGGGGGGGGGGGTATGACTGGAAATGGGCAGATGGGGGGGGGGGGTATGACTGGAAATGGGGAGATGGGGGTTTGGACTGGAAGTGGGCTATTGGCTGGGGGGGGGGGGGGAGTTATGACTGGTAATGGGCTGGGGGGTTAGAACTGGTAATGGGCTATGGTGGGGGCTAGGACTGGAAATGGGCAGATGGGGGTTAGGACTGGAAGTGGGCTATTGGCAGGGGGGTTATTACTGGTCATGGGCTATGGTGGGGGCTAGGACTGGAAATGGGCAGATGGTGGTTAGGACTGGAAGTGGGCTATTGGCAGGGGGGGGGTATGACTGGTAATGGGCTATGGTGGGGGCTAGGACTGGAAATGGGCAGATGGGGGTTAGGACTGGAAGTGGGCTATGGCAGGGGGGGGGGTTATGACTGGTAATGGGCTATGGTGGGGGCTAGGACTGAAAATGGGGTGATGGGGGTTAGGACTGGAGGTGGGCTGATTGGGGGGTTAGGACTGGTAATGGCCTATGAGGGGAGGTAAGACTGAAAATGGGGTGATGGGGGATACAACTGCAAGTGGCTATTGGGGGGACTAGGACTGGTAATGGGCTATGGGGGGGTAAGACTGAAAATGGGGTGATGGGGGGGTAAGACTGGAAGTGCGCTATGGGGAGGTTAGGACTGGTTATGGGCTATGGGGGGTCTAGGACTGGTAATGGGCTGGGGGGGTGCTAGGACTGGAAATGGGCTGAGTGGAAGGGGGGCTTGAACTGCAAATGGCGGGTGGGGAGGGGGGCTTGGAATGGCAATGGGCTGGGCGGGGAGGGAGCTAGGATTGGAACTGGGCTGATGGGGGGCTAGGATTGGAAATGGGCTGATGGTGAGGCTAGGATAGGACTGGAAATGGACTGATGCAGGGACTAGAAAGGAGCAGATGCTGGGTGGGGCTGGAACTAGAAGGGAGTCTGATGTTGGGGGAGGATTAGAATGGGATGGAGCTGGGAAAGTGAAATGGAGAGGGGAAAAATATTTTGTCCTGGAAGAGACGACAAATCTACACTTGGCCAGGTATGGGGCGAGTACGTGGGGATTGAGGCTGGAGGGGTAAAAGTTGAGTGGAGGAAATAGGAATGAGGAAAGAGCACAAGGAGAAAGATTCGTAGGTTAAAGCCGTTGTAGAGAGAGAGAATGGAAAAAAACTAGAAGAGAGAAGAAAGGACAAATGGACAGCAGACGATGGAGATAGCAGAAGACACGAAGAAACCAGAAACCAGAAGTGGCTGGAGCAATTGCAACTGAAAAAAAAAATGCACAAAAAGGTAGAAAAATATCTCTTTATTTTGAATTTATTAACTGGAATATGTCAGCTCTGGGAATGTGCATCATTATGTCTGTGCTTTGGTACAAGAAATTATTTATAGTTTTATTTCTACAGTGCTGAGGTATTCTGTGTAATTCCCTATTTGACATTGCTACTTGTTCTCTTTTCCCAGTAGGTCATGTATTGTTCTCTGAAATGTATTGATTTAATATTTGCAGTGTTGCCTTTTGATAGGTAGGGTCTGGTGCTTTGTGAGTCCTGGTAGTGCTGTTATGATACGGGGGGTTTGCTATGGGTTCCAAATGGGCAGTGTTAGTAGTAGTTCCTAATGTGCCTGGCGGTTGGCACTGGATTATAGTAATATAGAAATTTTCTAGTCTTTCTTTATCCATGCACTCATTATGCAACATTATGCAAATATTTATGCAAATGAGGCCCCTTATGCAAATGAGGCCCGTGTCTTATGCGGCCCCCGGGTTACTTTACAAGTCCTCATTCGGCCCTCAAAGCAATTTGAGTTTGAGACCCCTGATATAATGTATCCTATAGATACCTCAAATCCAGATTGCTCTCATATCCTATCCTGTCTAAATAACGTAATCGAATGGCTAAAAGCATACAACCTAAAAATTAACATTAAAAAAACAGATGTCCTCTGTTTCTCGAAATCTAAATTTCAACCCCACAACTAAATTCAAAATACAAGGATCGGAGCTAGAGTCAAAAAGGAAGTTAAATACCTCAGCATCATTCTAGACCAGACATTAAATAGGGTATCTTACATAAAATCGATCACTAAAGTCATATACTTTAAACTACAGATGGTGCAGCACCTCAGACCCCTTCTAGAAAGCCATGACTTCAGAACAGTACTTCAAGCCCTAATAACGCCACATTTTTATTATTGTAACAGTATTCTACAAGGTCTCCCCAAGAAAACCTTTCATCAACTCCAGTTGGCACAAAATCTTTCTGCACGCATAATGCACAAGGCACATTACTCTGATCATATTACCCCACCTCTCTATAATCTTCACTGAGATACCCCAACTGCAACAAACTTAGTTACATTCAATACAATTAGGCTCCTGCTAATGTCAACATATATATAATCAAACATTTATTAATCTCTAGGAACAAGCAGGAATGTAGTCTTTACATATGGGTATCGTCGGTACCGACGGAGCCTACGCGGGAACGCTCCCCAGCGTCCAGGAGGAACACTTTTGGGAGCATCCCTCAGCACATGCATGCTGCCTTCCCGCCTTTCCAACTGTCCCTCTTCAGTTCTTCATTTTCCGCGGAGCCAACAGGTCACATACTCTGTCACCGCAGAAAATTTCTTCTTTAAACTTGTTTTTCTTGTGGTCGCGCCTGCCTCTGCTCGACGCCTACTGGTACCGCCGGTTCTCTTTCTTCTTCTTTTAAAAAAAAACAAAACTTCTGAAGTGTTTCTCTTCAGAAACTTTTTCTTTTTGGTATTAGGCGCCATTTTGGGCATTAGGCCCCATTTTCCTGAAAAATGGAAAAACCAGCTAGTGGTTTTAAAAAATGTACTAAGTGTGACGGTACCATTTCCGTCACCGACACCCATGACTGGTGTCTCAAATGTTTAGGCCCTGACCATTCTCCATCGGAGTGTTCCTCTTGTATGGGGATGACTAAAAGAGGAAGACAGAACCAGGCTGCAAAGCTGGGTACCCTCTTTTCTTCAGATGCGATGTCCATTGCATCGACGTCTTCCAGAGCCTCGTCTTTCTCCCATGTATCTCAGGTAACTAAACATAAGAGCCGGTCCTCAAAGGGTAGATCCCCTTCCAAGCATCGAGAAGCCATTGGCATTGCCCTTGAGGAAACTATACCGGCAAAACAGCCCTGGCGGGAGGCTTCAGCCTCCAAAGCACTAACTGGGCTAAAGGATGTTCTCGAGGCCTCGACCTCGGCAGAACTACTGGTGCCATGCTCAGGGGTTCTGGCCGCGTCTACCGGTACCAATACCCAGGCATAGGCAGCGTCAATAGACCAGAGATTCCTTGCTATCGAACAGAGTCTTGCAGCTCTCCTTACAACTGCAGTACCGTTGACACCGCTACCGACGGTTCAACGGGCACCGGTACCGATACTAGTACCAGCACCGACGGTACTGGCCCCGGTGGGAATTCTGCCCATGCCGACTTTTTCGGGCATCGACAGATCGGTACCGGACCAACTCGGTGCCGATTTTTATCGATACCGATACCGTGCTTTGCATGAACATCGGGATCAGAGATGCTTCCAATCTTCTGATTCCAATGACTCAGATAACTCGGTTGGTACCAGAGTACTTCTTCCGGAAGACTCCTCTTCTCCTCAACGCAGAATGTCTCCTCCAGAGGACATGTCTTTTCAGGATTTTATTCGTGATGTGGCCCGAGGCCTATCAATCATGGTAGCTCCTGAAAAAGAACCTAGAGCAAAGGAATTGGAAATACTCCAATACCCTAAGGCTCACAAAGAGGCAGCTACCCTGCCCATTCATGAAATTCTTCATGATTTGATGCTCAGGATGTGGGAAACATCTCTGACCACATCTCCTCATTCTAGGAGACTTGATACCATGTATCGAGTTCCACCATGTCCTGGTTTTCAAAAGACTCAGCTGCCACACCATTCAATGGTAGTGGAATCAGCCATGCATAGGATGAAAAGTGCACAAAGACATGCATCCAATCCTCCAGGTCGTGAATGCAGGACTCTTGACGCCTTTTGGCGTCGAACATTTCAGGCTTCCATGCTTTCAGCTAGGATCAGCTCATATATTTTATATATGGAAATGTTCCTCAAAGAAGTCACAGGAGACTTGGAGCTTATGAGCCCCCTTCTCCCTGATGACAAACGACAAGACTTCCTTACTCTTGTCAAGCATGCTCAAGTCGTTTCCAAGTTTGTAAATCATGCAGCCTTTGACTGCTTTGAATGCATCAGCAGAACGTCTGCTATTGCCATTGGTACACATTGGATTGCCTGGCTTCAGACATTAGACTTGGGTACAGGACAAATTAGGAATCATCCCTTGCACAGGAGAAAACCTCTTTGACAAGAATTGGCAGGAAAAGGCTAATGAGATAGATACTGACAATCTCACTTTAGACATATTGTTAAAATCTACAGCCACTCCAGCCAAAAGAAGCCCTATAAAAAACCCAAAAAGAGCAAAAAGAGGAAGTTTTATCCATCCTATACCCAGCAAGGGCAAGCTCAGGGTGAAGTTTGTGATAAGGAAGCCTATCATAGCTCAGGAAGGAGCTATAGAAAAGGTGAAGTGACTCTGAACAAGCAACCTGTCAGTTCTGGTAGAAATAAGAAAACAGAATTTTGCCATAAAAGACTACCAGTCCCAGAATGCACCAGGTTTCCAACAGCCATTAGAGGAGCTAAAGTGGGGAAACGTGTGTTCAATCAGGAGGGCTATGAGGTAATCCCTAAGCACTCATCTCAAAGGGCAGGGCCTGATTCAGCACAGCTGTGCTGTGTTAGGGAGGAGCACTCATCTAGGCAGAATAAAGGTAGAGTTTATTCTACAGAGAATCATCCTCATTATCCTGAGAATCAGCTTGAGTTTGATCATCAGTTTCATCTGAAGGATCATCAGAAGCAGAAGCCAAACCGGACGGACAGAGAAGGAAAGAAACCCTTTGGAAGAAGGAAGAGAAAAGCCTTTGAAAGGTCTAGAAGAGTCCAGAGCAGTACGTATACTGGGAGGCATTTCAAGGGCCAGCATACACCATTGGACTGGGGAAAGCCAGAGGAATGGTGCTGCAGAGCTAGGAATCACCAGACGCTACCTGTGAGGGAGACGGCTGCACGTGGAAGGGACCCTAAGACCTGTGCCAGAAGGTATGTGAAGAGAGATCCAGTGTCCAGGGATCTGGATTGGAAGGCTGGACATAAGAACTGGACTACATACTGGCCAGGCTATATAGAGAGGAACTCTAACAGCAATGGAAGCTCAGGTATGAACACTGATCTATGCCCTAGCTATAACCTTGAAAGACAGCAGGGAAACAAGTATTCTCCTGAAAGTGCTCCATTGAGAGATTCATCTGTGCCAATCCATGATATTGAACCCATGCTTGTTGAAGAAGGGGGAATGATTGCAGATGAAGAATGTGTTTATATGGACTGCTCTCTGTCCAAACTCCTTTGCTGATTTTCTGTTATAAAGTACAGCAACCATCACAAAGAAATACAAACTTGTTCTTTAATCTACTCAGAAAAGCTCCTGAAGCAGGATTTGACCCACACAGTAGAAAGCATGCCAGCTAAGGGGTTTCAGCTGGATAACTGCTAGCAATTGAGCCTTACCTAATTGCTTGTGAGCTAGGAGAGAATCACTTCTGAATCTATGTGGGAAGTTATCAGAAGTTAACCTGAAAAGAACAGTTTTTTTCTTTCTTTGTGGCTTTTGGTTTGTTGTTTGATATATGCTAAGAAAACATTAGCTAATGCCTGACAAGTTTGAATGTTGTTTTCCTGATTTTGACTTTGTTTTTCCAAGTTAAACACTGGAAGCAAGTAACCTGATTTATGTGCTACCAAGCATATCTGTGTTGGGAGAAATAACCCCATAAATAAATATCTTATTGGCTTTACTCAAAAGCACAACTAATTATTGTGAGCAGCTGTGTCTGGTGTGAATGAACTGCATTGCCCACAATACCTTGCAAATCATATAGATATATGCACTTGCCAAGACTGTGAAGATTCTCACCCAGGCAGCCGTCTGACAAATGGCGTAGTTTTTCGGATTGCTTTTGCACAAAGGGGATTTACTTGCTGAGGATTACAACTAAAGTTCAAGTTTAAAGCTGGAAAAAAAGATTTTCCCTCAACTGCACTTTGGAGGAGAAGTGGTGGTTCCAGGAAGCTGTCCCAGGAGGAAAAGACCCTGTGCAGAGCTGAATTTATCACTGACACAAGGTAATAAGTACCTGGGCGCATGTCTAGTGGTGGATGGGAGTAAGGCACAGGGGTAATTGAAAAAAAAAAAGTAGAAAAAAAACCACACCTGTTTGGAAGGTGGTGCACTTTTTTTTTTGTTTTTGTTTCTTGCAGGGATCAAGATGGATCCGAGGGAGATGGCTAGCTGGATGGCAGCCCAGTTTAGCAGGCAACAGGAGCTAGCACAGCAGGCTCAGGACACTGCTATGAAAGCCTTAATGGAACAGCAGAGGCCAGTCCTTGATCTGGTGCAAGCCCTAGTTCAGCTGCAGAACCAAAGTGGAACAGATGCAAGACCAGCAGTAAATACTGGTACACCACATGTGGACAGTGTGGGACTCAATCAAGGGATTGGGGCATTTAGTTTTGGGAAGCTAACTCCAGATGATAATGTTGATGATTTTCTAGAGTCTTTTGAAAGAGTGGCACAAGCATTAGCATGGCCAGAGACCCAGTGGGCAGTAAGGCTGGCAGCCTCATTAACTGGAGAGGCGCTTGCAGCTTACAGAGCAATGCCAGCAGCCCAGGCTTTGAATTATAAGGATGTAAAGGCTGCTATTAGAGATCGCCTAGGGTTGTCTATTTCAGAGTATAGGCGAATGTTTAGAGCTACTACATTGAGAGTGGGTGAAACACCCAGGGCTCTGAGTCAGAGAATCAGAGGTTTAGCTGTAAAATGGTTGGAGCCTGAGAAAAAGACGGTAGAAATGTTATTGGACATTATAATGCTTGAACAATTTATGTCTGCGGTCCCTAAAGATTTGCACACTTTCCTTATACAGCAAAATTGCCAAAATCTTGTAGAGGCAACCATGCTAGCAGAGAGATTCTTGGAAGCCACGCAGGCTTGCCATAGAATGGGTGGCCCTCTAAAGATTGGTGCTGAGGCAAGATGTGCTGTATCAGAAAAGAAAATAATTAAAAATGTTTCTGAAAATGAATGTACTGTATCAAACCAGATGACACAGTGGAGTAGAAAGAAATGTTTCAAGTGTGGAAAATGGGGACATTTAGAAAAGGGATACCAGACACACACTAGCTTAATGGGTGTGGATTTAAAACAGCCCAAAGGAGGATTTCTTTTGATGGTTGATGTGCAAGGAATTACCACAAATGCTTTGTTAGACTCTGGGGCAGACCAGAGTATGATGTCAAAAAGGCTTTGGAAGAGGATAGAGGCCCAAGAAGGATTTGTGCCTAGAACCCCTGAAAGCCAAGTTCACATCAGATGCATTCATGGTGTTGCAACATCATATCCCACCTATAGGCTAAGGGTTAAGTGCCTGGGGGAACAAGAGGAAGTCCTGTTAGCAGTGGTGCCTAGGCTACCCTTTGATTTGGTTCTAGGAAAGGACTGGCCAAGATTTAAGCAGGGTCTAGTGGAAGGGCTAGGAAAGAAGGAGGGAGAAGGAATAATGGAAATAGCTCCCGGGCCTTTCTTTGGAAGTCCTCAGTCCCTAGCTAAAAAGATGGTTAAGCTTCCAGAAGGCCAAACTATAGGTAATAAGAGGGGTCTTGTATCCACCCGCTCGCAGGCTAAGGTAGAGAGCCAGCAGAAGGAGGAGGGGGAGCAGGCAGAGTTATTAGGAGACTTACCCTCTCATGATGATTTAATAACTCCATCATCTGGTAAAGTAAGAAAGTTGAAAGCACAAAAGCGGCGTGAGAGACTTTGCAGAGCACAGGGAAGGGCTGAGATGTTAGCTGGTCAAAGTTTACCCTGGGTGCCAGCTGAGTTAGTGGCAAAGTTTCCTAACTTTCCACAAGAGCAGCCGTCTGACAAGTTGCCCAAAAGGGACAACAGCAACAATCCAGACAACAAAAGAAGCCAAAAAGCCCGAGAGCTCAACTAGCTCCACAGGCTCAGCCCCCTCAATGGCTTTGACTCCTTCCTAGAGAGCTTAGCTTTCCTTCCTCTGAAGGGTCCAGAACCCCTAAACATTCCCGGCAGGTTGTGTCATTTTGTCAACAGATGGCACCAAATAACAGCAGAAAATTGGACTCTGTCCATTGTAGGGGAGGGGTACAAGTTTCATTTTCACAGCATGCCCCCTCCTACAATCGTAAGACAGTTCAATTCCCAAACCTCTCCAGACAATCTACTGGATCAAGAGGTCTCAACACTCCTTGCTCAGGAAGCAATAGAGGAAGTGCCCATTCCCCAACAGGGTACAGGGTTCTACTCCCCCTATTTTCTTATTCCCAAGAAAACAGGAGGACACAGACCCATTCTAGACCTCAGAGAATTGAACAAATATCTGTTCCGAGAAAAGTTCAAAATGATTTCTCTGGGAACTCTTCTGCCATACCTTCAAAGTCAGGATTGGCTTTGCTCACTAGATCTAAAGGATGCATATACTCACTTTCTGATCCATTCAGATCACAGGAAATTCTTACAATTCCTTTTCAAGGGAAAACACCTCCAATATATGGTTCTTCCTTTTGGTCTGGCTTCGGCACCAAGGGTATTCGTGAAATGCATGGCAGTAGTAGCTGCATTCCTGCGAACCCTAGGGAATGTCGTCTTCCCTTACTTGGACGACTGGCTCATTTGAGCCCCCACGATTCCAGAAGCCAGCTCTGCACTGTCTCGCACAGTGCGAATTCTCCAATACTTCCCAAAATCCCAACTTGTTCCTTCTCAGACCCTGGAGTTCATAGGAGCATGTTTAGATACCAGACAGTCAAGGGCTTTCCTCCCACAGCCCTGCTGACTTCGCATAATGCAGCTAGCTTCTCAAGCAGCGGGAAAGTCCTCCCTAACTGCTCGAGAACTGCTGCAATTACTGGGACATACGGCATCCACAGTTCATGTAGTTCCCTATGCTCGCCTCCACATGCGAGCAGCCCAGTGGACACTATCCACACAGTGGACACAGGCCACAGGACATCTGTCGGACAAGATATCAAACGCACAACGACTGATATTGTCCCTAGAATTGTGGCAATCACTGGAGAATCTTTTAGTTGGGTCTCCTTTCCAACAACCCCCATTCCAGGCCACTCTAACAACAGATGCATCACAGGTGGGATGGGGAGCACACCTGTACCATCTCTCCACCCAGGGTACTTGGACTCCACAGGAGGCTTGTCTTCACATAAACCTCCTAGAACTCAGAGCAATCTATCTAGCTCTTCGAGTATTCCATGCCCAGCTCAGCTACAAGACAGTACTAGTCCAAACAGACAATCAAGTAGCCATGTTTTACGCGAACAAGTAGGGCAGAAGAGGCTCTCTGTCATAATGCAACAAAGCTTTACAACTATGGGCCCTCGCCAGAGAGCATCAAATTCACCTTTTCGTGGTATAGTATCTTCGAAGCATTCAAAACCTTTGGGCAAACAAACTCAGCCGAGTACTGCTGCCTCACGAATGGTCTCTCCACCTAGACCAGCTGATAAAGATATTTCACATCTGGGGAACCCCAGACATAGACCTCTTTGCAAGTCCACTGAATGCCAAACTTCCCCAGTTCTGTTCCAGAATTCCGTCTCACAATTGCCAGGCAAGGGACGCCTTCCTCCTTCACTGGGGTCAGGACTTCCTCTATGCCTTCCCACTCATTCCCCTCATCCCCAAAACAATCTTCAAGCTTCAGAGAGACGGAGGTCGTATGATCCTCATAGCGCCACGGTGGCCACGACAAACGTGGTATCCCCTGCTTCTACATCTCTCTCAAGCTGCACCTCTGGAGTTAGGGTGTGCTCCAGACCTCCTCTCCCAAGAGAACGGGATGCTATGGCACCCGAATCCCCCAGTCTCTGCATCTCAGGGCCTGGTTGCTGAAAGCCTAGACCTGCAGGATCTTAACCTTTCCCAACAGGTAAAGGATGTCTTTCACGCTTCCAGAAAACCTTCCACAAGACGTTCTTATGCCTTCAAGTGGAAACGTTTTACTATATGGTGTTCTCAAAAGGGGTTAAACCCCCTTGTGATACCTTTGGAATCGATACTAAAGCACCTACTTCATTTATCAAATTCTGGTCTAAAGACAAATTCAGTAAGAGTCCATCTTAGTGCAATTGCAGCTTCCTATAAGCCTCTACATAGACGGCCAATTTCCTTTCATCCACTCATAGCAAGATTTATGAGAGGTCTTCTATTAACAAAGCCTCCCATCAGGCCACCACCAGTGGCATGGGATTTAAATCTAGTTCTTGGACAGCTCATGAAACTGCCCTTTGAACCTTTAGCCCTACAACCCTAAAGTTTTTGTCCTGGAAGGTCATCTTCCTAATTGCAATCACCTCCGCACATCACATTAGTGAATTGCAAGCTTTAGTGGCTGATCCCCCTTATACAAGGTTTCACCATGATAAGGTTGTTCTCAGAACTCATCCACATTTTATGCCAAAGGTGGTTTCGCCTTTTCATTTAAATCAATCTATTTACCTTCCTATTCTTTCCGAGGCCTCATGCCTCTAATGCAGAAAGGAGCCTTCATACTTTGGACTGTAAAAGAGCCTTGGCTTTTTACCTACAAAGAACACAGCATCATAGAAAGTCTTCTCAACTTTTTGTTGCTTTTGATTCTAGTCATTTTGGACTTCCAGTCTCCAAAAGAACTCTATCTAAATGGATTGCACAATGCATATCCTTTACTTATGAGAGTAAGAGTCTTCCTCTTCAAGGCCATGTCACAGCACATAATGTGAGAGCTATGGCAGCCTCTATGGCTAATCTTCACTCTGTGTCTATCAATGACATCTGTCGAGCAGCCACCTGGGCTTCGGTGCACACCTTCACAGCCCACTACTGCCTAGATAAAGCCTCCCATTGGGGTGCCTTCTTTGGCCAGGCTGTTCTTCAACATCTCTTTCAGACTTAATTCAACTCATACCCACCAACCCTGGTAGGATGCCAGAGATCCATGGGAGGAAGCATGGCCCACCTCACTATAGATGGCAGCTTCCTTGGGCCATTTCCCCGGCATCTTCAGCTAGGGAGTCCCCATATGTGAAGACTACATTCCTGCTTGTTCCTGGAGATAACGTAGTTACTCACCTGTAACAGGTGATCTCTGGGAACAGCAGGAATTTAGTCTTCACAACCCACCCACCTCCCCTAGGAGTTGTATCTTTCTATCTCTCTCTCTATCTCTCTCTCTTTTGTCTCAGCTTTAAACTCAACTGGAGAGGGACAGTTGGGAAAGGCGGGAAAGGCAGCGTGCATGTGCTGAGGGATGCTCCCAAAAGCATTTCTATTGGACGCTGGGAAGTGTTCCCGCGCAGGCTCCATCGGTACCGACGATACCCATATGTGAAAACTAAATTCCTGATGTTCCCGGAGATCACCTGTTACAGGTGAGTAACTACGCTTTCTACTTACTGCTATATTGTATATAGATTTTGTAATATAGTTAACATTTAAAATGTGCATGAGTGTTTTTAAAGTTTCAATGTAAAGTTACTTGTTATGTTTGATGTAAACTGCCCCTGATCTCTGGAAGGAGCTGTATAAAAGAACTTATAAATAAGTAAATAAGAAATCAGTAAAATTCAGTCAGTAGATGTCACAGCAAAGAAAATGAAATAAACAAAAAACAAATAAATTTAAAATGCTGTAAATCACAGCTAGGAAATTATTAGTAATCCCTGTGTGTCTGTGCTTATCTGTCTCTGTTGTGTGTTCTATGTGTGCTGTGTATCTGTTGTATCTGTGGGTAGGGTAGCTGGTGGTAGTGAGATCTGATGCAGAGAGATAGATATGGAGATGGGGGTAGATTATGGGGTGATGGGGCAGTTGTAGACGCAAAAACCAATGATTTTTTCCGGCTTCTAGAAACTGAGATTGTCACAAGAATCTACCTGCTTAAATTAAAAATTCCCTGCCTCCAGGATTCCTACTTGTGCTTTTCCTACCCTTTCTCCAATGAAGTTTCCCATTAAAATTCAAATTTTAAATTTCCCGCCTTTTTCCAAAGAACTTTCTTGCTGAAACCATATTAAAATTTCCAGCCTTTTCTTCAATGAACTTTCCCACCAAAATTAAAATTATCCTCCTCAGTCCTACCAATCTGGTTTGAGAACCCCTATATATAAGAACTGATATCCACTGCATAACCAATTCATCCTGAAGAAAGCCACAGCATGATGGCTAAAGTGTTAATTCCACTTAGTAAGATGCAGCATGACCTGTAAAACTGCAAAGATCATTTGCAGGGCGTAGTTTTTGAGGGCGGGGCAGTAGGCAGGGTGGTGAGGCAATTGTGGGACGGTGGCTTTTTTGAGGTGAGAGCAGCTTGAAAGGTAGGGTGGTGGTACAAATGCAAGGGGCATTGGAAAGATGTTGAGACGGGAGTAAATTTTGGCGGTGGGGCAGTATGTAGGGTGGTAGGGCAGTTTTGAGGAGGTATTTTTGGTGGCAGGGTAGTATGTGGGGAGTGATGGAGCAGTTCCATGGGGGTAGGTTTTTGGGGTGGGGTAGTTAATGGGCAGTGGGGCAGTTGACAATGGGGTAGGTTTTAGGTTTGGGGGCAGTTTGTAGGGTGGTGAGGCAGTTGTGTGGGGTTTAGCTCTTGTGGATGGGGCAGTAACAGTAAGGGTTAGATTTTGCTGGTGGGGCAGTTTGCAGGATGGTGGGGCAGTTGTGAGTATTTTATGGGCGTGGGAGGTTTGTGGAATAGTGGGTCAGTTGCGAGGGTGTAGTTTTTGGGGATGGGGCAGATGCAGGAGGCTGTTTTCTAGGGTGGAGTACTTCGCAGTGTGGTGGGGCAGTTGTAGGGGTGGGGCACCTTGCAGGGTAGTGAAGTAGTTGGGTTGCTATAATTTCTTTGTGTGGAAGCATTTGGCAGGTTGCTAGGTCAGTTCTGAGGGAGTATTTTTTTTGGGAGGGGGCAGTTTTGGAGGTTGGGTGAGTAGAGAATAGGGAGAGGAATTTTAAAAGTAGGAATTCCGTAACTGCTGTGTTCCACTGTATATAAGTTTCTATTCTATAGAAAGGGATTGAGACATTTGTTTTGGTGTTTGTTTCTTTGGAACTCCTGGTCTGATTTTTACCAGTATTTCCCACATGCTAAATTTCATCCCATTTCATTAGTTTTCAAAGATTTATTTTGTCCCTGGATAAACAGACATTCTCAACCCCTTTTGTATAATTCTTTCCGTTGTCTGTTGCATCAGATATGTTGGGCTTTATGTGCTCTAACTTGTTCTAAAGATAATGATGTTTCTATTTTATATGTTCTAATGACTGTTTAATATGTTGTATGTATTACTTATGTTTGTGAATAAAACCTTATGTTTATGAAATCGTATTATTATTTTAATTTTCTGCCAAGTGGTTTCCCTGCTCTTTGTTGGTGGTGTTTTATTTTACTAAGGATTGCCTTTTTTGGTATTTATGTGCTGTCTGGCAAATAAAGACTAGCCTGTCCATCCTTAACTACTAAGCTCTACAATCCCTCCTTCTCCCTCAGAGATATTCTGTGCTTGTCCTATTCTCTCTTGAATTCAGATACAGTCTTCATCTCTGCAGCCTCCTTTCAGTTTTGTCCACTGCTTTTCTACTTCCCCAAGGTGTTCCCATCCAGCTAAGCAGTAGTTAGGGCAATAGCTTGGTACCAGAAATACCAGGATTCAAATCCCACTGGTATTCCTTGTGACCTTGGGGCAAGTCACTTAACTCTCCACTGCCTCAGGTACAAACTTAGATTGGAAGCCCTCTGGGGACAGGGAAATGCCTACTGTACCTGAATGTAGCTCACCTTGAACTACAGCTAGAAAGGCGTGAACTAAATACTAATAAATAACTCCTTGAGGTATTTCCTCATCTTGAAAAAGTTAGTTTTCCTGCTAGGGCCCTTGCATTTGAATGAACCATGTCCAACTGTGAACTAATACTACAAGAAGATCACTCTCTCTTTCAGAAACACACTTCCCATTTTTAAGCACCAGGTCTTGTTTGGTTCCCTCCCACATATATTCCAGTATCAGTTGCCAGAATAGTTGTCCTTGTAGAAAATTCAGTACCTTGCTACTTCTAGGTGACACTGCAGCAGGGATGTCCCAATCAGCATCAGACATATTGAAATCATCTATCAGTAGCACTTTTACTTTTATGGCAATATTGTGAGTGCCTTCAATAAAATCTCTTTCCACTTCTTCTGCCTGTGAAGGAGGTCAGTATATCACACCAATATATCTCCAGGAACAAGCAGGAATGTAGTCTTCACATATGGGTAGCGTCGGTACCAACGGAGCCCGCGCAGGAATGCTCTCCAGCGTCCAATAGGAACGCTTTTGGGAGCATCCCACAGCGCCTGCGTGCTGCCTTCCGTCTTTCCCACTGTCCCTTTTCAGTTCTTCGTTTTCCGCAGAGCCGACAGGTCGCATACCCTGTCACCACAGAAAATTCCTTTTTTATTCTTTATTTTTTGTGGTCGCGTCTGCCTTCGTTTGACGCTTACCAGTACCGTCGGTTCTTCTTTCTTCTAAGTGTGGCAGTACCATATGCGTCCCTGACACCCATGACTGGTGACTTAAATGTTTAGGTCCTGACCATTCTCCATCGGAGTGCCACTCCTATAGGAAGATGACTAAAAGGGGGCCTGCAGAATAGAGCTGCAAAACTCGGTACTCTTTTTGCCTCAGATGCGATGTCCATTGCATCGACGTCTTCCAGAGCCTCATCTTCCTCCCATGGATCTCAGGTAACTGAACATAAGTCTAGCTGATCCTCAAAGGATAGATATCCTTATAGGCATCGAGAGGCCATTGGTGTTGCCCTTGAGGAAACTTCACCGGCGAAACAACCTCGGCGGGAGGCTTCGGCTTCCAAAGCACTAACGGGGCTCCATGATGTTCTCGAGGCCTCCACCTTCGCAGAACTACTGGTGCCATGCTCTGGGGTTCCGGCCGCTTCCACCAGTACCGACACCCAAGCATTGGCAATGTCGATAGATCAGAGGTTTCTCGTTATCAAATGCATTCTGGCAGCTCTTCTCACGGCTTCGGTACCATTGAGACCGCTACAGACAGTTCAACAGGCACCGGTACCGATGGCACTGGCCTCGATGGGTATACTCCCCATACCGAGTCTTGAATCTATATCCAGCATCGACAGATCAGTACCGGGGCACCTCGATACCAGTACCGTGCTCTGCACGAACATCGGGATCGGAGATATTTTGAATCTTCCGATTCCGATGATTCTGATGACTCTGCCGATACCAGAGTACTTCTTTCGGAGGAACCATCATCTTCTCCTCAACACAGGATGTCTCCTCCATAGGACATGTCATTTCAGGATTTTATTTGTGATGTGGCTCGAGGCCTTGCAATCATGGTAGGGCACATATGCTAGGTACATATGACCTAGATTGGCCACTGTTGGAAACAGAATACTGGGCTTGATGGACCTTGGTCTGACCCAGTATGGCATATCTTATGTTCTTAGGGGCACAAAAATTAGAAATCCTTCAATACCCTCAGGCTCCCAAGGAAGCAGCTACTCTGCCTATTCATCAGATCTTACATGATCTTATGCTGAGGATGTGGGAAACACCTTTAACCACATCTCCTCACTCTCGGAAGCTCGATACAATGTATCGAGTTCCACCTTGTCCTGGCTTCCAAAAAACTCTGTTACCACACCATTCAATGGTAGTGGAATCGGCTATGTGTAGGATGAAGAGTGCAAAGAAGCATGCTTCTAATCCTCCAGGCGGTGAATGCAGGACTCTCGATGCCTTTGGGTGTCGATGCTTCCAAGCTTCCATGCTCTCAACCAGGATCAGCTCCTATATCCTATATATGGGAATGTTCCTCAAAGAGGTCACAGGAGACTTCGAGCTTATGAGCCCCCTTCTTCCTGATGATAAATGACAAGACTTTCTTACTCTTGTCAGACACTCTCAGGATGTTTCCAAGTTTGTAAACCGTGCATCCTTTGACTGCTTTGAATGCATCAGCAGAACCTCTGCTATTGCCATTGGTGCACGTCGGATTGCCTGGCTTCAGGCATCTGACTTCGAACTTTCGGTACAAGATAAGTTGGGAAATATCCCTTGCACAAGAGAAAATCTCTTTGGCAAAAATTGGCAGGAAAAGGCTATTGAAATAGATGCTGACAATATCACCCTGGATACATTGTTAAAATTTACAGCAAATCCAGCCAAAAAGAAATCCTATAAAAAAACCTTTTTCAGCAAAAAAAGGAAGTTTTATCCTTCTTATGCCCAGCATGGGCACGGTCCAGTTCAGGCTGCCCAAAGGGACAACAGCAACAAACTAGACAACAAAAGAAGCCAAAAGGGCCGAGAGCTCAGCCAGCTCCACAGGCTCAGCCTCCACAGGGGCTTTGACTCCTACCTTAGCCTTCCTGCCCCTGAACAGTCCAGAACCCTTAGCCATCCCTGGCAGATTGTGTCATTTTGCCAACAGATGGCACCAAATAACAGCAGAAAATTGGACTCTGTCCATTGTACGAGAGGGGTACAAGCTTCATTTTCACAGCATGCCCCCTCCTACAATCGTAAGACAGTTCAATTCTCAACAATCTCTTAGGTCAGGAGGTCACAACACTCCTTGCTCAAGGAACAATAGAAGAAGTACTCATTCTACAACAGGGTACAGGGTTCTACTCCCCCCTATTTTCTTATCCCAAAGAAAACAGGAGGACACAGACCCATTTTAAACCTCAGAGAATTGAACAAATATCTGTTCCGAGAGAAATTCAAAATGATCTCTCTAGGAACTGTCGGGTATATTCGTAGCACAAAAATAAGTTAGACTCTCTGTTGTTGTCTAGGGGAGATAGCTACTAATATACAGCCCAAGGTTCGGAAGTTATTCTGGTAATGAGCCACGAAAGAATTCTGGTCTGCAGATATATATATTAGACTTTATTATAGGCAACCAAATAGAAAAATATACAAACACACATATCGCTAATTAGAAAAATGAGGTAGACATTTGTTATGGTACAGATGTACACTTGGACAACGTAAGAATTACAGACTAGTAAACCAGACGTCACTGATTCGCTCTGCACTTAGGAAAAGTAAGAAATATATTGCTAACCCCTTTGCCCTTCCAGGAGAGGAGAGATAAGCCGGTACCTTATCTCCGACGGGCAGAGACAGCTTCGTCCAAGGATGCAGCTGTTAGCTAATGCTGGCTCCAGCCCCTTCAGAGGCGAGCCGCAGTAAGTCCGAACCGGAGGGATCAGTGAAAGTCTTATCTCAGACCTGTGAAGGACGGCCTAGCCCACACGTCTGGCGAAAGGCTCAGGGCTCAGGAATCAGGTACGCAGTGCACAGCAGCAGGACTGGTGCAGAAGTCTATGTCCAGGTGGGGAAAAAAAAACCCCAACTCCTTCTCTCACCGCTACTTAGAACTCAGCACTTTTTCAGCGCAGAATGCAGAATTCTGTGTGTGAATCCTCCGTCATAGGTCCGATGATTGGTTGGCAGCAGGCAGTCTGAGGTGTTCTCAGCGAATCAGAAGGTAGATGATGCGCAGCGTCTTGCAAACAAAGGAGCCATGGTAAAAGTCAGGCAGAAGCAACAGTATGTAACTTCTGGGCATGTACAAGTGTCCAAGGCCAGCCACGGACAATAGCCTCTGTATGCATGCACACTTAGAAACGCTGTGCAAGCAGTTGCTTGAAGAACAGGCTTATAGCTGAACACAGCAAAAGTGAAGTGTAGAATCCATCTTGTTTTGTGCAGTTTGGTTCAGGCCTGAGTTGCTGAGCAGGCCAGAGATTTGCATGTAGAATTGCAGGGGTACCAGCCCTACAGAACTCTTCTGCCATACCTTCAAAGTCAGGATTGGCTTTGTTCTCTAGATCTAAGGGATGCATATACTCATATTCTCATCCATCTAGATCACAGGAAATTCCTGTGGTTCCCTTTCCAGGGAAAACACTTCCAATACAAAGTTCTTCCCTTTGGTCTGGCTTCGGCACCAAGAGTATTCACAAAATGCATTGTGGTAGTAGCTGCATTCCTACGAACTCTAGGGATATTCGTCTTCCCTTACTTAGACGACTGGCTCATTTGAGCCCCCACGGCTCCAGAAGCCAGCTCTGCTCTGTCTCGCACAATGTGAATCATTCAATATTTGGGATTGTCATAAACCTCCCAAAATCCCATCTTGCTCCTACTCAGTCCCTAGAATTCATAGGAGCTCGTCTAGATACCAGACAATCAAGGGCTTTCCTTCCACAGCCCTGCTGTCTGCGCATAGTGCAGATAGCTTCCCAAGCAGCAGGGAAGACTTAGCTGACTGTTCAAGAAATGCTCCAGCTACTGGGACATATGGCATCCACTGTATATGTGGTTCCCTATGCTCGCCTCCACATGCGAGCAGCCTAGTGGACCCTATCCACTCAGTGGACACAGGCCACAGGTCGCCTGTCAGACAAAATAACAAACTCACAATGTCTTGTTTCGTCCCTCCAATGGTGGTAATCACTGGAGAACCTTCTGGTGGGGTCTCCTTTCCAGCAACCCCTATTCCAGGCCACTCTAACAACAGATGCATCACAGGTGGGATGGGGGGGGGGGCCCGCATGCACGATCTCTATACCCAGGGTACCTGGACTCCACAGGAGGCTTGTCTTCACATAAACCTCCTGGAACTCAGAGCAATCTTCCTTGCTCTTTGAGTATTCCAAGCCCAGCTCAGCTAAAGACAGTCCTGGTCCAGACAGAGAATCAGGTAGCCATGTTCTACATGAACAAGCAGGGCGGAACCGTCTTTCTGTCATTCTGCAACGAAGCTTTATGACTATGGGCCCTCGCCAGAGAGCATCAAATTCACCTCTTCCTGGTATATCTTCCAGGCATTCAAAACCTTTGGGCAGACAAACTCAGCTGAGTACTGCTGCCACACGAATGGTCTCTCCACTCAGACCAGGTTGCCCAAATATTTCAAATCTGGGGAACCCCAGACATAGACCTCTTTGCAAGTCCACTGAATGCCAAACTTCCCCAGTTCTGTTCCAGAATTCTGGCTTGAGATTGTCAGGCAAGGGACGCCTTCCTCCTTCACTGGGGTCAGTACTTCCTCTATGCCTTCCCACCCATTCCCCTCATCCCCAAAACACTATTCAAGCTTCAGAGAGACAGAGGTCATATGATTCTCATAGCGCCACGACGGCCATGGCAAATGTGGTATCCTCTGCTTCTACATCTCTCTCGAGGTGCACCTCGGGAGTTGGGGTGTACTCCAGATCTTCTCTCCCAAGAGAACGGGATGCTATGGCACCCGAATCCCCAGTCCCTGCATCTCAGGGCCTGGTTGCTGAAAGCCTAAACCTTCAGGATCTCAACCTTTCTCAACAGGTAAAAGATATCCTACAGCAGAGGTACTCAAATCCAGTCCTGGAGGGCCGCAAACCAGTCAGGTTTTCGGGATATCCCTAATGAATATGCATGAGATATATTTGCATGCACTGCTTCCATTGTATTTGAATGTATCTCATGCATATTCATTAGGGATATCACGAAAACCTGACTGGTTTGTGGCCCTCCAGGACTGGATTTGAGTACCCCTGTCCTACAGACTTCTAGGAAACCTTCCACAAGACGATGATACGCCTTTAAGTGGAAACGATTTACCATATGGTGTTCTCAAAAGGGACTTAACTCCCTTGCGATACCTCTGGAATCGGTACTGGAGTACCTCCTTCATTTATCAAATGCTGGTCTTAAGACCAATTCAGTAAGAGTCCATCAGTGCTATTGCAGCTTCCTACAAGCCTCTAAATGGACAGCCTATTTCCTCTCATCCACTTATAACAAGATTTATGAGAGGTCTTCTATTAACAGAACCTCCCAATAGACCACCACCGGTGGCATGGGATTTGAATCTTGTTCTTGGGCAGCTCATGAAACCACCCTTTGAGCCTTTAGCCACTACATCTCTGAAATTCCTTTCCTGGAAAGTCATCTTCCTAATTGCAATCACCTCCGCACGCTGCATTAGTGAATTGCAAGCTCTAGTGGCTGATCCTCCTTATACAAGATTTCACCATGATAAGGTCGTTCTTAGGACTCATCCACACTTTATGCCAAAGGTGGTTTCCCCTTTCCATTTAAACCAAGCGGTTTACCTTCCTGTATTCTTTCCTAGGCCTCATGCCTCCAATGCAGAAAGAAACCTTCATACCTTGGACTTTAGCTTTTTTCCTACAAAGAACACAGGAACATAGAAAGTCTTCTCTACTCTTCATTGTTTTTGATTCTAGTCATTTGGGAATTCCAGTTTCCAAAAGAACTCTGTCTAACTGATTTGCACAATGATATCCTTTGCCTATGAGAGTAAGGGTCTTCCTCTTGAAGGCCATGTCACAGCTCACAATGTGAGAGCCATGGTAGCCTCTATGGCTAACCTTCACTCTGTATCTATCGAAGACATCTGTCGAGGAGCCATTTGGGCTTCAGTACATACCTTTACAGCCCACTACTGCTTAGACAAGGACTCCTGCTGGGATGCCTTGTTTGGCCAGGCTGTTCTTCAACATCTCTTTCAGACTTAATTCAACTCATACCCACCATCCCTGGTGGGATGCCAGAGATCCATGGGAGGAAGCATGGCCCATCTCACAATGGATTGCAGCTTCCTGGGGCCATCTTCCTGGCATCTTCAGCTAGGGAGTCCCCATATGTGAAGACTGCATTCCTGCTTGTTCCTGGAGATAGCGTAGTTACTCACTTGTAACAGGTGATTTCCGGGAACAGCAGGAATTTAGTCTTCACAACCCACCCACCTCCCCTAGGAGTTCTCTCTATCTCTCTCTTTCTCTCTCCCTCTCTCCTTTGTCTCAGCTATAAACTCAACTGAAGAGGGACAGTGGGAAAGGCAGGAAGGCAGCACGCAGGCGCTATGGGATGCTCCCAAAAGCCATTCCTATTGGACGCTGCGGAACGTTCCTGCGCGGGCTCCGTTGGTACTGACGATACCCATATGTGAAGACTAAATTCCTGCTGTTCCCGGAGATCACCTGTTACAGGTGAGTAACTATGCTAAATGGATGTTCCATTACCTCTTTCCAAATTAACCCATAGTGCCACCTCCTTATCTTGTAAGCCCTGCAATTTTGTTGCTTTAAAATTAATATCAATACTTATATGTGTAGGTTGCACTATTTACAGATGTAATGCCTGCTCCTTTTTAATATGATTTTATGTAAAATAGCTCTTCCCATTATGAATGTCACCAAATACACATTTTTTCACATTTCTGGGGCATGTCAACTAAAGTGCCGCAAGTAGCGGGGGGGGGGGGCAAATGTGCGATTAGCAGGTGTTCTCACTGTAGCAGGGCCTAATGACCATAGTAGATGCAGAGGCCATGGCCATGGTAGGGGTATACCACCGTGATAGGCACATCACCCCAGTGAACACGCTCTCAATGCACACCATGCAATTGAAAGCTACAAATGTGTTAATAGGGTGGCAGTGGGCTACAGAATCACTGTAGACAGTACTAAATGGGCCCCAAACCCAACTACAGGACAGGAGTAACTGGCCAGTTCGGAATAGAGAGGAATGACAGGGAATAGGCACAACAGACTGCACAGGTCTGCTGACTGTATTAATCATGTTGAATATCCCCTCCCCCCCCCCGCGTATGTTTGCAAAAACATAAATGTGGGTATTTCTCTCCCACTTACACTAGTATTTTATAAAGACAAGTGTGCGTATTTGACTTTATAAAATAGACTTCAATATGTGCATCAAGATGTCCATTAACTAGACACAACTTTATAAAATTATCCTTCTCATGTCTATTTGCTACCATAGATGTCCTGTGCATAGTTAGGGCGTATGTCTAGTGATTATGCAGTTTTGATGTTTTACATTACTTGGGAGCATGTTTACTAAAAGGTGCTAATGGTTAGTGCATTGCTGGCACATCGTGGTTAGCGCAGGCATCTTTGGCAGGCCCAACCATCAGGCAAACTAGCTGGTCACCTATGGCGATAACTTCAGGAGTCCAGCAAAGAGCAGGGCATTCAAAGCTAAACAATAGATTTTGACAGCTGGGGAGGAGTGGGTGTAAAGCTTGAGGTTTGCCTAGGGCACCAACACTTTGAACCAACTCTGGGGCCGGGCCTGATGATCAAAGATCATTATATTTGTGTACTGCCTTCCAGAAATATGCTGACATATTGTTTATTGTTTATTTGAAGCTTAATATACCACCCATAACAGATGCATCTGAGCGGTTTACAATAAAACATCAAACTGCTGTGAAAAGGAAAAGAACGCCAATAAAACAGACAGGAGAGGAAAGGCGAAGCCTAAAAAAGAGCAGACTATGATCATATGTCTTATGTTCATAGAGGGTTAATTTGCTTGTTGTCCTTTTGGTGAAACAACTATGTAAAGTTGAAAATTATACTCATGCTTTCTCTAGTGCAGCGTCTCTCCTTTGGAATGTTCTACTTGCCGTAGTGCGTTTGGAATTTACAATCTGTTTTAGGAAGTGGATGCCAGTATTGTAGAGTTGTTTTTATTCACCTGTCTTTTATTATATTTTCTCTGTGTTTTGTATTGAAATATTTCTTATGTTAATGAAACTCCACCTAGGAAGCATGATGGTGGGGATACAGTTGTGGTCAACATTATTGGCACCCTTGCTGTTCAATCCCTTAATGTCCAATATCTCCTAAAAAAAAAAAGTGGTCAGTGAAATGGCTTTGGACTATATATGCACACATATTTGACACAAGTGGAGGAGGTGAAAGCATCCCTGGAAATGGAAGAACCAGAGCTCAAGTATCCCAAAGTTGCAGAATCAGTGACCACAAGGAAACGAAGCGTAGTGGTGGTTGGAGACTCTCTTCTGAGGGGTAATGAGGCGTCCATCTGCCGACCAGACTTGATGTCCAGAGAGGTATGCTTTCTGCCTAGTGCCAAAATCCAAGATGTTACGGAGAGTTTGCCGAGACTCATCAAGCCCACTGACTATTACCGAATGTTGCTAATCCATGTTGGAACAAATGATACTGCCAGGTACACCTCGGAACGTATCAAAAGTGACTTCATGGCTCTGGGTGAGAGGGTGAAGCAGTTAGGTGCACAGGAGGTGTTCTCTTCAATCCTCTCTGTTCAGGGTAAAGGCCAAGACCAAGGCAGAGAGGCTCGCATCCTGGAGATGAATGCATGGCTGCGTGGATGGTGTCATCGAGAGCGTTTTGGTTTCCTAGACCATGGGATGCAGTTCCAAGGGTTGCAGAGCAGAGATGGCATCCATCTGTCCAAGAAAGGTCAACGCCTCTTCGGTAGTAGACTGGCTAATCCCACTGAAGAGGGCTTTAAACTAGATTCGTTGGGGATGGGTGAAGAAAGCCCCCAGGTATGTGAAAGCCTCCAGGTAGGTGATACATTAAATATCTTTATGGAAATGGGTAATAGGAGTAACATATGGAAAGCAGTGTGTATAAATGCCCGTAGCATGGGAAATAAGATCCATGATGTTGAAGCTTTGGTGGGAGTGGCTGACTTGGATTTAGTGGCAATTACAGAAATATGGTTTACAGAAAACCATGATTGGAATGTAACTGTACCTGGCTATACTTTATTCAGAAAGGACAGGTTAGGAAGAAGGGGAGGAGGAGTGGCACTATATGTAAAAACTACTATTAAAGCTTTGGAATTACAGAGCTTAAAAGGGAGAGAGAAGGCATTGTGGGTTAAACTAGAAAGAGGGAAAGAGAAATCTATTTGCATTGGTGTGATATACAGACTTCCCTCACAAGAGGAAGAGGTGGACAGAGAGTTAATTGAAGACATACGCAGCATTGCTAGGAAAGGGGAAGTGCTACTGATAGGAGATTTCAATATGCCAGATGTTGATTGGCATATTCCTGCTGCAGTATCATCTAGAAGTAAGGAGATCCTGGATTATCTACAGGGAGAACTATTCAGGCAATTGGTAACATACCCCACACGTGAAGGGGCCATCCTGGACTTGGTGCTTACCAATGCTGAAAGTGTTTCTGATGTTGTAGTGGGAGATCATTTTGCATCCAGTGATCACCAGATGGTGTGGTTCAGTATTAGGACTAGGGCTGTTAGAATCCATTCAAAGGTGAAGATCTTAGACTTTAGGAAGACTAACTTTGCCAAGATGGGCGAATACCTCAGGGAGTCGTTAGTGGGATGGGAACAGCTGGGGGATGTAGAAAAACAGTGGGCAAAACTGAAAGGGGATGTCTTAAGGGCAACCAACCTTTTTGTTAAAATGGTAAATAAAGGTAAAAGGAAAAGGAGACCGCTATGGCTTTTGAAAGAAGTAGCTGAAAAAGTGAAGAAAAAGAGGGAGGCCTTCATGAAATACAAGAGATCACAGAGAGAGGAAGACAGGCATCTGTATTTGGAAAAACTTAGAGAGAGGAAATAGGCAATGCAATAAAATGGGGTGAGAAGACATTTTTCAGATATGTTAGCGAGAAGAGGAAGGGCAAAAGTGGTATTGTAAGACTCAAGGGTGCAGGGGAGGAATATGTAGAAGCTGATAAGGATAAAACGGAATTGCTTAATAAATATTTCTGTTCTGTGTTCACAAATGAAGAACCAGGAGCAGGACTTCAGAAAACACCCACAAACAGGAACAGAAGCGAGGGACATCTTGAACAATTTTCAGAAGACTGTGTTTGTGAGAAACGAGCTCAACTTAAAGTAGACAAAGCGGGGATACACCCTAGAATACTGAGGGAACTTGGAGACGTTCTAGCAGCTCCACTGACTGACCTTTTCAATGCCTCGTTGGAGTCAGGAGTGGTGACAAAGTACTGGAGAGAGGCTCATGTGGTGCCTTTACACAAAAGCGGAAGTAAGGATGTGGTTGAAAACTACAGGCCGGTTAGTTTAACTTCGGTGGTGAGTAAATTATTGGAAACACTGCTGAAAGAGAAAATAGTGAGGTTTCTGGAGTCCAGCAGAGGCAGGTCTTGTCAGACAAATCTGATTGATTTCTTTGACTGGGTGACCAGGGAGTTGGACCAAAGGAGAGCCCTAGATGTGGTGTATTTAGATTTCAGTAAAGCCTTTGACACTGTTCCTCACAGGCAACTTATAAACAAACTGAGCATCCTAGGGATGGACCCTAAAGTTACTGCTTGGGTTAGAAATTGGTTGGGTGGGAGGCGACAAAGAGTACAGGTAAATGGAGCTCACTCTGAGGAGAAGGATGTTACCAGTGGTGTGCCCCAGGGATCTGTCCTTGGTCCGATTCTTTTTAACATCTTTGTTAGTGATATAGCGGAAGGAATGTCGGGTAAGGTTTGCCTCTTTGCAGATGATACCAAAATCTGCAATAGAGTCGACACCCAGGAAGGTGTAGATAACATGAGGAGGGATCTAGCTAAGCTTGAAGAATGTTCTAGAATTTGGCAGCTGGGATTTAATGTTAAAAAATGTAAGGTCATGCATTTGGGCTGCAGCAATCCAAGGGAGCAATATAGTATAGGGGGTGAAGTACTTTTGTCCACTAAAGAAGAGCGGGACCTAGGCGTGGTTGTGTCTGATGACCTTAAAGTAGCTAAACAGGTAGAAAAGGCTACGGCAAAAGCTAGAAGGATGCTTGGGTGCATACGGAGAGGAATGGCTAGCAGAAAAAAGGAGGTGATAATGCCTCTGTATAAGTCTTTGGTGCGACATCATTTGGAGTATAGTGTGCAATTCTGGAGACTGCACCTTCAAAAGAATGTGAACAGGATGGAGTCGGTGCAGAGGGTGGCTACTAAAATGATTAGTGGTCTTCATTATAAAGCTTATGAGGACAGACTTAAGGATCTTAATATGTACACCTTAGAGGAAAGGCGGGATAGAGGTGATATGATTGAGATGTTCAAATACCTCCATGGCATAAACGTTCAGGGAGAGAGCCTCTTTCAATTGAAAGCAAGTTCTGCTACGAGAGGACATGGGATGAGGGTGAAGGAAGATAGATTCAGGAGTGATATGCGGAAATATTTCTTTACGGAAAGAGTAGTGGATCCGTGGAATAGTCTCCCAGTGGAGGTGGTAGAGATGAGGACAGTAACTGAATTCAAAAAAGCTTGGGACAAACACAGAGGATCTCTAAAGGTAAAAAGGGGACTGTTGTAGTTGTTGATATGGAAGGACAGAATAGATAGGCCATGTGGTCTTTTTCTGTCGTCATATTTCTATGTTTCTATAAAAGAATCAAATAAAACAAGACCAATTAAAAAGGAAAGAGTAGGAAATAATATAAAAACTGGGACATTGACAGGACATGATAAACAATTCAAATCAGTTCAGGAAGTCTTTGAAGGTTAGTGTGAACAGTTGGAAAAACACCACATACAATATCCAAAGAGCTTAAGGCTGATCTGGAGTAATCTGGAGTAGTGGTTTCAACCCGCACCATATGCCATGCACTAAACAAAAAGGACTTCTTGGGCAAAGGCCAAGGAGGACCTCACTGCTTAAAGGCAGACTTAAAAAGGCACCCCTGATCTTTGCCCAAATCCACCTTGAGGAACCCCAATTGTTCTGGAAAAATGTTCCGTGGACAGGTGAAACCAAACTGACCCCTTTGGCAATGCAGACCAGTGGTACATTTATAGGCAAAAAAATTACCACTACTACTTGTCTGTTGAAGGTTATAAGGAAAAAATTAAACACCCTTCCTACAGTTAAATATGATAGAGGTTGCATAATGTTGTGGTGCTGTTATGCTGCCTCAGGAATTAGAGGCCTGGAACATATTAAAGGAATTATGAAGTCAAAGAACTACCAAGGTATTTTGGAGCAAAATGTGCTACCTAATGTCAGAAAGCTAGGTCTGGGTCGAAGGTCATGGGTCCTACAGCAGAACAATGACCCAAAACATACATCCAAAAGTACAAAAGCATGTTAAAAGGGAAAAGGTGGACTGTTTTAAACTGGCCAGCTATGAGTCTTGATCTCAATCCAGTCGAGAATCTTTGGAAAGAGCTGAAATCTGTCATTGGTAAACATTCATGAGCTGGAAGAATCATAGTTGAAGAGTGGGATAAACTACCAGCAGACATATGTACCAAACTTATAGATGGCTACAAGAAACGTTTGGAGGCTGCCATCACTGCCAACGGTTGTACAACCAAATATTAGTGAAGGGTGCCATTAATCCTGTTCAGGTCATATTTTTTTTCTCAGAAATTGTTACGTCTAAGTTGCATAGACATCTTTTTTTTGTTGTATACCTTTGAACATACTATTAAAATATTATGATAACATACAGTTGGAATATTTCCATTTTTTTCTCAAGATATAGTACACAACATACCTAAAATGCAAGGGTGCCAAAATGTTAACCACAAATAAATATTTTTAAATACATTAAAATAAATAAAATAAAGCATGTTTTGAGGCACCTGTGTCAAGCCTATTTTATCAAAACAAGTTATGTGTCTATGAAATACTAGCATAAGTGGCTTATGCCAAGATTTTTCAAATACAGATGCAAATTAGTCTTTTATAATCTATGTATGTACTTGTGTGCTTTGCCCAAATTCTACCCATGTGCACACTCACTAGCAAGGTACTTACCATCACGCAATGTGCCTACATTTAAACTGGTCAGTATTCTATATAAGGTCATTAATGTGTTTGTGTCCACATATGCACATTAATGCCTCAAATAACCCCTATTTAGGCATGTATGTTACTCCTACAAGTATGCATCCCCTTAGAAAATTACCCTCTAATTCTATAGCATCAATACAGTGGTAATAATGAGTTGCATTCTGTTAATTTCAAAGGAATGAGATGTTAATTCTGTGGGAGTGACATTTTATAATGCCTGATCAAGAAAAAAAAGGGAGAAAAACAGAAAAGGCCACAGAGAAAAAAATTCCACGGACTGCTGCCAGGTATGTTGATGACATTTAAAGTTTCATAAAACGTTGAAGGCCCATCTATTTGGAATTGCAATTTCTTAATCGGGATGAACTGTGTGAAAGATTTAGCCATGAAATCCTGTCTATATATTAAATATGTTATCATGTAGAGCTAGCCAGGGTCTGACTGTGTCACTGCAGCTCCCCAGAGTTCAGCAATAGAAAACATGTGACTTAGTGTAACTTGCACCACCTCCATCCTACGCATCAACTTCAAGAAGACTGAAATCTTATTTATCACAAGGAACAAAGATTTTGCCCCCCTACTACCTTAAAAGTTAGAGATGCAGAGCTCCCTTACAAGTCTGCGATACGCTACTTGGGCATTACGCTTGACCAACAGCTCAACTTCAAGGAACACATTAAGAACACGACCAGGGCTATATACAATAAGATCAAAACTCTAAGGCTCCTAAAACCCTTGCTAGCTCCTGATGACTTCAGGACAATTTTCCAGGCACTGGTAACACCTCATTTCGATTACGCGAACATCATTCTTCATGGACTCCCCAAGAGCACGCTTAATCCACTGCAACTTGCGATGAATGCGGCAGCCTGAATACTCTGTGGCCTATCCAGAAGGACCCACATCATCCCCATCCTTATGGACCTCCACTGGCTACCTATAAACTGCAGGCTCACATACAAGGCATTGCTCCTAACCTTCAAAGCAATCAACTTGATTTCCCCATCATCAGTCACGGCTCTCATTAGATCCACCCCCAACAACAGGTCAAGAAGGACTGTTGCCGCTAATACATTAATTATACCTAATGAATCTACAAGATGTACACAGACAACCATTAACAGAACTTTCGCCTTCTATGCACCAAGATGCTGGAATAACCTCCCTCCACACATCAGAGCTATAAAAGACCTAATTCAATTCAGGAAAGCTCTTAAACATCACTTGTTTACCTTACACTTCGCTCAGCCAAACACAACACAACCATGCCTCACATCCCAACTCACTCAGGCCATACCCAACTCACCTACAACTGACTTAGGTTAGTCAAACATCTTATTCATTAATTTGCACCTAATAATCGGCTGTTAACCCACAATGTTGATTTTACTATCTGTTAAGACTCAACCCTACTATCCTGTTTGTGCTTAATGTATAACCTGTAAATAGTTACCCTACCACAACTCGAGTGGTAGGGTTATGTAAATAGCTCACTAGTACAGCTCCAAGTTAAACGATCCTGTTCTCTGTATGTGCAAAGCTGTTCCCCCGGTCTTTGCAGAATTTGTTATTTGTAAACCGCACTGATATTGAAGAGTGCGGTATAGAAAAACTGGTAAATAAATAAATAAATAGAATGCGTGTTCTGAGAGGTGTTCTCCCTGCTGCAACCAGTGATGAACCTCACAAATGTGTGTGCTCCTGTAAACACAAGATATGAGTCTAGAGTTGATAACAGGCATAGATGATGATAATTAACATATTCTAAATTCTGTACATCTGGTACACTTGTTGGATATTATTCATTTTTGATACTTAACCTCTCATATGCCCAAGCAGCGTGTGCGCTCAATTACTGAGGTTCACAATCAAAGACTGAGTGCTCATCCATGATGTAGTTTATAATTTACAGTTCAGGAAAGAATTCAATCTGACTTTTGACATAACCTCCTCAGAGTTCCTTAATTCTGTATAGGAGTTGGATTCCTTAGGCCTGCATGATGTTTAAGCCCTCTCTCTCCCTTTACAGTAGCATGCTCAGTACCAGACAATTGTATATCTATTAGCTTCAGCCTAGGGGTGCCAGAGTGTACTAATGCAGTAAAAGGGGATGCAGGATTCCAATGAGCAAAGATAAATCAATTTCAAATGTACTAATTTATTATATAGTGAAGGTTATTTTAGAAGCATCCCCACACCTAAATAGCAGCATTTATACGTATGTGTAGATTGGCATGCATGTATAAATGCCATTTTGGAATGGGGATTTGTAAATGTGGGGATACTTATCATGTTTAAATTGCCTGGAGGTGTGTTGAGAGTGAGAAGATGGAGTGTTCTCCAGGACCAAGCAGGAAGTCAGTCCTCACTTATGGGTGACGTCGGCGCCGACGGAGCCCTCGCGGAGCAATTTTCCCCAGCTTTCAAAGAAAGCCTTTGGGAATTGCAGCGCGCATGCGCGGTCGTCTTCCCGCCCGAGGGTGCCATCTTAGCCAGTCTTCTTTTTTCCGCGGAGCCCTACAGACGTCCCCGTCTTGTCCCCGCGAAAAAGTTGATTTTCTTCTTTATTTTATCCTTTTTTCTTTCGGTTCGACGCCGATCGTTTTCCCGCCCGGACTCGCGACGCCGGTCCCGAGTCCTCTCACTTTTTTCGGTTTTTCTGACTTAGTCAGCTTTCGTTTTCGGTTTTCCCTGGCAGCCCGGTCCTTTGACCTCGCAGGGGCCCTTTTTCCCCCGATGGCTGCCAGTGGGTTTAAGCGGTGTGGTCGGTGTGACCGAAATATGTCACTAACCGACACACACGACTTTTGCCTCCGCTGCCTGGGCCCGGATCATGAGGAACTGATCTGTGGGCCCTGCAGCAAACTGTCCTCAAAGGCGTTGAGAAGTCGGCGGCATCAGCGTGAGAGAATCTTCGCTGACCCCAGCCGTACCCGGACCTCGTCGGAGGCCTCCGTGTCGAAAGGCTCCAGCTCGGACCGTCGCCGGAGCTCCTCCGACCGGGGTTCTCCCTCCGGGGACCATCGTCGGAAGGAAAAACCCGCGAGGGCGGCGTCGGTGGACGCTCCTGGTTCCGCGAGGGCCAGGTCGCATAGCCCCGACAGCCGCCCCGGGTCCTTGGAGAAGGAACACGTCCCGAAGCGACCTCGCCTGGAGTCGGAGATGCCTGCCCGGGTAAGTCCTGTGGTCCTTCTGGACTCGCCTCCGCGACAGCCGACGTCGGGCCCGACGCCGTCGGGGCCCGAGTCGGGGGCTGCTGGGTCACCTGAGCTCGGACTCAGGTTGACGGCCTTGGAGAGCAGACTGTCTGCCTTCATGGACCAGCAGAGGGCACTGCTCGCTGGCTTCGCTGGCGTCGCTGCCCCGACCGCCGGGACGTCGACGTCCAAGTCGACCCCGGAGACCGAGCCGATCCTCGAGTCGATGAGAACTCGAGTCGATCCTCGGTCGAGGTCGCCCTCGGCCTCCCGTTCGGGACCGAGGTCGCCGACGCCGACTCCCTCGGCGTCGGGGCGGCTGGCGCCGCGCCCTGCCCGGGCCGACCCCACCGAGTCCTCGTCGGAGTCGGTCTGGGAGTCTGAGGAGGAAGAGTCACCTGATTCTTTCCGGACTCGGTGTGTCCATCGGACTCACCGGAGTCCGAGCCTCGGAAGCAGTCCCCCCCGGAGGATGCCCGGTTCTCGGACTTCGTTAGGGATATGGCCAAGGCTTTGGCCTTCCCTGCGGATCCCGAGGAGGAGCCTCGAGCCGAAGAGCTCGACGCCCTCCAGTATGACTCTCCCGCGAGGGAACACTTTACTGTGCCGGTTCCTCCTATGCTGGAACGACTACTCTTCCGCATGTGGGAGAGTCCGGCCTCCTCGCCGGTCCTGAGCAAGCGGGTCGATTCTATCTATCGAGTCCGCAAGAGCCCTGGCTTTCAAAAGGCACAGCTGCCACACCATTCCATGGTAGTGGAATCGGCCATGCATCGTCTTAAGAGCCAGAAGATGCACTCCTCGGTGCCTCCTGGCAGGGAGGCCCGTAACCTGGATGGCCTTGGCAAGAAGTGCTTCCAGGGCTCTATGCTCGCATGTCGTGTCCAGACTTACCAGCTATACATGGGCATGTATCTCTGGGATCTGGCTAAAGAGCTAGCCGGATTCTCCGCTGGTCTCTCCGAGGAGCCCTTGCGGAGGTTCCTAGCCTTGTCCACTGGCATTCGGGAATGCTCAAAGTTCATGTCCCGAGCAGCCTATGATGGCTTTGAAGCCTCGGCTCGAGTGGCCGCAGCCGGCATCGGTGCCCGCCGACAGGCTTGGCTTCAGTCGTCAGACCTTGAGCCCTGGGTGCAGGACAAGTTGGTCGATGTCCCCTGCCGAGGCGAAAACCTCTTTGGCAAGCCCATGGCGGAAAAGGCTGCACAAATTGAGACTGAGACTCTCACCAGGACCAGGCTTTCTAGGAAGACCTCCGCCCCTTCCCAGAAAAAGAAGGGCTCGGGGAAAAAGTCCTTTTACCCGAGGAAGGCGGCTGCCTACAAACAATACCCCCATTATCAGGCCCCTGCAGCTCCCCAACAGGGCCAGCAGGCCAAGGGACGGGGTAACGGGTCCCGTAGGCAGCAAGCCCCCAAGCCTGCACCACCAGCCCCTGCTCAGCAGGGTGGGGGCTTTTGACTCGCTCAGCATAGCCTCTCCCCCCCGCTGGTTCCTCCCAGCACCGGAGGCCGGCTGGTTCACTTCGCCCACAGGTGGTCCAGCATCACCGCAGATGCCTGGGTGCTTCAGGTCGTGCGGGAAGGCTACCTTCTCCACTTCCATCAGGTCCCTCCCTCCTATTTTCCGGGAGAACCTCCGCGCCCCCCTCTGCACAGGGAGTTGCTCCTTCAGGAGTTAGCAGGTCTTCTGCAGGAACAGGCGGTGGAACCGGTGCCACACCACCTGAGAGGTCAAGGCTTTTATTCAAGGTATTTTCTGATACCAAAGAGAACAGGGGGCCTCAGACCCATCCTGGACTTGCGCAACCTCAACAAGTTCCTTGTGCGGGAGAAGTTCAAAATGCTTACCCTTGGAATCCTTCTGCCCTACCTCCAGCAGGGAGATTGGCTATGCTCCTTGGATCTAAAGGATGCCTACACGCACATCCTCATCCACCCAAGCCACCGCCAATACCTAAGGTTTGTGGTGGCAGGAAATCATTACCAGTACCGAGTACTGCCCTTTGGCCTGTCCTCCGCACCGCGAGTCTTCACAAAATGTCTCGCGGTCGTGGCGGCCCATCTCCGGCTTCACGGCCTCTATGTCTTTCCGTACCTCGACGACTGGCTCATCAGAGCAGCGTCCGCTCAGGAGGTCACCAACGCCACGTGCCGCACGGTGACTCTGCTGCAGCACTTGGGCTTTGTCATAAACTTCGCAAAGTCCACTTTGCTCCCCTCACAGGATCTCGAGTTCATCGGCGCAAGGCTGCACACTCCTCAGGCGCGAGCATTCCTACCGCTCGACAGGGCTCAGCGGCTCATGGACCTAGCCGACCGCTTTCGCAGCCAGCCCCTGGTCTCCGCCAGGCGCTTCCTGAGACTGCTCGGCCATATGGCTTCCACCGTCCATGTGACCCCCAATGCCCGCCTGAATATGCGGTCTGCTCAATGGTGTCTCCGCCAGCAGTGGCGACAAGCCACGGGCGGCCTAGCAGACCTAGTGCGCGTTTCCGAGCCGCTGGTCTCGTCTCTCCGGTGGTGGCTCCGGCAGCCGAACCTGATATTCGGAATGCCTTTCCAGTCACCTCAGCCGACCCGGGTGCTGACCACCGATGCATCCCTCCTGGGCTGGGGAGCACATTGCCAAGAGGCACGTACTCAGGGCCTCTGGTCCACGTGGGAGTCTGCTCAGCAGATCAACTTCCTGGAGCTCAGGGCGATCCGCCTGGCTCTGAAGGCCTTCTCCCACCTGACTTCCCAACAGTCCGTCCTTGTCCAGACGGACAATCAAGTTGCCATGTTCTACGTGAACAAGCAGGGGGGCACGGGCTCCTTCCTCCTCTGCCGGGAGGCACAGAGGCTAGGCTCTTGGGCCGTCAGTCACGGCATTCTCCTCAAGGCAGTTTATCTCCCGGGCCAAGAAAATTGCCTTGCAGACAAACTCAGCAGGGTCCTCCAGCCGCACGAGTGGCGTCTGGATCCCTTGGTGGTTCAGAAGCTCTTCCTCAAGTGGGGTCTCCCCACGGTGGATCTCTTTGCCAGTCCTCACAACCGGCAGCTTCCTCGCTTCTGCTCTCGTCGGCCACACCCCCTTCGGGTGGCGGCGGACGCCTTTCTGATCTCGTGGTCGGGAAGCCTTCTGTACGCTTTCCCTCCCATCCCGCTGGTCTCTCGGACTCTTTTCAAGGTTCTCCGAGACAAAGCCTTCATGATCCTGGTGGCCCCTCGCTGGCCCAGGCAGCCGTGGTTTCCGCTCCTGCTGCAACTGGCGGTGGAGGATCCAATCCCTCTGGGGGTGCAACCGGATCTCCTCACTCAGGATCAGGGGTCCCTCCTGCACCCCAACCTCAGGTCTCTCAACCTCATGGCCTGGCTGCTGAGAGGGTAGTCCTTGCTCCCCTTCTCCTGCCGGCGGAGGTGGAGGAGGTCGTCTTGGCTTCGCGACGACCTTCTACCCGCAAATGCTACGCCCTTAAATGGCGTCGCTTTGCAGTCTGGTGTACCCAACAGTCTCAGGATCCCTTCTCCTGCCCGGTGTCGGTGATCTTGCAGTACTTGCTCCACCTCTCTAATCTGGGACTTAAGTCCAACTCCGTCAAAGTTCACCTCAGTGCTCTTTCAGCACATCATGTGCCGGTGGACGGCAGACCTCTCTCCAATGACCCTCTCGTAGCGAGGTTTCTCCGAGGTCTCCTTCTACTTAAACCACCTCTGCGCCCGCCAGCGCCTGACTGGGACCTGAATGTGGTTTTGCAGCGGATCACCTGTCCGCCTTTTGAACCTATGGCTACCTGTTCTCTCCGTTTTCTGTCTTGGAAAACACTGTTCTTGATAGCCCTCACTTCCGCTAGACGCGTAAGTGAATTGCAGGCCCTCGTGTCTGATCCCCCTTACACTCGGTTCTACAAGAATAGGGTAGTCCTACGGACTCACCCAAAATTTCTGCCTAAAGTGGTCTCCCCTTTTCACATCAATCAGGAGGTGGTACTTCCAACCTTCTTTCCCAGACCACACTCCAGCCGAGCTGAGACGGTCCTCCATACCCTGGACTGTAGAAGGGCTTTGAACTTCTACCTTGACCGTACGCGGGAGCACCGTAAAGCTGCTCAGCTTTTTGTGTCTTTTGACCCCAATAAATTGGGGCTCCCGGTCTCCAAGCGTACTCTGTCCATCTGGGTTGCGGACTGTATCTCTTGGGCTTATGGGGCAGCCGGACTCTCCTTAGAAAGTCGAGTCACGGCTCACTGCGTTCGGGCAAAGGCCACGTCAGTGGCTTACCTCCGCTCTGTTCCGCTGGCAGACATCTGCCGGGCCGCTACTTGGTCTTCGAGCCAGACTTTTGCGGTCCATTACTGTCTCGAGAGGGAGTCCCGTAGGGACAGTGCTTTCGGACAGGCAGTCCTCCGTAATCTCTTTGAGGTCTGAGCAACTCCTACCCTCCATCCCGGATGTGGGCTACCGGTGGGTGATAATTCAGCGAAGATTCTATCCTTCTGTGCTGCTGAGCTAGAGGGAGCTCATTTTTGTGCTTAGGGTCTCCGGTAGCCTTGAGCTTGGGAGTCCCATAAGTGAGGACTGACTTCCTGCTTGGTCCTGGAGAAAGCGTAGTTACTCACCTGTAACAGGTGTTCTCCAGGAGCAGCAGGAATCAGTCCTCACTACCCTCCCTCCTCCCCTTGGAGTTGCAATCGTCTGCTTATGTTTTTGCAAATTTTTATGCTGTCTTTTTTAGCTATGTCATCTGACTGGCTAAGATGGCACCCTCGGGCGGGAAGACGACCGCGCATGCGCGCTGCAATTCCCAAAGGCTTTCTTTGAAAGCTGGGGAAAATTGCTCCGCGAGGGCTCCGTCGGCGCCGACGTCACCCATAAGTGAGGACTGATTCCTGCTGCTCCTGGAGAACACCTGTTACAGGTGAGTAACTACGCTGTTTGGGCGGGCCTGCTGTTATTTATGCAACACTACTTGCTTCTTCTTGGCTTACACTTACCTGAGCTCTGCTCACTTATCTCTACACCAGTCTCCTTAGTACCTGAGGTCCCTGGCCTGCTGATTTCATTAGACATGCTAGCAAATGAGGGCAGCTCAGCCTCCACCTGTTTCATGATGTCCTGCAATGTTCATTGCGCCCCATTTGTGATTACACACACATAGAGGGTAATGTTTCAGAGTTAAAAATAAAAACACACTGAACACAGCTGGAGCACAGGAACCATGAAGTATTGCATCAGAGGGTCAAAGATGACAACAGCGAGGAACTAGGAAAACAGTGAGAGATAGCAATGAGCCACCAGATGGCATCAACAAAAGTAAACATCTGTAACATCTCTTTTTTTTCTTTGAGTTTTTGCACAACTTTCTATTGTAAATGTCCTACAGTTCAAAGTCACTGTGGTAGCTTTGAGAGTCAGCCACTGCAAGCATAGACAGGGCTGCTTTTCTGCGCATGCAGCTCTGATCATTACCTGGCATCAGTGGACTGTTATCCAATGCAGCAGTCGTACTTGGTACCATACATTTGACAGATGCTCCCACTAACTCAGTATTCTCATCACTGCTGTTCCCTGCAGGGCCTGTACTCCCCATGCTTGGGAATGGCCTGGAGCAGGAAAGTTTGCTTGGCTCTTCAGCCAAGCTGTGTGTGTGCGTGTGTTGTCCTTGTGAAGCTCGCTGCTCGGCTACTTGCAGGTCCACAAAATTGCAGTGCAAGAGAGTTCCTTCAGCATCCACTAGATATGAGTGTGGTTGCAATCTTTTGCACACAGATATCCAACCTCCATCGATTCATATGATGATCTGGTAGTGGTTTTATGTGGACTGAGTCCCCAGTATTCAGGGTAGGCAAACCTCTTGCAGGTATATCATATCTTGACTTAACACATTTCTTCTTGTGTCAAAGTTTTTCTGATACATCTTGTACTACATAGTGCTGATGTAGATTGCTGGCTATTGGCAGAGATGTCTAAAATGTCTTTCGTTTCCTTGCCATCAGGCACTGTGCTGGGTTGCTACCCATGCTCTCTATTGATGTGTGTGTTCAATGCAGTATAGTTTTCCAGGGGTGTTCACCATACATTTTTGCTTTATTGTACAGGTTCTTCACAGTCTTTACAGGAGATTCGGTTTTGCAATTAGCTTTTGGGTACCTTAGTGGTGGTGTAACATGTTCACACTCCCACTCAGCAGAAAAGGGTCATTATTTGAGATCACTCAATCAGGTTGGCCAAAGAGTACAAACTGTACATTGTAGCACTTGATTGTAGCATCAGCAGATGTGTCTGGGAGCACTTTGATTTCCCAGAAGTCTGAATAGTGATCCACTATTAGCAGGAATCCTTTCCCAGAAAAGTTAAATAAGTTCTTGCTGACAATCTGCCAAGGTTATCATCTGACATTATTTTCCTTCTGCTACTCATGTGTATATTCATTGCAGGTAGAAAATTTCTCAGAAAGTCTTTGCATGTTAGGCCAGTAAAGGGTATAAGTAGCATGCTTCACCACTGACATGGCTTGAATATATATGTGTTAGCATCTGTGATCACAGTGATTTGGGTATATTAACCCTGGATCCTTTGTATAGGATGAAGTTTTGTATGCTGATTTCATCCCTCAATGACCAGTATTCCCTAATTTTAGCTGGTGTTTCCTCCTTTGAGTTTGGCCATTTAGTCAGGATTACAGACTTAAGTACTTGAAAGGTATAATCTCTTGTGGTGTAGCCCCTGGTCTGTGACATTAAGATAATCTTCCTGGTTGATTTGGGCGATGCTACTCTGTTCTTGTTGCATCTAACAAACCTTGAAATGCTCATTATCGGTGATGGACATTTGATGGTCGTCTGCAATGGTTGTTTTGTCACTAATAAACATCTCAGGGCCCGGCTTATAAACAACATTGAGGTTATAATGTTGCAACATTAGCAACATGCTCTGAAGTCCCTTGGTTGCACAAAATGGGGGATTTTTGAAGATTATCAGTGGCTGGTGCTCAGTTTCTGCTGTAATTATGTCTTGTAATGATTAAAGCACTGGCAGGCAAACACAATGCTGAGACTTTCCATTTTGATTTATGCATAATCTTGCTCTGCTAGGATAAGTGCCTTGGATGCAAAAGCCACTGGCTTTCCCTCTTGCATTAAACAGCAGCCAAGACCATTTCTACTAGAGCCACTCTGTATCACAACAGGCTTAGTGACATCATAGTACCACAACACAGAGGCATCTGTGACCAAGTGCTTTATTTCCTGTGCTGCCTGGTCATGCCTCGGAAGCCAGTGCCAAACTGCATCCTTATCCAGAAGTCTTATAAAGGGCTCACATATCTCAGACAGATGTGACATGAATTTTGCTAGGTACAGTAACTTACAAACCCAATAAAGCGCTGCACAGATTTTACATCTGTAGGCAGTGGCATATCCTATATGGCTTTAATCTTATTCCGATATGCTTTCAGGCCCTGTGAAGATGGAATATATCCATGAAAAAGACCACTTTCACCTCGAATTGTAATTTCTTCATTCTAAGCCATAGCTTTATTTTTCCAGGAACAAGCAGGTGTCAGTTCTCACTTATGGGTGAAGATGGTGCCAACGGAGCCCGCACAGGGCATTTCCCCAGCTTTCAAAGAAAGCCTTTGGGAATGCTACCACACATGCGTGGTCCCCTTCCCACCCAAGGGTGCAATCTTGCTCGGTCTCCTTTTTTCTGCGGAGCCTAACAGAAGCATGTCCTGTGTCCCCGGAAAAATTCCTTAATAATTATCCTCTTAGTGAGTTTTCCCAGTTTGCGTACCGGTTCCTTTAATCGCCTTGAGCCAGTGCCGTCTCCTGTGCTGTTCTTTCTCTTTTTTCATCAAGACTTGCCTCGGCCAGCTTTCGTGCACTTTTTTGCCCAGGGGCCGTTGACCCCGTCTGGGTGTGATCCACCCTGTCTCCCGGTTGCTTTAAAAAGTGTGATCGTTGCAGTCAAATTATGTCTGTTACAGACACCCATGACTGCTGTTTGCACTGCCTTGACTGAGACCATGACAGTACCTCCTGCGACCTATGTCAGGCCATGACCCCTCAGACCAAATAGAAATGGTCGGAGGTGCAGGAGACTATGTTCTCATCGTCCAGCTCTGCTTCGGCTTCCCCGATGCTGAGCCCGAAGCCGAGCACCTCCTGTGAGACCTGGGTGTCTTCAGAGTCCCACGGTAGCAGCTCCTCTGGAAAGATGCCAGACCCTGGCAAGAAAAAGAAAAAAATCTTTGAAGCCAGTCGAGGTTCCACTGGGGAAACCCGGTAAGGTCTCGCGACGGGACTTGGGCGACTCCGAGTGGCACCCTCCTAAGGTCTCTAGGAAGGAGTCCTCAGCCGGCAGTGACCGTGCAAGGTTCCCCGAGGCCACAATTCTCGTAGAGGACATGCTCGCAGGAGCACTGGTGCCAGGGCCGAAACCTTCGGTGCCTGCGCCGAAAGCTGTGGAGCCTTCTGGCATCAATGCCAGAATGGAGGTCCTGGAACAGAGTATCTCTGCTATCCTGATCATGTCAGGTTTGTCTGCATCATCTGCTCTGACAACTGTGCCTCCAACTGCAGTGACGGCATCGGGCCAGCCCTCAGCACCAATCAAGGTCACGGTCCCAATCTTCGTGGCTAGTTTCCGGGGGTCTGACTCAAGACTGGTCAGGGGGTCTTCCCTCGAGGCGCAGGAGCTCTGAGCCTTGGATTTCTCAATGCCCTCAGAATCAGACTGGGGAACTGACATCAAGGTCTCCCTCGAGACCTCTCGACACTGAGACATCCCCTCAGAGCTGTCTCCCCTGGAACTCTGATGCCATTCTCCACCGAGGACATGGCATTCCACAGCTTTGTCTGGGACATGACCTAAGCCCTCTCGGTCCTCACCGAGTCCGAGGAGGATCCATGCACCAAAGAGCTGGAGATCCTCCAGTATGAGTCTCCCCCAAAGTGGATCTATCGGTGCTGGAGGCAACCCATCCTTGAATGACTGCTCCTACGGATGTAGGAGACCCTGGCCTCAGTGCTGGTGGTCAATTGATGCCTCGATGCCATCTACTGCATCAAGAGGAGTCCAGGCTTTCAGAAGGCCCAACTTACCCACAGTTCCATGATGGTGGATTCCTCAATGCAAAAACTCAAGAGCCAGAAGACTTATTCTTCTGTACCCCTGGGTAGAGACGCCAGTACCCTCAACATCCTGGGGCGTAATTGTTTCCAAGGGTCCATGCTGGGCTGCCAGATACAAACCTATGAGCTCTACATAGGGATGTATCTTAAGAGCCTCATCCAGGAGCTCGCTGACTTCTTAGCAGGGCTTGCCAGGGAACCCCTGTAACTGTTCCAGACCTTTGGTAGCCACCATCCAGGACTATTCCAATTTCCTGTCTCGGGCCAACTATGATGGATTTGAGGCTGCAGCCCGGACAGTCACCGCAGGCATCGGTGCTCGGTGGCAGGCCTGGCTGCAGACCTCTGACCTCGAGCAATGGGTCCAGAAAAAATTGCTGGATATCCGCTGCACTGGGGAGAACCTATTTGGAAAACCTATGGCCAACAAGGCGGCTGAGGTTGAGGCCGAGGTGGTGACGAGGCAGAGGCTCTCAAAGAAGACTTCTACCCTTCCCTGTAAGAAAGCTTCAGGGAAAAAGGCAACTTTCTCAAGGAAGAAGGGGCCTTTCCATCAGAGTCACCACTACTAGGCCTTTCCAAGTCACCAGCACCAGGGACCCCAGCCCAAGGGCCAGGGACACAGACCCAGGAATCCAAAGGCTCCCAAGCCACAAACACCGGCTCTGGCTCAACCTGGCGTGAGCTTTTGACTCCCAGTGCAGGGCCTCCCTTCCCCTGGGAGACCCTCACCAGCCCACAGAGGGCTGTTTGGCACTTTTCACCCACAGGTGGCCCGAGGTCACCTCGAACCAATGGGTGCTCTGAGTGGTGAAGGAGGGTTACCATCTCCGCTTCCAACTACCACCTCCGGGGCATTTTTCAGGAGAGCCAGTGTGAACTTTCCTTCACCAGGCCCTCCTGCTCTCAGAGCTATCAGGTCTACTAAGGGACAGGGTGATAGAGCCTGTTTCCCAGCACCTCTGGGGCAAGGGCTTCTACTCAAGGTACTTTCTTGCCCCCAAGAGAACCAGAAGTCTCAGGCCCATCCTGGACCTCTGAGATCTGAACAAGTTCCTGTTGAGGGAGAAATTCAAAATGCTCTCCCTTGGGACACTGCTGCCCTACCTCCACTATGGAGATTGGCTTTGCTCCTTGGACCTAAAGGATGCCTACACACACATCCTGGTCCACCCATCTCACCGGCAATACATGAGATTCATGGTAGGGGGAGGCCATTACCAATATAGAGTACTTCCCTTTGGCCTGGCCTCCTTGACAAGAATGTTCACAAAGTGTCTAGCAGTGGTAGCCGCCCATCTGCGTCTACAAGGGCGTTTGTCTTCCCCTACTTGGATGATTGGTTTATCAAGGCAGCATGGCCGCGGAAGCCAGTCAGGGCATAGAACGTACCATCCTCCTCCTGCAGCACCCGGGGTTCATCATCAACTACCCCAAATTACATTTCTCTCTGGTGCAGGACCTAGAGTTCATTGGTGTTCAGCTAGACATGGTGCGGGCCAGAGTCCTCCTTCTTCAGGACAGGGCAGAATGCCTCAAACAGCTGTCAGGGGAGGACCAGCACTGCACAATGGTGCCGGCTCACCTTCTCCTCTGCCTGTTGGGACACATGGCCTCCACGGTCTGTCACACTCCTAGCCCACCTGCATATGCGGCCAGCCCAGTGGTGTCTGCGTTCTCAGTGGACCCAGGCCACAGGCTGACTCAAGGACAGGGTCAGTGTCTCCCACCAGCTGGTGAGATCCCTCGACTGGAGGCAGAACCAGGGCCTCCTTTGGGCAGGGATGCCCTTCCAGGCACCCCCACCATAGTGTACCCTGACCACAGATGCCTCTTTCCAGGGCTGGGGATCTCACTGCAGAGTTCACTGCACTCAGGGTTGCTGGTCCAGGGAGGAGTCATCTCTTCTACAGATCGACTTCCTGGAACTCTGGGCAGTATCCCTCGCCTACATGCGTTCCGCTCCCTCTTGCGGAACTGACCTGTGCTAGTCCAGATGGACAACCAGGTCGCAATGTTCTATATAAACAAGCAGGGGGGCATGGATTCATACTCCTGCCAGGAGACTGTAGCCCTCCTCAGCTTTACAGTGCACAATGGCATGCTCCTGTGAGGGTCTACCTCCCAGGCCAGGACAACTACCTGGAAGACAGATTCAGTAGAGTTCTCCACCCTCACGAGTGCGTCTTGACCCTGCAGTGGCGAAGAAGCTCTTCCACCTTTGGGGCTGGCCTGAGATGGACCTCTTCACCTTTCCAGGCAACACACAACTGGCTTGCTTCTGCTCCAGACAGCCGCACCCACAGAGGGTAGCGGCCGACGCGGTCCTGATCTCATAGTCTGGGGGACTGCTGTATGCATTCCCACTAATTCCCCTAGTCACCGAGACTCTGTTCAAAATCCAGAATGAGAGGGCATCGGTGATACAGATCACCCCCAGGTGGCCCAGGCAACCCTGGTTCCCACTACTGCTCTCGCTGGCGGCAACACTCCGAGTACCCCTGGGCTGAGCCCCAGTCCTCCTGACATAGGAGGAGGGAACCCTTTTGCACCCGAATGTGGGGTCATTGACTCTAATGGCCTGGCTGCTGAGAGGGTGGCCGTGGCCCCACTCATCTTACCACAAGAGGTTGAGGAAATCTTGCTAGCCTTCAGGAAGTCCTCCACAAAGAGGGCTTATTCCTTTAAGTGGTGCAGTTCACTCTGTGGTGCACAGACAGGAAGGAGAACCCATTCTCCTGCCATGTCCAGCTGGTACTCCAGTACCTAGTGCATCTGTCGTGCACAGGGCTAAAATCTAAATCAGTCCGGGTGCATCTGAGCACCATAGCCACTCACCACCACCCAGTGGGGGGAAAGCCCTTATCTAGCCAGCCCCTGGCTTCCCGTTTTCTATGGGGCATCCTGCTTTCCAAGCCCCCTGTCCACCCTCCAGCAGCAGAATGGGACCTCAACGTGGTGCTCTCCCAGCTCACTAGGCCACCATTTGAGCCATTGGCCACCTGCCACCTCAGATACCTGTCCTGGAAGGTGGCCTTCCTGGTGGTTCTGACTTCAGCTCGCAGAGTCAGCAAGCTTCAAGCACTGGTGGCAGACCCCCCATACACCAGGTTCTTCAAGAACAGGGTAGTGCTCCGCAGTCACCCTAAATTCCTCCTGAAGGTGGTATCCCCATTTCACCTCAACAAGGAGGTGATGCTCCCCACCTTCTACTCACGGCCTCATGTTGGCAGGGAGGAGCTCATACTCCAAACACTGGACTGTAAACTGGCCCTGTCCTCCTATCTGCAGTGGACCCATGGCAACCGCAAGGCACCTCAGCTTTTCTTGTCCTATGACCCCAGCAGACTGAGGTTCCCTGTAACCAAGTGTATCCTATCCTCTTGGGTGGCGGACTGCATTGCCCTCGCCTTTGAGCAGGCGGGTCTCTCCCTGGAGCACCAGATCACAGTGCATTGTGAGCCCTTTGGGGATGAGGGAATGTATCCAGTATCTGCTTGTAGTTTATTTATTTATTTATTAGCAAGACTTGATATACTGCCCAAACCGAAGTGTCAGAGTGGTGTACAGTAATAAACAAGGGGGAGGCTACTAAAGAAGTACAGGAAGAAAGGAACGCCATTTAATTGACAGGAAAGCATAATTGAGACAAAGGAAGAAAAATAGTAAAGAAACAAAGTTGCACGACTAGACAGGCTGATCGCTGAGGGGGGAGGGCAGAGGGAAGGAAGAGGGGTAGTGTATGGCATTAGAATTGTCATGGGGGAGCTGGAAGGTCGAAAGCCTGAGTGAAAAGATGAGTTTTAAGAAGAGCTTTATAGCAAGGGAACGAAGGTTCGGTGCGGAGCAAATGAGGGAGAGAATTCCATAGGGCAGGGCTCAGGAAAAAGAATGCAGAGTGATGGGTGAGTTCAAGATGTGCCTGGGATGGAGAAGGAAGAAAAAGGCGATTGCTGTGGGAGGATCGGAGGAGGCGAGGGACAGGCTGGTGATAGATGAGATCAGACAAATACCGAGGAGTACCTGTGTGAAGAACTTTCTGGGTAGTGATAAGGTACTTATAAACGAATCTGAATTTAACAAGAAGCCAATGAAGAGAGAGAAGGCAAGGAGTGACATGGTCAAAAGGGGAAGAGTAAGTGACTAGACAGGCGGCGGTGTTTTTGACGAGTTGAAGTCGACGGAGCTGGTAGGAGGGAAGGCCGGCGAAAATTGAGTTAGAATAGTCTAAACGGGAGATTACAAGAGAAAGAACCAGAGTTGTGAGAGAACTTGCTGAGAGGTAGGGCTGGAGGGATCTAATACGACGGAGATGAAGAAAACAACTACGAACTAGGGAGGAAATATGTGGGTGAAAAGACAAATAGGAATCAAGGGTGACACCAAGATAACGGAGTGAAGAAACAACAGGAATAGGGAGGGAGGACATTGTGGGAGCTAGAGTGGGGGGAGTGGCAGAGAAGGAGAACCAAATAGCAGAGGATTTAGAAGGGTTGACACAGAGAAAATTATCAGAAAACCAAGTAGCAATAAGATCCAGACAGGCATTGAGAGCAGAGAGGTCCGGAGATGTAGAGTTGCTGTGATGAATAAGGAGAATATCATTGGCATAAAAGTAAGAGGAGATACCGGTCTGCTGAATGAGGAGGGCGAGAGGAGCGAGGAAGATATTAAAGAGTAGGGGGGCTAGAATGGAACCTTGGGGAACACCAGAGTGCAGGGGAAAAGAGGAAGAGGTATTGGAGCCTGAGTGAACAGAGAAAGTGTGGGATGAAAGGAAAGAACGGAACCAATGCAACACAGTGCCACAGATACCAGAATCAGACAGACGGGTAAGAAGAGTGTGGTGATCAACAACGTCAAAAGCGGCAGAAAGATCCAAAGAGACAGCGATAGATAGACCACAGCGGTCGTGAGAGCGGTGAAGTTCATTAAGGAGGGCTAGAAGTACAGTTTCAGTGCTATGACCAGTCCTAAAGCCAGATTGACGGGGATGAAGAGAGAGGGTAGCGTCAAGATGTGCTGAAAGCTGGAAGAAAACCAATTTTTCAAGAACCATGGACAGAAAGGGAAGATTCGAGATGGGCCGTCAGTTGGCGGGGAGACTGGGGTCGAGGGAAGGCTTCTTCAGAAGAGGGCGAACCACGGCATGTTTCCAACGGGTGGGAGAGCTGCCAGAAGTGAGACTAGAGTTGATAATGGCCTGGATATATGGAAGAAGTAAGAGAGAGGGATCGAGGAGCCAGGTGGAGGGGAGGGGGTCAAGTAGATAGGTCGTTTTGTAAGACAAGGAGATGACCTGAATAAGCTCGGTGGAGGTGACAGGTCGGAAAGAGTGCCACGTGTGAGAAAAGATACTAGACGGAGGAGGAGAGGGTATAGTGGGGAGAAGAGGAGGGGAGGGAGAGAGGGGGACAATGAGAAAAAGAAGGACGGAGAGACTGGATCTTATCAACAAAAAAGGAGGCAAGACTCGTAGGACTAGGGGCGGTGGAAGGGAGTCCGGACGAGGGGGGATGGGCCGAGGAGGAAGACAGTGAATGGAATACCTGATACAAACGGTGAGAGGAGTTAGAAGAAGAGGCAATAAGGTCTGAGTAATAGGTCCTTTTGGCCTCAGTGATCATAGCATGATAACGGCGGTGTTCACAGCGGAAAGAAGTTAGGGAGATGGAAGAGGGGTGTTGGTGCCAGCGGCACTCGGCACACCGGAGATAGGTGCGCTGAAGGTATAAACCTGGGTGATACCAGGGATGATGAGTCATAGGGCGGTAGGGAATGGGACGAAGGGGAGCCAGTGTATCGAGGGCAGCAGTGAGGGTGGAGGACCAGGAGTTGACCTGCTGATCCACAGGAAGGGAGAAAAAAATCAGAGGAAAAGAGAGAGTCGGCTGAGGGGAAGTCCTGTAGGGTAAGAGGCGTAAGATGCCGTTTGAGAATCGTGGAAGAGGTGTCAAGGGCAGGTAAGGCGGGTGTTTGCATAGGAGGAAGAGAAAAGGAAAACAGTAGGCAGCAGTGGTCAGACCAGGGGAGAGGGGTGGGTATGATATCAAATGGAATATAAGGAGAAGGGAACGGAAGTGAGGATAAGGCCAAGAGTATAGTGATTGTAAGCCGCTCTGATGCCCTTCAGCCTGGGCGGTATATCAAGAAATTGCATAAATAGTGCATCAGTGAGGACGATGGCCATGTTGGTGGCCCACCTCGTTCTGTGCAGGTGACAGAAATTTGCAGAACCGCCACTTGGTCATCCATTCACACGTTTGCAGCACACTACTGTCTGGAAAGTGAATCCTGTAGGGACAGTGCCTTTGGTCAGGCAGTGGTGCGTAATATTCTTGGAGTGTAGGCAACTCCTGCCCTCCGGCCCTCTCTGTTCAGGCTACTGTAATGATAGTGTTGCTGGATGCTAGGGTCTTGCAGAGTCTCTCAGCAGGTCTCACCTTCTGCAACTCACAGCCACCTGACCGGTTGCCATTGGTACTGTCGTGGTTCTGTCCTTGGCAGCCTGGAGCTAGGGAGTCCCATATGTGAGGACTGACTTTCTGCTTGTTCCTGGAGAAAGCATAGTTACTCACCTGTAACAGGTGTTCTCCGGGAATAGCAGAAATCAATCCTTACAACCCTCCCTCCTCCCCTTGGAGTGCCATTTTTTTGTTTTTGCCTTATTGCTGTCTTAGCTATGCCATCTGACTGAGCAAGATGCTACCCTTGAGCAGAAAGGGGACCATGCATGCGTGGTAACATTCCCAAAGACTTTCTTTGAAAGCTGGGGAAATGCTCCGTGCGGGCTCCATTGGCACTGACGTCATCCATATGTGAGGACTGATTCCTGCTGTTCCTGGAGAACACCTCTTGCAGGTGAGTAACTACGCTTTCCCTGCAGTGATCCATTAGAGTTATGAGCTTGTTGTCATGGTCATGCTCTGCTTCCATATCAGAGTCACCACTGCTAACAATGAGGAAGTCATGTGCTATTGATTTAATGCCATTGAGCCTAGATAAAAGTTCATGCTGCTTCTGTTGATAAATCTCTGGTGCTACAGAGACTCCAAATGGTAATTTAAACCGTTTCTTCCTATCCCAGAGGATCCAGAATGTGGTCATAAGACTGCTTTTCTCATATAATTTAGACTGCAGAAATACATCATAAGCATCAAGTGTAAACAAGTGAGCTTTGGTCAGTTTGTATAAGACATCTTTGAGTTTTGGCATGATATTATGTGATCTCTTCAGCGCAAGGTTTAGAAGCTTTGGATCAATACAAATTGTCAGCTTCTTGGGCTTTTTTACTATGACCATATTGCTGATCCAATCAGTTGGTTCAGTCACAGTTGTGATACGACCACCAGCTTCATGCTTTTCTGACTAAGCTTTCACCTCAGGCTTTATGGCAATTGCCACATTGCACAGAACACATTGTACTGGTGAAACACTGGGATAGAGTTCAAAATGAGCTGCTCCTGGAACAGGCTCCACTGGGCCATGAAAAACATGAGATGGGGAGGAGTTTGAACATGTGTAGTTTTAGGATGAAACATTTTTTATTGGAACACAAGCACATGAACAGAGAATACTATATCAGGATAAACAAGCAACCGGTGCAATTACATTCATAGATTGTAAACATTTTCTCATTTTATCCCTCCTCCCCATGGCTCCTTCCAGTGGAGCAAGCACACATGCCAGACGAAGAAGGGACACAACAAGATCCCCAGTGTAGGGCAGCGGGTTATCAACCACTTATGAAATGAGTACCACCAGCGGTCAAGTCCCTATGGCTAAGAGTCAAGGGACATCACCCCCACATCTAACCTGATCGCCCACTCTGGTCAGCCCCCCACTCCCAGGGCGAATCATGCAAAATTTCACACTCCGGTGTGCGTGTACACTTTGCACTGTCTGGAGCTGTACTGCATACAGCTACCCCCTCAACCACCCTCATAGCAAACTCCCATCCCGTCCCTCTCACCCAGCCCAATTACTACATGCTACATACCCCTCTTCCTGTTTTGTTTCCCCACGTGTGCTGATTTCTCTCTCTGCCTCAGCACAGAGAAGCTGCTTACCTGCTTTGCAGCCAGTTTGGGCACATTTACCTGCCAGCTTGAGTCCTGTGTGTCCATTGATATATTTAGTCTATCACTGTTAGTGTGCTGTTTATCTATATAGTGTACCACTGTGATTGTGCTATTTATTTATCTGTAAGCTTGTCCAACTTTCTCCATACCTACCTGTCTCCTACTTATCCTCAAAACATTTATCCCTTCCTCCCTCCCCTCTACCCACCCACCCACCCCGTGGTTTTCAGCCTCTTATAGCCATCCTCTGCTCATTACCATGCTTATTCACAGCAAGTGCACCTAGTCCCCTGTGATCTCTCTCCCACCTATCCTTATTTCTTCTGACATTTGTTTTCCTCTCCATCTATGGCTCCTCATCACTTTCTCTTCATATTCCTCATACTTTCTAATTGTCTTCCCTCCTACCAACACCTTCATGCCTCCTCCCCCATATCTCCTTTACTATCCTCACTTCTCCCACCATCCTGTCTTCTATCCTCTCATCAGCTCTTGAGCTTCACCACTTTCTCCCTCTCATTCAGTCATCCGCTCTTTCTCTGAAACAACCTCACTCTCATTACTGCCATGCTGTCTCTTCTCTACTCTGCACTATTCTACTCTTCCTTCTCTCATCCGGAGATATCAACCCTGACCCTGGCCCCCTAGATTTTTGTCACACTCCCAGAACAGACCCTCACACAACAGCTCAAATCTTATTCATATCCCTCTTCTTTCCCCCTCCTCGTTCCCTTTCTCATGTGCCTTGTGGAACGCACACTCCATCTCAAATAAACTTGCCTTTACTCATGATCTCTTTATCTCTAATGCTCTCCATCTCCTTGATCTATCTGAGACCTGGCTCCTCCTTGACGACTCTACTTCAGGCGCTGCTCTCTATCATGGCGGTTATCAATTCTCCCACATGCCTCTCAATTTCAACGCCTCCTTCTGCCTCAGTCCTACTCTTTTCCCTACTTTGAGGTCTACTTCATCCGTCTGTTTACTCTACTATCTCTCCGATTAGCTGTTATTTATCAACCCCCTGATAAGTCCACCTCTACCTTTCTCTCTGACTTTCACTCATGGCTTTCCTTCTTTCTGGATTCATCTTTCCCCTCCCTTATTCTCGGGGATTTTAACATTCATGTTGATAACCCCTGTGACCCTTATGCTTTAAAGCTCCTCTCCCTTACTTCATCATTCAATCTCCAACTTTGCTCTACTGCTCCTACTCACCAACAAGGCCACTACCTTGACCTTGTATTCTCTAACTGCTTACCCTCAAACCTCTGTACCTCACTTCTTTTCTTATCAGACCATCACCTGCTAGGCTTCATGCTTCATCACTCACCGCTTCAACCATGCCCTGCCTCCTCCAACCTCGTTAGAAATCGTCATGCTGCTGACCCCTTGACTCTCTCCTCCATTGTCTCATCACCTCTTTTCTCCACTGTCATCTGAGTTTGTTGATGAGGCAGTAGCTTCCTATAAAGCTGTACTCTCCTCTGTTTTGGATGCTGTTGCTCCACCCATGCCACATCCTATGAGGCGTACTGTACCTCAACCCTGGCTATCTTCCACTACCTGCTATCTTCATTCCTGCACCCACTCAGCTGAGCGTGCTTGGCTCAAATCGCAGACCCTTGCAGACTTTCTACACTTCAAATTCATGCTTCTCTCTTTCCAGTCAGCCATGGCACTTGCCAAGCAAGACTATTATGCCCATCTGACTAACTCTCTTGCCTCTGACCCTTGCCGTCTCTTTACAACTCTCTCCTCAGAGTACCTCTGCCTCAAACCCCTCCCTCCCTTTCTGCCCAGGCCCTGGCTGACTACGTCCATGACAAAATCCACAAGATCACACTTCAATTCCCATGAGGTCAGCTACTTCCCCTCCCCCTGTTCACTCCCATCCGTCCCCTCCTACCTTTGCTACCCTTTCCTCCTTTTCTATGAGCAGGAAACCTCTCACCTTCTTTCCTCATCCAAATTCACTACCTGCTCCTCTGATCCTATTCTCAGCCATCTCATTATCTCCACCTCCTCCTCTGTAGTCCCCTCCATCTCTCATATTCTTAACCTATCTCTCTCCACTGCAACTTTCCCTGCAGCCTTCAAGCTTACTGTGGTCACTCCTCTTCTCAAGAAACCCTTACTAGACCCTACCTGTCCTTCTCACTGTCGATCCATCTCTCTCCTCCCCTTCATTTCTGAACTACTTAAACTTGCGATTCACTGCTGCTGCCTTGACTTTCTCTCTTCTCAAGCCCTTCTGGATGCTCTAAAAACCGGCTTTCGTCCTTTACATTCTACCAAAACGACTCTTGCCAAGGTCTCCAATAACCGGTTCCTGGCAAAATCCAAGGGCCTTTACTCGATCCTCATCTTTCTTGACCTTTCTGCTGCTTTAGACTGTTGACCACAACCTTCTCCTTGATACCTTGTCATTGCTTGGTTTTAAGGGCTCTGTGCTATCCTGATTCTCTTCTTATCTTTCCCATCACTCTTAAAGTGTTTGTTCTGGTAGATCCTCCTCTGTTGTTATCCCGCTCTCAGTTGGTGTACCCTACGGATCTGTCTTGGGCCCACTCCTTTTCTCTCTCTATACCCAGTCCCTTGGTGCGCTCATCTCTTCCCATTGTTTTCAGTACCATCTTTATGTTGATGACGCCCAGATCTACATCTCTGCACCTGAAATCTCTCCGGCAATCCAGGCCCAGATCTCTGCCTGCCTTTCTGACATTACTGCTTGGATGTCTCACTGCCGCTTGAAATTGAACATGGCCAAAACTAAACTTCTTATTTTTTCCCCTAAACCCTCCTATCCCCTTCCTCTTTTCTCAGTCTCTGTGGATAACTTTCTACTCCTCCCTGTCTCCTCAGCTCACATCCATGGGGTCGTCTTTGACTTCTATCTCTCCTTTTCCACACACATCCAACTGATAGCTAAAACCTGTCATTTCTTTCTCTACAGCATCAACAAAATTCACCCATTCCTTTCTGAACACACTACTAAGACACTTTTCCACTTCTTAGTCACCTTCCATCTAGACTATTGTAACCTACCCCTTGCTGGTCTCCCTCTGAATCATCTCTCTCCCCTTTAATCTGTTCAACACTCTCCTGCGCGGCTAATCTTATGCCAGCCTTGTCATGCTCAAATTGCCCCTCTTCTCAAGTCACTTCATTGGCTCCCTATCCATTTCCACATCCAGTTCAAACTTGTCCTGCTGACCTATAAGTGCATTCACTCTGCAGCTCCTCACTACCTTTCCTCTCTTATCTCTCACTACACCCCTCCTCGGGAGCTCCGCTCTTCTGGCAAATTGCTTCTATCCGTGCCCTTCTCTTCTACTGCAAATTCCAGACTTTGCTCCTTTCACCTTGTTGCTCTTTATGCCTGGAACAAGCTACCTGAATCTGTATGTCAGGTGCCTTCTCTGACCCTTGTCAAATCCAGGCTAAAAACTCACCTCTTTGCTGCCGCTTTCAGATCTTGACTCATCTGATCTCCCTCGTATTTTCTTACCATTCCCCCTAGATGTATCCTATGTCTCAGCTACTGTGTTGTCTGTCTTGACTAGACTGTGAGCTCTGATGAGCATGGACCATTTTTTACATTTGTCTGTGAGCACTGTGTACGTCTTGTAGCGCTATACAAATGTTCAGTAGTAGTAGTATAAGAATGACACTTGCACACAACAGGCATACTCCACATTCATCCACAGTGATTGATCACTCCACTCCTAACCCAAGGAGACAGAGATTGAAGATAAGGACCCCAAATCTCCAAGAAAGAGGCTCACTGGGCAGAGGCGGATCTACTATGAAACTAATGAAGCTTAAGCTTCAGGGCCCCTAATCCAGATTGCTTAAAAATTTTGGGTCTATTGTATGTGAAGGGATTTTTAAAAAATATTATTAATATAGTATAATTCAATATATAATAATAGTTACTTTAATAACCATTTAATTTTTATTTTATCATGTAGGCTAGTTGTAAATGAAAAAATGTGCAATTAAGGATGTTTCATTCTAAATATATTTAATATAAAATAATTATAAATAATTTAAAATACTATTAACATTTATGACAGAAATTAGAACTTCAATTAAAATTATATAACATTTCCCTACTTTTCATCCCCTATAGGGCATAGGAAATTTTTATTCACACCAGTGACTTTGCCACGTGAGATAATCCAGTACAGCAATTTTAATCAAAATCTGAGATGATGTGGTTAAATTTTTAAAAACTTTGTGGTGATCTGACATAGAACAACACCCATTGAAGAAGATAACAGTGGTTACCCAGACCTCGTTGTTGGTTGTGAAAGGGCTCCCATAACAGTCCCAGCTTCAGGGCCCAAAAATGTAGGTCTGCCACTGCCACTGAGAGGTATGCTCCTGTGCCCGCTCCCTTTCCATTAATAGAATGCCATGTAGACCATTACGCCATTCTCAATAAATTGGGCTCTCAGGAGTCAACCAGGTATGCAGTATGGATATACGAGCGAGCAAAAGAATCAATCATAGCCAAGTCCAAGCCACACCTTCAGGCAAACCCGAATCCAACCAAATGTCTACGATTATTACCACAGGAGGAAGCTCAGCAGCCCCTCAAACCATTCTTTCCAAATAGGGTAACACTTGGATCCAGTAGCGCATCACAACCAGGCAATACCAAAACATGTGACCTAGAGCTGCCGCAGCAGCTCCACAATGAGGACATGTATTGGTTAGCGTCAGCCCTACCCTCCAAACCCTCCGAGGGGTAAAGTAGAGGCAATGCAACAGCCTAAACTGCATGTCTCTATGATCCACTTGGGTGGTTAATGTCGGCACACTTTCCAGAGCAGCCATCAACTGGAGTCCACAGATCCTGCACCCAAATTGCCGCCGACCCCCTCCTCTATGACCCAGGGGAGCACCCCAGAGATAGCCCGATGTACAGACTAGATACAGACATGCTGGTCTCCCCCATAAATAGTTCCTCTACCTGAGAGCAAAAATTGCCCTCTAATGCCTCCTGAGGTAAGCTGCAGACATAGCTATGTATTTGCATATAGGGAAACACATCAGCTCCCCACAGATCATAGCATTCCTGCAGTTCACAAAACCAGAGCATATTACCCACCTTGGAGATAATATGCTCTAAATTAACAATGCCCAGCCCCTCCCATCTCTCAAAGCTGGACTCATCCAGACTTGGAACAGAGTCTTCGTTAGCATGCACAGGTAGATAAGGCAAACAGGAGGCCGAGCGTCTGAACAGTGAGGAAAGATATCGCCAAGCATGCTGGACTGATTGGAAGAGAAGATTCTGATGTACTTCAGACAGACAACGAGGGGGTCCTAAGTGCATGACATAGCGCAAGTGTAGCAGTGCCGCCAAAGACTGGGTGTATAGTCAGACATATCCCATAGCCAATCTCTGACATAGCACAACAGGCATGCCATGTTGTACTGCCACAAATCCAGTAAATCTATTCCCCCATGCTCCTAAGATCTCTGAAGAACTGCAAGGCAGATCCAGGGATGCCGCCCCTTCCATAGCAGTATATTGATCTGCTTATCTAGAAGCCAGTGATCACGCCTCTTGAACACAAGCAGTAGTCTTTGCAGGGTGTACAACCATTTGCGAAAAAGTACCATCTTGAAAAGCACTGCATGGTCTCCCAATGACAAGGGAAGATCTCACCAGCATTGGATTAACCATGCAAGGTCTGCCTGGAGAGCTGACACATTTGTCGCATATAACTCAGCAAACTTGGCTATTAGCTGAATGCCCAAATATTTAAAGCATCCCTCTACCCACTTTAGTGGGAAATTACCTTGCCAGTTGCACCGAATAGTTGGGTCAAATGGAAGGTCTCCAACTTATCCAAGTTAAGCTTCAACCCAGACATTTGACCATACTCATCAAAAGATGTAGAAGAACGGGAATCCCATGTTCTGGGTCCTCGAGGTGTACCAGAATGTCATCCTCGAAAGCAGCAACATATGAAATTCCTCGGATCCCAATTGCATGCCCCCTTAAGAAGGGGTCTGCGTGAATCCATCACAGCAAGGGTTCTAGAATGAGTAAAAGAGCAATGGAGACCAGGCAATGTTCCCATTGTTCAATACTGCCCCATACAGGTCAGAATAAATCAAGAGCATAGCATCCACAAAGAATCTCTGAAGACCCACCAGATCTGACACCAGGACATTTGGTGAAGTCCCAATTGACTCTGTCAAAGGCCTTTTCAGTATCAAAACTAATAAGCAGGGAGGAGTGCAAATCCCGCTAACTAACATACATCACGGCGAGTATACGCCGCATCCTCACAGTTATACTTTGTCCTTTAACAAAGACTACTTGGTTCCCGTGGATCAAGTCCAGTAAGAAAACAGCAAGGCAATCTGCCATGATAATCATCCATTTAATGTCCACATTGAGCAGTGATATGGGTCGATATGAGCCCAATAATAGTGGTTCCCGGCCCGGCTTGGCCAACACTGTTATCAATGCCTTAATTGGGCTCAAAGGGAAAGCAATCCCGCCCAACCAAATCCATATAGTACTCTGCCAGGGGGGCTGCCAGCTTATCACTCATAAGATTGTAGATTTGACTGTGGAACCCATCCAGACCAGGGGCCCAACCACTCTCCATGCCTTTGATACCCTGTTGTACATCCTTAGGTGTGATAGGTCCATTGAGTACCTGCAACTGCTCCTCCATCAATCTAGGTAATCCACAGCTGGCCAAGTACATCTTCCCAGAGGCACTCGAGGGCTCATCCACCCAAAACTACTGCTGATAGAAATCGTAAAAGGTCTTCTCCACACCCTCAGCAGTGACATGCAGATATCCAGTTGCATCCTTCAATGCTCTCACATGTCACAGGCCCTCATTTAATCACATAAGAGAAAATAGAAGCTTCCCGCCCTATTGCCAAAATGATAGAGCCAGTAACGGTAGTAGAAAAGTGACTTCTTAGCCCGCTGATGAAGTAACAAGTTCAACTCCTGCTGCACCGTAAGCATCTCAGCTTTATTACCCATATTTGGGTAGGCCACATAATGGCGCCAAGCCACTCACAGTGCATGCTTCAGTTGGAAGACCAGGCTATTAAGCTGCTTCTGTTTCACCCTCACATATCCTGTATCACCCCACAGAACTGCCTTACCAGCCTCCCAAAACAGAGCCGGATTGTCCTTATGCTGAGCATTAAAAGACTCATACTCCACCCACTTGGCCCAAAGAAAGAGTGGAAAATGAACATCACCCACCACCTCTAGGGAAAACCGTCAGGAGAAGCCGCCTCCAAGAGTGCCCCAGCTCAACTCCAGCAACACCACAGCATGGTCCGAGTTGACCACTGGTCCTATATCTGCTTGAACAACCCAGCTGAACAGTCCAGCAGAGAGAAAAAAATAGTCTATCCGAGACCACGTGCCATGCGCACGTGACAAATGAATATAATCCTCCTCACTAGGATGCAGCACACAACACATCCAACAAATCATACTCTTCACAGATGCCAAGGATCCGATGAGCCCGACACTGATCTCAATCCCCTGCCCCCTGCAAATGATCTATGGCCGTATCAAACACATCATTGAAATTTCCCCCATGACCAGCATAGTGTCCTCCACATTGGCAACACAGCGAGTCAAGTGTGGTAAAAAGAGGCATCGTAGCTATTAGTCTTTGGCTCTATATATATATAGCTGTTGCAGGTACTCAATGGACCTATCACACCTAAGGATATACTGTTGTCAGTAACCATATACTGTTGTCAGTAACCATATACTGTTGTCAGTAGCTAACTACTTGATTCTTATATTGTTGTCAGTGACCTGCATTTTTACAGTCATCAGAAGCTCCAGTATGAACTATAAAAAAATGCTACTGTTTACCTTGAATCTCACCTTATACATTGTCAGCCTACTATTCTCTCTCTACCCTCTCCCTACTAATGCCTTCACCCCACCATTGAACCTCCTGGAGTTTTCATACATTCACGTTATCCCTCATCGTCAGAGACATAGCACTCATCAACTATTCTTAGGAAATGCTAAGATAAATCACCATAGACTGATTCAGATAAAGACATCTTCTAAAACCGACCACATAAATACAGTCAATGCTTTCACACACATATCCCTCATCCTCATCAATGCGAGGTCAGTTAGAAATAAAACACCTATCATAACTGATCTAATTAATACAGAAAACCCAGACCTGCTATGCATTACTGAGACATGGCTAACAGAATCTGACTCAGTCCTGTTAAATCAATTAAAAGTGCAAGGATACTCCATCTTCACATGCAATAGGAACCATATAAGAGGAGGAGGTGTTCTTATATTAGCTAAATCTAATCTCGGATTATCCTCTACTTTATGCGAAAGCCCTGATGACACAAATATACTCAAGAGTGAAAATAAGGACATAGCAATCTGCTTGATATACAGACCTCCGACTGCAAGTAATCAAAATGTTGACACCATTCTAGAATCGGCTTGCAATTCTACAATAAGGAAACCTCTCATCATGCTAGGTGATTTCAACCTTCCATCTCTCTCTAACAATCAAGAAACAGCTTTCTTAGAAGCGATGGAAGAAATGGGCTTCAAGCAAACAGTTAACCAACCAACTCACACCAAAGGAAACACTCTCGACCTAATCTTCATTCCTACTCATTACACAACCACATCTCATTATGTCTCACCTTCCACAACTCAAGTCCCATGGTCTGACCACTTTCTGATTAGGTTCTCTTTCCACCTCCCACAATACACCAAAGCACCCCTTGTCAATCTACAACAAGGTCAAAGATTTCGACCATTCAACAGGGAAGAGTTTCTTGAATCAGTACTTCCTAGATTGGATCCTTATATCTATAACCTTGATGACGCAGTATCCAGCTGGAATTCCATTATTGGATCCACATCAGAACCATATTCAACAAAGATTCGCCATAAAATGAGAAAAAATGAAAAATGGTATACTTTTGAACTCGCAGTTCTGAAGAAAGGGCTTAGAAAAATGGAATCTACTTGGAGAAGGAAAAAAACTCACGAGCTCAGAATACAATATTTCTCATTACTCAAAGATTACAAGGATGCGATTAATAACGCTAAAAAACAATATCACTCTAAAACTTTATCTAAAGCTATTAATCGTCCTAGAGAACTATTTGAGATTGTCAAATCGTTAACCAAATCCCCATCCAACAATTCCCACAAAATTTGTATTAGTCCGCAAATTCTTGCTGATCACTTTGCAAATAAACTCAAACTTAACAGCCTTTTCACCCCACCTAGCCTATCTCTTCCAGATAATATCCACCTGGAATGGAAAACCTTCCACCCTATTACTAACAAACTCCTACTTCAGACAATCTCCAACCTAAATACAACAACCTCTCTTCTTGATCCTTGTCCAGTGACTTGGATAAAATCAACAAAAACAGAACTTGCCTCAGACTTACTGAACATAGTAAACCAATCTCTTCAACAAGGACGTATAGCAGATGTCCTCAAAAGGTCAGCAATTCGACTGCTATTAAAAAACAAAGCACTAGACGGCAATGACCCAACTTCATATCGCCCCATTGCAAGTATTCCATTTCTTGCCAAGATTATTGAAAAGATTGTGCAAATACAACTGCAAGATTATATAGACTCATCAGCTCCATTAGATGAACATCAATATGGATTTCACCCATATCATGGTGTAGAAACGCTCCTAACAGCACTATTTGATACAATCATCAGAGGTATCGATAATACCAAGCGAGCCTTCATTCTCATATTCATTGATATTTCCTCGGCCTTTGACACTGTAAACCATATCACACTCATCTCTAGACTCTCTCAAATAGGCATCAAAGATAAAACTCTTGAATGGTTCATATCCTATTTTACTAACCGAACCCAATATGTGCAAATAGATCGAAATGCCTCATCCCCATTTCCACAAGAACAGGGCATCCCTCAAGGCTCTGCCCTTTCGGCACTTTTATTTAATCTCTATCTTCAACCCATCTGTTCCATATTTAAACGCTTCAAAATCAACTACCACATCTACACGGACGACATCATGTTATACTCGCCATTTGATGTGTCCAACCCGGATTATAGTAACATATGTCGTTGCCGCTCTGAAGCTGAGCTGTGGCTTAAATCAAGGAACATGAATATTAATTTAAAAAAAACAGAAGTTCTATTTATAACAAGAAACACAAGCTTCACTCCCCCACTCAAAATCAACATTGGAAAAAACTCTCTCCCAGTCAAAGATGAGATCAAATATTTGGGAGTCACTCTAGATAAGACCCTCAGCCTCACCAAACATATAAAACAATCTGTAAAAACAATATATTTCAAATTAAGGACAATCCAACAACTTAGACCATTGATAGATAACACTGATTTCAGAACCGTAGCACAAACTCTTATAACACCACATTTAGACTACTGTAATGGTATTCTTCAAGGGACCTCTAAGAAAAATATTCACACACTTCAATTAGCCCAAAATGTCACCGCAAGGATTATCTATAAAGCGAAACTATCAGATCATATATCTCCGATTCTCTACGCTCTCCATTGGTTACCCGTCTCATGCAGAATCATCTACAAGTCCTTAGTCAATACGTTTAAGATCTTTAATAATATAGCACCATCTTTCTTATCTACGCTCATCAACATCCCACATGAAAATAGATCAAGAAGAAGAAAAAACCTTCACACAATACAAGTCCCTGATTCTATTCGAAAGACAAGTCAGAAGACAAGTAACACAGCTTTTTCATTCTTCGCTCCTACGTTATGGAACAACCTCCCAATTGAAATCAGAGAAATCAAGGACCTTCAATTATTTAGAAAAAATCTAAAAACCCATCTATTTACTCTGTACTGTCTGTTGTTTGTCCTTGTTTGGCCTGTCCCGTCTCATCTACCACGCTGTTTTTTACAGCCTACTTTTTGCTATCCTATTGCTCTCTTTCTATCCCTTTTGCTCACTAAATGGCATTCTTTTTCATGTTTCTTTTTCCTGCAGCCATGATTACTTTATTTATTTATTTATTTATTACAGTTTCTTATATACCGCGCTATTTAGAATCAGCGCGGTTTACATCATAACAAAACGACCATAACGACAAACTGTCAGGTTTTACATTGAACAGGAGTACAAACTTGGATAACTGGGTTAACTATATACATAAACTATCTACACTGCAGTGTGAGGGCATTTCTAGATTGGGTCTTGTATTGATTTACTTGTATTGTAAACCGCCTTATATTATTGTTAAAGGCGGTATATCAAATATGGCAGATAAAGATAAAGATAACCTCCAAATTGAAGATAATCCTAACTCAGAGAAAAACACCGATCAGTCACTCACTGACCCTACCTAGACAAGGCATAAAACCTTTCCCACACATTCACATTGCTCACCTAGATTAAGCTTACTCTTTGTACGCAACTGCTTGTCGCTATTGTGAATAACTGTAATTTAATGTTAATGTAAATATATCCCTTTACTGTTGACATATTATGTTTGAAACATTAACTAATTCATACCCAGTTCTAACGTTCCTACCTCTCCTGTTATCTCATTTTATTTTGAGTTACATTTAATAGTTGATTGTTCATTGTTCTAAATCTGTTCTATGTAAAATAATAGTACTCTATTATTAAAGTTTATGTTACCTGTAAACCGCCACTGATCTCTGGAAGTGGCGGTATAGAAAAGATGTATAAATAAATAAATATATGCTTCATACTTCTATCTCAGTAGTTTCCCATGGATGAACACGTACCATCCATCTGGACCGACCATCGTGGAGTTCACCTCAAAGCCCAAGTGCTTGCCTACAAGGATAGCAACACCTGCCTTCTAACCCTGCATGGCTGCCCATACATCTCTCCAACCCACCAATAGTGCAACCTGTCATAGTCCTCTGCAGACTGATGAGTCTCCTTCAGCAAGGCAATGTCTGCAAGACAATCCCTGAGTCATCTCAGAGGTTTATGGCGCTTAATAGGGAACCAATCCCACATAAATTCCAGGATACAAACTTAAGATCCTTACCCAGTATCCCAAGTCATGTAGAGATACCATAGTATGACACAAAACCAATAGAAGCTGCAATTTCCCCCCCACCCCCACCCCCAGTACAGGGCCAGTCACCAATTACACATTGTCTCACAACATTACCAGAAATCACCTCCTTCATCCTCGCCTAACCCTCTCCGACCCACTAATCCCACTACCTTCATCCCCCCCTTACAACTACCCCTCCCCCCTACACCTCCACTTTCATCTGCTTCATCATTCCTTTCTCAGAGCACTCCCCCACTTCCACATGAAACATAAAAACATAGAAAAATGGGAGAGTGAGCCTGCTGCTTGAGGGAGCTGCCGCTTGTGCCATTCTAGCGGAGCTGTGCAGTGTGAGGTCTGGTGCTACGGAACATCGGGCAGGCATCTTGGAGGACGACCCCAGGGCTGGAGGACCCCCCCTACCTGCTGCATAAAGCACAGAGGTACCTGTACTCGAGTGGAGAGTGAGCCTGCTGCTTGAGGGAGCTGCCGCTTGTGCCATTCTAGCGGAGCTGTGCAGTGTGAGGTCTGGTGCTACGGAACATCGGGCAGGCATCTTGGAGGACGATCCCAGGGCTGGAGGACCCCCCTACCTGCTGCATAAAGCACAGAGGTACCTGTACTCGAGTGGAGAGTGAGCCTGCTGCTTGAGGGAGCTGCCGCTTGTGCCATTCTAGCGGAGCTGTGCAGTGTGAGGTCTGGTGCTACGGAACATCGGGCAGGCATCTTGGAGGACGATCCCAGGGCTGGAGGACCCCCCCTACCTGCTGCATAAAGCACAGAGGTTCCTACACGCGGCCGCGTGTCGCGGCCTGCGTGGCGTGGTCTAAGGGGCGTGAACCAAGGGGCAGGACACGCCCCTTTTGCGCCCCTTCGGCGCACGTGAGGAGAGTTGATCGGAGCTGGAGATTGAGTGTTGTGTTCGCTGTTATGGGCAAGAGAAAGGGGAAGCTTGGTATCAAGCCGGATGAGAGTGGAAAAGGAGGTAAGGTGATGGGCCCAATGGACAAGCACTTAGCTCCCTCGCTGCCTGCCATCCTGTCACCGGAAGGGGCTTCGTTAAGCCCTGAGTCCCGGTCTCCCCCTCCTTTCCCGCAAGTTCCCTTATCATCTACGTTGCTAGATGGCCCCTCTGAAGTTTCTATACCAATGCCGCTTCCGGTATTTTTGCCGTCTGCTGACGCATTACCTGTTGCTCCCCCTTCTGGGGAAGTGACTTTAAAAGACATATGGGCTGCTATTCAGAATATAGATTGTCGATTAACTTCTACGGTATCTTCATTATGTAAATTTTCACAAAATGTTGTATGTAAATTGGAAAGTGTAGATCAGCAACTGGGTATGTTATCTAATTCTGTTGCACTTGTTGATTCCCAACTTAAGTCTTCTCGAGAAACTGATATTGCTTTAATTCGTGATTCCTCTCTGTTATCGTATCGCGTAGAAGCGTTGGAGAACCAATATAGGGTGTGTAACCTTCGGTTTCTTAATTTCCCTATTACCCATTTGCTATCTCCAAAAATTTTGCTTGAGAAATATTTTTCTGAGGTGCTTCACCTACAAGATAATGTGGAAACCAGCCATATGTATTACTTGCAGCGGGGCCCTGGTCTAACACCACTGGGAGATGGAGGCTCTGTGCCTTCCCCCGGTTCTGTAGGCCAGGACCTCACAGCTTTCCTGGAGGATTCAAAAGACATCATTTCCAAGCGCTCCACCCTTGTGGTGCAGTTTGGTTCTGAGTCCATAAAATTGCTAGTTTTAAGGGCGTACTTTAGATATAAGAAGGCCCTTTTTTGTGGTTTTAAAGTCCAGGTCTTTCCAGACGTTGGCCGTCATACTCAATTACGTCGTAAACAGTTTCTGAATTTAAAAACCAGAGTTGTGACATTGGGAGCTAATTTCTTTTTAAAATTTCCATGTCGATGTATTATAACTTTCGAGGGGCAAACTTATGTATTTACTGAGGTTTCATCCTTATCTAATTTTTTGAATGAAAAGGAAAATGCGGGGAAATAGTGAGAGGGGACGGATTAATTATATTAGCTCCCTATTGTGGAGTATTAACTCCTGATTTCCTTAATTATATTATTTCTGTATCTTATGAGCCGGCTTCTCTCTCATGATGTGTTACTTGTTATGTGATTTACAATTATTCTATGGATTACTTTTGTTGTATTATTCATTTCTTAATGATTGTGTTGTATTCAAGAAAATCTTCTAAATAAAAGTTAAAAAAAACAAAACAAAACATAGAAAAATGACGACAGAAAAAGACCACATGGTCTTTCTAGTCTGCCCTTCCATATCAACAACTACAACAGTCCCCTTTTTTCCTTTAGAGATCCTCTGTGTTTTTCCCATGCTTTTTTGAATTCAGATACTGTCCTCATCTCTACCACCTCCACTGGAAGACTATTCCACAGATCCACTACTTTTTCCATAAAGAAATATTTCCGCATATCACTTCTGAATCTATCCCCTTTCACCCTCATTCCATGTCCCCTCGTAGCAGAACTTGCATTCAATCAAAAGAGGCTCTCCCCCTGTGCATTTATGCCACGGAGGTATTTAAACATCTAAATCATATCACCTCTATCCCGCCTTTCCTCTAAGGTGTACATATTAAGATCCTTAACTCTGTCCTCATATGCTTTATAATGAAGACCACTAACCATTTTAGTAGCCACCCTCTATACTGACTCCATCCTGTTTATATCCTTTTGATGGTGCGGTCTCCACAATTGCACACTATACTCCAAATGAGGTCACACCCAAGACTTATACAGAGGCACTATCACCTCCTTTTTTCTGCTAGCCATTCCTCTCCGTATGCACCCACGCATCCTTCTAGCTTTTGCCGTAGCCTTTTCTACCTGTTTAGCTACTTTAAGAACATCAGACACAACCACGCCTAGGTCCTGCTCTTCTTTAGTGGACAAAAGTACTTCACCCCCTATACTATATTGCTCCCTTGGATTACTGCAGCCCAAATGCATGACCTTACATTTTTTAACATTAAATCCCAGCTGCCAAATTCTAGACCATTCTTCAAGCTTAGCTAGATCTCGCCTCATGTTATCTACACCTTCCTGGGTGTCTACTCTATTGCAGATTTTGGTATCATCCGCAAAGAGGCAAACCTTACCTGACAGCCCTTCCGCTATATCACTAACAGATGTTAAAAAGAATCGGACCAAGGACAGATCCCTGGGGCACACCACTGGTAACTTCCTTCTCCTCAGAGTGAGCTTCATTTACCTATACTCTTTGTTGCCTCTCACTCAACCAATTTCTAACCCAAGCAGTAACTTTAGGGTCCAGTCCTAGGGTGCTCAGTTTGTTTATAAGTTGCTTGTGAGGAACGGTGTCAAAGGCTTTACTGAAATCTAGATACACCACATCTAGGGCTCTCCCTCGGTCCAACTCCCTGGTCACTAAGTCAAAGAAATCAATCAGATTTGTCTGACAAGACCTGCCTCTGGTGAATCCATGCTGCCTCGGATCCTGTAATCTGCTGGACTCAAGAAACCTCACTATTTTCTCTTTCAGCAGCGTTTCCAATAATTTACTCAACACCGAAGTTAAACTAACTAGCATGTAGTTTTCAACCACATCCTTACTTCCGCTTTTGTGTAAAGGCACCACATGAGCCTCTCTCCAGTCTTTTGGCACCACTCCCGACTCCAACGAGGCATTGAAAAGGTCAGTCAGTGGAGCTGCTAGAACGTCCCCAAGTTCCCTCAGTATTCTAGGGTGTATCCCATCTGGTCCCATCGCTTTGTCTACTTTAAGTTCAGCTAGTCTCTCACGAACACAGTCTTCTGAAAATTGTTCAAGATGCACCTCGCTTCTGTTCCTGTTTGTGGGTGTTTTCTGAGGTCCTGTTCCTGGTTCTTCATCTGTGAACACAGAACAGAAATATTTGTTAAGCAATTCCGCTTTATCCTCATCAGCTTCTACATATTCCTCCCCTTCACCCTTGAGTCTGACAATACCACTTTTGCCTTCCTCTTCTCATTAATATATCTCAAAAATGTCTTATCCCCCCATTTTATTGCATTGACTATTTCCTCCTCTTTTTGAATCTTTGCTTTCCTGACTACTTTGCTAGCTTCTCTAGGTTTTTCCAAATATAGATGCCTGTGTTCCTCTCTCTGTGATCTCTTGTATTTCATGAGGGCCTCCCTCTTTTTCTTCACCTTTTCAGATACTTCTTTTGAAAGCCATAGTGATCTCCTTTTCCTTTTATTTACCATTTTAACAAAAAGGTTGGTTGCCCTTAAAATATCCCCTTTCAGTTTTGCCCACTGTTTTTCTACATCCCCCAGCTGTTCCCATCCCACTAACGACTCACTGAGGTATTGGTCCATCTTGGCAAAGTTAGTTTTCCTAAAGTCCAAGACCCTCGCCTTTGAATGGATTCTAACAGCCCTAGTCCTAATACTGAACCACACCATCTGGTGATCACTGGATGCAAAATGATCTCCCACTATAACATCAGGAACACTTTCACCATTGGTAAGCCCCAAGTCCAGTATGGCCCCTTCACGTGTGGGTCTGTTACCAATTGCCTGAATAGTTCTCCCTATAGAGAATCCAGGATCTCCTTACTTCTACATGTTTGTAGGTTTCCCCAACCCTTCCAACCCCCACCTTCCCTGCAATGCCATGCAGCATGGGCTGGATCCATCATTCTCTAGGCAATACAATCCCTCAACCACACCTAATAAATCACCTTTCAAACGCCCAATGGGCCAACCCTCAGGAGCCCTACGCTGGGGAGCTAACTGCTATTGCCTGGCTAAGCAGTACTCTGTGGGATTCTGCCTTGAGACTCGGATCTGCCCCAACCACCATCTCCCCCACTCCCCAACAATCAAAACAGAGTCTTGGCATATTATCCCATCATTAAACTCCCTCCCCCATCACACACAGTTACAGCCCATCATTCTCCCAATCAAGGAGGGAGAAGTGTAGGCGGCTATAAAATCTTTGAAAATAGGAAAGTTTCCAGGATTAGATAGGTTTACGGCAAAGTTTTATAAGAAGATGGAGGAACAGGCTACGCCATTACTAACTCGGGTTTTTAATAAGGTTCTTGAAGGAGAAGGGATTCCCTCGACTATGGAGGAGGCGAGTGTAACGGTGTTACCGAAACCCGGTAAGGATAAGGGGGGGGGGGGTGGTTCCTATAGGCCTATTTCGTTGATCAATGTAGATACAAAGATATTCGCTAAGGTCTTGGCAAATCATATTCAAGAAATCCTACCAAAGATAATACATGGGGACCAAACCGGTTTTGTAAAGGGGAGGCAAGGGAGTGATAATATAAGAAAAGTGATGAACATTGCTTGGCATCTTCAGAGCATGGGGGAACAGGCGATATTAGTCACAGTGGATGCGGAGAAAGCATTTGACCGGGTTGAATGGCCATATATGTTTCAAGTGTTGGAGCAGATGGGGTTTGGGGACAATTTCATAGCCTGGATAAGAGCATTGTATGAACACCCTAGTGTGAGGATTAGGATAAATGGGGGGTATTCTGAGCAGTTTACGTTAGGAAGGGGTACCAGGCAAGGGTGTCCATTGTCGCCACTTTTATTTGCATTGGCGATTGAGCCCTTGGCCGAAATGGTCAGGAGGGAAGCGGATATAAAAGGAGTGCAAGTGGGAGGTAAGGAGGAGAAAATAGCGTTGTTCGCTGATGATGTAATATTCACACTGACGTAACCTCTAACTACCTTGCCAGTATTGCTGAGAATAATAAATGGGTTTAGTAGTATAGCAGGCTATAAAATAAATCAGAGTAAGAGTGAGGTCCTTGGATTTAATCTATCGGGGTGTTTAGAGGAATGGCTGAAGATGCAGTTTAGTTTAAAATGGGTGAATCAGCAGTTTTGATATCTGGGGATACAATTAGGAAAACCAATAGAGAAGATCAAACAATGGAACTATCAAGCATTGACAGAAAACATAAAGAGAGATCTCTCTAAATGGGGGTGGGGGGGGGAGTGTTTATGGTTGTCGTGGTTGGGCCGTATAGCGGTCGTAAAGATGAATGTACTGCCATGAATGGTGTTTTTGCTCACATTGCCATGTAGGGTGACCAGGAAGGAGATAGGGAAGCTACAGAATACGATCCTACAGTTTATTTGGGAAGGGAAGCTCCCAAAGATTGCAAGGAAGAATATGTATCAAATGTGGTCTGAAGGGGGTTTGGGGGTACCATGTCTGATGATATATTTTGAAGCGGCACAACTGAGGGCACTCTTAGTGTGGAGGGAGGGGTCTGATATTTTGAGTTGGGTACAAATAGAGTCGGGGGAGAGGAATGTAAGGAGGGTAGGATATGGGACCCGGGGGGGGGGGGGGTTGGAGAGATACAGGAGGGAAGGGTAACCCATTCAGGGAACTTATGTTCCAGGTTTGGAGGAAATGGAGAGAGCATCTTCTAGAAGGGAAAGTGTACTTGAGATACACACTTATTAGGGCTGTGGGCGATTTAGGGGTGGGGGTAAATCATAAGGTCTACAAGGGGTGGAGTAGCAAGGGACTAGTGAGGTTAGGACAACTAATAAAGAGAAGGGGGGCATTCAAACTTTTGAGGAGTTACAGCAAGAGTACCAAATAGATAAGAAGGATCACTATGCATTTGTGCAACTGTGGTATTTCATGTAAAATAGGGAGGTGAAATTAAACTTGACTAGAAAGCCCACACAGTTCGAAGAGATGATGGGGAAGCCGAGTTCACAGAAAGGGGTGATATCTAAAATTTATAAAATGCTTCTCCAGAAGGGGAAGGGGCAGCAGAGGTGGGAAGAAGAAATCCTGGGACCATGGGATAATACCAGATGGGAAGATATATATGAAAGAGCATATAGCTGGCACGGGGGACCTCGATGCTGGAGAATAGTTTAAAGATGAGGTTTAGAATGTATTGGACACCAGTGAGGTTAAGGGCAATTTATCTGGACACTTCAAGTGAATGTTGGAAGCAATGCGGGGCAAAGGGGGACTTAATACATATGATATGGCAGTGTCCAAAGGTGCAAGGGTTTTGGGATAAAGTGGTAAGGTTATATGGGGACATCATGGGACTACAGATTAAGTTAATGCCAGCGATGGTAGTGCTCAATGAGGGGATATGAGAGGGAGAGGGAGACCTGGCAACCTTTGTGGGATATGGGATAATAACAGCTCAAATGAGTCTCCTAAGATGGTGGAAGAATGTAGAGGTACCACCACTAAAAGAGATTATGGGTAAGCTGGAACAGATATGGGGCTAATGTACGACGGAAGTATGCAGAATGCACAAGATAGGAAAACATAAAAAGGTGTGGCACTGGTATGAAACATGGAGGGGGACGGGAGTTGAGCAAGTATGGAGGGGGTAGGGGGAAGTAGAAGAAAATGGCTGATGTATCAGATGGGTATTATGATAGGCCTATTGTAAGATTGAAGAAATGTTAGGCTGGGGAATCAAAAGTCAGGGATAGGGGGAGGGGGTGGGGAGAGCGTGAGGGGGAGGAGAAGCACATCATAAGGTAGAGGGGGAAGCCGCAAAGGTAAATATGGATGTGAATAGGTTTGGTTTGGTTGTTATGTACGATATGGTACAGACAATGAGCCCATATGGATAACTTAGTGTAAAACTGTAATAGGAGGTTGAAAATTAATAAAATATAAATTTAAAAAAATGTGCCTTATTAGAGTTATAAGGGAGAGCTTGCTTGACAATCAAAGCTGACTCAGGGGGCCCATCAGTCTATCACTCGGCATTTTATACCACATTGCTAAAATCATCAGAGCCTGGTGACTTACCCAGTGAAAGGTTTATGGCTCTAAGGATTTCCTCTTCACTAATTGCCCTATTCAGCGCAGCTTTCTGTTCCTCTGTGACAGACGGTAAACTAAATTGGTCTAAAAAGTCTGCCTTCCCTAAAGAAGGTCTGCCCTTGGCATGCAAATTTTTATAGTAACTGCAAAACAATGCCACAATCTTACCCTTGTCAGTTACATAAGAACATAAGATATGCCGTACTGGGTCAGACCAAGGTCCATCAAACCCAGTATCCTATTTCCAACAGTGGCTAAACTAAGTCACAAGCACCTAGCAGTTTCCCCAAAAGACACAGGTTTCACAACGCTTGTATTGGGACAAGCAGTGGATTTCTCGGGTCCCCTTTAATAATGGTTTGTGGACCTTTCCTCCAGGAACTTGTCCAAACCTTTTTTAAATCCAGCTACACTAACAGCTTTTACTACATCCTCCAGTAACGAATTCCAGAGTTTGATTATGCATTGAGTGAAAAAATATTTTCTCTTACTAGTCTTAAATAAGTTACACTGTAGCTTCATTGCATGTCCCCTAGTCTTTCTATATTTTGATGGTGTAAATCATCGATCTATGTTTACCCATTCCACTCCTTTCATTAATTTATAGACCTCTATCATATCTCCCCTCAGCCGTTTCTTTTCCAGGTTGAAGAGCCCTAACCTTTCTAGCCTCTCCTCATAGGGGTATCCTTCCACCCCCTTTACTATTTTGGTGGCTCTTCTCTGTACCTTTTCTAATAACGCTATATCCTTTTTAAGATACGGCAATCAGAATTGCACACAATATTCAAGGTGCAGTCACACCATGGAACGATACACAGGCATTATAATATCCTTTGTTTTATTCTCCATTCCTTTCCTTATGATTCAAAGCATTCTATTTACTTTCTTGGCCGCCACTGCACTCCAGAATTTTAACATATTACCCATGATGACACCTAAATCATTTTCCTGGGTGGTGGTTCCTAATGTGGAATCTTGCATCATGTAATCATAGTTTGGGGAGTTCTTTCCTAGGTGCATAACTTTGCACTTGTCCACATTAAATTTCATCTTCCATTTGAATATCCAGTCTTCTAGTTTATCAAGGTCCTCTTGCAATTTTTCACAATCCTCTCGGGTTTTAACAACTTTGAATAATTTTGTGTCATCTGCAAATTTGATCCTTATCTTTCAAGGCTGCAATATACCATCCCTCCTGCCAACATTTATTCAAAGAGGACATCAACTATTGCCATGTTGGAAAAGCTTTAACTTATAGTAAATCATAAACTTTTTAGCTCTCTGGTGCAACAATGTATTGTGCTCAGTCTATAGAGCTATAAGATCCTCCCTCTTATCCAGCAAATGCCGCTTCCCCACGGTCAACCTAGTTCAAATTTGATGCTCCAAGTATAGTATTTTCTTAGCTATCTGCTTCCTACGATTGATCTCATAGCTATATTCTCTCTTTTTAAAACGGCCTTCACCGCTTCCCAGTAAAGGCAGGGATTCTTCTGATGGGCCTCATTGTTTAAAACATAGTCATCCCACTTGCCTTGTAGAAATTTTAAAAGGGTCTCATTTCCATAGAGATGTATCAGGAATCACCAACCACCCTCTCTCTGGCATCCTCTTTGCCAGTGGAGATCCACCCACACAGGTGCATGATCCGAGAGGACTATATTATTGACATGGGTGTTTCCAATTCTAAACGATAAGCCTGCCAGCACTAAAAATAATCTAATCTTGACATGGACCCCTGTGCGGGTGAAGGACATAGCAGACATCCACAATGTCTAGTACTTCATATAAGTGCATTACCCCTTGCGTAGGCTGGCCAAGGTTTTCACTTGCTGTATAGGCGGTGACTTATCCATTTTAGGTTCCAAAAGACAATTGAAATCCCCACCCAGCACTAATCTGACATTAGAAGAAGCCTGTAATTGTTGCTCACAGTGTTTGAAAAAGTCCTTGTTGGGCACATTAGAACCATAAACATTACAGAAACCAACATTCTCTCCAGTCAACTTCCCCCAACTATCAAATAGCACCCTTCAGAGTCTGATATTACATTGCTCACATCAAAACTAATCCCCTTCTGAACCAGCAGTGTCACTCCCACCCTCCTGGAACCAGGGTCACTTCAACCCCGTATGGTGCCTGGAGCCAACTTTCCTGGCAGGGCCCCCCTTATCCGTGATCCCCCTTCATTCACATACCTCCCTCTGCCACTGTTGCCTCTTTCTGGGACATTCAGCGTCAGCAACACATAAAAAAGGCACTGTGGTGCTAGTATTATCTTCTTTTCTGGTGCAATGGTCCATTTGTGCTTCCGCTTCCACCCCTCTCCAATGAATCAAGGGGAGGCGGAAGCATGAACAGGGCTGCAGTACCTTTATTATGTGTTGCCTACTGCTGCACCTCCTGGAGAGTGGCAGTGGTGATGGAAAAAAGCCCGGGGGCGGGAGCAGGGCCGTGGTTACCTATGGGCAGCTGGGCTCCCATTATGCAGGGTCTGGAGCAGTTGCCCCTTCTTCCCATAGGTAAAAGCGGCCCTGCCTGGAACCTGAAGAGGCTCCAAAATACTGCCCCACCCACTAATGCTGAAGCTTGTTATGTTCTTTGGAGTCCATATGAGTCTCTTGCAGCATGACAATGTCTATATTCATGTCTCGCAGGGCTTTGGGAATTTTCTCTTGATTAGTGATCCCAACCTGCACACATTCCAAGTTACACATCTAATATAAGTATCACCCAATACCAGTTAGAAAAAACTCAGGTAATCCACAAAACTCAACATCCCATATAGGCAGAGTTCTCCTCAGCCTATGAACTCCACCCAAATCCCTCCCATCTCTCCTCCTGTACCTTTAATTTGGAGTTGGGAGCATTGCCCACGCACATCTGCCCCTGTAATGCCTGCTTGAAAAATAGTGGCGCCTGGCCCTGCCCAATGCATCCCAGAATACACTGCATGGGGCCAGGAGCCACCATTTTTCAAGTTGGTGGCACAGGGGCGGGAGCATGTGGTCAATTCTTCTGCTCCTGCACCAGATTAAAGGTACCGGGAGATGGGGGGGGGGGGGGGGAGGTTCAGGAGCCACCAGGGATTTTTGTTATTGGGTAGGTGGGATCGGGGTCGCTGGGCCACCAGGAATTTTTTTTTAGTGAGTGGGTAGGTTGGAGGATCGGGGCTGCTGGGCTACCAGAGTATTTGTTTTTGTCAGGAGGTCAGTATTTGGAGGGGGGGGGGGGGAGCACAGGACCGTGACAGTATGCTGATGGCATTGGAGATGAAGTGCGCATGTGTTTAGTTTACTCTCCCAGTTTAAAGCTGACGTTTTGCACACTGGGTAATTTAAATATTCGCAGAGAGTTAGAATGTCATGCTATAAAACTCTGCGGTAGAGCTTTAAGCGCTAGGCTCTAGCGTAGGGTTTCTGCATCAATCTGTAAGTTTGTACCTAAGATAGGTAGAGGGTTAAATGACTTGCCCAAGGTCACAAGGAGCAGCAGTGAGATTCAAACCCTGGCTTCTCCTTTGCTAGTACACTGCTCTAACTCTTAAACTGCACCTTTACTCTAGAACAGTCTTAGATGAATCTGAAGCAGATTTCATTGGCTCTGCTAATCTGCTTCAGATTTTTGAAAGATCCTAGACTGACTGATTTTTCAGTTTCACTTTGAATTTTCCCAGATTTGCTGAAGAAAATCTAACCACATTGAGAAATTTACTGATAAAAGTCAGTTTGGGCTGAAATCTGCCTAGTTTGAATTTGACTGCAAATTTGTCACACCTCTCTACTTTCAGCAGCGTCATGTGACAGCATTTGAGCTTGTTCATGCTAATATGGCTATTTATTGACATTATTATCTTCTTTCCTATAGTATTTTAAATTTTGTGATGTTATATTTAATTCTAGGGACTACTCAGACATCAAAAGGCTGTTGTCCCTTTTAAACGTTCAAGCAAGCAAACAGCAGGTAAAACACTGGAACTTAAAGCACATGAAACTGGCTTAGTTTTGTATGTCTGATAAAGTTATTATGTTAAAGTGTTTTGGATCATGTATCCATACTACATGCACCAAAACACTAAGAAGCGTATTTACTAAAGTATGGTAAATATTTGCTGTGCAGTAGGTGCAAATATTAATAAGTGGGAGTTGCAAAGTCCGTACAGTAACTGTTGGAGGTGTGGCTAGCATCTATCGTGAAGTTAACATGCAGGGCAGCCATCTACCACAGGGTTAATGCACCTACACTATCTGCCAATGCAGTTCCACAGCCCCATGCATTAAAAGAAGCTGAACCCCAAGCATCACCCTCCCACTTCCTTTAGAACATTCAGATCCACTTGTCTTCAGCCTATCATCCACAATCTAATCCAGAATGTGTGAACTGACTCTTGGAACAGTATTTATGGTGCTTCTGTAAATATCACAACAATTGGACCCAGTTACTTCCCATGACTGAATTTGCAAACAATAATTCAAAACATTCATCTACTGATTTTCATCCTAGTTTCCATTCTGGAGAAGTCCAATACTGCAGGGTTCCAGTGGCTGCAGACTGGGCTAAAGCTCTAAGCAGGGCCGGTGCTACCATTAAGTGAACTAGGCAGTTACCTAGAGCACTGTCCCTCCAGAGGTGCTCCCCATTGCCGCGGCTGAAATCCCTTTTCAAGGCCGACAGTGGCAGCAATTATCTCTGAAACAGCAACACAGCACTTACCCTTTGTCTTCGGGGCTGCATTGCAGATTCATTCTTTCCAATCTGTCGCTTCGGCTCCCTCTCTGCCGCATACTTCCGGTTTATACCAAACTGGAAGTCCAGGCTTGAAGTGGCAGATTGGAGAGAATGAAACAGTGACGCAGCCCCGGAGACAGGGGTCAAGTGCTTCATCACAGTTTCAGGGGTAATTGCCACTGCTGTTGGCTTTGGAGAGGGATGCCAGTGGCAGCAATGGGCGTGGGGGGTCAGTGGGAGTGACAGGATGGAAGGCCTGCCTAGGGCGCCTCTAGTCCTTGCACTGGCCATGGCTCTAAGTGCTCAACATTTCTATCTTTTAACCAGTTCCTGATCCACAATAGTACACTGCCTCCTATCCCATGACTCTTTAGTTTTGCCAAAAGTCTCTGATGAGGGACCTTGTCAAAGGCTTTCTGAAAGTCCAGATACACTATATCAACCGACTCACCTTTGTCCACCTGTTTATTCACATTTGGAAAGTATTGCTGCCATTTCATGTCCCAGAGAGGGGCAACAGAGGCAGCAATGGGCCACCCTCCAACTATTGGAACTCTAGCCTCCTGCCTAGTTTGCCTAATGCTAATGCTGGCCCTGACTCTAATTTAATCTTCTGCCTTTATAGGAGCCCTAGCACTATCCCTGGCAGCTAGTTCAATGGTCATTCATGTTTATTAAATCTTGATATACCTCCTTTTGCGTTGCTAGCAACAAAGCAGTTTACAAATTATTTTTGTTTGCAAATGCAGGCTGCTTTATTCTTTCTTCTTCACCTAAATTGTAATTTATTTATTTAACAGGCCTTTTATACTGCTTTATCATTTAGTCAAAGTGGTTTACGGGACATTGATAACTTGGATTCTTCTGAGGCAATGGAGGGTTAAGTGACTTGCCCAAGGCCACAAGGAGGCTAGTGGGAATTTGACCCTGGTCTCTTGGCTCCCAAGACAGTGCTCTAACCATTAGACTACTCCTCCACTCCAATTGTTAAAAATAATGGCAGGATATGGGTTCATTGTATCTTAATATGATAAATACATAAATAGAATGCTGACTGTATGATGCAGTTACTTTAATGCAGCATTGACAATATGATATACATCATAGTGATCATCCTATTTCCTTAGAAATATGCTGCAATTCTACTCCTACCTTCCTTTTTTAAATACTTAGCTTTTTTAAATTTTAAAGCATTTTGAACAAACATTTTTCTTTCAGTAATGTAACAGACTATCAAACCCACAAAACTAACAAAAAAAACCCCACAAAGGAAGCACCCCAGGAGAAAGGCAATACAGTACACTCCCATCTAAATCACAGAAGAGAAACCCCCCCACATCTCCTCCCCCTTCCAGTCCCGATACTGTATGTAACTCTTGTCAAGTGGGAGGAGTAGCCTATGGTTAGAGCACTGGCTTGGTAACCAAGAGACCAGGGTTTGATTCCCACTAGCACTCTTGTGCACTTACTCAGCCATTCCTGTAAACAGGACTCACCAATTCAGACCCAGAACAACTTCCATCCCTAAGAAGTGGCTGACTGTGTATTTGCAATAAACCTCTTACATTGACCTTCAAATTATGGTGCTCTTGAAGAATACTGTGTATACGATGGACTGCCCGAAGAACAAATGAGTTGGTATTAAAGGAGATCAAAACTAAGCTTTCTTTAGAAGCTCATGTGGCAAGACTTTGACTTTCATACTTTGGATATCTCATACGAAGAGAGAGATCATTAGAGAAAGATATAATGTGTGGCAAGGTTGAAAGCCAATGAAAGGAAAGCCAGCAATGAGAAGGACGGATACAATAACAGCAGCTGTGAATGTCATTCTATCAACAATTAGCCACCTGAATGAAGATTGAACCCACTTTAGGACAACTATCCATAGGGTTGCTATGAGCTGGCACCAACTCGATGGCACTTAACAACAATCCAAATCTTTTTTAACCCTTAGGAGGCCAAATAGGTTGTCTCTAGGACTCTGCAATTTCTTTTTGTTGCAGACAAGCTTCACCTGCCTGTATGCCAGGAATTCCTTTGGCATACAGTTGTCTTGCAAAACAGTTCTTGATGTTCCTTAAAAGAGCAGAGGGCACCTTCCTTAAGAAGGTGCCTTCACCTTTATTCCAGGACTAGGAACCCCACTATTATTCCCTTTAGCATTTTTACTAGAAACATAGTAAGCTGAAAGAAATGGATGAAGAGAGGCTTCTATACTAATAGAATCTCTCGCAGACACTATTACTATTACTTATCATTGGTTTAGCACCACAAGGCATATATAGCACTGTACAGACACATGTAAGACAGTCCCTGCTCATAAGAGCTTACAGTCTAGTCAAGACAGACAATACAAGTGGAGATTAGGAAATATCTAGGGGAATGGTAAGGAAACACATAGAGGTGAACAGGACACTAGTGGTATCAGGTCCAAAAGAAGTCTCAAAGAAGTAAGTTTTTAGCCTGGATTTGAACAGTGCCGCACATGGAGCCCTGTTTATTCCAGGCATAAGGAGCAGCAAGGTAGAAAGACTGAAGTCTGGAGTTAGCAGTGGAAGAAAAGGGCACAGATAAAAGGGATCTGCCGGAACAGTGGAATTCCCAAGGAGGGGGGTAGGGAGGGATAAGGGAGGAAGGTTTAGAAAGGAGCAGTCAAATGAAGGCACTTAAAATAATTTTTAAACATATCATGTCAATTGAAGAACCCTTTATTATTTTCCAGTGTTAATGTCTTAGAAACAGTACCATTATTAGAATCCTGATAAGCTCCTACTTGCCTGGAAGGCAACTGCAATATTGTCTTGGTCATGGGAGTATGAATGAAACAACCAATAAAGACGTCCCACTAGGTAGAGAAGGCATTGAACGAACTGCTCCCATACCAGTGACATCCACAGAGGCCCTCTCACAGAGCCCACTATTCTCCATTATGGTGTTTTCAATTTACACAGGTAATGTGCTTGAGATGAATTTAACACACTTTGGTAAGTATCAAGGTGTTGACAAATGAGCATATTAGTACTGTTTGTACTTATGTGAAATGGGAGTTTTGAAGAGGCATCCAGGAAGAAATCTGCAATGTCCGGAGCAGAGATTCACCTCTTCACTATCGCTTTCAGATCCTGACTTCTGTCCTTCGTCTTGCACCGACTTCCATCTTTTGTCTTAACCAAATTGTAAATGCCATATTTTGTTTTTGCCCCGAACAGCCCATTGTTATATGCTCTGCCCATTGCTATGTGTTTTGTATTAACTAGATTGTAAGCTCTGATGAGCAGGGACTTTCTTTCTCTTGCATATATGTTTGTATAGCGCTGCGTGCAACTGGTAGTGCTCTATAAGTGCTCAATAGTAGTAGTAGTAGTAGAATGTCCAAAAATCCAGGGGAGTGGCAGCACTGAAGGGAGGCACCTATAAGTGCCTTCTGAAATCATTCCATTTCCACCCTGAAAAAGTATGACTTACATGCAGCACTGCGCCAATCTAGATGCGACTAGACTCAGGTGCAAATGTACACCCCTATGCTTTGTTTCAATAGAAGAGGCTCCAAATATGCATGTGGCAATGCATTTAGAATTGCCATCTTTATGGGGAGCAGGGATGGTAAGATTGGGGCGTTGGAGGGGTGGCACCGCAAATACATATAGGTACTGATATTCGGCCCCTATGTGTATAACTTACACATTTGGCTTGGATGTATCAAAACCAGGTATAACTAGGGCCGGGCCATCTGAGCCAAGTATATAAGCTTTGGGGGTTATTTTAGAAGACTTATTAGTGATTTAAACATGCATAATGGTTTTAGACCAGTCCATGGAGTCGAGACACTCCTCATCATCTTATTCGACCAACTACATGTGGAATTGATGACACCAAGAAAGTGTTCCTCCTCATATTCCTTGACATCACCACAGCCTTTGACAGCATAAATCATCACATTATGCTCCTAAGACTCCAACAAATAGGTATAAAAGATAGTTTTACAATGATTCTCATCATATCTATCCAACAGAACACAACAAGTAAGAATCGAACACCAGATGTCCAAACAATTCAGACAAGAACAAGGCTTACCACAAGGTTCCGCACTGTCAGCGATACTCTAATATCTATATCCAACCCATCTGCGCCATCTTTAAAAAATTCCAAATAAATTATCACTTAAACGCAGATGATATAATATCTATTCCACCCGATTTCAGAAAGGCAACAAAGACAACTAACACTAAAGCATTCTCCCACATTGCACCCAGCCTCTGGAACGCCCTCCCTGACCATATAAGAGAAATAAACGACCTCAAAACATTCAGAAAACATCTTAAAACTCACCTATTTACCCTCCATTTTGGTACAAGAAATGAAAAATAACGAAAACCTCCCACATTACCACCACTCCACAGCACTCCACCCCATCATACACCAACTCGCAATGGAAGTCAATGAAAAGCATATTACCCAGACCGGATCATGACACACCAAAATGAACACATCAATCACTGTTTCTCGGTGCTATGCACAACTTAAAAATCCCATCTGTAAATAGTTTGATAGAGTTGCTAATTGAGTTAACAATGTTATTTATATGGTTATACTGTATATAGTTTGAGAAGAAAATGTTCTCTGTATCTGAATAATTACTTTCTATGTAATATTCAAATTGTTGTATGATGTAAACCACTTTTGATCCTATGGAAAAATGCGGTATAGAAATTTATAATAAATAAATAAAAATAAAATAATCAGATATATACACATGTAAATTGCAGCCACGTGTAAATGAGCATTTTAGAAAAGGCCCAGTTTACATTTGGATAACCGTATCACTTCCAAAGTGTATGGAAGCATGCCAGAAGCACAGGCTGCACAGAACCAAAATCTACTGTACCCATGTAGTCTGCATTTCATACGAGGTGTACATGTGGAAGTCCGAACTTGTACATGTCCAGATTTACATCTATCCCCCCACATTAATAGGCATTTTAAAAATGCTATTTTTGGCAAGCCCTTTGCAGGAAAGATTAAGAGGGACATTCCCCTTAATTCCTAATGTTTATTTCCCCCTGAACATGGAAATGTGTTAAAAATAGAGACCTTAGTAGATCATGAGCCGCTGCATGCCTGTATTTCCAAAATGGCTAGATACATGTACAAGTGCCGACATTTATACATGTCCAGTTTGAAATGCCAGCATTTATATGTCTAAGTTGGTGGGTTTCCTCTGTATATTGTATATTTGCAAAATGGCTCCTTTTGCTGCATATGGAATTCAATCCCTATATGTTACTGCACTTCCTACTGTCCACAGGCCAATATAAACAAGCACTTTCATCTTGAAGAGTGGAAATATGCTGATTTTACATTGGCCACACACATGCACACCTTTTCTTCTAAAGTTGACGTAGATTTTCAGATGTCTTTGCTTGCACACTTCTCCCACCATATAAGCAGCTTATCTAAAATATGCCTTCTCATGTAAATTGCTGCTATTTTGTGTCTTATATATATACCTTATATGTACAAACCCTGATATTTGATACTTCTACGTATATGTATAACTATACTATGGGGAGGGGCATAGTCAAAATGATTAAAGTGGTTAGCAGATGTGCTAACCATGTTAATTGTAGTGAGCAGGATATAGCTATTTTGTGCTGCTGAATATCCCCTCCAAATGCTGCTAGAACCCCATTGCTAACCGTATAGCTTCAAGGTCTTCCAGGGTGAAGCTCACATTAACCGGTCAGTGGCAATATTCAGCTGCTGGCTGCTTAACGCCAACCAGCTAAAGTTAGGCACACAAAAGGCTGGCCTATCTTTAGCCAGTTCAGCTGACCAACCAGTAGCTGAATATCGCTGCTGCTCGATTAGCTAAAACGCTAAGCAAGCAAGCCAGATATTCAACACCAGTGGCAGGATATGCCCTCGATATTGAATATCCAGTTTTATTTTACAGTAGCAATGGCCAGCCACTTTAAAAGTGCTCACAAGGTCCAAAAAACCTAGAAAGTGTGACCACTCACGCTACATGAAGATTGCACAAACATACGGTGGCGCACTTGGATGACGTCATGGCGTCAACGTAGGAACAGGAAGTTGGGAATACGGAGCTTGATAAACGGCCAAGAAGACGACCGGCTTGAAACACAAGAGCTTGTATCACAGTACCCAACGGCTAGTTGGAACGCCCAGTTTTTTCAAGTTTTATTGTTGAGAACGACAACAGCTTGATTGGCCTTATGTGTGATGGAACAATACAGCAAATTCCACATTTGAATCGATCTAACACAGGCCACAGTTTTTCATTGATGTCATCAGATGAGTATCTTTATTTCATGGGCGCTATATTCAGTTAGAAAATGTTATACTAAATTACCAAAACGAGTATTGATATGTAATATATCAGTTTGAATGTTTGAGCTTTGCGGTGGCTGAGTCTAAGGGCCTTATAGCCTCACGCGAGAATGGCCAAGCAGGCCAGTTTTTAAAAATTGGATTAAAATGGAGGGTCTGTGGCATGAGCATGTTGTATGCATTCTCAAAACAGACGATCCGACAAAAAATATAAGACACTGAAATGTTCCTGTTTGTTAGATAATAGGAATTTAAGGGTGGTATGTTAGGGACTTTAAAAGTGCTGGCAACTACCACTGATTATGCCCCTCTTATAATTTACGCTAATATATTCTGTGGCACCAGGTCTGTGTAAAGAGCCATTGAATATAGGAGTAATTTGAAATGTCTAGATTAGATGTTTCAAATTATTCCCCAGACTTTTTACTGAACAGCAACCTGCTGTATGTATGTATGTATAAATAAATAATGTAGACTGGCTGTAATCAGAAGCAAAACCTTTACAGCTCAATAGGGAATAAATGAAGTTCTAAATATCTAGTTTCTCAGATGGATTGCCTGTACCGGAATCTGCCTCTTCTATAGTCCTGTTGGTAGCTTACAGTACACATTGTACGGTGTTCAGTACAAGTGCTTTCTGACCTCTCAGCGTAAGTTGCTAGTTTAGAAGTACCAGAGTCAATCTGGAGTCCTTTTAGGGTTTTATGAAGATCATGCTTTGATGGTGTGATATTTTCTTTTTTTAAGATATTGTTTGTTAAACAGATTTGCAAATATGACAAGAGAGGAGGAGGGAGGAGGCAGGGCTGGATTAACACTATATTGGGCAGTAGGCAAGCATACATTTATCATGGCTTCTCCATTTATTTCTTTAGTCAAGCCCCCCTCCCCCACCAAGTCATATTTACTCTTTCCCTGCTCTGCCTCCCAGGATCTTTGTTCATGGTATCCCCCAAGCTGCCACACTTTCTTCATAATTTATTTATTTATTTATTTGCAGCATTTGATTAATTTCCTTCGTACCACAGGCGTCAAGGTGGTATACAATTCCATACTAATAAACAATAGGGAAAAAGTCAAAAGAATATTAGGAAACTAAACAGAATATTAGGAAAGAATTCAAGAATAAGATAAAGAATATCATAACGCCTTTGTATCCTTCTATGGTGCGACTGCACCTTAAGTATTTTGTGCAATCCTGGTTCCTTATCGTCTTTCCAGTCCAGTCCCGGAATCTCTGGGATCTAGGTTCCTCCAGCAGCTTGGAGACTGAACAATGACATTCTTTGATGTCACCAGTACAAGTACCCGAGGGACCGCCACCTTGCTCCAGTTTGTTCAGTCTCCAAGCAGCTGGAGGTTGATGAGCCTAGAGATTCTGGGCTCACTGGAGGGACAATTAAGCAGTCTTCCTTCAATTTAAGTTACTTAGATTTACTTTTCAATGGAATGTTAAGGGCTTAGAGGTTCAGAGGTGTGACCTCCCTCTCTCCTTTTTTGTTTTCCTTTTTGCCTGCCAAAAGCCGTGTTTATTTGTTTGGAATGCTCAGTTCATCTAACAAAGATTTTCGTCTCCCGAACGACAATATTTTAGAAGTCAGGGTTTTCGAGGAGCAAATAGGGGATTTGCAACTTCTTCAAACCCTAGAAAATCACAATGATGTAAGGAGGGCCCAGGTGGAATTGATACCCGTGGGAGGTCGGCTACGGGAGTTTTATTCAGCCTGGGTTCAGATCACATCCGATCGCTGGGTGTTGAAGATCATTCTGGAAGGATATGCTCTGGAACTTCAGTGATCAATTGGTTCATTCAATCTCCTTGCACGGCACGTGTCAAGTGTGTGCGGCAGTGCGCGAAACCTTGCAAAGACTTTTGAATCTAAAAGTTGTTGTTCCGGTGCCGCCAGGCGAACTTGGTTCCGGTCGATACTCCATTTATTTTGTGGTTCCAAAGAAAGAAGGGTCTTTTCGACCAATTTTGGATCTTCAAAAGGTCAATCGCTGCCTTCGGATAACTCATTTTCGCATGGAAACACTGAGGTCTGTAATAATGGCAGTAAGAAAAGGGGGAGTTTCTTACGTCTCTGGATTTGACAGAGGGGTATCTACACATTCCCATTTGTCTGGAGCGTCAGAAATTTTTGAGATTTACGGGTCCAATGGGTCATTTCCAATTTCAGGCTTTGCCGTTCGGTTTAGCAACGGCTCCGCAAACGTTTACCAAGGTAATGGTGGTTGTTGCGGCAGCATTGAGAAAAGAAGGAATTCTAGTTCACCCATATTTCGACAATTGGTTGATTCAGGCAAAGTCTGAAAAAGAAAGCGAGTTGGCAACAACCAGAGTAGTGAGATTTTTAAAGAGTCTGGGTTGGGTTGTTAATATGGCAAAAAGCGAGTTGATTCCCTCACAGAATCTAGTACACCTGGGAGCTCGTTTCGATACGAGAATAGGAAGGGTGTTTCTTCCTCAGTCTCGAGCACTAGCGTCGAGAGATCTGGTGTGGAGTTTCTTGAGCAGAGAAAATCCCACTGCATGGCATTATTTGCAGTTGCTGGGAACCATGGCAGCAACGTTAGACTTAGTCCCATGGGCAAGAACTCATATGAGGCTGTTACAGAAAGCGTTACTTAAGGAGGTGGTCTCATCAGAAAGATCCTCTCTCAAGGAGGTTACCCTGCCTTTCGGAGACCCGTCGAGGTCTACAATGGTGAATACAACCAGGAATTCTAGAGGTAGGCATGCAGCTAGAATCGCCTGTTTGGATCCCTGTTACAAAGGATGCCAGTCTTGTGGGCTCGGGAGCTCACTTCGATGGAAAGTTTGTTCAAGGTCAATGGACCGTTCAGGAGAAGGTTTGGTCAATCAACAGATTGGAATTGAGGGTGGTAACCTTGGCTCTACAAGCGTTTCAGGGTTATCTTCAGGGGAAGGCAGTTTGCGTTCTATCAGACAACGTGACAGCCGTTGCTTACATCAACCGTCAAGGCGGCACAAGCAGTATCTCTCTGGAGGCCGAAGCCAAGCAGCTGTTCATTTGGGCCAAGAGGAATTTGAAAACTTTGTCTGCAGCTCATGTAGGAGGAGTGGACAACGTGGAAGCGAATTTTTTAAGTGGGGTAAGAGTGGATCCAGGAGAGTGGGTTCTGCATCCGCAGGTATTCCAACTCATAATAAATCGGTGGGGAATTCCAATAATGGATCTCATGGCAACCTTCGTGTCGGCAAAAGTCAATCGTTTTTTCAGTCGGAGACGGGAGAGAATGTCGGAGGGCCTGGACGCTCTCATTCAAAGATGGCCAGAGGGACAACCTCTGTACGTCTTCCCTCCGTGGGTATTGATAGGTGTCACGAACCCCCTTGCCTCCACAAGTACAGGCAGGGTGTTAAGCCTAGGCCCAGCCCAGAGACCTTGCTTGGCCCCCTGGGATATGTAGTATTTATAGGCCAGTCCAAAGAATCAGTTGTGGCACCGAGGTAAGGCTTAAACAAGGTTTTATTCCCCTTCCGGGAGGATTCTTTTGGGTGGGTGAACAAAAAGTAAACAGCCCCACTTGGGCACAAACAAAGTGACAAAAATGAGAACAGAAATTGCTTATCTTCAGCTTCCAACAGGTAAATGAAAAGTATTCAAAACAGTTCTTTCCAGCATACAAAGACCTTTTCCTTTGTGGCTTTCAAGCTTGGTAAATCACAACTTGTTTATCTCAAAGAAAACACATTATCTGAAACTGTGAGTGTGCAGTCCATGTAATCATTACATACAGTGTCTCCCTGCACCTCACATTGCATCTCCTCGGGCTCTGCTGTTAAGGATTCTTCCCTTGCACAATATGGCACGTTGCTGAACAGTCTCTCCTTACTATTCAGGAACTCTCTCTCTCTCTCTGTGAGAATGTTTGCTATGCTGCTACCATATTCATTAGAGTATCTGCTTTGGGAGCCTCTTAAATGTTGTGGAAGATAGGGGAAATTACCACTTTCACTTTCCCTTCTATTAGAAACAATTGAGTTACCTTTAGGTAGCCCTTGGCTTGGGCTTCTCTCGGCTGTTACAGACGCCGGAGTAAAATCCAGTAAAAGCTTTCCACGGCTCCTGCCTTTTAACCTTCTTCTAGACACAGGACTATCCTCAGGTATAACAGCTTTACTCCTTCTTTGCCAATTGTTTGTATAAGGACTTTCTTCAGGCTTCCTCCAGCTAGCTTCCCAATTAAATGCTTTGTTACCTTTCTGATAACTTCTGCTCAGCTCTGACGCTTCCGTGCTCTGCCTTTCACTACAGGCACCTGGGTTCTCACTCTCTCTTTTGGAATAGGGCTTTTTGGCTTTCCCAGCTCTGCCCTCAGCTTCCTTCCAACTAGAGTTTCCTTCAGTACGTCTTTGGCTTTCAGAATCACAACTGCTTGCTCCCGTGCTCCAACTTTGTCCTGTGTGTCTCTCCCCTGTGTGTCTCTCCTCTCTAACTCCACGTGCACTGGGCTTTTCTATGTGTGTGTCAGCTCCACCCACTCCCAGCTGGCTTTCATTAGTTCCTAATCTCCTAGCCTTTCTGCTGCTTGGGCGTGTTTCCCTCGCACGTGAGCTGTTCTGTTTGGGTTGCCAATAGCAACATTCTGACCTGTGCTCTTCTGAACTGTCAGATTCAGTTCTATTGCCTGCATTTCTGCCTGCTTTCAAGGGCTCTATAAAACCTACTTTGTGACATAGGGCATGTTCTTCAAAGAATAGAACAGCACAGCGGACTGGTGATATTGATAGCGCTGGATTGGCCAAGACGACCATGGTACGCGGATCTCATAAGGTTATTAGTAGACCGGCCATGGCTCTTACCAATGAGAGAAGATCTGTTGCGTCAGGGTCCTCTTCACATGCCACAGGTGGCTCGATTCTCGCTTACGGCTTGGCTCTTGAAAGGTCGAGGTTAAAGGCCAGAGGTTACTCTTCAGCAGTGATTTCCACTTTGAAAGCAAGGAAGAGGTCTACCTCTTTGGCATATATTCGTATTTGGAGAATATTCGAAGCATGGCATGAAGATAAAGATTTGGAGGCATTAAAAGCTTCTATTTCTCAAATTCTATCTTTTTTGCAAGATGGGTTTGAGAAAGGCTTAGCGGCTGCTTCATTAAAGGTGCAGCTGGCAGGTCTCTCTTGTTATAGAGGAAGAATAAATGGTGAGGTGCTAGGTGCGCATCCGGATGTGAAGCATTTTTTGAGAGCGGTTTCTCTATTGAGGCCGCCGTGTAGACCATGCGTTCCGTCTTGGGATCTTCATTTGGTGTTGGAGGCTTTAGTACGGGAACCGTTTGAGCCTTTGTCACGAGCGTCATTAAAAGATCTTTCGCTCAAAGTAGTTTTTCTTGTAGCTATTGCAGGCATTGTCTTGTAGGAAACCCTTTCTCTTGTTTTATGAGAAGAACGTGGTTTTGAGACCAGTACCTTCGTTTCTACCCAAAGTGGTATCAGCTTTTCATGTCAATCAGGACGTTTCTTTACCAGTATTTCAAAATACTGATAAGGAGATTCAGTTTAAAAGGTTGCATCTTTTAGATGTTCGTAGAGCTTTAAAAATGTATTTAAAGCAGACACAGGGATTCTGTAAGACAGATAGACTTTTTGGAGGTGCAAGAAAGGGATATGCAGCTTCCAAAGCTTCTATTGCCAGGTGGATCAAGGAAACTATAGCTTCAGCATATTTGTTGAAGGGTAGGACAATACCTAATGGGCTTAAAGCACATTCAACAAGAGCGCAAGCTGCATCTTGGGCTGAGTATAGTTTAGTGCCCCCTGTGGAGATATGTAAAGCGGCTACTTGGTCTTCGTTGAATTCCTTTGTGAAACATTATCGATTGGATATAGAGGCAAAAAGAGATACCTGTTTTGGATCAGCATTGCTTCAGGCTGGTTTAGCAGGTCCCACCCATTAGAGATTTTTACTGCTCTGTTACATCCCAGAGATTCCGGGACTGGACTGGAGAGATGATAAGGAAGGTGAAATTAGACTTACCTGCTAATTGTTGTTCCTTAACCCTTTCCAGGCCAAGCCCAAAACTCTCGGGATCCAAAATTGCGACTAAATATTCCTATCAAATGGTATATAATACATGACCATAGCAGAAGGAAAATCACTATTAGAACATATTGAATAAGACGGGTACAATTTCCCTGAAATATGCAAAAATTAACCCGGCTGCAGAATGTGGATTAAAAATTTAAAATAGTTAAGAAACTCTAATCCAGTCCCGCATCCCTCCCTGGATTACAGTCCTGAAGCTAAGAGGTATAGTATGGTCATGGTATGTTTAATGGCCCATTTTGGGGGGAGATATTTTTTGGGGGATCTTTGTAAACTATTATATTTCTGAGACGGGGGCAGACTATAATAGGAATGTTATAATGTTTCTTTAAGGGCACATTATGTGTCTTAATTTATAATTAAAATCTGTTAATGTTATTATAGTTTATTAAAGTTTAATATCTTTTTAAGCTACTTAATTGTTGCTCTGGTGAGTCTGCTTTGTCAGTAGGTAAACTGGAGCAAGTAGACGGTCCCTCGGGTACTTGTACTGGTGACATCAAAAAATGTCATTGTTCAGTCTCCAAGCTGCTGGAGGAACCTAGATCCCAGAGATTCCGGGACTGGACTGGAGTTCCCTAAGGAACAACAATTAACAGGTAAGTTAATTGGAGTGGAGGAGTGGCCTAGTGGTTGGGGCAAGGTACTTCAGGCCGGAAGGTCAGGGGTTCAAATCCCACTAGAGGACAGCAACCTTGGGCCGGAAGGACTGGGGTTTCTAGTCCCACAGGTGCTCCTTGTGGTCTTGGGCAAGCCACTTAACCCTCCATAGCCCTTGTTCCCTGTAAAATAGTTATCTCCAAGTTATAATGCCCTGTTCAATGTAATTTCAGTTTGTTCAATGTAAACCGCACTGATGCAGAATAGCGCGGTATATAAGAGAAATAAATAAATAAATAAATTTATTAGTAAGTCTAATTTCACCTTGCTGCATCTCAAACAAGTATGGAAAGCATGCAGAACATCTCATAGAATTCTTTCTAACCCCTGTGTGTGTGTGTGTGTGCGTGTGTGTGTGTGCACACTCGCGCGCATGCACATGCACACACCCATCTGTTTGTATCTGCATTGTTTATATGTGTATGTATTACCTTAAGCATTCACTGCTTCTTTTAGTATATTTGCAGCTACTAGTTATTAACTCAGAGATTACTCAAAGCAGTTATTAAGATTCTCAGCAACATTCCAGCAAAATTCATAGAGGTAGACACCATGGTTACTGGCAAGAATCAATTGAAGATCTTGTGAATATATGTTTGTATGAATGTGTATATTTGTATGTGCACGTGTATGCATTTGTTTCTCTCTGCTGGATATGTTATCTGTTATTTTTTGTGTGTGTGTGTATCTCTATTTTGTGTATATGTATATGTATCTTCATAGGCTTTGGAAAGGGATCGGCCACACAAGCTCTGGCCCCACCAAAAATCACAGCTGGCATGCAGCAGGCTTCCTGCGGGGATCTCATCCCCCGCAGGCAGAAGAAGAAAAGAAGCCATGATTGCGGGAAAGATTTTGCCTGCAAGAAATCGGATCTCCACAGGCAAAACAGGAAGAGTCTTTGCCACGATCACAGCTTCTCTTTTTCTTTTGCCTGTAGGGGAGGTGATCCCCACAGGAAGCCTGTTGGCTGCCTGCGGCAATCCCATCCCCCGGGGTAGAAGAAGAAAAGCCGAAATCACAGCAAAGAACCTTCCCTTTTGCCCACAGGGGATCGGATCACCATAGACAGAACAGAAAGGATCTCTGCCCACGGGGCAGAACTTGGGGTGGTGCTTGAGGCCCCCCAAAGAAAAATACCTTCTACCGCCCCTATGTATCTTCGTGGGTTGGTATATTTGTACTTGTATGACTATGCATGTGTTTGTGTGTCACTGCATATGTGCTTGTCTGTGTGTCTGTGCATTCTTGTATGTGTGCGTGAATGCTTGTATGTATGTGTCTGAGCATGTCTGTGTATACCTTTGTTCTCTGTGTGCGTGTGTGATCGGGAGAGGGGAGGGCTATTTCGCAGGTACAGTTATGTAATTGCTATGCTATGCTACTGTGAATCAGTGATAGTAAGCTGCAGCTTTTGGAATTCTTGTATGGGTTATTCTTTTTTTCTATACTGCCTTTTCCGGATATACAAAGCGGTTTACATCAAAAATCAGAACAATTGCCGTTGGAAAAAAGTGAAAAGAATTCGAGGTGTATTGACAGGACAGGAGAGAGGAGAGACAAAGAAAGCCATGCAACACCCAACAAGAGGAACTATTTGTACCAAGGAGACAAACAAGTCTGCTCAATATCCAAATTAAAGGGCATAACTTTAGTTTTGCTCAATGATTCTTTAGGGTCAGTCAACAAAAGTAAAATATTAAAAATGCCAAACATTTAAGCTCCCACTTCCCTATCTTTACCCCATTAATGGCCAAATTACTTTGCAAAAGGTGTAGTAGGGGTTCCATTGACAAAATAAAAAGTAATGGAGACAACGGGCATCCCTGCCGTGTCCTGTGCTCTAAATGGAAAGTAGGTAAAACCACTCCATTGTCAGAGAATCTAGTAAAAGCAGTTAGTATAGATGGGTTTATAAAAGGCTTGGCCAAGTTCCTGGAGGAAAATTCCATAAACTGTCATTAAGGTAGACCTGGAGAAAGCCACTGCTTATCCCTGGGATCCTACTAGGTACTTGTGACCTGGATCAGCCACTGTTGGAAACACAATACTGAGCTTGATGAACTTTTGAAACGACCCAGTTTCCTTTGTTCTTTTATGCTTTGTAGTTTCCTCCTGCTCCTTTGGGTTACCAGCTCGATGAGAACTGACCTCACTATTGGTCTGCATTAGGTTCAGATTGCCCTATCAGGGTACTGGACATTCTCCAGTGAGCCGTTCATATAAATGGCAGCAATTCACCCTCTTCAAACCTGTCCTCTTTAAAGGTGCAGGGTTTTGCAGGCCAGCAGTATAGGCCAGCCCAGGTCTATAAGAAGGAAGATGCCAGTGGAGATATATTGCTGCTGCAGATTGTTTACGTTAATTTCAGGCATTGTTCATGCAGTGATGAGGCCGGGGCATGGAGTAATAGTTGATGCATCATTAAGGTTAAGTGGGAAGGAGAGAACAGGGGCCGGGGACAGGACTGCAAGATCATTAGATGAAATTCACAATTATCTGTGGCTTTTTTTTCTTATGTTGTATTCCCTTCCCAACTCACTCAGCCCAGTTATTGTAGCAATAAACCTCATTCAGGGCCCCGCCAGCTTGTAGGTCCAGCCGTTCCATTAGATGTTACATTACATGATGACAAACTCTCATCCCACACATGTTATGCATGCTGCCACTTTAGCTCCTAAGGCGTCCTAAGGAATGTAAGAACTGATCTGAGAATGAAGTCCAGATTCTCTGCATGGGTGGTGTTGGTCCATAATTTCTTATTTTAATTGTAATTTGAGTGGAGCCGAAACCCAGCAAGTTACAAAGACATTGGCTAGTATTTGGTTACATTATGCTACAACTATGTACAAATGTTACCTTAAGCATTCACTGCATCTTTTAATATACTTGCAGCTCCCAGCTATAAACTCGGAGATTGCCCAAAGTAGTCATTCAGAGTCTCAGCAACACTCCAGCCAGATTCATGGAAGTAGAAGCCGTGGACAAGAATCAACTGAAGCTCTTGAGCTTGAAGCCTTCAGGTAATTGTTTCCTTGAAATATTAAAACATAAAGAAGTAAAACCTTAGCATAAAGGGCACCATATTTTCAGTACTGAACATGGTGGCATACTGTGAGCAACAGTCAGAGCTACTGAGGTTTGGTGAAAGGCTGCCAATTATACAGTAGGGATGTGCATTCATTAGGATGCCTTAAATAATTCAGGGGTATATTTATTAAAGTGCAGTAAGATTTTGTACTTACTGCACTTTAACTGCAAAACTTAAGGTGCAGTAATTGAGAAGCCTGTGTGGTACATGTAGGGTCATGGCCAGCATCTGCCCTGAATTTTTTGCACAAGGCAGACATTTACTTCTCCATGCCTTGGACATGTTCAATGTCTTAGCAGTACCTGTTAAGGTATAGAATATGGGCCGTGGTGCAAAGTTTAAAAAAACAAACAAAAAAACAAAACAAAACAAAACAATAAAGTTGTGATGCGTGGCAGTGTGATCTGACCCCTCCCTGGCCCATTCCAATGACCACTTCCCCTCACCCCAATGAAACTATCTCAGCCAGTACCCCAAAACTTGAAGTCCTTTCCTGGATCAGCACCCCCTCAAGGACAGTATCCCCATACTTTTCATCAAGATTTCCCTGACAAGTCACCCTTCCTGCCAGCAGCATACCCACACCCTTTCTAGCAAGATCCCTCTTGCCTGGGGGTCTTGCTTTTGTGGGGGGAGGGGAGGGGGTGACTGGTCAGAAAGGTATGTTAATGGGCATGTAGGGTTGCTGTTGGGGGGAGCTTTTGGAAGGTGGAGTTGAATGGCCAGAGGAATCTTGATTGGGGGTGTGAAAGTACTGATGGGGTGGGGGCTTCAAATTTAGGAGGGGTACTGGCTGGATGGCTTCATATTTGGGGGAGGTATTTCATTGGATAATGGTGGAGAATCAGATTGGGGGGGGGGGATTGGGTGCATTGCTAGACTGCCTCATTTTTGTTCAAAAGTGTCTGGCAGCTGCCTTGCTACCAGACTGCTGGAAGTGCTGCTGCACTTGATGTCAGCTCTTGAGCTCTTGAGGTGCTGAGTGCAGCCAATCCATCTGCAGCCGTTGACAGCGCGCGTTCTCTGCCTTCAACCTGCCCCAAACCCATGCTAAGCACTTAGCACTGGTTTATTGCCGCAACACTGTTTTTAGCACACAGTAACTATTTGTGTGTAGTAAACCCCCTGCTAAGTGCTTTAACTTGCCACTTAGTGCACATAAAATTGAGTTATCATGCGTTAGCCGATGAATTGTGCATATTAATTGTGAGCTCCGATGAGCAGAGACTCTCTTCTATGTTTGTACAGCGCTTCGTATGTTGCGGCGCTTTATAAGTCTTTAATAATAATAATAATAATAATTAAAAAGTTCTAATATGCATTAAAATGCTTTTATTAAAATAAAATGTGAAACAAACCTAAAAAATACCCCAAAACTCAAATTCCAAAAAAGAATTTTTTCCTATGCACATCCCTATTATACAGTTTCTCTGTTGCTAACAGATCGTCACAATTCATTGACAGCTTCACATGGTTCTTGCCCAAGCTTGGATGAAGTGCTTGATTTTATTCAGACCAGCTAGGAGCAGTGGTGTAAGTTCCAATGAGGGGCCTCAAGCAAACTTTTGCTGAGGGTTGTCCATTTTTCATGGTGGCAGTGGCGGCAAAAGCACTTTATCATGTTTGCAGCACTGCCTCTGCTCTTATAAGTGTGCAGCAGACCCCGCGGCAGTTACCTGCCAGGCTGAAGTCTTGCGTACAGATGTTATCATGAGACTTCGGCCTGGCAGGTAACAGCCACCAGGCCTGCTGCAGACTTACAAGAGGCAGCATGTCAAACATGATAAAGTAAATTTGCCGTTGCCGCCACAATGGATGGCTGCTTTACCACCACTGTGTGAGTTCCCTTCCTGCCCGGCCCCCCCCCCTCCACATTGTGGGGAGGCTGCTTGGGTGGAATTTATGCCATTGGTTGGGCGTCATCATTTGGGCTTATGGGTAAAAGGCACATGCTACTGCTATTACCTAGGCTGGTGCTTCAGTGGGACTGGGTAAGGAACTATGTTGGGGGAGATGGTCAAATGTTAAACACCCCCCACCCCCCGCTTGCTGACCATGATTTGCAGTAGTGCTGCTCAAAATGTTCAGAAACATGCACATAATCATCTCACAATTCCAAGTGCTTCTTAACTATAGCATCATTGCAAGAGCTAACATAAGAAGCTAAGCCAGCAGAACATCTTCTATTCAGCCTGAGAAGAAAAAAGAAGGGGCAGGAAAAAGGTTTTTTAGATGATATTGGATTCTCTTATTTGAAACCCATGTACTAACTCACAGGACGTCCTGTGGGGTTAGCAGCCTGTTCCTGTAAAAGTGTGCTAGGGATGCAAATGAACCTTAGCTATGCGAAGCTGGCAAGAAAGATAACTATACTTCACTGACAGAGGGTTTGCCAAAGTTAAATCGAGGCTGCTTTTGCATTTTGATCCCCTTAGTTTCCAGTTCACCAACTGTGTGCATCTTTACCATCCCCCTGTATTTGCCCCAGTCCCCGGTTGTGTTGTCTGTTTTGATTAGCTAAGCTCTGATGAGAAGGGACTGTTCTCTTACATGTATCTGTTCAGCGCTGCATAGGCTTTGTAGCACCATACAAAATGATAAGTAGTAATACAAAATATTAAGAATTCGTTCAGGATTCTTTATTAATTTTGATAAATCCTAACAATTTTTTAATCTTATAAGAGAAGATGCACGGGAGAATAACACTGACAATCAGGATTGATTTCCCTCTGCTTGCCCCTCCCTTCATTCCCCAGTGACCATACAGCCACTGCTCAGTGGTAAACGTAGACCGTAGCTTTATCAATTAAAATAGCCTATAAACTGGATATAAAAGCACCTGATTCAAACACAACCTATCAAGCTGAAACCAGAAGCTGCTTACCATATTGCTAGCTAAGCAGCCCTGAAGCAAATCAGTCAACCTATGCCTCCCCAGTTACTGCATATGCCCTTCAAATCTCCCACCATATTATTTGCTGAAGTTGGCTTGTTTATTGTGCATTTGTCTGGTCCTTGTGTGGTACCTGCTAGCTGGTCTAACCCCAGGATAGCCTAAGAATTTGGGTTACCATCTGAATTAGTTTAGATACCCACCGGCCATGCCCCGATAGCTGCAATGAGCTGCCAAAGTTAACACTACATCATGCATTAAAGTCCCTGTACAATTCACTGGTGAGGCCTCATCTGGAGTATTGTGTTCAGTTTTGGAGACCGTACCTTACAAAGGATATAAGAAGACTTGAAATGGTTCAGAGGAAGGTGACCAAGATTATTTAGGTCCTGCACCAGAAGAAATATGGGAAAAAACTTGAAGACCTGCTATATGTGTACCCTAGAGGAGAGGAGAGACAGAGGAGATACGATACAGATGTTTAAATGCTTAAAGGGTATTAATGCAAAAACAAATATTTTTCAAAGATGAGGAAGCTGTAGAACTAGAGGACATGAAATGAAGTTACACGGAGGTAAGCTTAAAAGCAACACCACTAAATACTTTTTTATGGTAAGGGTGGTGGATGACTGAAATGCTCTCCTGAAGGAGGTGGTGGGAGCAAAAACAGTGATGGCATTCAGAAAGGCATGGGACAGATACACAGGATCACTACATAGCAAGAGAATGGAATAAAAAAAACCGTAAATAACTTTCAAGTAGAGAGGAGTAACCTTCCTGGAGCGGCTTGTAAAGCTCTGACACCTTAGTGGGCAAATTAGATGGACAATACTGGTCTTTATCTGCTGTCATTTACTATGCTACTATGTAACCAGGGCCAGCCGAAAGGTTTCTGCCACCCCAGACAGGAGCCCCAGTGGTGCCGCCTTCCCGCTATGCCAATCTGCCACTCTCCTGCTGCATTGGGCTGCCCCCTGCTATTGAAACTTTTTGTGTTATCTGCAAAAAGGCAGACTTTTCCATTCAATCCTTTTGCAATATCACTCACAAATACATTGAACAGAATCGGTCCCAGAACCAATTCCTGAGGCACGCCCTGCTCACCTTCCTTTCTTCTGAGTGAGTTTTGTTTACCACCGCCTTCTTTCGTCTGTCAGTCAACAAATTTCTGAGCTACCTTAGGATCTGTCCCCAGGCTGCTCAGTTTATTGATAAGCCTCCGATGAGGAACAGTATCAAAGGCTTTACTGAAATCTACATATATCATAACCATTGCATGCCCTTGATATATTTCTCTTGTCATCCAGTCAAAGAACTTAATTAAATTTGTTTGGCATGATCTTCCCCTGGTAAAACCATGTTGCCTTGGATCATACAATCCATTGGTTTCCAGAAAGTCCACTATTCTTTCTTTCAAGAGCACCTCCATTACTTTTCCCACCACTGAAGTAAGGCTTACTGGCCTATAGTTTGTCACCTCTTCTCTATTTCCACTTTTGTGAAGAGGTACCACATCAGCCCTTCTCCAGTCCTATGGAACCTCTCCCATCTCCACTTTGACTTTTAAGAATGAATATGGTCATGGCCTAATTATTTTCAGATACGTTACAGCCTTATATTCTGCCCCATGTGCTATGGTCTGAACATAAGGTATTGCTTTAGTAGTCCTCATATGATGAAGTAAGAATGATGGTAAGGGAGACACAGGCCTTCTTCTGTGCAGCCCCTTTTTTCTGAAACAAGCTCCTAGTGAAATCCATTTGTGCTGGGAATATTTGATTTTAGATGTTTTTTTTAGAAATTGTTATATACTGGCGGTTCTAAACTTGTGTGTCGTGATACATTAGTGTGTGACAAAGCACCAGGAGGTATATCGCAGGTCCAGCACAAGCAGGGCAGTTGTTCCAAGGAAGCAGTTGCGGCAAGAAGTGCAGCAGCACAATAAAGCCCAGTGGCAGTTGATGCAGCAGTACAAGCTGTAGCATTCTTTTTTAATTTGTTCAAAATTGTGCTCCTTCCCCGGGTTGCAACAGCATGAGCAACTTATTATGATTTTATGTCCTTATCATCCCTCCAGTCCAGTCCAGTCCAGACGAGTGGGTTATGCACGCCTACCAGCAGATGGAGACTGAGAATGATTGGCTTGAATTCTTCTGATGTCATGATATAAGAGGACCTAGGCAGCCTCACTCTTGCCAATATTTCTCAGTCTTCAGCAGATGGTGGACGTCTTAACCTGTGCAGTCTGGTACTGTTTGAAGGAGCTACTGTATGTGGCTTTTATTTTGAGAAGGCTCAGAAGGATAGGTTTTTGGTGGTTGGCACCGCTGAGCACAGAGCTTACCATTCATTACAGTGATTGTATCAATTGCTTTGTGTCCAATTTGTCCTGAGAGTATTGTATTCTTCGAAGTTCCATTACCCCTGACAAAGGCTCCCACCAGCCGAAACATATCCTGTGTAGGGAAAGACTTCTGGGCAAACTAATAAAATCTTTTGCAATCCATTCCACGGTGTGGTTCATTGCCCTGCTCCTGTGCATTCTGTCAAGCCCATTCCACCAGGGTAGGAATGGCAGGGATTTTACAAAAAAAACCCAAGGGGATTCCGTCCCATCTTAGATCTGAGGAATCTGTACAAGAGAAGTTCTGCATGGCTTTCCTTGGTAACCTGCTCCCTTTTTTTCAAAAGGAAAATTGGCTAAGTTCTTTAAACCTTAAGGAAGCATACACCCATATTCAGATACATCTATGTCACAGAAAGTATCTGTGATTTGTCTTAGGGGAACAGTTCTGTCAGTATTGCATTTTGCCTTTTGGTTTCACATGTGCTCCTCATGTATTTACAAAATGGCTCATGGTAGTGACAGCATATCTACGCAAACTGGTCTTGCAAGTATTCTTCTATTTGGATGACTGGCTGATCAAGAATACCACTCAGAAAGGGGTATAGCGATCTGTAAGCATTACAATCCAGGGATTAGAATTAATAGGGTTTATCATCAACTATTCCAAGTCTTACTTGACCAGGCCAACTTGATTAGAAGTCACTGGAGCTCTGCTAGACATAACTCAGGTAAAGGCCCTCCTTCCTCAAAAGATGCACCTGCCTGATGGTGACAGTAGAGGATGTAAAGCAGAGTTAGCAGACAGCAGCAAGAAACACATTGAGAATGTTGGACCACATGACCTCAACGGTACATATAATTCCTTTGGCACATATCAAGATGAGACAAGATCAGCAGATCTTAAGTACAGAATGGAGACAATCCATTCACAAGCTCAACGATGTCATGTTTCACTACTCACTTCTGGGACAATCCTGGTGGCTGGTTCCTTCAAATTTGACTGAAGGCTTACCCTTCCAAACACCTCCATACCAAATATTATTTAGGACAGCTGCATCCAAACTAGGCTAGGGGGCCCTTGTGGATGGATTTCACACCAGGGTCGCTGGTCTTCCCAGGACAGTCTCCTTCAGATGAACTTAATGGAATAAAGAACACTGTTGAACACTTTAAGGGCTTTCAGAGATCTGCTAGCCGATGAAATTGTGAGACTGATAACCAAGTTGTGATGCACTACATCAACAAGTAGGGAAAAACAAGGGCCTTCCTCCTTTGTTGGGAGACAATAAGAATATGGAACTTTGTAGTCCACTCCGAGGTCCAGGGTGGCCCAAGGGGGGTGCGGGGCCATGTGCGGAGACTTGGTGCGGGGCCTCATTTGCATAAGTGGTCTTATTTGCATAAATATTTGCATAATGTTACCATTCACTAACTTTTAGTAAACATGTCTCTTAATGAGTGTATGGATAAAGAAAGACTAAAAGATTTCTACATTACTATAATCCAGTGCCAACCGCCAGGCACATTAGGAACTACTACAAACGCTGCCCATTTAGAACCCATAGCAAACCCGCCATATCCTGACAGCATTACCAGGACTCACAAAGCACCATACCCTACCTATCAAAAGGCAACACTGCAAATATTAAACCAATACATTTCAGAGAATACTGGGGAAAGAGAACAAGTGGCAACGTCAAATAGGAATTACATAAACAGAATACCTCAGCTCAGTTACACATGCAGAACATAGACCATCACCAAACAAGGAATCACAATTTAGAAACAGGAAGGCAATAATTAAACTGGGAACCCCAAAAGCCAAACTTGGAATGTACAACAACACTGTAGAAATAAAACTATAAATTAATTTCCTCTTGTACCAAACAAAGCGCAGATGTTAATGATGCACATTTCCCAGAGCTGACATATTCCAGTTAATAAATTCAAAATAAAGAGATATCTTTCTACCTTTTGTGCATTTTTTTTTCAGTTGCAATTGGTCCAGCCACTTTCTTCTGGTTTCTTCATGTTTTCTGCTAACTCTCCATCGTCTGCTGTCCATTTGTCCTTTCTTCTCTCTTCTATTTTTTTCCATTCTCTCTCTCTCTACATCTGCTTTAACATACTAATCTTTCTCCTTTTGCTCTTTCCTCATTCCTATTTCATCCACACAAATTTTACCCCTCCATCCTCAATCCCCAATTACTCTCCAAATACCTGGCCAATTGTAGATTTTTCATCCCTCCTACACAAAATATTTTTCCCCTCTCCATTTTAATCTCCCAGCCCCATCCCATTCTAATCCTCCCCCAACATCAGCTCCCTTCTAGTTCCAGTCTCACCCAGCATCCATTCCCTTCTAGTTCCTGCATCAGCCCATTTCCAGTCCTAGCCCCCCATCAGCCCATTTCCAGTCCTAGCTCCCCCATCCATTTCCAGTCCAAGTCCCTTCATCAGCTCATTTCCAATCCTAGCCCCCCCATCAGCCCATTTCTAGTCATTTCCTAGCCCCACCATCAGCCCATGTCAAATCATAGCTCCCCTCCACTCAGCCCAATTCCAGTCCAAGCCCCCCCATGAGCCTACTTCCAGTTCTAGCCCCTCCATGAGTCCATTTCAATTCAAGCCCCCACCACAGCCCATTTCCAATCTTAGCTCCCCCCAACAGCCCATTTCCAGTCCTATCCTAGCTGTTCCATCAGCCCATTTTCAGTCCTAGCTCCCTTCCCTCACAGCCCATTTCCATTCCAAGCCCCCTCCCCATCAGCTATTTGCAGTTCAAGCCTCCCCTTCCACTCAGCCCATTTCCAGTCCTAGCAACCCCCCAACCCATTACCAGTCCTAGCCCCCCGTCAATCAACTTCCAGTCCTAACCCCCATCACCCCATTTTCAGTTTAAGCCCCCCCTATAACCCATTACCAGTCCTAACCCCCCATCAGCCCATTTCCAGTCAGCCCCCCATAGCCCATTGCCAGTCCTAAACCCCCCCTATCAGCCCACAGCCCATTACCAGTCCTAACCACATCAGCCCACCTCAAGTCCTAACCCCTCCCATCAGCCCATTTCCTGTCCTAGCCCCCCATAACCCATTATCAGTCCTACCCCCCCCATCAGCCCACTTCCAGTCTTAACCCCCCCCATAGCCCATTACCAGTCCTAACCCCCCCCCATCAGCCCACTACCAGTCTTAACCCCCCCCATAGCCCATTGCCAGCCCTCATCAGCCCACAGCCCATTGCCAGTCTTAACCCCCCATAGCCCATTGCCAGTCTTAACCCCCCATAGCCCATGGCCAGTATTAACCCCCCCCCCGCCCATTGCCAGTCTTAACCCCCCCTCCCTAGCCCATTGCCAGTCTTAACCCCCCTCCCTCCCTAGCCCATTGCCAGTCTTAACCCCCCCTCCCTCCCTAGCCCATTGCCAGCCTTAACACCCCCCCTAGCCCATTGCCAGTCTTAACCCCCTCCCTCCCTAGCCCATTGCCAGTCTTAACACTCCCCCTCCCTAGCCCATTGCCAGTCTTAACCCCCCTCCCTCCCTAGCCCATTGCCAGTCTTAACACCCCCCACCCTAGCCCAATGCCAGTCTTAACCCCCTCCCTCCCTAGCCCATTGCCAGTCTTAACACCCCCCTCCCTAGCCCATTGCCAGTCTTAACACCCCTCCCTCCCTCCCTCCCTAGCCCATTGCCAGTCTTAACCCCCCTCCCTCCCTCCCTAGCCCATTGCCAGTCTTAACCCCCCTCCCTCCCTAGCCCATTGCCAGTCTTAACCCCCCATAGCCCATTGCCAGTCTTAACCCCCCCCTCCCTAGCCCATTGCCAGTCTTAACCCCCCTCCCTCCCTAGCCCATTGCCAGTCTTAACACCCCCCCTCCCTAGCCCATTGCCAGTCTTAACCCCCCCTCCCTAGCCCATTGCCAGTCTTAACCCCCCTCCCTAGACCATTGCCAGTCTTAACACCCCCCTCCCTAGCCCATTGCCAGTCTTAACCCCCCTCCCTCCCTAGCCCATTGCCAGTCTTAACCCCCCCTCCCTAGCCCATTGCCAGTCTTAACCCCCCCTCCCTCCCTAGCCCATTGCCAGTCTTAACCCCCCCCTCCCTAGCCCATTGCCAGTCTTAATCCCCCCTCCCTAGCCCATGGCCAGTCTTAACCCACCCTCCCTCGCCCATAGCCATTCTTCAGACCCCCACCCTCCCTAGCCCATTGCCAGTCTTAACACCCCCCCTCCCTAGCCCATTGCCAGTCTTAACCCCCCTCCCTCCCTAGCCCATTGCCAGTCTTAACCCCCCTCCCTCCCTCCCTCGCCCATTGACAGTCCTAACCGCCCCCCCTCGGCTCATGGCAATTTAAAAAAAAAAAAAAAAAAGCTGGCCGCTGCCGCGGCGGCGGCATGGAGTGTCCCGCGGGGCTCCCTCTGCCCGACGGAACTCTCCCGGCGCGGCTGAGCCCCTCTCTGCCGGCTTGCAGATACGCGACGGGAGAGAGTCTCCCTCGCGTCTCTGTTAAGCCCGCAGGGGCAGATGGGAAATTTCCCATCAGCCCCTGCTTCCCATCAGCCCTGCGGGCTTAACAGAGACGGGAGGGAGACTCTCTCCCTTCGCGTATCTGCAAGCCGGCAGAGAGGGGCTCAGCCGCGCCGGGAGAGTTCCGCCGGGCAGAGGGAGCCCCGCGGGACACTCCATGCCGCCGCGGCACCAGCGGCCAGCTTTTTTTTTTTTTTTTTTAATTCAATTAAGAAAAAGCAGAATGTTCTTTGCGCGGGGCCCCCCGAAATGCGGGGCCCTGTGCAAAAAACATTCTTGCTCAATGGACGGGCCGGCCCTGTTCCCGTCTAGACTATTGTAATCTACTCCTTGCTGGTCTCCCTCTGAATCATCTCTCTCCCCTTCAATCTGTTCAACACTCTGCTGCGTAGCTAATCTTCTGCCAGCCTCATCATGCTCATATTACCCCTCTTCTCAAGTCACTTCATTGGCGCCCTATCTATTTCCTCATCGAGTTCAAACTTGTCCTGCTGACCTATAAGTGCATTCACTCTGCAGCTCCTCACTACCTTTCCTCTCTTATCTCTCCCTACATCCCTCCTCGGGAACTCCGCTCTTCTGGCAAATCACTTTTATCGGTGCCCTTCTTTTCTATTGCTAACTCCAGACTTCGCTCCTTTCACCTTGCTGCTCCATATGCCTGGAACAAACTACCTGAGTCTGTACGTCAGGTGCCTTCCCTGGCCCTTTTCAAGTCCAGGCTGAAAACTCGTCTCTTCGCTGCCGCTTTTGGATCTGGACTCACCTGATCTTTGTGTTTCTTTACCATTCCCCCTAGATGTATCCCATGTCTACAACTACTGTGTTAACTGTCTTGACTAGATTGTAAGCTCTGATGAGCAGGGAGAGTCTTTTTCATGTGTCTGTGCAGTGCTGCGTATGTCTTGTAGCGCTATACAAATGTTCAATAGTAGCAGTAGTAGACTTTCCAATCCAGTAATCTGGCTGGTGAGGACGATGTCCTGGCGGACAAACTGAGTCATGTCTTGCAACCTCATGAGTGGACCCTGCACAGAGGTCTTGTGAAAAACATCAAGAACGCCTTTCAAGAGTGGGAAATCCCCTCAATAAATCTGTTTGTCACTCTGCAGAACAAACAAATGCATCAGTTTTGGTTCAGGGTAGGGATGCATGGCAAACTAGCATCAGATACCTTTCTTCTTGATTGGGAGGAATATCTTCTGTACACATATCCTCCCATGCATCTGGCAGTGAAAACTCTTCTGAAACGCAAATAAGACAAGGGCAAGATAATTCTAATAGCCCCTTATGGCCCAGACAGCTTTGGTTTCCTATTCTCCTAGTTCTCACTGTAAGGAAACTAATCCGTCTGGGCAATTTTCCAAACCTGATTTCACAGAACCAGGGGATACTGTTGCATCCCAATATCCAGTCCCTAATCCTCCCAGCATGGATGTTGAGATGCTAACCCTGTATTCCTTAGGTCCGCTTGTTGGAATTGCTGATGTCCTCTTTACTTCCAAAAGAAATTCCACGTGGAGGTCGTATGCTTTCAATTAGAAGAGGTTTGCCATCTGATGTGAGGGAAAGGCCATAGATCCCTTTTTGTGTCCCACACAAAAACTGTTTGAATACCTTATATATCTATCAGAGTCTGGTTTGAAGAGCAATTCTGTAAGGGTTCATCTCATTCCAACTGACTATCACCACGAGGTAGAAGAGTATGCCATCTCTCTACAGCTATTAGCTGTTCACATTATGTGTGGTTTGCTTCTTTCTAATCCTCTTCTCAAGCCGCCTGCTGTATCTTGGGACCTCAATGTGGTACTAACATGGCTGAAGAAAACTCCTTTCAAGCCGCTAGATACCTGGATGTTCCCATGCTGGGGACATCTATATACTGTAATGAGGAAGATCTGTCCCTTGCCTTGAAAACACAGGAATCTGTTAGATTCAGATCAGATTCTGACAGGCAGGCAAGCCACATGATCCCTAGTTGCCAGGAGCAACGTAAACAGACCCAGACACGAGGTCTACAGCCCCGCCCAACTAGCAAACATTTCCCAGCTCTTGATTCAAATAGCTTTCACCTGAGCAGGGGAACGCCTTATCAGCAGTATAAGAAGTACTCAGAACAGTTAGAGAAGGCAGAACGGCAAGGAGGTTCAGCAGAACTGCAAGGAGGTTCAGCAGAACTGCAGGCAGAGCTGCAAGGAGGTTCAGAAGAACTGCAGCAAGACTCACAGGGAGGACGTCATAGAGCTGTTAGGAAAGCCCATGATAAAGTCCACGAGAGAGCCTGTGAGAATTCCACTTCAAGTTGGAGGAACAGGAAAGAACCAAGGGAGAGATTCAGAGGAGAAATCAGCTGTGAGAATCAGTTACCTGTGACGCAGTTTGATTCTCAGAAGCTACATGCTGTGCAGAGTGAAAGGCAGGAAGAGAGAGAGAGAAACCGTATGTATCTGAAGAGTGTGACCTTTGGGAACAGTTGCAAGCCCTAGAGAGGGAGAAATACTGTGTGGAGGATATCTGTATGTCTGAAGGGGAAGAATTTAAAGAAACCAAACCCCGAAGGAAACTTCCCAGAGAAAAATCCTTCCATAGCAGAGCAGAGCAGTTCCACTGTCCACAACCAAGTACAAAAGGTAGGACACAAAGAGGCTTTAGAGGGAAAAGCTATTCTAAGAAGTGTGTCTCTCCTCTCTTCTACTCTGAGCTAGATGGTAGCAGTTTGCCTTACTTTGGAGAGGGTGTGTCAGATGAGCCTGGTGAGGACACGGCACTGAAAACTCTACAAACATATTGTTATAAGGAAGATGTTTGTCCAGATAAACACAGCCTGAACCAATGCTAACAGATACTGCTAGTGAATTGTCTATTGATGAAGCAATGGATTGTACATTAATAATTTCGGATAAAATCTCTTCTTTGTGCTGAAGCCAGAGTTAAAGCACTGTTTAAAAGAAGCTGTGAAAAGCACAGAAGTAACGTATAAGACAAGGAACTGTATGCTGAATAATATAGTTGTCTGTGATTCTAAGAAGCAAGAAGCTGTATTCAATTTCTTCTATTTACCTGCCAGAGTGTATGGCTTTTGTCCTTATGTTTGTATTATTATCCTTTTGAAAATCCAACCCCGGGAGGGGAATAAATCCTCATTTGAATACCTGACCCATTCGTGTCACAACTACTCCTTTCTACGAAGAGGGTCATCTGGCATTCTAGCTGCCCGCCTAGGCCACAGTCTAGTCTAAGCCGTGACATAATTGGCGTAGTTGGCAGGATTTAAAAAAAAATACTACAAAGGACATTCTTTAGAAGAGGATACAACTTGCTGCACAGCAAAAGCAAAGTTCAGCAATCCTGAAAAAGGAAAAAAAAAGAAAACCTGTTTTGGATTACCAGCAGCTGGATTCCTAGTGACTGGATTTCCATTATCCTGACCTGGAAGGAGGCGAGAAAAGACCTTTCTCGACGCAAGATCCTGCACCATGCTAAGGTACTAGTAGGTGGGCATGGGTAGCTAGGATCAGTGAGAAAGGAAAGGAATTGTACCACAAGAGGCAGGCAAGAAAAGAAAATCTGTGCCGCACTTGGTGGGCCCTGTTTTTTTTTCTCTCTACAGGTACATTTCAACGCCGGAGATGGATCCCCAGGAAATCAAGGATTGGATGGAAGCACAGTGGAAAGCCCAGAGTGAACTGGCAAGGCTTATGCAGGAACGGACTATGGCAGCGCTAGCCGCTCAGCAACAACCGCTCCTGGAGCTTGTCGCAGCTCTGGTGAAGAAGATGCATGCAGCTGAGGAAGCTGATACTACAATACCCCAGGGGGTAGGACTGCAAAATTGCAGTGCATTAACACTGGGACAATTGAGAAGTCATGATAATTTTGATGATTTTTCTGACGCTTTCGAGCGAATCGCAGTGGCAGCTAAATGGCCGTTAGACCAGTGGGCCGTTAGGTTCGCAATGTCTCTATCTGGAGAGGCATTAGCGGCCTACAAGGCAGTGCCCGCAGATCTAGCATTCAGTTACCCAAGCATAAAACTTGCTGTAAGGGATAGATTGGGATTAACTCCACTCCATTACAGGCATCTTTTTAGAGAGGCAAAACCTATGCCCAAAGAAATGCCTAAAGCACTGATGCAAAGGTTGAAGGGACGGGCAACAAAAATGGCTTGCTCCTGAAAAAGCAACAGTAGAGTCATTAATGGATGCTGTTCTTTTAGAGCAATATTTTGAAGCCGTGCCTCCAGAAATTAAGGCTTTCTTAATGCTACAAAAATGCAACTCCACTGACCTCACCGAATGCTATTTTGAGGCAGAGTTAGCCGGGACTTCCAGGGGTAATGTTTTAAAAGTAGCAGGCATGGAGAAAATGTGGAAGTTAAGGAAGACCTATAATTCTGAGATACCTAATGAAAATGTGGTAAAGCTTGTTTCCCTAAAATGTTTTCAGTGTGGTAAAAGTGGACATATACGCCGAGAATGTAGAGAGCATACTGCCCTTGTGTCGGGAGGAGAGAGACACACTGGGAAGGATTTTTGCTCAAGGTAAGGGTGGAGGGTGTAGAAGCTTTGGCGCTCCTCGACTCCGGAGCAGAACAAAGTATGGTCTCCCAGCAGATGTGGCAGGCCATTCAGGCCCATAACCCATCCGTCCTATGCAAAACAGGCCAGAATGTAAGAGTGAAATGTGTGCATGGGTCCTCATCATATCACCCATTGTATAGTGTATATGTGGAAGGATTAGGCACTAGTGAAGAAGTACCAGTAGCAGTAATCCCAAACCTCCCAAGAGATATTGTTTTAGGGAGAGATTAGCCTCTCTTTCGCAAAGGCCTCAAGAAAGGTTTAAATGAAAGAATGGGCTTGGTTTCCACCAGATCCCAGGCTAAGGCCTTAGGGGCAGGGACAAGTTCGCTAGCTAATTCAGAGGAAACACCTGAGGATAGGGAAGAGTCCCCAGAAAGGGAGAATAGTTTAGAAAGGGAACCCTCAGGTATACTTCCCTCTCATGAGGAATTGATCAACCTTCCCACAAAAAGTAGGAAGAATAGGGCCAAAAGACGCCGGGAAAGAAGACATTAGGTCTCAAGGGAGGGCAGACCTAGAAGCCGGGGAGGGGTTACCCTGGGTACCGGCCGAGCTTGTGCAAAAGTTCCCTTCTTTCCCAAAGGAGCAGCAAGGTGATCCGGCTTTGAAAAGAGCATTCGAATATGCTCAAGAAGCAAGGACAATTTTACCTAGGTTCTTCTTAGAAGGAGAACTATTATACAGGGAAAGTGCTGACCCACATACAGGCACTGTATGAAAGCAGTTAGTGGTGCCCACTACTTTTAAGTCTGTAGTTATGAAATTGGCACACGACCATCCCGTAGGCAGTCACAAAGGTGTCCAGGGGACAATAGATCAAATTTTGGCCCGCTTTTATTGGCCGGGAGTGTTTAAGGAAACAGCCCGGTACTGTGAATCTTGTCCCGCTTGCCAAAGGGTCACTGCAGCCAAACCAAAGCCTGTACCGATGGTTTCACCACCCACCATTGCTACTCCAGTACGTCGGCTAGCAATGGATATCGTAGGACCCTTACTTAGGACGCCAAGGGGTTTTCAGTATATTTTAGTGATCATGGACCATGTGACTAGATTTCCGTGGGCTATACCCCTACGTAACATTTCGGAGAAAACCATATCCCTAGAGCTTATAAAATTCTTTTGTGAGATTGGGTTTCCCCAGGAGGTTTTGACAGACCAGAGGAGTAACTTCACCTCAAAACACTTGGCCATGCTTTGGGATGCTTTTGGGGTACGGCATATCCGCACCTCGGCATATCATCCCCAGTCGAACGGACTGGTGGAAAGAATGAATCAGTCGATAAAACAGATGTTAAGGCGTAGCCTAGAAGGGAACATGACTGAATGGGATACCGTACTTCCATTCGTTCTTTACGCGTGCCGAGAACGCGTACAAGCGTCCTGGGGGGCATCCCCATATGAACTTTTATTTGGTCGGGCTCCGAGGGGGATTTTAGATATCCTAAGGGAGCAATGGGTCGCACCAGATCAGACAGAGGTAGGGGTACCCCAATTTCTAAAGGATCTCAGAAACCGTTTAGAACGGACGTCCCAAGTATCCATGGACAATCTGCAGACTAGCCAGTGCCGGCAGAAAAAGTACTATGACCAGGGGACAAAAACAAGGCATCTAGAGATAGGTGATAAAGTTTTAATTTTAGTAGCGGATGCCGGTCCAAAATTTGAAGCCAGGTGGAAAGGCCCGGGCACAATAGTGGAAAAGGTAGGTCCCATCTCCTACAGGGTAGAAAACGAGAAGGGCCGCCGCCAAGTATACCACCTCAATTTGCTTAAACCTTGGCAGGAGAGGTCGGCAACAGTGAGGTTAGTCTATGTAGAGAACCGAGTACATGATCCAAGTAAGATTACGTGCCGTCCGACGAGGGCGTCAGCAGCCCGTAATATCTTAAGGGGGGGATATGTAATGAGGAAGATCTGTCCCTTGCCTTGAAAACACAGGAATCTGTTAGATTCAGATCAGATTCTGACAGGCAGGCAAGCCACATGATCCCTAGTTGCCAGGAGCAACGTAAACAGACCCAGACATGAGGTCTACAGCCCCGCCCAACTAGCAAACATTTCCCAGCTCTTGATTCAAATAGCTTTCACCTGAGCAGGGGAACACCTTATCAGCAGTATAAGAACTACTCAGAACAGTTAGAGAAGGCAGAACGGCAAGGAGGTTCAGCAGAACTGCAGGCAGAGCTGCAAGGAGGTTCAGAAGAACTGCAGCAAGACTCACAGGGAGGACGTCATAGAGCTGTTAGGAAAGCCCATGATAGAGTCCACGAGAGAGCCTGTGAGAATTCCACTTCAAGTTGGAGGAACAGGAAAGAACCAAGGGAGAGATTCAGAGGAGAAATCAGCTGTGAGAATCAGTTACCTGTGACGCAGTTTGATTCTCAGAAGCTACATGCTGTGTAGAGTGAATGGCAGGAAGAGAGAGAGAAACCATATGTATCTGAAGAGTGTGACCTTTGGGAACAGTTGCAAGCCCTAGAGAGGGAGAAATACTGTGTGGAGGATATCTGTATGTCTGAAGGGGAAAAATTTAAAGAAACCAAACCCCGAAGGAAACTTCCCAGAGAAAAATCCTTCCATAGCAGAGCAGAGCAGTTCCACTGTCTACAACCAAGTACAAAAGGTAGGACACAAAGAGGCTTTAGAGGGAAAAGCTATTCTAAGAAGTGTGTCTCTCCTCTCTTCTACTCTGAGCTAGACGGTAGCAGTTTGCCTTACTTTGGAGAGGGTGTGTCAGATGAGCCTGGTGAGGACACGGCACTGAAAACTCTACAAACATATTGTTATAAGGAAGATGTTTGTCCAGATAAACACAGCCTGAACCAATGCTAACAGATACTGCTAGTGAATTGTCTATTGATGAAGCAATGGATTGTACATTAATAATTTCGGATAAAATCTCTTCTTTGTGCTGAAGCCAGAGTTAAAGCACTGTTTAAAAGAAGCTGTGAAAAGCACAGAAGTAACGTATAAGACAAGGAACTGTATGCTGAATAATATAGTTGTCTGTGATTCTAAGAAGCAAGAAGCTGTATTCAATTTCTTCTATTTACCTGCCAGAGTGTATGGCTTTTGTCCTTATGTTTGTATTATTATCCTTTTGAAAATCCAACCCCGGGAGGGGAATAAATCCTCATTTGAATACCTGACCCATTCGTGTCACAACTACTCCTTTCTACGAAGAGGGTCATCCGGCATTCTAGCTGCCCGCCTAGGCCACAGTCTAGTCTAAGCCGTGACAATACCCAGATTTCTAAAATGGCTCTGGGGATATCTCCATGATTTGAAAGTCTAGTCTAGACATTTTAGTAACCATCCTTGATTGGGATGAAGTACTAGAGGCTGTGTTTAGAACTGTACAAACACGGGACCTGAATCTAGCCATTAGGTGCCACCTTGGGATAAGCACAAGGCAAACATTTTCAGTTTGTTTTTAGTTTGGATGGCCTCTTTGGGCATCTCTTTTTGCTTGTTTCACATATTCATTTTATTAAGAAAAAATTGTTAAACTGCATAAAAACTTTTTACAGCATACTAGAAACATAGAAACATAGAAATATGATGACAGAAAAAGACCACATGGCCTATCTAGTCTGTCCTTCCATAACAACTACAACAGTCCCCTTTTTACCTTTATAGATCCTCTGTGTTTGTCCCATGCTTTTTTGAATTCAGTTACTGTCCTCATCTCTACCACCTCCAATGGGAGACTATTCCACGGATCCACTACTCTTTCCGTAAAGAAATATTTCTGCATATCACTCCTGAATCTATCTCCCTTCACCCTCATCCCATGTCCTCTCGTAGCAGAACTTGCTTTCAGTCGAAAGAGGCTCTCTCCCTGAACATTTATGCCATGGAGGAATTTAAACATCTCAATCATATCACCTCTATCCCGCCTTTCCTCTAAGGTGTACATATTGCTAGGTAACTGCTAGGTAACTACTAGGTACATATGACCTAGATTGGCCACTGTTGGAAACAGAATACTGGGCTTGATGGACCTTGGTCTGACCCAGTATGGCATATCTTATGTTCTTATATTAAGATCCTTCAGTCTGTCCTCATATGCTTTATACTGAAGACCACTAATCATTTTAGTAGCCACCCTCTGCACCGACTCCATCCTGTTCACATCCTTTTGAAGGTGCGGTCTCCAGAACTGCACACTATACGCCAAATGAGGTTGCACCAAAGACTTATACAGAGGCATTATCACCTCCTTTTTTCTGCTAGCCATTCCTCTCCGTATGCACCCAAGCATCCTTCTAGCTTTTGCTGTTGCCTTTTCTACCTGTTTAGCTACTTTAAGATCATCAAACACAATCACGCCTAGGTCCTGCTCTTCTTAGTGGACAAAAGTACTTCACCTCCTATACTGTATTGCTCCCTTGGATTGCTGCAGCCCAAATGCATGACCTTACATTTTTTAACATTAAATCCCAGCTGCCAAATTCTAGACCATTCTTCAAGCTTAGCTAGATCCCTCCTCATGTTATCTACCCCTTCCTGGGTGTCTACTCTATTGCAGATTTTGGTATCATCTGCAAAGAGGCAAACCTTACCTGAAAGCCCTTCCGCTATATCACTAACAAAGATGTTAAAAAGAATCGGACCAAGGACAGATCCCTGGGGCACACCACTGAAAACATCCTTCTCCTCAGAGTGAGCTCCATTAACTTGTACTCTTTGTCGCCTCCCACCAAACCAATTTCTAACCCAAGCAGTAACTTTAGGGTCCATCCCTAGGGTGCTCAGTTTGTTTATAAGTCGCCTGTGAGGAACAGTGTCAAAGGCTTTACTGAAATCTAAATACACCACATCTAGAGCTCTCCCTCGGTCCAACTCCCTGGTCACCCAGTCAAAGAAATCAATTAGATTTGTCTGACAAGACCTGCCTCTGGTGAATCCATGCTGCCTCGGATCCTGTAATATGCTGGACTCCAGAAACCTCACTATTTTCTCTTTCAGCAGCGTTTCCAATAATTTACTCACCACCAAAGTTAAACTAACCGGCATGTAGTTTTCAACCACATCCTTACTTCCGCTTTTGTGTAAAGGCACCACATGAGCCTCTCTCCAGTCCTTTGGCACCACTCCCGACTCCAACGAGGCATTGAAAAGATCAGTCAGTGGAGCTGCTAGAACGTCCCCAATATCCCTCAGTATTCTTGGATGTATCCCATCCGATCCCATCGCTTTGTCTACTTTAAGTTGAGATAGTTTCTCACGAACACAGTCTTTTGAAAATTGTTCAAGATGTCCTTTGCTTCTATTCCTATTTGTGGGTGTTTTCTGAGGTCCTGCTCCTGGTTCTTCATCTGTGAACACACAACAAAAATATTTGTTAAGCAATTCCGCTTTATCCTTATCAGCTTCTACATATTCCTCCTCTGCACCCTTGAGTCTGACAATACCACTCTTGCCCTTCCTCTTCTCACTAATATATCTGAAAAATGTCTTATCCCCCCATTTTATTGCATTGGCTATTTCCTCCTCCTTTTGAATCTTTGCCTTCTTGACTACTTTGCTAGCTTTTCTAAGATTTTCCAAATACAGATGCCTGTCTTCCTCTCTCTGTGATCTCTTGTATTTCATGAAGACCTCCCTCTTTTTCTTCACTTTTTCAGCTACTTCTTTCGAAAACCATAGCGGTCTCCTTTTCCTTTTACCTTTATTTACCATTTTAACAAAAAGGTTGGTTGCCCTTAAAATATCCCCTTTCAGTTTTTCCCACTGTTTTTCTACAACTCTCAGCTGTTCCCATCCAACTAATGACTCTCTGAGGTATTGGCCCATCTTCGCAAAGTTAGTCTTCCTAAAGTCTAAGATCCTCACCTTTGAATGGATTCTAACAGCCCTAGTCCTAATACTGAACCACACCGTCTGGTGATCACTGGATGCACAATGATCTCCCACTACAACATCAGAAACACTTTTACCATTGGTAAGCACCAAGTCCAGTATGGCCCCTTCACGTGTGGGGTCTGTTAACCAATTTCCAGAATAGTTCTCCTTGTAGAGAATCCAGGATCTCCTTACTTCTAGATGATACTGCAGCAGGAATGTGCCAATCAACATCTGGCATATTGAAATCTCCTATCAGAAGCACTTCCCCTTTCCTAGCAACGCTGCACATGTCTTCAATTAACTCTCTGTCCACCTCTTCCTCTTGTGAGGGAGGTCTGTATATCACACCAATGTAAATAGATTTCTCTTTCCCTCTTTCTAGTTTAACCCACAATACCTCCCCTCTCCCTTTTAAGCTCTGTAATTCCAAAGCTTTAATAGTAGTTTTTACATATAGTGCCACTCCTACTTCCCTACTTCCTACCCTGTCCTTTCTGAATAAAGTATAGCCAGGTATAGTTACATCCCAATCATGGTTTTCTGTGAACCATGTTTCTGTAACTGCCACTAAATCCAAGTCAGCCACTCCCACCAAAGCTTCAACATCAGGGATCTTATTTCCCATGCTACGGGCATTTATACACACTGCTTTCCATATGTTACCCCTGTTACCCATTTCCATAAAGTTATTTAATGTGTCACCTACCTAGGGGCTTTCTTCACCCATCCCCAACGAATCTAGTTTAAAGCCCTCTTCAGTAGATTAGCCAGTCTACTACTGAAGACGCATTGACCTTTCTTGGACAGATGGATGCCATCTCTGCTCTGCAACCCTTGGAACAGCATCCCATGGTCTAGGAAACCAAAACGCTCTCAATGACACCATCCACGCAGCCATGCATTCATCTCCAGGATGCGAGCCTCTCTGCCTTGGCCTTTACCCTCAACAGGGAGGATTGAAGAGAACACCACCTGTACACCTAACTGCTTCACCCTCTGTCCCAGAGCCATGAAGTCACTTTTGATATATTCTGAGGTATACCTGGCAGTAGCATTTGTTCCTATTTATTTTATTTTATTTTTCTATTACAGTTTCTTATATACCGCGCTATTTAGAATCAGCGCGGTTTACATCATAACAACAGGTTTTACATTGAACTGTCAGGTTTTACATTGAACAGGAGTACAAACTTGGATAACTGGGTTAACTATATACATAATCTATCTACACTGCAGTGTGAGGGCATTTCTAGATTGGGTCATTTCTTGGAGGGGATATCTAGTTCAGTTGCTGTCTGGGAAGTATTGGCAGAAAAGGTATGTTTTGAGAGCCTTCCTGAACTGATATAGATTGGTAATGGTTCTAATGTTGGGGGGTAGGGTGTTCCAGCATTTTGGGACATAAAAACTGAATGCCCTGTTTGTGGTGTTCGTGTTGGACTTTGTCGAAGCCTTTGGTATAGCTAGCAAGTTTACAGCTGATGTTCTTCTTGATCTGTTGGGATTAGAAACATTGGGTAATAGTCAGTGGGCTTGATGAGTCTCGGCAAACTCTCCGTAACATCTTGGATTTTGGCACCAGGCAGACAGCATACCACTCTGGACATCAAGTCTGGTCGGCAGATGGACGCCTCAGTACCCCTCAGAAGAGAGTCTCCAACCACCACTATTTATTATTTATTTTATTTATTTCCAGTCTCTTTTATACCGCGCTATTCGACATCAGTGCGGTTTACAATAAACATAGAACTACACATTTCCTTGGGTACTCTGTGCTTACAATGAACAGGTATTTAAACTTGGATAACAGGGGGTAACTATTTACAATCTTGCAACATGGTGGGGTTCACATCATTTTGTCTAGTCGTGGGAGTTTTGTGTTGTGCTGGTGGATGAGGCTGATATGTCATTGTCTATCTGATAGTACAGGAGGAAGAGGTGGTGCTTCAAGGCGTTCCTAAACTGGAATAGGTCAGGAATTGCACGGATGTTGGGAGGCAGACTATTCCAGCATCTGGGCGCACAGAATTGGAAGGCTCTGTTTGCTGTTGACTGGGTACATTGGGTTATTGATTTTGGGACTGTCAGTGTGTTGAGTGCTACTGATCTGTTAGTGGGCGTGGTCTGGATCAATTCAGAAAATGATGAAGATGAAAGCCCGTGAATAGCTTTGAATGTCAGCAATAGGATTTTGTATTTGAGTCTGCTATGAATCGGGAGCCAGTGGAGGTGCTTTAGTATGGGCGTGACATGGTCATTCCTGGATGCCCCATATAGGACCCTAGCTGCGGTGTTCATAGCAAGTTGCAATGGATTCAGAGTGGTCTGGGGGAGCCCATGTAAGATCACATTGGCATAATCAAAATGCGGTATGATCAGCGCCTGGTAAATTGTCCTAAAGTCTTCTGGTTCCAGCAAGGCTCGTAGGGGTCTGGAGGGATCGTATCTTGTGGTACACCGCCTTAACTATATTGCCTATGTGTGACTTCATATCCATCCTTTGGTCTAAAGTGACGCCGAGGTATCTGATCGTGGATTTGGTCAGGAGATCTGCCTCCTTGACTCTTAGAAATGGTGGTGTGGAGAAGTTTAGATTCCTTGTAATAAAGAGTACTTCTGTTTTTTGTGTTGGATCCTGAGGTTCCTTCTGGTCACTGATTCTGCAACTTTGGGGTACTTGAGCTCTGGTTCTTCCCTTTCCAGGGATGCTTTCACCTTCTCCACTTTCAGGGCTGCATAATCGTTCTTCAATTCAAGGGCTGGAGAAGTTGGATCAGTGATTTTGCAGGCCCTGGTGACTTGTGTCCAACCATCGACATTCTGTTGGTACCCATCTTCTCCTCTGCTGGAGAGCTTGGTTGCTGCAAGAAGCATCTCATCAATGTACTTCTCACTGTCTTGAATGCTCCTCAGCCTCGCCACCTCCTCTCTGAGTTCCTCCACTTGTTTCCTCAGAGCTTCAGCATGCAGGCACCCTGCACATGGAACCGGTCCTTCAACTGGCATTAGGACCTCTGTCTGGACCGAGGCAGAAGCTGTAATGGGGCAACAGCTTTAGCGATGCTATTTTTCCCAGACATTGTTATGTTCGTGGAGCTTAGGTATCTGTTAAAGCAAAAGAGAGACATCTACCAAGTACCAGCCGGTTTCCCAGCTGTCCTTTCAGAGAAAAAGCAGTTAAATCTCCTTAATTATATTCAAAATATGCTGGTCCAATTCTCTGTGCTTTGTCAAATGGGGAGGTGCCCTATAAAGCAAGACTACTCGCTAGGGGTGGGTGGGAGTCGGGGTGGGTAGGCAGGGAACTAACACCTGATTAGGTGTTAGCAGTTCCCAAAGCTGAGGAGGTTACTGGAGTTCAACCACCTACTGTGCTCAAGGAAAGTCCCACTAAAGCACCAAAATAAAGTAACCTTGCTTTCAAAATGTACAAAAAAAACCCTTTTAAGAGCTCCCAGTCAGAGAGCTAACAATTTAATATAATAAAACAAACCCTTAAATCCTTACTGTTGGTTGATCTGGAGAGCTCCTGTAGGAAAGCCTGAACAGGGCAGGGCACTGGAGCCTTTTATGCAGGCCCTCAGCTGCTCTCAGGTAATCAGGCCCACTAACTCCTGATTAGGTATTAGCACAGCATTACCTCAGCAGCAGAGTCATAAATAGCTCAACCAGAGCTCTGTGAACCTCTGTCTTGAAGGACTAGAAAAGGGGACTGTTACTTCTGGAGAGAAATCTGCAACTGTGAGTATATACTACTGGTAATTTTCTTATGATCTTATGAGCAGTTCCCAAAGCTGAGGAGGTAACTAGAGTTCAATCACCTACTGTGCTCAAGGAAAGTCCCACTAAAGCACCAAAACATAAGAACATAAGATATGCCATACTGGGTCAGACCAATGTCCATCAAGCCCAGTATCCTGTTTCCAACAGTGGCCAATCTAGGTCATACGTACCTAGCAGTTTCCCCAAAATGCACAGGTTCCGCAATGCTTGTACTGGGTCAAGCATTGATATCCTGGGTCCCTTCTTAATAATGGTTTATGGACCTTTCCTCCAGGAACTTGTCCAAACCTTTTTTAAACCCAGCTACACTAACAGCCTTTACTACATCCTCAGGTAACAAATTCCAGAGTTTGATTACACATTGAGTGAAAAAATATTTTCTTTTATTAGTGTTAAATAGTTTACCCTGTAGCTTCATTGCATGTCCCCTAGTCTTTCTATATTCTGATAACGTAAACAATCAATCTACGTTTACCCGTTCCACTCCGTTCATTAATTTATAGACTTCTATCATATCTCCCCTCAGCCGTCTCTTTTCCAGGTTAAAGAGCCCTAACCTTTTTAGCCTTTCTTCATAGGAGTATCCTTCCATCCCCTTTACCATTTTGGTGGCTCTTCTCTGAACCTTTTCTAATAACACTATATGCTTTTTAAGATACGGGACCAGAATTGCACACAATATTCAAGGGGCGGTCTTACCATGGAACGGTATAGAGGCATTATAATATCTTTTGTTTTATTTTCCATTCCTTTCCTTATGATACCTAGCATTCTATTTGCTCTCTTGGTTGCACACTGGGCCGAAGGTTTTAACATGTTATCCACCATGACGCCTAAATCTTTCCTGGGTGGTGGTTCCTAATGTGGAACCTTGCATCGTGTAACCATAGTTTGGGTTGTTCTTCCCTAGGTGCATAACTTTGCACTTGTCCACATTAAATTTCATCTGCCATTTTGATGCCCAGTCTTCCAATTTATCAAGATCCTCTTGCAATTTTCCACAATCCTCTTGGGTTTTAACAGCTTTAAATAGTTTTGTGTCATCTGCAAATTTGATAACCTCACTCGTTATTCCACTTTCCAGGTCATTTATGAATATGTCAAAAAGCAGCGGACCCAGCACAGATCCCTGCGGTACACCACTATTCACCTTTCTCCATTGGGAAAATTGGCCATTTAGCCTAACCCTCTGCTTTCTATCTTTTAGTCAAATCATTTTTATTGGTTTTCAACAACAGAGAACGCACAGTTATACGCTATAACAATTATACACTATAAGATTGAGTCATCAACCATCCTACGGTTCCAGCAGAATACAGCATATATCAGCACAATACCAGATGCAGTGACTGGGAGGGTTGCCAGTAAGTACAATAATAACAATATTAGCAATGAGGATAAGACCAATACAAAGAGTCGGAACATCAGTGGTCGTAACAAGGAATATAGCAATAACAAGAAACATAACAATAAAAGCCAGCGACACATTGAGTACTGTATAAAGATCAGTAGGCTTTTGTTCTAGTGTTGGGCAGATGATTTCCGACCCAGACAGTAGGCAAGAAACAGTAGACAACCCATCGTCCCAGGGAAAACCAGTGGATAGGCTCCAGGCTCGCTACTGCCCCAGCCAGCAGCCCCCCAACCTTACCGCCCCCTTCCCCAACTTAGCCCCTCCCCTAATCCACCCCCCCAAACCTCCCCTCCCTATCCATTATTCCCTTATCCATTATCCCCCCTCCTCCCCCTGCCTAGTGTGACACATCCGGAGAACTCCCCTCGAAACAAACGCCGAGACATCCACACTCTCCAGACCCCCATGACACACACAACCCTAGCAATCAAACCCCTCAGAACCCCGATCTCCTGGAATGGTAGATTGTTAGGGAATCCCCTGCCAAGTTTTGTCAAACTCCGCTTGTTTCTTGCCCCCCAAAAGCTGGGCTGTGCGTCGTTCACAACCTTGTAAGGAAAAGAGAGAATTCCTCCATTCCGCAATCCCCGGCGGTTTGTCCTCAATCCAATGTTTAAGAATACAGTGCTTCGCTACTAGAAAACCTCGATCATAGAGTCTAATATCACCAAGAGACATAGCGGCACTCAGGCCCCCCCCAGGAGCTCTGGGTCCCGGGCGTCCCCCAGCAGCGAGGGCCCCAAACAAGCACCATTCAAGCGAGAGCGCCTCTCCTACAGGCCGCCAGGCACGCAGGGCCGCATATACCACGTGCCAGAAGGGGGTAATGCGAGTACAGGTCCAGAAACGATGTAGCAGGGTTCCCCGGTGAGTCTGGCAAAGCTGACACATCTCTGACGAGAGCACTCCCATCCTCGCCGCCCAGACATTAGGTACATATGCCCGCCATAAGATCCTATACTGAAGTTCCTGAAAGCGAACCGCTTCAGAGATCGAACCCAGGCGTTGGAAAGCGTCCTGGAGGCTCTCGACATCCATCTGCACCACACCCTCCCGCTGCCATCTCCAAGCTAATATCACTAATGGGCTCCTGTCCCCCCCAGGATGCCACTCCTCCCGCAGGGACCCCAAAGTAACTCGCGGATCCTCCCGGGTTATGAAGTCCCACACCCCCGCAGGAAGAAGCTGCAAACCATGACTCTGTTGCAACGTTCGGACATAGTGCCGCGCCTGTAAATAAAAATAGAACGTAGAGGGAAGCAGCGAGTATTTCTCCCGTAAAGACTGAAAAGAGTCCAGCTCTCTCTGCGCTGGCATACACAATTGTCCTAGAAAGGTCAGACCCCCCAACCCCCAACTCAATGGGCCTCCAAGTCTCCCAGGCTCAAAGTCGCCATTACCACACAGGGGTAGACAACCCGTGGCGGACCAGGGCTCCCCCTTCCGCTGACACACAAATCTCCACGCTTGTCTCAGGGTGCCCAAGTAGTGCGACTCCCGCCAGAACCTTGGCAGGGCTTTACCTCTACTGTGCAGCAGAAAAGCCGCGTGATAGGGCTGCGACAGCGCTTGGACAAGGCCCTGCGGCAGAATAGTATCTCGTCCCAAGATCAGATCTCGCAGGGGGCCCAACAGGCTCAAGAAATTATAGTCTCTCAACGAGAAGAGGCCCAGCCCCCCTGCAGCTCTATTTCCCATGAGTACGGAGATCGGAATCCTGGCCCGCCTTCCTCTCCATAAGAATCGTCCCACTTGACTCTGAAAGAGCAGGACGTCACGGCGCAAGAGCCAGATAGGCAAATGGCGCAAGAGGTACATCCATCGGGGAACCTCCACCATCTGAAAAAGAGCAACTCTACCCATGAGCGAGAGCGGGAGGTCCTTCCAGCTTCTGAGCGTGTCAACGGTACGGCGCAGCATAGGTCTAATATTGACATCATACAAACGGGAGAGGCGATCTGGTATCTGTATCCCCAGGTAGCGAAAATGACCCTCCGCCCAACTCAGAGGGAACGAACCCTGCCAACCTGAGCGGGCACGGTTGCCGACATCCAAAGCCACAGACTTGCCCACATTAATCCGCAAACCAGAGAAAGAGCCAAACCGCCGAATCAACTCCAGAGCACATTCCAGCGATGCCTGCGGGTGAGACAAACACAGGAGCATATCATCAGCAAACGCACTGATCTTGATTCCGCCTCCAGGCCAGTCAATACCTCGAACTCCCGCGGCCCCTATGAGTGAGAGCAGAAGGGGTTCCAACTGTAAGACAAAAAGCAGAGGCGATAAGGGACACCCCTGCCGCGTCCCTCTCTGCAACACAAAAGGTGAAGAGAAGACACCCCCACTGGCTACGCATGCCAGAGGATCCGTATAGAGAGCCCGGATCCATGCCAGAAAGGCCCCGTCGAACCCAAACCTGGCCAATACCTCGAACATATATGGCCAGGACACTCTATCAAAGGCTTTTTCAGCGTCGAGGCTTACCAAGAGCAAAGGCTCCTGCAGAAATGAGCAACGCTCCATCCCTAGCAGCACTTTACTAATATTAGAAAAAGCAGTCCGTCCCTTCACAAAACCTGATTGGTGCGTACCTATCAACCGCGGCAAAATCTTCTGCAATCGGGACGCCAACACCGAGGCCACCAGCTTCATATCATAATTGATCAGAGAGATAGGGCGGTAAGAAGCCGGCTCCTCGGGATCCCTTCCCTCCTTACGGATGATAGTAATGGCTGCCGTTCGCATATCGCGCGGGTAGCTGCCTAACTCCTGAGCATCCTGGTACAAGGCCATCAAAGTAGGAGTCACTTGGGTCATCAAGATCTTATAAAATTCAGAGCCATAGCCATCTGGTCCAGGGGCTTTATGTGTCTTGCCGGCTTTGATTACCCGGTGAAGCTCCGCCTGGGTGATAGGCGCGTTGAGCTCGAGAAGCTCAGAGTCTGTCAACTGAGGGAGAGCAATCGCATTGAGGAAGTCCCGCTCCCAGACTCTATTCTCAGGCTCAGGGGTGTAAAGCTCCTGATAATACTGACTGAAAACCTGCACTATTTTCTCCAGCTCCGAGTGCCGAACTCCCTGTTTATCCTTGATACGAGCCACTCCCTGTACCCCTCCCCGGCGACTCACAAGACGCGCCAACAAACGTCCCGTACGGTCCCCGAACCGAAAAAGCTGGTGGCGATAATAATTCAACGACTGGACCGCCCTATCATGAAGTACCTCATTTAGAGCCCGTTGTAGCGCCAAATATTCCGTTAAGCGAGATGGCGTCCGCAGTGCAACCCGTTTGGCCTCCTGTAGCTGACGCGCTAGGTCTACAATCTGAGCATTGAGACGTTTCCTTTCCTTCGCCACGTAGGCTATAATGTGGCCCCTGAGGACCGCCTTTCCCGCCTCCCAAAACGTCGCCACACTAACCTCACCCGTATCATTAAGCGACAGGTATTCCTCCCAACGGCGAATAAGGTAGGCCCGAAACTCTTCTTTCTGCCAGAGATACCCCGGAAAAGACCAACGGGCCCCTCCCGCTGGTTTCACTCTCCAATCCAGAACCACTTTAGCGTGGTCAGATACCACTAGGGGATCGATCTCCATCCGAACCACTTTCCCGAGGTACTCACCCGAGATCAAAATGTAGTCAATCCTCGACCAAGTCTGATGGACTCTCGACAAATGTGTATAGTCTCTTTCCACCCCATGCAGGGTTCTCCACGAGTCAATCAAACCGCCCATGTTGCAGAGATAGCCCACTCCCTTGTTGCGCCAGTCTCCCCAGGAACCCCCAGCACCAGATCTGTCCAGGGTAGGATCGTGTGGGCAATTATAGTCGCCAGCCAAGATCAAAGGTATCTTTGGTGCCCCCAGGACTTTCCGTAAGAGACCCCGAAAAAATTGGTGATCATATGTATTGGGAGCGTAGATATTACCGAGAAACAACTCCTCTCCCTGAATTTTTACATGCAGAAAAAGAAAACGCCCCTGAACATCCACATCCTGACTAAGGACCTCCACCGTCAAACCCCGTTTCACTAAGATTGCTACCCCTCTCTTTTTGCCAATCGCAGAGGCTGCAAAAACTTGTCCTACCCAATCCTTTTTAAGTTTGGCATGCTCTAGAGCACTCAAGTGTGTTTCTTGTAAGAAAGCAATTTGTGTACGCCTCCTCTTAAGAGCCTGCAAAATCTTAGTCCGTTTAACCGGACTATTCTCACCTCCAACATTCCAGGAGACTATGCGGAGCTCATGACCCATGAATACTTGCCAATAAAGTCAAAAAGAACCATATCCAGCAACCACATCCACGTCTCAGGTCACCCAGCCTCAACCCAAGACACAGTTCAGTCAGCAGCCATGGCCACAGGCGTCGTCCCGGCCCCAGTTTCGAGAAAAGCCCCATGGAGACAGTCACACACCCCAAAGACTCCTCACTCTCAACACGCAACCCCCACAGGTCCCATCCTAATCCCACCCACCCCTCCCCTCCCCCCCATTCCGTCCCTCTCCCCTCTAAACCCAACTCATCAAGCATCCCCACACTTCAACCCTACACGCTCCCCACCTACCCTACTTACCCGTAAAACCCCACCAACCCTCTCCCCCCTCCAATATACACACTCAAACAATGCAACCCTCAGTTACTGCACTGAGGCTAAGACCCCATTACGATGCTGCAGGGCTGCCTCGATCCCCCAACTGAACCCCCCCCTCCCCCCAGCATTGAACAGATAGACAAAAAGAAACATAAATAGGGAAGAGCCCACTAAGCAGACAGTCAGGCTGTTATCTGTAACTATTAGCAAGAGAGCCAAAGAGCTAAAGGGACAGGCCACCCACAAACCAGAAGCACAGTACTCCAGCAGCAATGAATTCGCCAAAGTAACCCACAGAGGTCTCGCTATATTATGAAACTGCGTGGGTAGAGTATCCACCACCGCGGCCCAGCGACACTCGCAGGCAGCCGCGGAGCCACACACCCCCCTGAGCAGATATCTGCCCCGGCCCAAGGGCCAAGGCAGCTTCGCCCTAAGGAAGAGCATACAGCAGGACCCTCGCTCGAGACCACCCCAAAGCGACGCTGCAAGCGTGGGCGCATTGGTAAACGCTAGAACTTACATGGCAACGGGGAAGGCAAAAACAAGAGCAACCGTGAGTCCCTAAAGTCCCCAGTGTGCACGGCTTCAAAAGCAGCGGGTTCCGTGCCTCCCACCCAGATCAAGTATAGGCGCTAGCGCATAGGGAGAAGGAGAAGGAGATCACGGCTCCAATCCCGTCCCAAGCAGTAAAATAAAATATAAACCCCAAGCCGCTACTGCGCGGACATGGGGGGGGGGGGAAACCCACCAGCAGCCAAACGGCAAGACAGAGCATTCAGAATCCCTCACAGAGGAGAGGAACACAATGTGAAAGCACATAATGTAAAAGGACATAGGAGGCCAGACCGGTCCTGCCCAGCCCACCAAGGAAACACTCCTCGGCTAGCTTAACCTGGTGGGCTAACATAGCAGGTCCCCCCCTCCCCCACCCAGATCCGGGCCTCCAGCCTCCTATCTCAAGCAGGTACCCATGTCCAGTTGTTAACAGGCTCAAAGCAGGCTCAGTTGATTGTAGTCTCATATAGCGGCCCCCGACTAAGGGCCCGGGGGGCGACAGAGCTTCCCAAGTCTCAACACGCCTGCTTCGCCGAGCTCTACCAAGCTCGATATCGAGTCCCCCTCCCCACCAGGATATGAACTAGGTAAGAAGCAGAGTACCAAATGGATCATGCACAGCACCGCTGCTAAACAAACTCAGGGCCCGCTCTCCACAGGATTCGGCGAGGGAAGTTCCAAAAACTGCCGCGCCGACCGCACATTCTCAAAGGTCCGGTTTTACCCATTGAGGGAGACTCGGAGTACAGCAGGGTAAGCCAGAGTAAACCTCATCTTACGGTTGAACAGCTCCGTACAGAGTGAAGAGAATTCCCTGCGCTTGGCGGCAACCGCCACAGAGTAGTCCTGAAAGATGAGGATCTTTTTATTGTGGAGAGTGAGCCCGCCCTTCCTCCGGTATGCCTGGAGAATCCGCCATTTGTGCTGAAAATTAAGCACCCGGATAATCACCACCCGGGGCCGATCGGCTTGATCTCTCCGGGCCCCCAACCGGTGCGCCCGTTCAATCCGGAAGGAGCCCTGGAGCTCCGGTAGCTCGAGTGCCTCGGGCAGCCAGGATTCCAAGAAGGCTAACAGCTCTTGATCAGACCGGTCTTCCCCGAGGCCCACAAGCCTCAGATTATTCCGGCGGGAGCGATTCTCCAGGTCTTCCAACTTTTGCTGTGCCTCAAGGAGGAGTTTCTTGTGGGCCTCAAGCTCCCCATCACGTCGGGCCTCCCCTCCTCCACCGCCGCCACACGGTGCTCGAGCTCCTCCACTCGTCTGCCAAACTCGGTCATGGATTCCTCCATCCCCTCCAGCTTCTGCATCAGGCGGTCAAATTTCGGGTCAAGGAGCCGCACTACCTCCCGCGCCAGCTCCTCCGACGCTGAGTCAGCGCTCTCTGCACCAGGTGAGGCAGGCTGTCTCGTGGCCGCAGCCGCAGGCCCCGTTTTCGGCACTCTCTCCCACTCTTTCCGAGCCGGCAAAGGCATCGCAGCCCTCCGATTTTAAGCAGTCAGGCTCAGCAAATGATGACACAGCTCTCCCAGGTAGGAAGCAGGGGTAAGGGCTCATAAAAAGCTGACAAAAGCACGATGTATTGCCGAGGCAGCCCCGGAGCGAAGGAGGCACATCCTCTCTCACTCACGCATCGCCGGAAGTCCTGCTTTCTATCTTTTAACCAGTTCCTGATCCACAGTAGTACACTTCCTCCGATCCCATGACTCTTTAGTTTTGCCAAAAGTCTCTGATGAGGGACCTTGTCAAAGGCTTTCTGAAAGTCCAGATACACTATATCAACTGACTCACCTTTGTCCACCTGTTTATTCACACTTTCAAAAAACATAACAGATTAGTAAGACAAGATCTTCCTTGTCTAAAGCCATGTTGGCTGTCTCCCATTAGCCCATGACTATCTACATGCTGAGTAATTTTATTCTTTTTGATGGTTTCTACCATTTTTCCCGGTACTGACGTGAGGCTCACCGGTCTGTAGTTTCCCGGATCACCCCTGGAATCCTTTTTAAAAATTGGTGTTACATTGGCGATCCTCCAATCTTTCAGGTATTAGAGATGATTTTAATGATAGTTCACAGATTACTAATAGCAGGTCTGCAGTCTCATATTTCAGTTCTTTCAAAACCCTTGGATGTATACCATGCGGCCCAGGTGATTTGCTACTCTTCAGTTTATCTAATAGTTGTAATACATCTTCCCGATGTATCAATATTTCCTTCAATTCTTCCGCACCTTTAAATACCACTTCAGTCATGGGTAACATCCCTACATCTTCCTCAGTAAAAACCAAAGTAAAGAACTCATTCAGTCTCTCCGCTATCGCCTTGTTGCCTCTTAGTGCCCCTGTAACTCCTCTGTCATCTAATGGTCCAACCGACTCTCTCACAGGTTTTTTGCTACGAATATACTTGAAAAAATCTTTATTTCACGTTTTTGCTTCCGCAGCAAGCTTCTTCTCAAATTCTCCCTTTGCCTTCTTTATCAATGCCTTGCATTTGACCTGCCAGTGCTTGTGCTGTTTCCAGGTTTCGTCGTTTGGCTCTTTTTTCCATTTCCTGAAAGATGCTTTTTTGGCAACAACAGCCTCTCTGACCTCACCTTTAAACCATGCTGGCAGTTTTTTGGACTTCCTTCCACTTTTCTTAAAGCATGGAATACAGCTGGTCTGGGCTTCCAAAATAGTATTTTTCAACAACACCCAAGCTTGATGTAAGTCTTTAAACTTTGCAACTGCTCCTTTTAGTTTTTTCTTAACTATTTTCCTCATTTTTTCATAGTCTCCCTTTCGAAAGTTAAAAGATAGTAACCTTGCTTTAGAAATGTACAAAAAACCCCTTTTAAGAGCTCCCAGTCAGAGAGCTAACAATTTAATATAATAAAACAAACCCTTAAATCCTTACTGTTGGTTGATCTGGAGAGCTCCTGTGGGAAAACAATGCACATTAATTTGTGGGTTAACACACATTAAATTGATTTAGTGTGCCTTAAGGGGCTTTCTTACTTAAGTATGGTAAGCAGTTACTGTGTGAATTAATATGTAATACCAGTTACTGCACAGCTATGGTAACAGTTGCTGCATGGTAATGGAGCATCTTGCACTAAAAATCACACTAACTGCTTTCTGAGGTAGAGGGTGGATGGATTAAGAGTGTGGACAATGCTTACAGTCAGGGATGGCCTGCCGACTAGGTGACCACCTACGGTGGCATACCCTGGTGGGTGGCCTGACTCCGTTTTGAAAGCGGCAGCACAAAGCTGCTTTCAAAACTGAGTTGGGCTACCTCCACTGCCCCCTTCCCCCCCCCCTCAAAACTATCTCTTTCATCTTGAGACAGCAGCCCGACTCCATTTTGAAAGCGGTGGTTGCTCAAAATGAAGTTGGGCCACTGCTACCACCATGGCAAGATGAGAAGATGGATTTGGGAAGCAGAGGCAGCGGGGGGGGGGGGGGGAGTGGTGGTGACAGTAGCAGGAGGGTGGGGGCAGCTGCCTAGGGCTGCAAGACTCATTTGAGTGTTATCAAGAGGGTGTCAGACTCATCAAGGGAGCTACTGGGAGATATGAAGGATCATCAGTGGAGCTATTTGGGGTGTCAATACTCAGAGGGCTATTGGGAGGTTATCAAGACTCATCTGGGAGTTATTAGGGGTAGGAAGGATCATCGATGGGGCTATCATCAGAGTGACTATCTGGGGGTGGTGATTCTGATTGGGGCTGTGGGATGGGTAGGGATGATTAGCTGGGATTTGGATTCTTTATTTAGCTTGTACCACAGTGGGCCATGGTACTGCTTGAACAGATAGCACAATAAGTACACCTGTGCTATCTGCTGGTCCATTTACTGTGTGATGAGTGTCTACCCTGTGCAGTAACATGTAACACAGATGCTGGTATGTCCCCCGACATTTATTGCACAGGCTTTGCGCTTCCCATGCATTAATTTTTGTGCCTGTCTTTATAAAATAGCACAAATCTGCAGAAATTACATTTAGACTGAAATCACATGAGCAGGTGTAATTGTTCACACATACTTTATGCGTGTATTTTAGGAAATATGCATGTAAAATATGACTCCAAGCAAACTCTACTGTTGTGATACCTACTATACAAGTACACTCTGGATTGCACCTTTTTTTAAATTTACGTGCCATCAAGTCAATGCTGATTCCTGGCAACCCAGCAGCCCCTGGGTTTTCTTGGCAAGGTATGACCAGAAATGGATCGCCAGGCCTTTTCTTCTGAAGCAATGAAGCATAAAAAGCGTCTTGTCCAAACTCACTAGGGGTGCCAGTGGGAATCAAACCCTGATCTTTTTTGGTACGAGGTTGTTGCTGTAACTACTAGACGACTACTCCACTATCTCTGCTTTTAGGCATGACCTAATTTTATAAAAACTCATTTACAAGTGTAAAAACATTGCTTTATATGTAAAAATGAAAACTTTTTATAAAAGTATCTTCCCTGTGTCCAACATATTTGTGTATTAAAAAAAAAATTCTGTTTTGATTTGGTTATATATTTGGTTTTCTGTTTGTAACTTCTGGGATGCATACACTTCGTCAATAGTTTCCTTAATTATTTCTCTGCTTTTCTCCAGATAAAATATAATTGAAATTGAAAATTCAGTTTTATCAATTCATAAAAATGATAAACTTAGACCTCCAGTCATAAGTGAAGGAAAAGGCAGCTGTGGGTTCAAGAGCCACAAGGGCATGTTTGCAAAAGTACTGCAAGTAGTGGGGGAATAATGTGTGGTTATCACAAGTTTCTACCGCAGCAGGGACAGAGAGGCTACAGTAAAAGTAGGCGGTGAGGCAGCAGCAAGGAATTAATGTTGCACTTGCTGCATGAGTTGTGTGGTAGTAGTGACTGCGCATGAAATGTGCCTGTAGGGTGGGCGAGAACACATCCAGGTAGCTGCAACATGCCATGGAACTCGAGGGGCCTGACAGCAGATTGTCTGTTCATGGGACCCCAAGTGATAGCTTCAGTACAAGGAATCTGTGCTATATAATGGTGAGGAGCAAAAACAACGTCATGGGTGGACTCAGTCCTTCTCATTGCAGCAGAGAGAACAGACAGCAGCACATAGCCCCCAATGCCACCAACAGAGTACAGTGCAAGTGGCCAGTGAAGGATAGAGAAGGCAGAATAGGGAATATGTGCTTCCTGCTGCCCAGCTCAGAGAAATTGGTTGAAGTACAATGGGATGGGGCATGCAAACCAGTAAAGTAAACTCATGGATAGAAACAATGCTGTGGTTGTGTCTGTGGGAGTTATGGCACAAATGCTGCATCTGCATGTGCAGGGGGCCCGGTTCTGGTGAAGGCATAGTGTCAGCATTGCCTTGGTCCATATGCTCTGACAAGGCATCATGGTGTTTCTGCTCAAGAGAAGTGTTTAATGGAGGGAAAGATACATTCCATCTCTCTTTGTGTGGTTTGCATCTACACTGATTTTATTGAAATTTCATACAATTATGTATTTTGTTCTTTCCTCTCATCTTAGTGTAAACTACAACAGTGAAAGGAATTTTAGCAAACACCCTCAGCACAAACTATTTCTGGAAATTTTTATGGCTCTGGTGAAGAATAGACTTGCCTGCAGGTAAGAACAATCATCCTTCAGTACAGGAAGGAAAAGCCTCAGATATTTCTGTCATTCTTTGTCAGCTGTACAGAATTTTCACATAGAAATGAAGAGCTATATTATAGATACACAAGGGGTCAATTTGCCAAATAAAGAGCAATTTGCCTTTATTTTGTAGACTGACCCCTAGTGGTAGAGCCGTGAGACTACAGCTGTGGGTCATATTTGGCATTTTGAACCCGGGTGGGAACAGGATGGGAGTGGAGGGGGATCGCTCCTGCCCCTTTTATTAGACTACCAGGGTTATCCAGGTAAATGCCAGGATGGGGGCAGAGTCATTTGAAGGTCTTGTGTGTGTGTGGCAGGGGTATGTGCTGCAAAAAGGGTTTGGGTGTTGTGAGCAGTGTTCTTTTGTTTGGCACTGGGGCCTGCATTAAATGCCTCAGCAGTTAGCACAGTAAGTGTTTGCCCTGTGTGGTATACGCAGGACAGATGCTGGCTATGGCCCTGACATTTACTGCACAGGTTTTGCACTTACAGCACATTAATTTTTGTACTTAATGCATGGTAAGGGCAAACACATGCCACATTTAACTAAATAGACCCTTGATATCCTTGCTTTCTCAAATTTTTAGATATTATTAGTTGTATCTTAAGAAGTTTTCCAAATATATAATTAGGGCCAGAGCTGGTTACTAGGGTTTCTGGTGCCCTGCAACCTGTAAATTGGTGCCCTCTTCCTCATTAGCTGATGACCGTGGCTATACCCACAATGCTGCTTTTGACAACACCCTAGTTTTTCATGTTTTTTCACTTTGTCTGTTTTTCTCATTTTTTAATTTTTTTTCCGCATTTTTTATTTTTCAGCATTTGCCACCCCCTGCCATGCTTACTTTATTACATGTGTTGCGCCAACCCTGATTAGGGCTTCTGATTTTTGGTTATAACCAAAGGTCACTGATAAAACACCCCTGGAATAAAATTATGGAGTTTTTTCAGTTAAAACTGATGGTGATGTGCATGGGCAAAAATGTTTGGTTCATTTTTGGATTTTTTGGGCTTTTTCACAATTTTCAGACATTCTTTTGGTTTGCTTCATGCATTTGTTTGAATAAACTTTTACCACGCTTTAGCATTAGACTCTTTTAACACATACAACTTGATCATAAACATATTAATTCATAAGGGGCCTGTTTAATGCCTGCCAGCACAAGCTACCAGTAGAGTGTGCTATCTGCTATTGTGCCCATAGGAATAACATGGGTGCGGTAGCAGGAATAGCATGGGCTAATAGACATTGGCGTGTGCTAGTGTGTAGTAAAGAGGCCCTTAAATATTTTAAACCATGTTAAAAGATTGCCTACCACTAATAACTGATATCCCCTAAACACTGATCTCCTTCATGGTGATGTCAGCACTTAAATAATGGGTTGCATTAGAGTAACGTTAGGAAGCAAAAGTCAGGGAATTCAATATTTTGAATGCTTTAGCAACTGTTATTTGATTCAGAGCTACTGTTACTGTGCATGAAACCATACACCAGCCCAGGACACACATGAATCTGTAGAAGGTGACAGCTTCGGGGGGAACAAAGAGCAGTAGCAGTCACAGCAAAATACAGTAATAGCTCCGTTAACAGGCACACAAACTCAAAGAACGATCCATGCTTTTAATCACTTTGGAGCTGATGCAGAAACTCTGCTATGTTTGGTGCAGAATTTTGCTGTAGATTCTCCCATGCTAGTCTTGTGGGAAAATCACAAGCAAGACCACTGTGCTAAAGCATAGTGAGAGTGGGCATGCTAATCGTATGCCAAATAATGAATATTTAATTGCTCCTGATGTAAAAGATGTGCTGAATCTTAGCACAGTTTTTTACTCTCTTTTTTAAAACATTGGATCTTTACGCCAGCTTCAGGCAGGCCATAAAGATGCAGCAGAGAGCAAAAGGATCATCTAAACTCAGATGATCCAGAGACTGGCACACACCCCTGATACTGATGATCCAGGGTTGTGGGGGAGGGGGACCAGTGCCCCACTGTACACTAACTCCCCATGACCAATACAAAAATCATTGATGGCCCTGTGGGCCCCCACCCCACCAAAATCTCTCAAAAAAATATTGGTGGCCCTGCTGGCCGCAAACCCTCCATCCTCCCAGGCTCTCAAAAATCATGGGTAGCCTGGTGGGCCTCAGCTACCCCCAGCCTCTTAAATTGTCCAAAGTCATCTAGTGCTGGCCCCATTGGCATCCCCCTCCTCATAACTCCCCATCCCTCCTACAGTACCTTTAGAAACTTGGGAAGCAGAAGTGATATCAACATGCTCTTACCTTCCTGCTGCCATCTTCTAGAATGTCAGCTCCTGACCCCGTGCGGTGCATCTTGGGGATGACCCATCTGGTGGGTAGGGAGTCAGTCTGCCAAATAAGGATGCACAGCATGGGGTTGGGTTGGGGCTGTCAGGGCCCATGGGGCCACCAATGATGTTATAATTTAAATATAAAATCCTCCTAACTACTTTTAAACTCATTAATAACATCTCTCCCTCACAATTATCTACTCTAATACACCCCCCATCAGAAACTAGAACGCGCAGACAGAACGCAACCCATTCCCTAAACATAAAAACAAATTTCAGAAAAACTAAAGCAACAACAAGCGATAGAGCCTTCTCCTTTGCTGCCCCCACCCTCTGGAATGAAATCCCATTAACTCTCCACATGTTAAAGGACCTTCACCAATTCAAAAAGGAACTAAAAACATATCTCTTTACAAAACACTTTGAGATCCCCTACCAACAAAAAACCTCTCCAATACAATCACAGAAACACATCCACAATACTCAAGACAGAACAAATGACTAACACAAGAAAGCTATTCACCCAAACAGACGACTATATCACTATTGCAAATAACTACTGGTAATTAACTATGTTATGTTCCATGTTTTATAACCTGTACATAGTTTCAAAAATATGTTATATGTAACTAAACATGTATATAGTTAAAATATTGTTCCATGTAAAGTATACGGAAATATACTAATTTTTTTGTTTAATGTAAACCGTCCCTGATCTCTGGAAGGGGCGGTATAGAAGAAACTGTTAAATAAATAAATAAATAAAATAAATAAAAATAAAATAATTTAGATTTGGGAGTGGGGTCTAGCAGCCACTAGGTCTTCCAACTGTATCGGTAGGGTTGTGTCTGGATGGGCACTGGCTTCCCATCCTCTTGTTGTCCCAAAATTGGGGTGGAGGGCTCTATTGTGGGCCATCTGAGGTGTTGTCAAACTTCAAATGACATTTTTTTAAAGGATAGCTTGTCAAATGCACAAAATACAAGGGCTGCTAATGCAGGTCCCTGTGCACATGTGTTTGGCTTGCTCTTCTTGATTAGTGCTACCTTTTTGTGCATAGCTAATTTTCATGCTCTTTGCTTATGGCATCGCTGCACAAAAAGTCAGTGTTAAACTTGCATTAGGAAAACCTGTGCTAGAGCTTTAGAGGCCTATTCCAATCTATATGTCCCAGGCCTATGTGCATCCGGTCAAAACCAGACGCAAGAGGTAGATGCAATTCTGATTCCAGGGAGCACGTCTTGCACCCATGGGATCAGAATCACTTCTAAGCCTGCATGTGTAGGCCGGGACCCGATTCCAGTCAGCCTGCACATACATGCTCCTACCCAGCTAAGCTCAGGCTACTGAATGGAGCCGTGGCGCCATGACATCCAGTTGCTATGACACCACAGCTCCATTCAGGAGCCGTGATCCCTGGTCGCTGCCGACTTTCTTCATTCTCTGCAGTCCGATCCCCGATCTGGCCTCCCATTTATTTATTTAACAGTTTTTTTAATACCGCTTTATCATTTCAATCAAAGCGGTTTACATTGTAACTTAAACTTGGTAATGTACATTAAACAGGGACATGGATAACTTGGATTTTTTTGAGCAATGGAGGTTTAAGTGACTTGCCCAAGGCCACAAGGAGTGCTAGTGGGAATCCCATGGCCAAGGTTGAACTGTGGGGAATCTCCTGCACCTCCTCCACCATTTGCTGCTGCCTGGGCCTCCCGTCCTCCGACGTCTAAAGGGACATTCCACCTCCGGGGTGGAATAAATCCCCCGTCTAGTCTGCTGGCCCCAGATGCACAGGGCCAACTTCAGAATTGGCTCTGTACGTCCGGGGCTGCGGGCTGCCCACTGCCCGCCCTAACTCCACCTCTGCCCTGCCCCTCCCTGCCCTGTCTAGCCTCCCCATACAACCTCCTTGTTCGCACGAGGAAGCTTTGGATGCGGACAGCAGGGAGGTGTCCATCCCCGCTATTCGGGGTTTAGAATAGACCCCTTAGTGTTTGACTCTAGCGCAGGGTTTCTGTATCATCCCCTTTGTCCTGGGCTCAAATAAACCACTGCACCAATTGTTTATTTTCACCACAATTTTGTTTATTTTAGGCCCTGTATTTGAAAGAGCTTATCTGGATAGCAGCGCCTCTGACTGCCTTGGTGCTATCTGAGGCAGATTCAGCATTTATCCGGATAGCTGTCCTAAGTAATATATACAGAGCCAATCTGGATAGTGGCAGCATTGACTACAGTATGGAGATTTTTTGTGCCAGCCATTATCCAGATACTGTGCTGAATATCTGGATTTTAATTGACTGCCAAACCAGTGTTTAAAAGAAAACACTAACCGCTGCAGTTAAATATTGGATGGTTTGTGCTGAAGGTTTAATGGGGGATATTCAACATGATTAACGCAGTTACCTTGATATTCAATGCCACTAATGTGGTTAGTGCTGCTGAATATCTCCGGATGCCGCTGCTGCACCCCCAATGCTAGCAGGGTGGCATCGGGGAATTCTATGAGCAGAGCGGGTGCGACACCCAGCGATAACTGGGCAGCGGCGATATTGAGCCACTTCCCATTTATTACTAAGAGGCGAAAGTTAGTCACCTGAAAGGGTGGCCTAACTTTCAGCGCAGATGCTAACTGGGCAGCGGCTGAATATCGCAGAGAGTTAAAACCGCCAATGCAAAAGCTGTTTTTTTTTGTGAGGGAACCTGCTGCTGTTGCATATGGGTCTGCGGCACGACAGCATCAATCATCCCCTGTCTTCCCCCCTAGCCGATGACAGCAGCAGCAGCGGCAGCAGCTTAAAGAAAAATAACCCAAACAAAAGTGCAGGGTCCCTTTTCCAGCATGCTTCTCTCACCAGTCCCTCCCCCTTCTGACATGAAGTATGTGTCAGAAGGGGGCGGGACTAGCAGAGACAAATGCACTGGAATTGAGACCTTGTGCTTTTGCTTGATTTTTTAAAAATGTCCTTTTTTAAGCTGCCACTGCCTCTCTCAACATCGGTGGCAGCGGCGGCTTAAAAAAGGAAATTTTAAAAAAGACAAACAAAAATGCAGGGTCCCGTCTCTTGCCTCCTTCTGTTGATCTTTGTGCTGCAGCACTCATATATCCCAGTGAATTGGATAAACCCCGGTACTCATCTAAACTGTTCCCCACTAACACACCCCCTTGAAGCAATGTCAGGGCCCCAAAATATTCCCACTCATACAGTTCAATCCAAACTCAACTGATTCAGCTAAAATTTAAAACATAACTATGGGCTCACGCTCCTAATATGGTTCCTATGTCCCCTAGAAATGCATCCATGCACTCACATCCTCTCTTCACCTCAGTTCATTCCATCAGCACCAAATCATAGACAACTATCCTAAGCTGTGTGAGAGTGGGGGAAGATCTGTTTAACCATTCAACCAGTATACAGTTGTGCGCTAATATACTTTATGCATAAACATCCACTCATCCTAATTCAAAGCTGTGGCACCAGTAAATCATTAAGTAATAGTAGAAGAGCTGATAAAGGTATATCTCCAGGAACAAGCAGGAATGAGTCTTCACATATGGGTACGTCGGTACCGACGGAGTCTGCGCAGGAACGCTTCCCAGCGTCCAATCAAAGAGCTTTTGGAAGCATCCCACCATGCCTGCGTGCTGCCTTCCCGCCTTTCCCAACTGCCTCTCCTCAGTTTTCGTTTTTCCGCGGAGCCGGCAGGACGTCCTCCTGTCACCGCAGAAAATTCTTGTTTTTAGTTTTCTTGTGGTCGCAGCTGTCTTCCCGATGCCACCGGTATCGCCGGTGTTTTCTTTTCTTTTCTTGAAAAATTTTTCCTTTTCCATGGGATATTTTTTCTTCATAGTGTCCCACGGTCTCTTAGGCCTTTTAGGCCTCTTCTTTTTCCTTCATGGAACCGCCAAGCACTTTCTCCAAGAAATGTTCACACTGTGGCGGTACAACTTTATTTTTAGACCCTTAAAGTCGGTGTCTAACTTGTTTGGGTCCTGACAACAGTTTGGTGAGAAGAGGTTTTCAACATCGAGGTTCCCTCGATACACGGTTGCCCTCCAACTTCGGGGCACCATCCCCTTCTTCTTCCACACAGGATCAGGTAACCCACAAACAGTCTGTTAAGACTAGTCAGTCCTCGAGTGGTAGGTCTCATGCACAGCATGAAGACGGCTCCGGCCTTGCCCTCGAGGGCCCACTGGCTTCAAAACCCCGGCGGGAGTCTTCGGTCTCCAAAGCAAATAAGGGGTTTCAGGTTGTTCCTGGGGTTCACCCCTCACAGAACATACCTCAGCCATGTCCGGTGCTGGCATCTGCTTCGAGCGGTACCGGTACCCCGGCATCGGCACTGGTGTTGGATGAAACACTCCTCACCAGGGATCGTCATCTGGCATCCTCAGTACCTTCGGGACTGGTGGATACACCCCAGACTGACTTTTCATTCTCGGTACCAGCACCCATACTACCACTGCCGTCGGTACCCTCCAGACGTGCATCGATAGACTCGCTTCCTTCGATGCCGAGTCTGGGATCGATCTCCAGTCTGGAGGACTGGGTACCGACTCGCCTTGGTACCGGCTCTCATTGGTACCGAAGGCTTGGTTCCGATGATTCGGATCCATAGCTCTCGGTTCCTTTGAGGCCGATTGAGTTGCCACTGGTTGACCTTCCTTCACCGGTGTCAGACACGGTAACGAAATCGGTACCGACGACCTCATTACCTTTGCGGTCGGTGCCTTCCATGCTTCGCTTATCAGGCTCTCTGCCCTCGATGCTGAGTTTGGAATTGATCTCTAGTCTAGAAGACTCGGTACCAATAGCTTTTGGTACTGACATCGATCGATACCGGTGCTTAGGTACAGAGGATAGTGGCCGGCTGGGTTCGGTCACCTCGGTACCGATTGAACTGTCACCGATGACTACTCCGATGTCTTTGTCGGGCTCGACTCCGACATCGGTACTGGTATTGACATCGGTACCGGTATCCACAGTAGCATCGTGGCCAACTCCTACCATGCTTTTTTCAACAGCATCGCTCCATTCTATACCAAGCTTGGAGTCGATACCTGGCATGGACAATGTGGTAAGGACGGTTGCTGCTCATGATACCCAGTACCAGCAACCATCCCTTAAGCATTCCACACTGCACTGTGCAGGATCTTCTATTCCTATATATTTGGATACCTCTGTGAATGCTCAGACTAGTTCTTTAAATCTAACCTGTCCAAGAGAGATTCCTGTTAGGGATCCCTCTTTTCAGAGTTTCCTCCGGGATATAGCAAGATCTCTTGCCATTCCTATCCCAGGACATGATCCTGCACAAGGCTCTCTTTCTACCAAAGCAAAGGGGAACATAATGCTTCCTTTGCATCATTCCTTGCAGGATCTCCTTCTAGGAATGTGGGAAACACCTTTCCGGGTACCCCCACCTCCCAGGGCAACTGATCTGTTATATCAGGTGCCCCCCTCTCCAGGGTTTCAAAAGACTCAACTTCCTCATCATTCCCTAGTAGTGGAATCAGCAATGAGGAGGGTAAAGAGTAAGAAAAAGCACTCTTCCTATCCGCCATGTCGTGAGTCTAAAACACTAGATGACTTTGGACGTCAAACCTTCCAGACATCTATGCTTTCTGCAAGAATTCTCTCATATATATTTTATATGAGTCTTTCTCTTGAGGAGGTCACAAAGCAATTACATCTTTTGTCTCCTTTCCTTTCAGATTCCAGGAATATAGACTATTCCTCACTGCTTAAGCATATCCAGAATATCGCTTGGTTTCTTTCTCGTGCTTCCCTAGACTCTTTTGAGTCTGTTAGCAGGACTTCTGCTATAGCTATAGGGGCACGACGTAGAGCCTGGCTCCAAGCTTCAGACTTGGACAAATGGGCACAACAAAGGCTGGGACATACTCCTTGCACTGGAGAAAATCTTTTCAACAAGGAGTCTTTACGTCAGGTTACTCAGTTGTCCACTGATTTACCTGTTCCTAAGGGTTGTTCTACCCCTTCCTCTGTCCCAGTACGTAGGAAATGTCCTACCAAACTTTCTTCCCACAGGAGAAGAAGGTTTTATTCATCACTTGCCCATCGTACAGATGTTCCCCAACAGGGAAAACATCGTCCTGGTCTAAAGAATCCAACCTCTCACCAGGCTCAGCAAACCCAGCACCTGCAGGGTTTCTGATCATTCATCGTCAGATGCTTGTGACTCTTGGGGTTAGAATCTACAGTTGCTTCTTCTCAATAGAGGCAATCCACCGCTTTATTCTAACCCCTACACAGGGATCTCTTTCCAAAAGATATCCATTTTTTCTATATTTCTATGAGCTGTCAGGATGTTCATGCCTATAAGTCACAGGTTTCTCCTCTTTTTCCTGCTAGGGAAAGAGGTCTAACCATTATCAGATGATAGTTCCTGTGCCAGCATGTATTTTTCCTTTCTATAGACTTACTACTTCGTAAGTCTTCTTCAGCTCCATTCTCTTCACCCTCTTACCAAGTTTTCCTCTGTAAGAGCGGAATTACTTCCTGGGAGGCTTTCTCTTCAGCCTCTCTAGTTTTCTCACTTTCCAGTGCAGAGTTTTTCCTCTCTGAGTTACCTCCTCTGTTTCAATCTTGCTTGGGGCAGCTTATCAGACATGTCCAGAGTTCCTACTCCTGTTCTGTCTGTTCTTTCTGTTTTTGAACAGTAAGATTCTTCTGCTGTCTTGCTAACAGCTGCCCATGCAGGAGCTTTAATGTTTGGACCACTGGTTCTTATCCACAAACAACCAGATTGTCTTCCACTAACATTCTGTCTAGTCTTAGTAGTGGCTCCAAGTCAGTACTCCATCTCTCTTGGAGATCATCTCACTACAAGCTTTCTAGATTGTCTTCTATTCTGCCATCTTCATTTCCTGAGTTTGGCAGCATAGTTGACAGAGATGCTGGCTCTCTAACAGCCAGTTCTATCCCCTCATTCTCTGCAGAGATAGATAGATAGATAGATAGATAGATAGATAGATAGATTGCAATCTCCAGAGAAGCTTTCCACTATGGGCCCTTGCTAGAGAGCATGGGCTTTTTTTTCTCCAACAGCTATCCTAGCTGGTTAGAAAAGGCTTTTCAGTCATGTCTCCCATGACTAGAAAGGTTCCCCCTTCTTTTCTATCTCCTTTTTTGATATAAAGGACATAGGCCTTCTCTTACGTGAAGACTCAAGGAGTTGCCAGTTCCCTGCTTTGGTCCATAGTATTCCCAATCAGGGATATGCTCGTCCTCATGGTAAGAATGCATGATACCTTTGCCCTTAAGCAGGTCAACATGGTATCTCATCTCTAGGCGTCTTCTGTCTACTTACCATGCCAGAGTCCTGGACGACTCAGGACTTGCTGGCTGCACATTGACATTGTCCTTGATTTTTCACGTAACAGTCCTGGTTATTTTGCACTAACTAGCATCCTTGCAGATCATGACCAGGAGGAATAGATTCTCTATATGTCTTCTCAAGTAGGTCCACCTCCTTGTTATTAGATGAATCTTTCCTCTCCACATAGCCTATGTGATCACTGTACTGTAGGCATATCTCTGTCTGTTTAACTGCAGACACCCATATGTAAGCCTACATATCCATATTTATTTTTTGTGTGTATTTTATGCCCTGCCATATCTCACTATAGATATATTCTTATCTATCTATCTATCTATCTATCTATCTATCTATCTATCTGTTGAGATATTTTCTTATAGATAGATATGTATCCACATACTTATCTATCTCCCTGTCTATTCTCATATACCTATATGATTCTGACAGAGGGATTTTACCCATACCTATGCTATCTAGCAGGTTTGGGGTTCTACACACACACCCACTCCTGTGGTAGTCAACAATTTTTATACCATAACCTAATGGTTTAGGTACCTCTGAAGCTCTCCATACTCAATATCTCTCCTAGCTTATCCCAGTTAGGAGAGACATTGTGGATCTTCAGTTAATCACAGGCTTTAACGCCTCCGGCATTTGTCCTCTCTTTTTGGGATACAAGAGGTCCCCATACCCTTTCTCCCCACAAGGACTATGCCTGTTTGTCCAAATCGGTTAGCCTTTCTCTTTTTGTTCCTAAGACTGAGCCACGCTCCCGCCAAAAGAGTTAGGTTTTTGTCATAAACCCTTCCTCTGAAGGCCCACCGTTTTTGTACTACCCCAGTTTTTCCTACTGGGGTTACCTATTCCTTTCAAGATTCTGACCTCCACTATTTTTCCTACAGGTTTATTACCTCCACTTTACAGTGAGGTCCTCTTCAAGGTTCCTCTACTGGGTTCCCAGTAGATACATGAACCTCCATACTTCTGTGAAATCCTGTTAGGGGAGGTCCCTATTGCAATCTTCTTTGCAACATCATTGATGACAATCATCATCCACACATGGACTCCTTCCCTGCAGTCCTATGCTAGGTTAGCTGTTCCACAGCATTTTTTCTTTCTTCAACTCCTACTCACCATCCTCAGGATGCCTGGTGTTCTGGGAGATAGCATGTTCCAACCTATGACATGCTGGGACTCCAGGCATCTCAGCTTGGGAGTCCCCATATGTGAAGACTCATTCCTGCTTGTTCCTGGAGATAGCACAGTTACTTACCTGTAACAGGTGATCTCTGGGAACAGCAGGAATAAGTCTTCACAACCCTCCCACCTCCCCAGGAGTTGTATCTCTATCTATCTTTCCTTTCCTTTCTCTCTCTCTTTGTCTCAGCTTTAAAACTTAACTGAGGAGAGGTAGTTGGGAAAGGCAGGAAGGCAGCACGCAGGCGTGATGGTATGCTTCCAAAAGCTCTTTGCTTGGACGCTGGGAAGCGTTCCCGCGCAGACTCCGTCGGTACCGACGTACCCATATGTGAAGACTTATTCCTGCTGTTCCCAGAGATCACCTGTTACAGGTAAGTAACTGTGCTTTACTGCTGAAGAATGGCCCACAGATAATTAACTTGCTGCTAAAAATGTTATAGCCTTGGATAGACTCAAAACAGATGCCCTAATGTGGCATCTGATGCCCCACATTTCATACAGAGACCATCTACAGAAGGGTGAAAACGATGCACCCGATAAGGTAATATATAAGCCTGCAATAAGAATGTATACTGTTCTCATAGAGTAACATTACTCTTGGATACAGAGTAACATTACTCTTGAAATGTATACAATAAATCCTGGCTTGATAGATTACATCAAGTTCTCCATGACAATGTGGCAAACCACATTTTTTTTAGAAGTATGAAGATGGTCAGTATATAATTTCTTACATCAAAATTCAGGGAGGAATATTTCAGGGAGATTCCCCATCACCACTTCTGTTTTATATAGCTCTTAATGAGTACTCTCATCGACTCTTTGGGATATAGATTTAACCGGAATCCTAAAGAAGATAGCAACCCAGAAGTAACATCACACTTACTATTTGTAAACGACATGAAGTTCTACAATTCTAGTGATCAACAATTAGCAGAACAACTCCAGTAGTGAAAAGCTTCTTGAATGACCTTTTGCCGTGACGCGTGCTAAGGAAAATTGAGCAAAATGGAAAACATCTCCCTAGCTCAGGGGTTCGACATCAAGGAATTTGAACAGGAAAGGAGTATGTAAATATCTAGGAATAGAAGAAGGAGTAGAAGAATAAGAAGGTTGTGGAGGAGTAGCCTAGTGGTTAGAGCAACTGCCTAATACCTAGAAGATCAAGGGTTCAATTCCCACTGGCACTCCTTGTGACTTTGGGCAAGTCACTTTACCCTCCATTGCCTCTGAAGAAAAGTCTGGCAATCTACTTCCAGTGATACATTGCCAAGAAAACCCAGAGGTAGCTGGGTCACTATGAGTCAACACTGACTTGATGGCACTAAAAAAAAAAAAGAAGGAGCAACAATCAATAGGAATTACTGAGAGAAAAGATCAGTAAAAAATATTACAGGATGTTAAAATCATTATTGAAAAGTGCTTTAACATCATGGAATAAAAAACAAGCGATCAATCAGCTGGCATTTCCTGTACTCTTATACAGCTTTGGGATTGTGATTGGCCTCTTAAAGATCTTGAAAACCGGCTATATAGCAAGAGAACTCCATGCCCATGAAGTAATTTACAGGAATCAGTGTATGCCGAGACTATAAATCTCTAGAGCTAAAGGAGGACTGGGCCCATAGAAATCAATTACACATACAGAGCTACTATCATAGGCCTCCAGGTCTATCTAATAACATTATTAGATCCAAATACACAAAAAGTACTGAAATATGAAGTAAACATCCAGAATCTGTTTTCATTATCAAACATGGACAAGCATTCCAATTGACTAGAAGGAATGAGCGAGAATCCACAGATGCACACAGCAAAGGAAGCAAGAGAATTTGCAAAATGAGAAAAAACTCTTCAAAGAATTGGGTTAGCAAACAAAGAAAAACAAGTGCAAATGCACAAATGCAGTGGGAAATACAAAGTGTTCTCCAGGACCAAGCAGGAAGTCAGTCCTCACTTATGGGTGACGTCGGCGCCGACGGAGCCCTCGCGGAGCAATTTTCCCCAACTTTCGCAGAAAGCTTTTGGGAATTGCAGCGCGCATGCACGGTCCCTTTCCCGCCCAAGGGTGCCATCTTGCTCAGTCTCCTTTTTTCCGCGGAGCCCTACAGACGTAGTTTGTTGTCGCCGCTGAAAAAGTTGATTTCTTTTATTTTGTTTCTTGTTATTTTTTCTCGGTTCGTGTGTCCTCTTCCCCGCCGGGCCTCGATATCCCCTATCGGGCCCGTTCACATAATTGTTTCTCTCCAACTGGCGTTCCCGCCACTTTTTCCTTCTTCCCTGGCAGCACGGTCTTTCGACCTTGCAGGGGCCCTTTTTCCCCCGATGGCTGCCAGTGGGTTTAAAAAGTGTGATCGTTGTGTCAAACTTATGTCTCTTACCGACACGCATGACTGCTGCCTCCGCTGCCTCGGACCCGACCATGACTCAATGAGTTGCGGTCCGTGCAGCAAGATGTCCTCGAAGGCGTTGAGGAGTCGGCAGTCGCAAAAGGAACAAATCTTCTCTGACCCCGCGTCCGGTCGGGCCTCGACGTCTCATGGCTCCGGCTCCGAGCACCGTCGGAGTTCCTCTGAACGGGGGTCCCCCGGCCGGGAACACCATCGGAAGAAGAAGCCCGCGAGGGTGGCGTCGGAGGACGCTCCTGGTCCCTCGAGGGCCAGGTCGCATGGCCCCGTCGGACGCCCCGGGTCCTCGGAGGGGAGAGGCCTTCGAAGCTTCCTCGTCTCGAGGTGGAGTCGCCTGGACACGTGAGTGCTATAGTCCTCCTGGACTCTCCTCCGGGAGAGCCGATGTCGGGCCCGACGCCGTTGGGGCCCGAGTCGGGGGCTGCTGGGTCTTCTGAGTTTGGTCTCAGATTGACGACCTTGGAGCGCAGTATCGCTGCCTTCATGGACCAGCAGCGGGCATTGATCACCGGCTTCGCCAGTGCATCTGCCCCGACCACCGGGACGTCGATGCCCAAGTCGACCCCGGAGGCCGAGTCGATCCTCGAGTCCATACGAGCTCGAGTCGATCCTCGACCTAGGTCTCCCTCGGCCTCCCGTTCGGGACCGAGGTCCTTGATGCCAGCCTCAGCGTCGGGGCAGAGGTCCCCGGCTCCCGCCTGCACGGAGCCGCTCGATTCCTCCTCGGAGGAGTCGGGCTGGGATACGGAGGAGGACGAGTCACCTGGTTCTTTTCAGACTCTGTGCATCCCCTCCGACTCGCCCGAGTCGGAGCCTCGGAGGCGGTCCCCCCCGGAGAATACCCGGTTCTCCGATTTCGTGAGGGATATGGCCAAGGCTTTGGCCTTCCCCGCGGATCCGGAGGAGGAGCCTCGAGCCGAAGAGCTCGAGGCCCTCCAGTATGACTCTCCCCCGAAGGAGGCCTTTACTGTACCGGTTCCCCCGATGCTGGAGCGGCTACTCTTCCGCATGTGGGAGAGCCCGGCCTCGACGCCGGTGCTGAGCAAATGGGTCGATTCCATGTATGGAGTCCGCAAGAGCCCCGGGTTCCAGAAGGCACAACTGCCACACCATTCCATGGTGGTGGAATCGGCCATGCATCGACTGAAGAGTCAGAAGATGCACTCCTTGGTGCCTCCGGGTAAGGAGGCCCGGAACCTGGATGTTCTCGGTAGAAAGTGCTTCCAGGGCTCTATGCTTGCTTGTCGAGTCCAGACATATCAGCTATATATGGGCATGTATCTTCGAGACCTGGCAAAAGAAATTGCGGGGTTCTCTGCTGGTCTCTCCGAGGAACCTTTGCAGCGGTTCCAGGCCTTGTCCACAGGGATTCGAGAGTGTTCGAAGTTCATTTCTCGAGCGGCCTACGATGGCTTCGAAGCCTCGGCTCGAGTAGCCGGAGCCGGCATCGGGGCTCGCCGTCAGGCTTGGCTTCAGTCATCCGACCTCGAGCCATGGGTGCAGGACAAGTTGGTCGATGTCCCTTGCAGAGGTGAAAACCTCTTTGGCAAACCCATGGCCGAAAAGGCGGCGGAGCTCGAGTCCGAGACTCTCACCAGGACTCGCCTATCCAGAAAGACCTCTGCCCCTTCACAGAAGAAGAAGGGCTCGGGGAAAAAGCCTTTTTACTCGAGGAAGGTGTTGGCTTATAAACACCACTCACAATATCAGGCCTCAGCAACCCCCCATCAGGGACAGCAGCCTAAGGGGCAGGGTAACAGATCCCGTAGGCAGAGGGCCCCCAAGCCCGCTACACAGGCCCCGGCCCAGCAAGGTGGGGGTTTTTGACTATGCCAGCATAGCCTCTCCCCCTCAGGGGCCTTCGTCCAGCACAGGGGGCCGGCTGACCCACTTTGCCCACCGGTGGTCTGCCATAACATCCGATTCCTGGGTGCTGCAGGTGGTTCAGAAGGGATACCTCTTGCATTTTCACCAGGTACCCCCCCTTCTTTCCAGGGGAGCCTCCAAGACCCCCCCTGCACAGGGACTTACTCCTTCAGGAGCTGCAAAGTCTGCTTCACGAACAGGCTGTGGAACCAGTGCCCCAACATCTGTGGGGTCACGGGTTTTACTCGAGGTACTTCCTGGTTCCAAAGAGAACAGGAGGCCTCAGACCCATTCTGGACTTACGCAACCTCAACAAGTTCCTGCAGCGGGAAAAGTTCAAGATGCTTACCCTTGGAATCCTACTGCCCTACCTCCTGCAGGGAGATTGGCTATGCTCCTTGGATCTAAAGGATGCTTATACCCACATCCTTATTCATCCGGACCACCGGCAATATCTACGATTTGTGGTGGCAGGCAATCATTATCAGTACCGAGTACTGCCCTTTGGCCTCTCCTCCGCTCCCAGGGTGTTCACGAAATGCCTGGCAGTGGTGGCAGCCTTCTTGAGGCTTCAAGGCCTTTTCGTCTTCCCCTACCTGGATGACTGGCTCATCTGGGCACCGTCTGCCCCAGAGGTCACTCAGGCCGCTCAACGCACGGTGGCTCTGCTGCAGCACTTGGGGTTCGTCATCAACCTCGAAAAGTCCACTTTGCTCCCCTCTCAGGATCTCGAGTTCATAGGAGCACGGCTGGACACTCTGCAGGCTCGTGCCTTCTTGCCTCTGGAATGGGCCAACAGGCTCATAGCTCTGGCCGGCAGGTTCAACAGCACGTCATCGGTCTCTGCCAGACAGTTCCTGCAGCTGCTCGGGCACATGGCCTCCACGGTCCATGTCACTCCGAATGCCCGTCTACATATGAGACCTGCTCAGTGGAGCTTTCGCACTCAATGGCATCAGGCCACAGGGAGGCTGTCGGACCTAATACAGATTTCCGACCACCTGGTCTCCTCTCTGCGATGGTGGCTTTACCTGCCCAACCTGGTACTCGGCATGACCTTTCAGGCTCCCCCACCGTCCCGGATGCTCACGACAGATGCCTCTCTCCTGGGATGGGGAGCGCATTGTCAAGGGACATGCACTCAAGGCCTTTGGACACCTTGGGAAGCCGCCCAGCAGATAAACTTCCTGGAGCTACGGGGGATCCGCCTAGCTCTGCGGGCCTTCTCTCACCTCACATCTTGTCAGTCTGTACTGGTGCAGACGGACAATCAGGTTGCCATGTTCTACGTGAACAAACAGGGGGGCACGGGCTCCCTCCTTCAATGTCAGGAGGCTCGGAGACTGTGCTCTTGGGCAGTCGGTCACGACATCCTCCTCAAGGCTGTTTACCTGCCCGGGCAGGACAATTGCCTGGCGGACAAACTGAGCCGGATTCTGCAGCCGCACGAATGGAGGTTGAACCCCGCAGTGGCCCAACAGATCTTCCGCCGGTGGGGCTCTCCCACCGTGGATCTCTTTGCCAGTCCCCTGAACCGGCAGCTTCCCAGGTTCTGCTCCCGGCACCCGCATCCTCTCAGAGTAGCGCCGGATGCTTTCCTCATCTCGTGGTCCACGGGTCTTCTGTATGCCTTCCCTCCCACACCACTTGTGTCCCGGACATTGTTCAAAGTTGTCCAGGACAGGGCCTCCGTGATCCTGGTAGTGCCCAGGTGGCCGAGACAACCGTGGTTCCCTCTACTTCTACAGCTAGCGGTGGACACCCCTCTTCCTCTGGGGTTTCAGCCCGATCTCCTGACACAGGATCAGGGTACTCTTCTGCACCCCAACCTCCGGGCCCTGCATCTGATGGCCTGGCTGCTGAAAGGGTAGTCCTCGCTCCGCTTCTGCTTCCTCCGGAGGTGGAAGCCGTCGTCCTAGCGTCTCGACGACCTTCCACCCGGAAATCTTACGCCCTTAAATGGCGTCGCTTCTCGGTCTGGTGTTCTCAGCGCTCTGAGGACCCCTTCGCCTGTTTAGTATCGGTGGTCCTGCAATATTTGCTTCACCTCTCCGATCTAGGTCTCAAATCCAACTCTGTCAGAGTCTACCTCAGTGCTCTCTCGGCACATCATTCACCGGTGGAGGGCCAGCCTCTTTCCTCGCACCCCTTGGTGGCGCGTTTTCTCAGAGGCCTCCTTCTGCTTAAGCCTCCGTTGCGTCCTCCAGCTCCTGACTGGGACCTCATTGTGGTTCTGCAAAGGCTTACCTGTCCGCCTTTTGAACCCATGGCTACCTGCCCTCTTTGTTTCCTCTCCTGGAAAACGCTCTTCTTGGTAGCCCTTACTTCCGCTAGGTGCGTAAGTGAACTACAGGCCCTAGTGTCGGAGCCCCCATACACTAGGTTCTACAGGAATAGGGTTGTTCTACGGACTCACCCTAAGTTTCTTCCAAAGGTGGTCTCCCACTTTCACATCAACCAGGAGGTGGTTCTTCCGACCTTCTTTCCCAGGCCGCATACCAGCCGGGCTGAGACTGTTCTGCATACCCTGGACTGTAGAAGAGCCTTGTCCTTCTACCTTGACCGTACGCGGGAGCATAGAAAGGCTGTCCAGCTTTTCGTATCTTTTGACCCCAATCGGTTGGGGGTACCTGTCTTTAAGCGTACTTTGTCCATCTGGGTAGCTGACTGTATCGCCTGGGCTTATGGGGCAGCCGGCCTCTCCTTAGGGAATCGAGTCATGGCTCACCGTATCAGGGCGAAGGCTGCGTCCGTGGCTCATCTTCGCTCTGTTCCATTGGCAGACATCTGCCGGGCCGCTACTTGGTCTTCAAGCCAGACCTTTGCGGCTCATTACTGCCTGGAGAGGGAGTCCCGCAGGGACAGTGCTTTCGGACCGGCAGTCCTCCACAATCTCTTTGAGGTTTAGGCAACTCCTACCCTCCGGCCCTGGTGTTGGGCTACCGGCCGGATTCGTATTCAGAGAAGATTCCTTCCCTCTGTACTGTTGAGCTTGAGGGAGCTCTTTTCGGCTTGAGGTCTCTGGTAGCCTTAAGCTTGGGAGTCCCATAAGTGAGGACTGACTTCCTGCTTGGTCCTGGAGAAAGAGTAGTTACTCACCTGTAACAGGTGTTCTCCAGGAGCAGCAGGAATCAGTCCTCACTACCCTCCCTCCTCCCCTTGGAGTTGCAGTCATTCTTATTGCATATTTTTGCTAACTTTTTGCTGTCTTTCCGCTATGTCATCAGACTGAGCAAGATGGCACCCTTGGGCGGGAAGGGGACCGCGCATGCGCGCTGCAATTCCCAAAAGCTTTCTGCGAAAGCTGGGGAAAATTGCTCCACGAGGGCTCCGGCGGCGCCGACGTCACCCATAAGTGAGGACTGATTCCTGCTGCTCCTGGAGAACACCTGTTACAGGTGAGTAACTACTCTTTACTCCAGGAACCCTTTGTCAATCAAGACTGGACACATAACTGGTTAAGGAGATGTGAACTGAAACCAAGGAATGGTTATGGTTGATAGCAGTTGCAGCCCAGGATAGCGGATTATGGACAAGATAGTTTACAGCAAGCACTGAAAAAACTGGCAAAACAGACATATGTAGATTCTGTAAGAAGGAGCTGGAAATAGTGACTTACCTCATAGCTGACTGTGAAGTTCAGATGGCAGAAACATTCTCAATAAAGTAGCATGTCTCACACACTACAGTAGAAACTTGGCAAACACTACAACAGCACTGTGCCTGAAAAGCACTGGGATCATGACTCTAATAGAATTATGGAGAATGAAGAATTTATGATCACCTGGGCTACTCCCATTCTGACCAATTAAAAAGCTGGCTGCAAGGAAGCCAGATATAGTGATAAAGGAGAAGAACACCAGAAGGGCATTGACTATAGAAGTGTCAGGCTCAAGCAACTATTCTGTGAATTGCGTTGAGAGGGAGAAGATCTTCAGGTACCAAGAAATGCAGTCAGTGACCAAGAAAATGTGGCAGAAAGATACCAAGTTATTTCCCATCATGTTGGGTTCCACAGGCTTAATTAAGAGGAATTTCCAAGTACATCATGATAAATTACCCATACATATTATATCTTATGAACTCCAGAAGGAGACTCTCTTTGGCACTCTGCAAGTACTATACCAAGCATTAGCAGTAAATCTGAGAGACTGAGATCATACTCTACATAACCTGGTTAGAAGTGAGGGCCATGACTGTCATGGAATGTGCAAAACAAACCCATTTGGAGAAATTACCCAGAGGGAAAAATAAAACTAATAACATTATCAGTTAATATCGAAATATGAGTTATACAGTTGGAGAAACTTGCCAGCAACGACTGTTCTCCTAATTCCTCTGCCCATTTGGATACCCAGGGGATTGGATTGAAGTCGGGTTGCATAGCACGCAATATCTTGTAAAGATCAGAGCACATCAACCCCCCCCCCCTCATCTTCTAAACAAAAGAAATCCTCTACATTTACCTTAAGCTTCTCCCTTACAGAAGCAGAAGGGAGCATGCACAGATAATGCTTCATTTGTAAATATGGATGCAAATCTCTCTGTGTCATATGAAAAGTGGTTTGCAAATCTTGCAAAAGCATGTCCCTTCTATAACCACATCTGCAACCCTTTTTAGTTCTTTCCAAAAACATCACCATATGCCTTAGTGGTCATCCCCGAGGGAAAAAGTCATTTACCTTGCAGGATTAGAAAAGGCATCATATTTGGATTATAGCCCAATTTTTTTACAAAATCTCTGCCAGATGAGCCTCAACAAAATAGCTATTGCTGATAAATTTTTGGGAGCAGCATGAAGTAAAAAACTGAGTGACGCAAGCTTCACTAATACTTCTTTGAATGACAACAGTGGAAAATAAGAAGTCCCACACAACCAATATCCAATGTGGCATAAATTGCAAGCCCAATTATGCAATTGCAAATCTGGAACCCCAATCCTCTTTTATTAACTTTCCTCCTTAATAATTGTAAAGGAGGTTGAGGGCACTTGCCCTTCCACAAAAACCATGATAAAGCCAAAATAAAACATATAATCAACTTTCGAGGGAGGTACACCGGCAACATCTGCAACACATAAAGCCACTTGAGCACCAAATATCATTTAGAACAGACAAACATGTCCTAATTAGAGCAAGCATCAGATCTCTCCATGCTGCTAATAATCTCTCCAATTCTTGCAATAATGGGTCTATATTCACTATATTCAAATTTTCCAATTGTACAGGCAAGAAAATACCTAAATATCACATACAGTGTTGCACCCACCAGAGCGGAAACAACATTTCCCAAATCTGTTCTATATCCAGACTGTGTAAGGCAAGGCCTCTGTTTTTCCTAAATTTAATTTAAATCCAGAGACCTGACCAAAATTCTCAAATACCTGCATAAGCTCTTTTAGAGTGGAGTAGCAGCCTAGTGGTTAGAACACTGGCTTGGTAAGCAAGAGACCAGGGTTCATTTCCCTCTAGCACTACTTTTGTCCTTGGGCAAGTCACTTTAACTCTCTATTGCCTTGGCAGAAAAGCCTGGCAGTCTACTTCCCATCACACTGCCAAGAAAATCCAGGAGCTGCTGGGTTGCCAGGAGTCAGCATTGACTGAAAGGCATGCATTGCATTGCAATCTCTTTTAATGTTTCCCTGGGCTCTGTTAACAGGGGCAAAATATCTGCAAAGTCTAAGGGCCTGATATTCATTTGGGCAGGCTATGCGCCGCCATAGGGTATAGTCATATCTTCCAACCCTTAACCCCGGATATTTAATGCCGGGTTCATGTTAGTGCCATTGAATATCCCATTCAACAGCAGTTAACTTGGTTTACAGATCTGATGCTTAAGTTCTTGCTTCCCATTCATCACCCCTCTAATTGCTAAATTCATTTGAAAAAAGTGCACTAAAGATTCTAGAGGCAAAAAAAGTAAATGGGACAACGGGCAACCCTGCTGCATTCCTTGATCCCAAATGAAAGGGACAGACACTACCCCATTGACTATCACCATTGCATGGGGTTCTGTATATACAGTTAGACCACATTCATAAACTATTCAGAATTTGCAAAGGAACTCAAGGCTTCCCCCATTGCACTTAATTGAAGGCCTTCTCAGCATTGTAGCCCACCACCAGCAGAACTTTGCCATTAGTCAAACAAGCCAAAATGGAAATCAAAACTTTTCACACATTATAACCCACCTGCTGACTTTTTAAAAAAACCTACCTGATCTTCCTATATAAAACTTGGCAAATGAACTGCCAAGCACTCTACAAAAATCTTGGCAATGATTTTAAGGGGTGACCCAAGGGTGATGCAGAATTGTGTGCAGAGACTCATTGCTGGGCCTCATTTGCATAAGTATTTGCATTACAACAATTGGACTTATTTTAATGACAAAGAAGAAAGCTATATAATGAGAAATGTCCTAGTAGCTATGAATTCAAATTATGATGCTTGGGCCAGATTAGTCTGTGCCAGTTGGAAAAGCCCAGAAATCATAACAGTGAAGCTATCAGGCCACAAGAGAAATTTAAACTGAGATTTTCCCTTAAAGTATAAGATTTCCTTAAATCTGAGCCAACAAAATATTTGTGATTTAAGACCAGTCCAGCAGCATCAAGACAACAAAACTGCAAACGTTAAAACTATCAATATTCTAGTACCCCCTCTCCCCCCATCAACACCCGCTGTTGATACCGCATAGGAAACAAAATGAAAAAGCGAGAATCACTGCAAAGAACATATAGAGCAAATCTGCCATTCCATAGCAGCACTAAGTTCCAAAACTCTCACAACTAGGAGTCTACCTAGAAAAGGGCAGCACCATCTATATTTCTGTCAGCCCTAGAAAATCCATGCACCTACCAGGAATACTGAACAAGCCAGAATACTATAGATCCTTATATAGAAACCCATTCCCAACAGTATACCTGGCCTCAGTCACACATCGATAGACTCTCACCAAGTCCAGAATAAATGATCGCCAACTGAAAACAGAAATATAGAGACAAAAATTAAACGGAAACCACAAGAAGGCAAGCATTGCAACACCACAGAGACAGAAAGATGCATAAAAAGATAGCACATTAATTTACAAAAAACACCGACATATTCCAAATGTTACACTGAAAATAAAATTAGTTTTTCTACCTTGTCGTCTGGCCTTTTTATGACTGAACTGGTTCCAGTCTCTTTCCCACATTCCTTGTATCTTCTCATCAACTTTCCATTTCTTCTCTGTCTTCTTTTCTTCCTTCTCTACATATCTGACAGTCTTTCCTTTTTAACTCCTTTTTTTCCATTTCTCTCTCCTCTGCCTCTCTGTCCACTCATTTCCAGATTTTACTCTTTTCTCCTTTTCTTACACCTTCTACTTTGTCACTCTTTTACCTCTCACCTATCTACTAGCTTTTCATCTCCCATACTTACCCCTCTCCAGTACTCCTCTTGCCCTTGCTGTCCCCCTTCTTCCCCTGCTTCCTATACCTTCTCTGTCTTTCACACACTCCCTAGCTCCCTATTTCTTTCATCTGTTCTTACCCCCTCAATCTTCATCTGCCATCGTCTACCTCTGAACCCATCACAAGCTCTAGCCCTTTCTCTGTCATGCATCCCCCTACATCCCTGGTCTCCAGCTTATTCTTCAGTCTCTCACCCCCTGCTCAACCGCCTATTACCCTCTTTCACCATTTCCCCAGTCACTTATCTACCCTCTCCCTCCCCCTTCAGATATCCACCACTTTTCACATCTCTCACCCTCTCTCTAGTCCTTCAAAATCATTCACATATACTCTCAGCCTTCCACAGACTTTCTCCCTTATTCTCTTACCTCCATCCTACATCCACCCTCATACCTATCAATTAGTAAATACTGTCCTCTCCAAATTCCTACTCAATTGCTTGAGTCCCCATCTCTGGTTCCTTGCTGTAACTCTCACTCTGTCCATGTTCCCATGTCATCATTCAATCTGATTGTGTGCTTTCTTCTACAGTTATCATTCTTCCTTTGTAGTCCCTCTCCCTCAAATCCTAATCTTCATTCTTCTCTTGCACCCCCCACATTCCTTACTGCCAGAGTCCTGCAGTGCTGATCCCATCCTTTCCTTACCCAGCTTCAGCACTCCCTTCCTAAGATCCTGCTTTTACCACCTCAAATCTCTATGATTTTCTCCCTCTGCCCCCTTCCAGTCCCAGTACCATCCCAGTGTCAGCCCCTTGCATTCCCAGCCACCCAGTGTCAGCCCCCTCTAGTCCCCATCCCCATTGTCAGCCCCCTCTAGTCCCCCCCCCCCCACTGACTAGCCCCCTTCTAGTTTCAGTACCATCCCCAATTACCATCAGTCCCAGTCCCCCCCACACACATCTTAGCCCCTTTGGTCTCAATACAATCTCCAGTGTCAGCTCCCTTCAGTCTCCATCCCCCCTACACTCTCTAACTTCCTTCCAGTGTCAGTAGCAGCCCCAGTGGCAGCTCCCATCAGTCCCAGTCACCCTCCCACCATCTAACCCACTTTCAGTGTTGGCTCCCTTCCAGTCCTTTTCCACCACCTCACCTCATTAGCTGCAGTCCCAGCCTGCCTCCTCTCTCTCCCCCAGCATTGTTCACCTTTTACAATCACTGTAAACAGCCATGTTTATGTTTATGCAATTTCTTGATATATCGCCCAGGCTGAAGGGCATCAGAGCGGTTTACAATCACTACATTCCCTCATCCCCAAAGGGCTCACAATCTACATGTGTACCTGAGGCAACGGAGGATTAAGTAGCTTGCCCAAGGCCACAAGGAGACTAGGACTATAAACCCCAGACCCTCTGGCCTGAGATTGTAGTCTCCAGGAGCAAATTGAACCCCTAACTTCCAGTCATGAGAGCATGTTTCTTTCTTCCTGAGGCTGCTCACCTCAAAAGTCGCTGGACCACAGCCTTTCTCACAAGAAACAGGAAATGCTTTCTACTGTGTTTAGAAAAGCTCTTTTCCCAGCTTTGGAATAGCAATAATAAGGACTATGTTTGCTCAGAAAATCCTTCTTGAGCAATCTTATCAGCATAATAGACTTCCAAAGGCACATACAACTTCAGCTGCTGTGTTTTGTAATATTTTCCTGAGAATCCATCCGGGCCTGGAGTTTGACATGATTTTATAGATTTAATGGCCCATTGAATTTCATTGACTGTAATAGGGGCATTTAAGCCTTCCAACGTCTCTGAGATCAACTGCAGGAGCACCATATCTTTTTGTTAACCTCTACCCTATTATCCGCTGAAATTCCCATATCCTTATATAATTCCTCATAGAAGGAGGCAAAAGCTTGTACCATCTCATTGCCCAATTCCCTTAAAGCAGTGATATATTTTGGTCCAAGCCAGGGCTTGGTTATGTGCACCAAGAGTTTCCCCAATATTCCAACCCTTGGGTGGTGGTAAGATGGCAAAAAAGTGGTGTCACCTATGTAAGTGGCGCATATCTGGCATCCTTAGTCAGCCGCCGATGGATGAATATTCATACAGTGCACATGGCGCAAACCAGATATCCACAGGGGTATAAAAAGTCATAGCTGGGGCATGGCCACAACATACCCAGTTAGCAAAAATATTCAGCGAGGCAGGGTGCTGAGTCAAATGCCATAAACTGTGTATATTTAGGCCAGGCTTTTGGGCGCGTTTGGCCTGGCGATATGCCAGTACACATCGTGCAGAGTATTGGCAAAAATTGGTATTAGCTGTACCTGTGGACAGGAACCTTCTGTGCAGTGTGAGGCCTGCACATACTGCAATGGAGGTGGAGATGCCATTGACGCAGTGGACAGAGGCGGCAGCACAATGTGCAGCAGCAACAGCAGCTACTGAATCAGCGTGAAAGGTGCTGATACTGTACTCCAGAGATATACAGACTGAGGGTGTAACATATCTGCAACTCTTGGAGGAGGAGGAGGCGTACCAATTCTACCAGCTGAACAGGGACACCATAATAGAGCTGTGTGTAATGCTGTGCAGGAAGTTGGAGCCAGCCACCACCCGAAGGCATGTGCTGCCAGTGGCTCTGAAGGTGACTACTGTACTGGGGTTCTTGGCCTCAGGAAACTTCCAGCATGTAGTTGGTACCACCCATTGGTATCACCTAGTCTGCCACATGCCACTGTATTGATGCCATCACTACTTTCCTGGTGAGAAGGATGCAAACCTATATCACCTTCCCCACCATGCCTGAGCAAAGACAGGAGACAATGCAGGTATTTTATGATATAGCTGGCTTCCCATCTGTCATTGATATTATTGACTGCAGACATGTTGCACTGGGGGCATTGGGTCAGGACCAGAGGGCATTCCTAAACCACCACAGTTATAACTCCATGAATATGCAAGTGGTAGTCAATGCTCACATGCTCATCACTGACGTATGTGCCTGTTTCTCGGGCTCTTGCCATGATGCCTTCATCCTGTTGCAGTCTGGCTTTGGACAAACAGCAGCCACAGGACACCTTGGAGAAGCATGGTTGCTTGGTAAGTGGACATGACTGTGAACAAATGTGATAGAAATGTGAGTATTGGGACTATGTGGGAATCACCCAAGAATAGGACACAGTAAAGTGGGTGGGCACATGCTATCTGTAATGCCCTAATACAGGTGCATTGTCAGTCGGGAGCATTGTGGGACCAGTATGAGAGGCTGCACATTAGTGATGTAGTCACAGGGGAACACATCTGAAAAGTAGCAGGGGACTCTAATGGAGAAAAGCAGGCCAGAGTTTGCTAAACTTCAGAATGCACTGAAGCACTGCATCTTGGAGACACAGCAAGAGTCTGAACAGCAGCCAAGCAACGACATGCTGCACAGCGCTCTGCAGGAAATGTCACCAGAATGCACTGCCTCATGTCACAGTCTTGTGAAAGGCATCATAAATATGTCCACCGTCCAGCCCCAACACACCTGGCATATTTGCTGTACTTATGTGAGCCTGTCCCCCTGCTTCCACAATTGACCATGGATACCCTCTCAGACCATGGCTACTGACACCTGTGCACCACCCACAGACCCCGTGAGAGAAGCGATACAACAAGGCACACCAGAGGACTTAGGGCAGTGATGGAACAGGCAATTGTGGTCCTCAAAAGCTGTTTCTGATGCCTAGATCGCAGTGGAGGTGTGCTGCTATACAGCCTTGAACATGTGTGCAGGATCTTCACAGCCTACTGCATCCTACATAAGCTTGCTATGCAGCACAGCATTCCCATCCCTGAGGGTGACCTGAATAGAGGAGATAGATGCTGCAGAAGAAGAAGGGGCACAGAGCGGGAGCCAATACCAGATGGCATTAGCACTCGCCATCAGGAACAGACTCATCCTTGAAACCTTCTAGGGAAAGTGCTGTCAGATTTATTACAACACAAACAAACATTACATAAACTGGTGCCCTCTTACCCACCCCTACCACCAGCTTGTGATCAAGCCCTGCCTGCTTCCCCACTTAGGTTCTGCATCACAATGGCGCAGTCTCAGAGGCATTGCCTGCTGTATCCTTGCCCTCCCCTGTGATGAAGCCTGTATCATGCACCTCGCTACCCTCTGATGCTGCTGCAGGGGGCCCCTCGTGAAGGACAGCTGCATCCTGCCCTGGCGGGAGTCCAGCAATAGCCAACAGGTGTTTGACATGAAGGCCATATAGGCTGCCATCTCCCTGGGGAGCCAGACCTGTGCCTCCCTATGCCTCTGCTCCATCATGTGGTGGTCCAGCAGCATCTGATTGCTTGCTCTGAGGAGACGGTGAGGGGTATGAAACTGGAGCAGATTAGAGAGATACTGTGGAGTCCCGGTGTACAGAGTTTTGTGAATAAGGGTAAGAATTTTGTAGTCAATATGAGATCTGAGAGGGAGCCAGTGCATAAGAACATAAGATATGCCATACTGGGTCAGACCAAGGTCCATCAAGCCCAGTATCCTGTTTCCAACAGTGGCCAATCTAGGTCATAAGCACCTAGCAGTCTCCCCAAAAGGCACAGGTTCCTCACTGCTTGTATTGTGTCAAGCAGTGATATCCTGGGTCCCTTTTAATAATGGTTTATGGACTTTTCCTCCAGGAATTGGTCCAAACCTTTTTTAAACCCATTTACACTAACAGCTTTTACTAAATCCTCCGGTAACAAATTCCACAGTTTGATTACATGTTGAGTGAAAAAATATTTTCTCTTATTAGTCTTAAATAGGTTACCCTGTAGCTTCATTGCATGTCCCCTAGTCTTTTTATATTCTGATGATGTAAACAATCGATCTACATTTACCCATTCCACTGCATTCATTAATTTATAGACCTTGGTGCAGGTAGATGAGTAGAGGTGTAATGCGATCGCACCGTGACGAGTGAGTGAGGATGCGTGCAGTGGTATTCTGTAAGAGCTGGAGTCGATGGAGCTGGTAATGGGGAAGTCTTACGTGTGAAATATTGCAATAGTCTAACCTTGATTTGACCAGTGAAAGGATAAGAGTCGTGAGGGAGGACACCATAAGGAAAGGGTGGACAGCACGAACTTGATGAAGAAAGAAGAAAGAGCGCTGAACCAGAGATGACACGTGTTCATGGAAAGAGAGGGAAGAGTCAAGTAAGACCCCCAGATACCGGAGCATGCGGACAAGAGGGATAGGGGTACAAGCAATTTGGGGAGCAAGTGATGGACATGGCATGTGGAAGCGAAACCAAATGGCAGCAGATTTGGACAGGTTGAGATGGAGATGGTTTGTGGACAACCAGGTTTGAATATTGGCTAGGCATGAGTTAATAGGGGAGAGATCAGGGGACTGGGAAATGAAAGCCAAATCACCATACATCTTGATCAAGTTTATATTATGGACGAGGTGGTCTTAAAACACCAGCACAGTTGTAATCAAAAAAGGAACTTACTGAGAAAAAGTAAAATTGCATTGTATGTGTCCAAAACACAGTATTGGCATAAAGTTTTCTTAATATTATTGGATCAAGTGTATATACATATCAGTATTAGTAATGAAGGATGATACAGTATATATTTAAAATTCAGGAAACAAAAAAAAACAAAAGACAAAAAACAAAAGGCAATAAATAAGGCTTAATCACAGTTAAGGAAATTAAGCAAATGTTGGGTGTGCAAAGCTTATCTGCATTTTACTAAAAACGGGCCAACTATAATATTTTAGAGTTGAAAGTTACATAACATATATGTAGCATTATATGTAGCCCTATAAACCAAACAAGCTTTGCATGATCAAACATTATTCTTTTTGATCACCAGAGGGCATAAGTTCATTGGAACATCTACTGCATATTAACTTATGATAATGTGAGAGAACATGACGGACAAAAATTCACAGATCAAAGAATAAGAGGACATTGTAAATACATCTGAACAGAAAAGCAAACAAAAAACAGGGTATTTTGTCATTGACTGAGGGAAACAGACCTCATATCTAAAGGTTTGTGACAGTTATTTAGAGAAAGGGGAGGCACGTGAACTTTGCTTAATAATTATTATTTGTCATAAAAATATAAAAGTTATCTAAATATTGTGATAGATTTTTGCAGACTTACTTTACATATACGATCATATCTAAAAGACTCATTTCATTTTATTTCTTTGTTAAAACAAAAGAAAATAGATTTAGATTCTGAACTTCTTGTAACAATGGATGTAGTAGCACTATACATTAATATTGACCAGGAAGAAGCGTTAAAAGTTATAACACAATTATCATTAGATTTACTGTCTAGGATACCTAAGCATTTTATTTTAGGGTTGCTTCAGATAGTGCTCAAAAAAACATAGTAACATAAAACCTATTTTCTATTTGAATCCAGTTTTTATTTACAAACTTATGGTGTAGCTGTGGGGGCAACGGTGGTCCCTTTGGTGGCCACTCTGTACAAGTCCCACTTTGAGGAGTCATACATCTACATTTCGGAGTGGTATTCCAATATTTCTCTCTGGACTAGGTTTCTAAATGATATATTTTTCCACTGGACAGGCATAGAGGAGGATTTACAAGTTTTTTTTAAGTGGATTAACAGTTTAAAACCTAATCTGCAGTTTACTCCAAAATATCATAAACTGCATATAGAATTTTTGGATTTAATGATATACAAACATGGCTTGGAATTATGTACAAACTTATACAGAAAAGCGGTGCAAAGGAATACTTTATTGCATTGCAGAAGCTACCATCCAGGACCCTTACGAAGAGGTTACCCCTAATGCAATTTTTAAGACTTTGCCGGGGTGAACTAAGTCCTGCTGAACAGGCATATATGGAGTTCGTTGGTGATCTCTGTCTTCCTCCCCTTCCGGCACTCCAAAGATCCGCACATTCGACCTTCACTCCCAGTTTTCCATTTCTTCCATTTTAGCTTGAAGACAGCCTAGCTGTTGTTGAAGGTGTGCAACCTCCCTCCCCACCTTTGCCTCTGTATCCTCCGTGGAGCTAATTTGGGCTTCAGCCTCTTCCAGTCGCACCCCCATTGCTGCAAACTTCTCCTCTATCTTTCCAAGGACCTTATTGACAATTTCTGTTTTGGAGTCCCTTTTTTTCTTTTAATATTGTAAGGAGGTCAGTTTCATTGCTCCCCCCGTTGATGTCTCCAGCACTGGCCATAGATGACGCCGGGGAAGCTGGGTCTTACACCACTCCCTCCGCAGGCCCGCCCCTGGCTGCATATAAATCAGTGATAGTCTTAACTGGTTTCAGCCTCACCGTCTTTGGCATTTTATCTTCCCTGGAGAGGGTTTACACCGTTCCTTAAACTTCTTACTTATCTTGGGGGGGGTTAGGAGATGGAGCTCGCTCAGACACGTCTGTCCTCTGCTACACTCATACCGGAAGTCTCACCAATGTATTTTTTGATGTTACTCAATTAGAAAAATTTTTGTGTGATAGGAAGGGATGAGAATTGGTGATCTGCTCTTTTTTTTGTGTAGCCTGCTAATTTATGGAGGTGTATTTGCCTCTTAATTTCTTCTTATTATATTTCTTTTTTTTTTGCAATTGATTGAAATGTTAGTTCATTATTATGTGAACTACTGCAATTTATTAATGTGTGGTAATTTGAAAGATGTAATTATTGATATTGATACTTGTTTTCTGCATTGCTTGTTTTGTTTATGTGTAGGTTTATGATGATATCAAATCTCTAATAAACATATTGATAGTTAAGACTTCACCGACTCTGTACTTCTGAGATTGAGTTTCATAAACATGCAGAAGATTTAACCCAGTGATGATTGGCCAGAGAGTATCCTCAAGCCATTGTAAAGAAGGTTTATAAGAGAGTGTGGTTTAATCACCCTGAGTGGTGGCAAGATCAAACCATTCAATGTCAGAAGCAAGAAGGGATTGCCAACTTTGTAGGAGTTTTACCATATATGCCTAATTCAGCAGCAGTGACTGCGATCTTAAAGAAGCATTGGCATATTTTAACGCTTCATTCATGTTTTCAAGTACCTTTGATGATGGCTTATCAATGTGGCCGCAATATACAAGATTCGGTTGTGCATTGTGATGCACCTACCGAACCCATGGAAATAAAGAGAAAGGAAGATTCCACCTTTAAAACTGACAGGCAGCTAGAGCACATGGCTCACTGTTTACATAGAAAGGGTAAACAGGGAAAGACAGGAGCTGAATTGACACGCCCAGACTCTGACATAGTAACAAGCCCCGAGCTTAATCAAGCACACCTGTTCGGGGTGAGAGCAGAGCCAAGCCCAGGGGAACAGAATTATAAAACATTGTCATTAGCTCCCAAGAAGAGGGCAGAGAAGAGAGCCACGAGGGAAGTAGAGAAGGAAGCTGAGAAGGAAGCAAAGCCAGGTGGAGAAGCAGCAGACAAAGGCTGGAGAAGAGGCCAGAGGGCAAGTTGGATGGGTAATTGCAGCTTGGACGGCAGTTGGAGCCGTGGCAGCAGAGAGAGTTGGAGTGGTGGCAGAGAAGCAGCTCAAGGAAGGAAAGACAGGAGAGAAGAGAGAGCTCCTGTAAGGCAGGCTTGGAGAGGCTCAGAAACTCCAGGGAGTTGGAGACCTGATAGAGAAACTTCTTACCGGTCTGTGAGAAAAGCCAGCAGACTTGAAGGAAGGGAGGCACGCCCTGTGACCAGGAACTTGCTGGAACGGAGAGAGCAGGGAGCTCTGCAATCAGAAGGGAGCCTTCAGAGTTTACACAGGTGGGAGCCCAGCACAAAAACCTTCCCATATAACTGCCAAGAGTTAGAGGAGAGCCACAGAAGAAACTCCAGTGCAACAGGTATTTTAAACCCTTGCTGTGTAGAGTTGTATAACGGGGAAAACACCTGGGTACAGAGAGGGAAGTTATTTTAAATCCCTTAGTAACCGTCTGCAAACTAACACTGCCAGCCCTCATATAGAGGATATGCAGATAGACTCTAATGTTGAGGACGTAGCTGATATGCGAATGGATTGCACGCTGTGTTTGGCTGACCACATTGAGTCACTGTTGAAACCTGGAAGTAAGAGTGCTAAGTTAACAGCAAAGAAAAAGGAGGTATTTTTCTTTGTTCCAAGAAGCTGTTTATTTTCAGTTTGTATTACGAGCACTGTATTGTTTTGGGAACCAGAGAGTGAAGAAGCACTTACTGTAATTATTGTATATAATCCTCATGCTAAACTCCTGGACACTGTTCTTATTTGTTCTGCACCGAAGTTCTGTTTGTGAAGGGAATAAATCCTTGTCATTTTGCCTTAAACACTCGGACTACAACTGCTTCTTTATCAGAGAGCTAAAAAGGGACTACAAATCCCAAGAGGCCTTGCAAGAGCCCTAGCTGTAGTCTCACTTTCTGCATAGAGAAATTATCATGGCAGACCAACCCTTTGCGCCCTAGGCGGAGGGCTGGCCATGTGGTGACAGCATACAACATCATTTCATTTGGGAGATCCAATACAATCTAAAGAAAAAGGACATTTTGCATGTGCAGCTTGTGAGTTCTGTGCAAACACATTAAGTGACACACACTGGAAGGATCCATCCACGGACAGGATTTATATGAGCAGCCATAGGACGTCCTGTTTATCTGCCTTCATTGTTTATTTAATCTGTCCATGTCAGCTAAAGTATATCGGAGGGACTACACGGTTGATGAAAAAACACCTACAGGAACATCATTCCAGGATAAACTCAAGAGTAATATCAGCACTGATAGTAGCACATTGTCAACAGCCGGAGCATTCTTATGAAGAACTACAATGGAGGATACTCGATCATGTACTGGTAAATTTAAGAGGAGGGGATAGAGTAGCATGAATGCAATATTTTGACCAAGCTTGGATTTTTCAATTAAATACCATAATACCTTATGGACTGAATCTTGAGATTGATTGGTTGAGCCTGTTTTAAAGATGGGAGGATAGGCAGGAAGTGTGTTTAATGGGGAAGATTTTTCCCTTAATAGCCGAGAAACAACACACCTGGTGGTTCGTTTCTGATGTCATAGTTAATTAATGTAACCACAAAGTAACAAACTAACTGCCACTCTACACTATGCACCCGAAACCAAAAATAGAGTGAATTGAGCGTTGAGACAGGGCACGAATTTGGTATTTGCCCGAAACGCAGTGCTGTGTACTTTCATGTAACTGCAGTTTATAGTGTGTGAAGCCTGAGAAGATCTGTGAGAGCATCATTGAGAAAACAGTGAGAGAACAACTAAGATAAGTAGCAGTTCTGATCTTTCTGTTTGGACTTCTGCACAGTTTTTTACAAGACCACAGAATCGTTTGGTTTTATGTAGGTGGCACTTATTTATGGTGTTTTACCTGTGTTCATACAGCTCCAATGTGGGCTCATTAAAATTTGAGCAAAATGGAAGTATAGCTTCGAGAGGTGGATTTAACCTCATGGCTGTTCTTCTGACAAAAATGCATACACGCTAGCTTACATAAAAAATCATTTTCACTCTATAGTTAATTAATGGCCTGATTTGGGGACATTGAAGTTTGGAGAATTAAATAAAGGTGAATATTCAGCAAAGACCTACCAGACTTTAGAAAAAAACTCAAGACGCACCTATTTCAAAGTCATTTCAACCTGTACTAAATCCACATGAGGGAAACTACCTACACTGCGACCCAGAAAACCTTCTATGTAAAAATGTACATATGTAAAATCTTTCCCCATTGATAAGTAGTAGATAAGTTTCTATGTGCCGTGCTTACCTTGCGAATCTATATGTATATGACATAATTTCTCTGTCTTGATTCGACAGCTGTTTCTATATAATCATTCCCGCTTGTGATCGCTGGAAGGAGCGGTATACAAGTGCTTGCTAAATAAATAAATAAATAAATATTCACTGTGAGAATCAGTTCACTTGAGGAAGAGGCAAGAGGAGTCAGGGGCTTGAAACACGGCATTGTGTTGCATGTTATTTCTGAGTGAATTAGTAACAGCGTCCATTGCGTTATTTTAGAATTAATTTTTCACCAGTGTTCACTTTGAGTAACTCACTATATGGAGTCATATGAGGAATGAAGTAATGGACTGCTAAGTGATTATTGTTCAATGAAGAACCTAACAAAGAACTTTTGTATTATTTTGAAAGCAAATATAATTATTGATATGGAGGGACACTGAAGCTTAATACATAGCCTTAGCAGCTCATCATTCAGTTAAGTATATTTTGGGATCTACTTTTTATGGTTGTCCCTTTGTATAGTTTTTTGAGGCTTGGTGGCCTTTAAAAAAAGATAAAAATGGAAGGTTTTGCCACGAGAAAGATGATTCTTTCAGGGCAAACAATCTAACAAAAATAATATTAGTAAATAGTAAGGTCATTATTTTTAGGTGTTCATTAGGGTCCCGCTTAATTTATGAATTATAAAAATCATGGCACTATGGTCACTGGTAAGCTTAAAAACGTGTATTGTCAAATAAAAAAACTTTTGAGAAAGAGAGGAAGAGAAGAGACAACTTGGAAAGAAACGGCTGAACTGCCTATGATATTGTCAGAGGAAACAAAACATTGGCAAAAAAACTCACTATCATCAGTGTCTGGAAGAAATATTCATGTGCTGATTCAAAAAACAGTTTAGATATTAGTACTGAAATGTCTGTGTTTTGCAAAAAAGCAGAGTTCAATAATAACTCCGAAGATTCTTAGAGAGACGCTTCTTTAGCCTGGAAAAATAAAAGTAGCCAGAGAACAAATTCTATAATCTGTGCCAAGCTAATCATGCAAATAAAATTCTTTAAATCATCATTCTACACTTAAAAAAGGGGAGAGGAAAGGTTGTAATGAAATTCGTGATAGAGATCCGAACCTTAACCGCATGAGGTCCATAAATAGTGTCATGCAGGCTTGAAAATTGAAGTGGTGTAAAGGACACTAATTGTCCTTTAAAGGAAGCACAATTTTGGCACCAAAACTTTCTTAAAGAGAAACAGAGCACAGTCGGTTCATGATAGATTGATTACTCTCAAAGATGAGGGGGAGGGGGCGGGGAGAGGAGGAGGAAGGGAAGGGGGAAGTGGTGGGGGAGGGAAAAGGGAGGGGGAATTAAAACCAACAAAGACTTAAGTTAGAAATCCATTTGTAATCAAAGGGGTCTGATGTGGCCAAAAAAGTGATGGAAGAGATACATTGTGACTAGATTATACACACGTATGGACACTTAAAATAAACATTTTGAAAATGGGAGGACAATTAAAATTAGAACAATATAAACATAATAAACTGTATTATAAAATATAAAGCATAAGAGGTTGAATGTATCTTGTAAAATTATTAAATTAAAATGGGGGTAGGAGGGGGAGAAGAAAAAAGGAGGAGGGAAGAAAAGAGAGGGGAAGGAAGGGGAGGGAAGAAAAGGGAGGGGAAGAAGAAGAAGGGTAGGGGAGAGGGCAAGGAAGGAAGGGTGAGGGATATAAAGGGGGGGGGGTGAGAGAGAAAGAGAGGAGGAAAATAAAACAAATTAAAATCTATAAAACAAAGAGATGATAAAAGAAAAGTAAAAATTAAATGAAATCCAGAGGGGAACTCTTGTTAAAAAGGGGGAGGAGAAAAGAGGGTGGAAGGGGGGAGGGAAGAAAAGGGAAGGGAAGAAGGGTGGGGGGGGGGGAAGGAAGGGAGGGGATGGAGATAAAAGGGGGAGGGGAGAGAAAGAAAGGAGGAAAATAAAACAAATTAACATCTATAAAACAAAGAGGCAGTAAAAGAAAAGTAAAAATGAAATAAAAACCAGAGGGGAACTCTTGTTAAAAGGCAGGGTTAAAACAAAGATTTAAGATAAAGTAAAATAAACTAAAAATAAATATAAAAACACTGTTAACCTCATAAAAAAAGGTAAAATCTTGATCCAAATACAAACCCTGTGGCATTAATGTCTTAAAATTAAAATATATTTCTGTTCTAATTGAAGAAGAGTCCTGTCAATGTCACTCCCACCCCAGTGTGGTCTCACAACCCTTAGTTATGGAACAGATATATTGATGACATATTCATGATATGGGATGGTACCAATGGTTGAATACATGTGACCAAAATTTACAATTTCAGATTACATATAACAAACAACAGGCATCTTATTTAGACATCCTAATTAAGAAGAGCACAGACAGGTTTGTACAGATCTTTATAAGAAACAAACAGATCATAATCATCTGTTCTATTATGAGAGCTTCCATAACACATCCTTGAAACAAAACTTAGCAACTAGTCAATTTCTTAGACTTAAGAGAATATACTAATCCAATGTTGATTTTAAGAGACATTCACGGGATATGGCAAGACGATTTTACGATCGTAAATACCCCATGGGCTGCGTCACTAGTGCATATGAAAGGGCTAAAATCTGATCGCCAGTAACTTTTGAAGACTAAGGAACATAAGACTATGGATAAAGTCATATTGTCACTTACATTTTCCAACTTATCAAGAGATATAAAAAAGATTATTGCAGAAGAATGGCACATCTTCTTTATGGTCCTCTTACTTTGTCACAGTGGTTTCATAGTTGCTCACAATCTTGCTAACATTTTGGTCTCCTCAGCACTTTCAGTTTCCAGAACTACACCTAAGGTGAGAGAACATTTCCAATGTAGTCACTGTTTGGTGTGTCAACATTCTCTGGTTACCAAATAATTCTTCAGTCATCCTACTTCACCTGAAAAAATTCCTCTTCTGGCATTCTCCAGTTGTGAGACACAAAATGTTATCTATTGCGTGGTTTGTTCATGCAATCTGCTGTACGTAGGTAAAACTAAACACACTATACACACTAGGATTGTGGAGCACTGTAGTTGTATTAAAAGAAAGATTGAGTCCAAACCACTTGTAGTCCATTGCATTGAGGCTCAACATGATATTCACGATTTGAAATTATTGGTGATCAGGGTTGTGAGACTGCACTGTTGTGGGGGTGACATTGACAGGACTCTTCTTAAATTAGAACAGAAATATATTTTTAATTTGAAGATATTAACACCACAGGGTTTGAATTTGGATCAAGATTTTACCATTTTTTAATGAGGTTAACTATTTTTATTTTTATTTTATCTTACTTTATCTTAAATTTTAGGGGCTTGTTTACAAAGCCGCGGTAGCGGTTTACGATTGTTATTGGAGCCGCGGCCCCATTGATTTTGCGGCTTTGTAAACAAGCCCCTTTGTTTTAACCCCACCTTTTAACAAGAGTTCCCTGTTTTTTAGTTCATTTTTACTTTTCTTTTACTGCCTCTTTGTTTTATAGATTTTAATTTGTTTTATTTTCCTCCTTTCTTTCTCTCCCCCTTTCTCTCCCTCCCCCTCCCCTCTTCCTTCCCCTTCCCCTACCCTTCTTTTTCTTCTTCCCCTCCCTTTTCTTCTTCCCCTCCCTTCCCCCCTCTTTTCCCCTCTCCCTTTTTCCTCTCCCTCCTCTTCCCCTCATTTTAATTTAATAATTTTACACGGTACATTCAAACTCTCTTGCTTTTTATTGTTTAATACAGTTTATTATGTTTATATTCTAATTTTAATTGTCTTCCAAATTTCAAGATGTTTATTTTACACGTCCATACGTGTGTATAGTCGACTCTCAATGTATCTCTTCCATGACTTTTTTGGCCACATCAGGCCCCTTTGACTACAAATGGATTTCTAACTTAAGTCTTGGTTGGTTTTAATTCCCCTCCCCCTTTTTCCTTCCCCACCCCTTCCCCTTTATCCCCTTCCCCACCTTTCTCCTTTGCTTCCTCTCTCTCCCCCACTCCCATCTTCCAGACAATCTATCATGAACTCACTGTGCTCTGTTCCTCCTTAAGAAAGTTTTGGTGCCAAAATTGCACTTCCTTTAAAGGGTGGTTAGTGTCCTTTACACCGCTTCAATTTTCAAGCCTGCATGACACTATTTATGGAGCTCATGCAATTAAGGTTTGGATCTCTATCATGAATTTCATTACAACCCTTCCTCTCCCTTTTTTAAGTGTAGAATGGTGATTTAAAGAATTTTATTTGTATGATTAGCTTGGCTACTGATTATAGAATTTGTTCTCTCGCTACTTTTATTTTTCTATGCACCGGTTAGCTCAAGCTCAAGAAGCGTCTCTCTAAGAATCTTCAGAGTTATTATTGAACCCCGCTTTTTTTGCAAAACCAGGGCCGGCCTGTCCATTGAGCAAGAATGTTTTTTGCACAGGACCCCGCGTTTCAGGGGGCCCCGCGCAAAAAACATTCTTCATTGCACAAGTAGAAAAAACAAACAAACCGGCTGCTGCTGCTGCTGCTGCCGTGGCAGCGGCAGAATCAAATGTCCCGTCGCGGGGCCCCGCCTGCCTGGCTGAGCCTCCCTTCACCATCAGCTCCCGAGTCCCTCCCAATGCGTGGGCTTTCAGAGCCGCAAGAGCTTCTCTGACCTCTCGCGGCTCTGTTAATCCCGCCGGGGCTGATGGGAAATCCCATCAGCCCCGGTGAGATTAACAGAGCCGCGAGAAGAAAGGGAAACTCTCGCGGCTCTGAAAGCCCGCGCATTGGGAGGGACTCGGGAGCTGATGGTGAAGGGAGGCTCAGCCAGGCAGGTGGGGCCCCGCGACGGGACATTTGATTCTTCCGCTGCCACGGCGGCAGCGGCAGCAGCAGCCGGTTTGGGTTTTTTTAATCTATCAGGGCTGATGGGGGGAGGGGGGTTAGGACTGGTAATGGGCTTTGGGGGGGTTAGGACTGGTAATGGGCTATGGGGGGGTTAGGACTACTAATGGGCTATGGGGGGGGGCTAAGACTGGAAGTGGGCTTATGGGGGGGTTTAGGAATGTAAATGGGCTGATGGGGGGTAGGACTGGAAATGGGCTAAAGGCGGGGGGGGTAAGGACTGGAAATGTGCTGATGGGGGGGTTAGGACTGGTAATGGGCTATGGGGGGCTAAGACTGGAAATGGGCTAATGGGGGGTTAGGACTGGAATGGGCTGTGGGGAGGCTAAGACTGGAAATGGGCTGATGGGAGTTAGGACTGGTAATGGGCTATGGGGGGGGGCTAAGACTGAAAATGGGGTTTTGGGGGGCTTAGGACTGGTAATGAGCTATGGGGGGCTTAGGACTGGTAATGGGCTGGGGGGGGGCTAGGACTGGTAATGGGCTTGGGGGGTGGCTAGGACTGGAAATGGGCTGAGTGGAAGGAGGGCTTGAACTGCAAATAGCTGTAAGGAGAGGGAGCTAGGACTGGAGGGCTGAGTGAGGGGGGGCTAGGATAGGACTGGAAATGGGCTGTTGGGGGGCTTGGATTGAAATGGACTCATGGAGGGGCTAGAACTGGAAGTAGGCTCATGGGGGCCTTGGATTGGAACTGGGTTGAGTGGAGGGGCGCTAGGATTTGACATGGGCTGATGATGGTGGGGCTAGGAAAGGACTAGAAATGGGCTGATGGGGGCTGGGATTGGAAATGAGCTGATGGAGGGACTCGGATGGGGGAGCTAGGACTTAAAATGGGCTGATGGGGGTTAGGACTGGTAATGGGCTATGGGGGGCTAAGACAAAATGGGGTAATGGGGGGCTTAGGACTGGTAATGGGCTATATGGGGCTAGGACTGGTAATGGGCTAGGACTGGTAATGGGCTGGGGGGGTGGCTAGGACTGGAAATGGGCTGAGTGGAAGGAGGGCTTGAACTGCAAATAGCTGATGGGGACTGGGGCTTGGAATGGAAATGGGCTGAGTGGAAGGAAGGCTTGAACTACAAAAAGCTGATGGGGACTGGGGCTTGGAATGGAAATGGGCTGAGTGGAAGGAAGGCTTGAACTACAAAAAGCTGATGGGGAGGAGGGCTTGGAATGGAAATGGGCTGTGAGGGGAGGGAGCTAGGGCAGGAAATGGGCTGAGTGAGGGGGCTAGGGCAGGAAATGGGCTGATGGAGGGCTAGGATAGGACTGGAAATGGGCTGTTGGGGGGCTTGGATTGAAATGGACTCATGGAGGGGCTAGAACTGGAAGTAGGCTCATGGGGGGCTTGGATTGGAAATGGGCTGAGTGGAGGGGAGCTAGGATTTGACATGGGCTGATGGTGGGGCTAGGAAAAGACTAGAAATGGGCTGATTGGGGGCTGGGATTGGAAATGAGCTGATGGAGGGACTCGGATGGGGGAGCTAGGACTGGAAATGGGCTGATGCGGGGACTAGAAGGGAGTGGATGCTGGGTGGGGCTGGAACTACAAGGGAGCTGATGTTGGGGGAGGATTAGAATGGGATAGAGCTGGAAGAGTGAAATGGAGAGGGAAAAATATTTTGTGTGGGAGGGAAGACAAATCTACAATTGGCTGGATATTGGGAGAGTAAGTGGGGATTGAGGATGGCGGGGTAAAATTTGAGTGGATGAAATAGGAATGAGGAAAGAGCAAAAGGAGAAAGATTAGTATGTTAAAGCAGATATAGAGAGAGAATGGAAAAAACTAGAAGAGTGAAGAAAGGACAAATGGACAGCAGACGATGGAGAGTTAGCAGAAGACACGAAGAAACCAGAAGAAAGTGGCTGGAGCAATTGCAACTGAAAAAAAATGCACAAAAGGTAGAAAAATATCTCTTTATTGAATTTATTAACTGAAATATGCCAGCTCTGGGAAATGTGCATCATTAACGTCTGCGCTTTGTTTAGTACAAGAGGAAATTAATTTATAGTTTTATTTCTACAGTGTTGTTGGGCTTTTGGGGTTCCCAGTTTAATTATTGTCTTCCTGTTTCTAAATTGTGATTCCTTGTTTGGTGACGGTCTATGTTCTGCACGTGTAACTGAGCTGAGGTATTCTGTTTATGTAATTCCTATTTGACATTGCCACTTGTTCTCTTTCCCCAGTAGGTCATGTATTGTTGTTCTCTGAAATGTATTGGTTTAATATTTGCAGTGTTGCCTTTTGATAGGTAGGGTCTTGTGCTTTGTGAGTCCTGGTAGTGCTGTTAGGATACGGCGGGTTTGCTATGGGTTGTAAATGGGCAGTGTTTGTAGTAGTTCCTAATGTGCCTGGCAGTTGTCACTGGATTATAGTAATGTAGAAATCTTGTAGTTTTTCTTTATCCATATACTCATTAAGAGGCACGTTTACTAAAAGTTAGTGTATGGTAACATTATGCAAATATTTATGCAAATGAGGCCCCTTATGAAATGAGGCCCTGCACCGAGTCTCCGCACATGGCCCTGCACCCCCCTTGGGCCGCCCCTGTGCTAAACACAGACATTTCAGTACTAATATCTATACTGTTTTTTGAATCGGCACATGAATATTTGTTCCAAACACTGATGATAGTGCGTTTTTTTGCCGATGTTTTGTTTCCTCTGGTGATGATATGGGCAGTTCAGCCATTCCTTTCCAAATTGTCTCTTCTCTTCCTCTCTTTCTCAAAATGTTTTTCATTTGATGATACACGTTTTTAAGCTAACCAATGACTATAGTACCATGATTTTGATAATGACAAATAATAATTATTAAGCACAGTTCACATGCCTCCCCTTTCTCTATATAACTGTCACACAACTTTAGATATGAGGTTTGGTCTCCTCAATCAGTGACAAAACACCTTGTTTTTTGTTTGCTTTTCTGTTCAGGTGTATTTACAATGTCTTCTTATTCTTTGACTGTACATTTTTGTCCGTCTTGTTCTCTCACATATTAGCGTAAATTAATATGCAGTAGCTGTTCCAGTGAACCTATGCCCTCTGGTGGTCAAAAAGAATAATGTTTGATCATAGCAACATAGTATATAATGGCAGATAAAGACCAGTGTGATCCATCTAGTCTGCCCAGCAAGGCGGTAAGAGTAGGTGCACCTGCCGCTCCGTGCAGGTCACCCCTCCCCATGCCTTTGTTTAGGGGTGTACCCACCGCTCCGTGTAGGTCACCCCTATTTGTTAAGATATGAGATAGTTATGTTTATTTTGATTTTATCCTGTTGCTATAAAGGGATCCACTGTGTTTGTCCCATGCTATTTTGAATTCTGTCACTCTATTTGCCCCACCACTTCCATTGGGATGGCATTCCAAGCATCCACCACCCTTTCAGTGAAAAAGTATTTCCTGACATTTTCTTTCAATTTATCCCCTTGCAGTTTCATGTTATGCCCTCTAGTTTTACAGCTTCCTCGACTTGGAAGAGGTTTGTTTGTTCATTATACTCGTAAGTATGTAAAGGTCTGAATCATATCTCTCCTGTCCCTCCTCTCCTCCAGAGTGTACATATTTAGGTCTTCAAGTCTCTTCTCATATGTCTTCCGATGCAGGCTCCAAATCATTTTGATTACCTTCCTCTGAACCATTTCCAATCTTTTTATATCCTTTGCGAGATATGGTCTCCAAAACTGAACACAGTATTCCAAGTGAGGTCTCACCAGTGACTTATACAGTGACATTAGTACCTCTTCCTTTCTGCTGGTAATTCCTCTTTGTATGCAAACTAGCCTCCTTCTGGCTTTTGCCACCACCTTGTTACACTGTTTTGCCACCTTGTTGTTGTTGTTAAGTGAGATCCTCAGAAACAATCACTCTTGAGGTCATTCTCCAGATCCATGCACACCAACTTTTTCCCTTGTATTTCTGCTTCCCAAGTGCATGACACTGCACTTCACATTAAATCTTAACCGCCAAGCATTAGACCATTCTTCCAGATTTTGTAGATCTTTCCTCATGTTATTTACTCCCTCAGGGGAGTCCACTCTGTTGCAAATGTTTGTGTCACCTGCAAAAAGACAGACTTTTCCATTCAGTCCTTCAGCAATATCGCTCACAAATGCATTGAACAGTACTGTCCCAGGACCGAACCCTGGGGCACACCGCTAATCACTTTCCTTTCATCTGAGTGAATTCTGTTTACCATCACCTTTTGTCGTCTGTCAGTTAACCAATTTCTGATCCAGTTCACCACCAAGCTGTTGAGTTTATTGATAAGTCTCCTATGAAGAACAGTATCAAAGGCTTTGCTGAAATCTAGGTAGATCACATCCATCGAATGCCCTTTATCTAGTTCTCTGGTCACCTAGTCAAAGAACTCAATCAGATTTGTTTGATAAGATCGTCCTTTGGTAAAATCATGTTGCCTCAGATTATGCAACCTGTTGGTTTTGATAAAGTCCACTATTCACTCTTTCAGGAGCACCTCCATTACTTTTCGCGCCACTGAGGTAAGGTTTACTGGCCTGTAATTTGTCACTTCTTCCCTATTACCACTTTTGTGAAGAGGTACCACATCAGTCCTTTTCCAGTCGTGTGGAACTTCTCTGGTCTCCAAGGATCTATTAAAAACATCCTTTAACGTCCCTGAAAGAACCTCTCTGAGCTCTTTCAGTATCCTGGGATATATCCCATCTAGTCCCATGGCCTTGTCCACTTTCAGTTTTGCAAGCTGTTCTAATATATCATCTTTTGTGCATGGTGTGGTATCTTCTCCATTCTCTTTTGTATATTTGTCAATCACAGGTGGTCCTTCTCTAGGATTTTATTTAGTAAAAACAGAACAGAAGTATTTATCTAGCATTTTCGTTTTTTCAATGTCAGATTCCACAAAGCCGTTCCCGGCACTTTTGAGTCCTGCAATTCCACCTCTGATTTTCCTCTGCTCCCGAATATACCTGAAAAAGGTAGTTGCAACACTTCACGATCTTTAGTCATCTTTTCTTCTGCCTTTGATCTTGCTATCCTTTTTTCTCTTTTTGTCACTTTTAGGTTTATCCTGTATTCCTTCCTGTGTTCCATGTTTGTGAACTTCTGAATTTTGTGAAAGCTGTATTTTTTGCCTTTGTACAGCCACTTCTTTGGAGAACCAAATAGGTTTCCTTTTTCCTCTTGTTTTTATTTACTTTCCTTACATACGTATCTGTTGCCCCTTTTATTGCCTCCTTTTGCCCATTGCAATACCATTTCCCTTATCCCCTCCCACCCTGCCAACTCCTCCTTCAGGCACTTGGCCATTTTACTGAAGTCAGCGTTTCTGAAGACTAGGACTTTGAGCTTGCTGTGATTGGACTCTGCCTTAGCTTTTATCTCAAACCACACCATGTGATGATTGCTGCTACTCACATGGACACCCATTTGGATATTCAACATGCTATCTCCGTTGGTGAGTACTAAATCCAGCATCAAGCTTTCCCTGATCAGTTCTATCACAATTTTTCAAAGTAATGCATCTTGGAAGGCATCCACAATTTTTTTTTATTTCTTTCCAGATTTGTAGAAGGAATACTCCAATCCACATCGGGTCGATTAAAGTCACCCAATATGATCACGTCCCCCTTCATGGCTATCTTTTCAATATCAATATCAATTCGCTATCCATTTCTTCGGTTTGAGTTGGAGGCCTGTAGATTACATAAGTATGGATGACAGTGCCATCTCCTCTTTCCAACACAATCCAGAATGCTGCTTCTTTTCCCCATGTCCCTTGCATTTCAGCAGCTTTAATATTGCTTTTGACATATAGGGCTATTCCTCCTCCTTTTCTACCCTCTCCGTCTCTTCTAAATTGAATATAGCCAGCTATAGCTATATCCTATTCATGCGACTCGTTAAATCATGTTTCTGTAATGGTCATAGTCATGCAATTCTTGTTTGGTTTATATGGCTACATATAATGCTACATATATGTTATGTAACTTTTGAGTCTAAGGCACGTTTTTAGTAAAATGCAGATAAGCTTTGCACACCCAACATTTGCTTAACTTTCCTTAACAGTGATTAAGTTTTGTTTATTGTCTTTTGTTTCCTGAATTATAAATAAATATCATACTTTACTACTAATACTGATATGTATATACACTTGATCCAATAATATTAAGATAACTTTAATGCTATTTTATTTCTAGATTATTGCCAATACTGTGTTTTGGAGACATACAACACAATTTTACTTTTGCACAGTAAGTTCCTTTTTTGATTACAACTGTGCTGGTGTTTTAAGACCACCTCGTCCATAATATAAATTTGATCAAGATATATGGTGGTTTGACTATCATTTCTCTATACATTTTCTTTTCTCTTTTATAACAATTCCCTCCTTTCTGTATACATTTTTATATACAAGTTTGTGTGTTTAGGAGCAATATATTCATTGATTCATTCATTGTTTTATTTATTTATTATGATATAATGTTATATACATACAGTATCAATAAACATGTTTTACATTAAATTGATATTAATGTTTTAGTTATGTTTTGAGGTTTACCTCCTGATGAAGGCTTATGCTGAAACGCGGCCTTGTTAGGGTTGCTAAATGTCAATAACAGGACCTTTTCGGTTTACATCTCGCTCTCTGTGTTTCTTGATTTTTTGTGAGTATAGTGTGTTCTATGAGGACCACAGCACCAGGAGGACATGAAACCTAAATGGGCACCCATGCGCCCACTCCCATCCCATTACCCTTTGCGTGGATGCCCCACTGTGGTTCCACACTGCATACATAGGCACGCACACATATGTTACCTGGGGCCTGTGTCCAAGCTCCAACTGGCACTTTCTTTTTTTTTTTTTTTTAATTTTTATTTTAGAATTTTTCTGAATACAATACAATGAGTATAAGCAAATAAACAAGATACTTAGCATATCAGTTCAAAAAGAAACCTTCCCACATAATTATATAGTTATATAACATATATGTAGAAAGTTTCCCAAAGTTGAATCCCAGTTAAACTCGCCTGTTACATGTAAACCCACAACAGCCTGTTGCTTTCTGTGGGTATTCTTGTTCACTGTAAACCGCGCTGATGATAAAGAGCGCGGTATAAAAGAACTGTAAATAAATAAATAAATAAAAAGATCACATCAAAGGAGAGAGAACCGTTCAGAGGAAATCAGAAATTCTAACAATCCAAAAGGATAAGAAATAAGGAGTGTAATAACCCCACATTAGGGAGCCAAAAACATTTATCAATTCCTCCGACTATGAACCACCCACCGCTTTTCTATCCAAAAAAGATTTTAAAGTATTTACATCAGTATATACATAGGTTTGTCCCCCAAGAGTAACCATACAACAACAGGGAAATTTCAGGAAAAAAGTCGCCCCCAAAGCTACAACCCGCGGTTTCAACAACAAGAACTGCTTGCGCCGAACTTGAGTAAACCGACAGACATCTGGAAAAACCTGGATAGTATGACCGCAAAAAGGAGCGTGCCTACACTTGAAGTACGCTCGCAAAACCCGCAATTTGGCAGTTTCAGAAACAAACTTCACCACCAAAGTATTGCACTTAGAAATAACATCAAGGCAATCCTCCAGGAAAGCCGTTCGGTTTGTTCTCTGGATCAGAACCTAAGGGACCGCAATCCCGATGGCTCGAGGAGAAGAAGAAGAACCTAAAGGCAGGTAATACATATGAGCTATTTGTAAATCCCCCTCCAAATGTAACACTTCAGAGAAATATTTCCCCAATAAAATTTCAGGAGACAATAAATGCGTGATGGGAAAGTTTAAGAAACGTAAGTTGCATACTCTGGCCTGATTCTCCAGAACTTCCAGCCGAAAGGAAATAGTTGAGAAATCTCTTATTAAAGCAACATCAGAATCTCGGCAGGATTGGAACTGGGAATCAGAACGAGCAGCAAACTTAACAAGAGAACCCAACTGATTATCCATAAATTGTAACTTGTCAACCACATCTTAGGAAAACTTACAAAGGGAGGATACTGTAGAGGTTAAACGTACATCAATTTTTTGAATTGCAGATCATATGTCAGTAAGAGTCACTTCCCCAGCGGGGGAAGCAATAACCCCAGATTCTGAAACAGCTGGAAAAACAGGAAGCGGAACCGGGGGTGCCTTCTCAGAGGAACACTCCAGCAAGGTGGAAGAGAAAGCTGGTAGTGGAAGAGGAGGAGGAGACCGAAGAACAGGGCTCAGTGAAGCCCCCTCCGGTGAATGATCACCAGGCAGCAGGGAAGTCACATGTTTGTCCATAGGGCCCACCACGTTTCCACCTGAAGCACCATTCCCAGACTTGGTACCAACCTTAGCCTTCCATTTGCCCATGGTTAACACTGACTTCACCAGACACACACGAACACCTCATGTGCGCCGAGGAGGTGCCAAAGGGGCGTGTCCTGCCCCTTGAGCCACGCCCCTTAGGCCACGCCACGCAGGCCGCAACACGCGGCTGCGTGTAGTACCTGTGGGCTTTGTAGAGCAGGGAAGGGTCCTCCGGGCCAGGGTACGTCCTTCTCTCACCTGCACGCTGGTCCAGTAAGCCTCCTCCAGGTCCTGCTGCACTGAACCACCTGTGGGCTTTGTAGAGCAGGGAAGGGTTCTCCGGGCCAGGGCACATCCTTCTCTCGCCTGCACGCTGGTCCAGTAAGCCTCCTCCAGGTCCTGCTGCACTGAACCATGCTGGTGAAAATCGCGTGGCAGCTTCCTCAGCAGCGATACTCTCTCCCAACTGGCACTTTCTATACTTTTACCTGTGTTGGATTACATCCACACCCAGGTGCATCTGGGACAATGCACCCACTGACATGTGCACAGGTCCTGTCAGCAGACTGACATCTCACCAGACTGGCTTCGAGCAATCTCCATTCTCATACCTCCCCAGCTTGCACTATATGGTGTTCCTCAGCCTTGCTGCCATGGGACTACTGCCCTGCCCTCACCTTGGCCTGTGCCCTCAACATAAAATGTGTTCACACTCAGGCCCCATCACTGGCCCAGCAGCCACCACAGGTCCTGACCTGCACAGTGCAAACCAATATCCACCACCCCAATGTGCCAGATACCCACCTATGTTGCAGGAGGCAATGACAATACTGTGAATTACATTAAATGGCTTTTATTACAACAATAAACCAATAACACCCCTCTTCCCATTCCCATCCCTCACCCCATTAGCCCTGCCAACATAGCCCTTCCCCAACCTTCCTACACATGCCACCCCCAACCTTACCCAGATCTGTCTAGGGTCCCAGGGAACCCTGGCTACAGGCCTGGGCTATGACCTGTAGCCCTGTGCAGATGGCCCCTTCAGATTCCACCACTGCCTCCCTCAGGAGCCACAGCTCCTCCACAAGAGTACTCATAACCACCACCAGCTCCTGCGGAGGCAAATGAGGTGCCTGGTGCAGGATCTGCATGAGGCATAGATGGAGCCTACTGGTGCAGAGGGCCTGGGTGTCAGCAGATTCTCCAAGCTCATCTGATGCTACCCAGAATGGCATGCGATGGCACTGGAGAGTGTGGGGGGCGTGGGGGTCTGCTCACATGCAGAATGCTCTGTTGACACCCCACACTCCTGGCCTTCCTCCTTGATGACCATAGCTGGACTAACTGCCCCCTTGTCCCTAGCAGGACACTTGTGCTTGTATCAGCAGCCTCACCCCCTCCCTAGTTGCATGCATCTCACATGGCCCTTCCCCTGGTGCTCTCCCAACTCCTCCACTGCCGCAGCCTCTGCCTCCTCCTCCTCTGCCTCCTCTTCTTTTGCCCCCTGTGTACAACTGGTATGATGGTACTACTCTCTAACCAGGCCATTTACAGGTGTTCACACTGCATCTCAAACCTGGGACACGTTTTCACATATTGGCCTCTTGCAAGGTATATGTTGCTGCTCTGTTTGGATTTCTGTAATGTATGCCACTACATGTGGGGCTTCATAGACACTATCTGGTTGCCCCCACTATCATCTCCACATCACCCATATTCCTTTCCAGTCCTCTGGGCATCAGTACATTGTGACTGCCAGCTTGGCTCTGCATATGCTACCTCACATACCTGTTTTTCACCTCTGGACCCCGTAGGGCCATCTCCATTCAGCAGTTGCCCTCATACTTTCCCCTCCAAATGTCTTTGATGCCACTACTCCATGTTCTGTTCCTCCACTTTCACTGCTACATCTCTTCATCTCCTTTTTCCCAACCCCAGTCTGTCTATCCCTACTCATCCATGACTGTTTATACCATTCCTCTCACTCTTCCACCTAGCCCCTCCTCCCCTCTCTTTCACTCTCCCTAATCTCCTTGTCCTCCCTACCTTGTCCCCACCCATTCTGTGTACCTCCTTCTTTTGATCTCACGCTCACCATCTGTCATTGACCCTGTGGCACCACTCTTGGAGCCTGAGGCCTTGGTTTGTGTGTTGTGCTGTTTGTTGGGTTGCATTTGTGTGATTGTTGCACAGAGCCACCTTGTCATGCTCTACATCATGTTCTAGCTCTGGAACAGGTGGTCATCAGGGCTGGCCTGACTACTAGGCAGACTAGACGACCACCTAGGGTGACAGACCTCTGTGGGCAGCAGGCCATGTGCTTTGACACAGATGGCCTGCTGCTTCTGACCCCTCTCCAACAGGAAGTTGTGTTGGAGGAAGATCAGAAGCGGCAGGCTATGTGTGCCAAAGCATATGACCTGCTGTGGGCCGCTGCTACCGCCAAGCTGGGCCGTCCAGCTGACCCTGCTGATGGAATCAGTGGCAGCGGCAGTGTGGCTCAGCATGGGAGAGGGGTGGCATGGCTTGGAAGGTGGGGTGGCACAGTTGGGGCTTCTACCTAGGGTAGCAGAAACCTTTGGACTCGCCCTGGGGAACATGGACTTAGATGACATCACACTGGGGAATGGCCAGGTGCAGGTACTTTAGCTCCCAGTTCTGTACTGGCAGAGGGGGCATATCCTATAGCTGTGTAGGCAACAAACATTTGCAATATGATTTTCCTGCTGTTTACTTGTGTATTCTGTGCATGTTCATAGCCAGCGGCATTATGCACTCATTGTGTCAAGCCAGTTGCAGAAGGCCACAGGATAGTTTTATAATAACAGTGGGGACACCGTCACAACATGCCAAAGCTGGAACTGCCCCCACAACAAACCTGTCCAACACATGGAGCAGGGAAATGGTAATATTTTTTGTGCATGTTTGATTCCCCTGCTCATGGTTTTGCTTTTGCACAATTCCCCTGGATGATCTTGAACTTGTGACCTATGCATTTGCAGGACATCTTCTAATAGGGAGAGCTCTTGTGTCACCTTGTGTGATGTTTGCAGCTGCATACTGTTCTAGGATGGAGCTCCCAGGCATTCTGGGATGGTAAGGAAGTGCATTTTGAACTGTTTGAACTGTGTATCCTGCAAGGTCAGTGACCTAACATATGCCACTGTCTACAACGATTGCCATGGGGTATCCTCACTGTTTGCATGTGCACTCCCATAGCCAGGCCTGTGCCAGGTGCTCTGTTCTGCCCATCCTCCCCCCCCCCCCCGGAGTTTGACCTCCCATTGGCTACTCACCTCCGCAGGCAGAGCTGGATCCCCCTTCAGATGGCAGAGGCCAGACGCAGGTTGGTCCTGTGGTGTCCCCTGGGGTACAGCACCCTCTCCATCGAAGGACCATTTTGGTCAGGGCCTCAGCCTTTGTGGGGCTAAAGTTGCCTGCTGTCTTTGCTGCCATGCTGCTGCTGTGTATCTGCCCAGCCAGAAGAGGCTCCTACGTGTACTGAATGCATTCGCGCTTGCGATATCATAACTGATTATTGGCTCTATGATGGGCCACTGGTACACCTGGCTATCCGCTGGTGGCATATTTTTTATGGAATGTGGTTATCGCATCACTACCTGAGTGTGATGGGATATTGACCTTACCCACCTTTCCATCACTGCACACTTTATGGGCTTCCCTCTGCATCCTGTATTTACTCCACCTTGTGCAAGTATGTAAAATATTAGTGCTTTCTTCCTGTCCATGTACCTGGATTTGGCCGCTGGCAGGGGATCTCCAATAGCTGGCCATTTTTTATCCCTGCCCTCATGTCCAGTGCCCTATTCTGTGTGGGTTTCTTTAGCTAGTTATCAGCTTCTTCTGTGCCTTTTGCAATATTGAGCCCAATATTTATAGTAAAGCAATTCTTTTTTGGTCTTCTTGTAAATTAGTGTATTCTGTGTAACTTGCATTGCTATCATTGCCATGCTGATCTACATATCAGTTTTTATCTCTATGCAGTTCTTATTCCAATTGAATAATGTTTTGCACTTCACCTTCCTCCTATCCATCACATAATTAATGATATTTCCCCAAAATATTGCTTTACTCACTTCCCAAATAAGAGTTGACTTTTTTTAATGAGCTTCATTGGATGCAATATATTCCTCCCACTTATTTACCAAAAGTTTTTGAAGTGCTCATCTTGGGCTAAATAATAAGGAAAATGCCACCATCCCCGACCCATCTCCAACTTCCCTCCCCCAGTATTTAGTCATGTCATAAAATGGTCAGAATCCTTAGCCAACCCAATTTCAGCTTGCATCACATATGCAAATAAGAGGGCAGTAAGCAACAGGAAGTTATGTCTTTCTATCTGGGAAAGTGACCCATGCACATCTGATAGGTGAGTGTAATCATGCTCCTGGGGATGTAACAATTTAAAGAACGACATAGGGGAGAACATGTTTGTCAATCCAGTGCTTACTGCCCAACCAGATGAATGATCCATCCTCGTGGATCCACGATAAAATTCCATGATAAAATTAAATTACCTGCAAAGATTAAAGGCAAATCAGACACAGCTAAAGCTTCATGTACTAGGCCTTGATAAAAATCATGTTGGTAGATATTGAGTGCATAGACATTGACCAAAACCAGTTCATGATCCTGCAAGGTAGCATGCCTAAACAGAAAGCGATCCCTAGGATTCTTATAAATCTGATGTATTTGATAAGCTAAAAACTTACTAAACAAAATTGCCACCCCCAAATGACGGGATCTCGTGGAAACAAACAACTTCCTTAACCCATGAATGTGTCAGTTTACTATGCTCAACATCATCCAGAAGCATCTCTTGTTGGCTTGCTAACTAGGCTTGTTTTCTTCGCCGTGCCTGCAGTATTTTATAACATTTGATTGGCAATCCAATCCCTGAGACATTCCATGATACTATCTGAGTTTCAGCATTATTCATTCCCATAATCCTTACTGGCATGTCTCTCCAACTCAATTACAATCAAAAGGTCCCACACAGGGACCAAACTTAGGATGCCTAGCCTCCACCCTAACCAACTATACCATAATACTTTAGATAAAGCATTACAATCTCCCATGCTCAACAAATGTTCATACTGGAACCTGGCATTACCTCAAGGTGCCCTTCCCCCCTTTGTTACCCAAAAAGCACAAAACTCCCAATATGCACACCTTAATCCCATCCTGACCCTGACCCTGACCCTATTCCCATAGACAATTTCCGCATTATGCAGAAAAGTATCATTAATGCGGCCATCCATCCCCTTATTCAGACAAAATATCATACCTTCCAAAAGACAAAACATCACATACAATCCTCACTCATCTCTACACAAACCAGAAAATCATTAAATTACTTTTAACACTCTCGCCACTTACATCCTTCTATACACATACCTTAACACGCTTGCTACAGTAACATTAAATAAACTACAGAAAGAAATTAGCATAAACCTTCTCAGCAACTACATATACCCTCTCACCCCCACATACAACTCACCATCCCCCAGGTAAAACTAAATAAAGGACAAAGCTTTTGCAGATTACATATCCCCACTTCTTTACTAGGTATGCCTTATAATAGAATCCCTGGAGTCTACCTCCCAATTACACAAGATTCTTTTTCTTTTAAATTTATTTATTTACATTTTCAAACAAATTACAGCAAAAGCAAAAATACAATTAAAATGATAATCCTCTTTAAACATAAAAGCAAAAAGAAAAACAAGGATTTAACAGCCTACCCCAAACCTTACCCCTTCCTTCACCATGCAATCATCAAAAGAAAAAAACTATGAAATGAGCACAAAAAGAGGGGGGGGGGGGGACCTACAGGAGCTATGACTCCACACCAGCTCCTTACCATGTGATAACATGTTGGCATGTCTACATTACCCCTTAATTTACACCATACCGTGCTTTAGAGATGTAAGTATTTAGGGGTTTCCACTTGAGGGTGGAAGGCATGACAGTTGTGCCATAACGTGGCATTTGTTCATATCTGCAGCATAAGCACAAGCGGTTCCACCATTCGTGCCAGCTAAGCTCTGCAGTATGCTTCCAGTTTGCAATAACGAGATGCAGAGCCACTCCCATCATGAAGTCAAATAAAAAATGACAATCCCTCTAACGGCGAGATGCCAATTGTTGACCGAAATACGACCACAGACCAGGAGAGAGTAGTCCTGAATCCCAAGACTTCTTGGATTCAGTTCCAAATCGGAATCCAATAGGACTGAATATTAGGGCAGTCATATACCACATGTCTTAAAGTGCCAACATCACTCTGACAAGACCAACATTCATTCCCAACCGTTTTATCCCATTTAGCAACCTTTATCGGGGTAAAATGAGTTCTGTGTGCAAAAAAATATAAAGCCTGTGAAATTTATTTATTTATTTAGACAGTTTTGTATACCACCTTATCCTTCAATCAAAGCGGTCATAACACAATTGGGGGATACATTTAACACGAGGGGATATGAGACACATACACTAATACTTACAGGGAACATGGGCAATGGAGGGTTAAGTGGCTTGCCCAAGACCACAAGGAGCACCTGTGGGACTAGAAACCCCAGTCCTTCCAGCCCAAGTTTGCTGTCCTCTAGTGGGATTTGAACCACCGACCTTCCAACCTGTGGTACCTTGCCCCAACCACTAGGCCACTCCTCCCTCAAATGGCTACTGAAATAGAGGCAGACTGAGATACTCTATTTGTCTTGCTCCAGAATTTTACCCATGATTCTGGAGAATAAGTCTCCCCTGTATCATGCTCCCATATCTGCTGAGCACCAATGGACTGTGGGGTGTGATTCTGAACGACCAATTTATAATAGTAAGAAGCCACCCCAGTAGCCATTTGGGCTGAACCTATAATGTTCAACAACCCCCATTCTTCAGGTAAAGATTTAATATCAATAGGGGATTTCTCTATACAATGTCACAGCTGACTCCATTGGAAGTATAAGGATTTAGGCAAGTCAAACTTCCCCTGTAGACAAGCAAAAGGCTTCCACTTGCCATCTAATATCAATTGACCGATGGCCCAAATACCCCTACTGAACCATTGTTGCCATGCAAATGGACTTTGATGAATTTATTATAATGGGGGATACAGATTTCCTTACTAGGATGGCTACCCTGTTTTTTTTTGATTGGCAGCAGAAAAAGCCACTAGTGAAAATGGATTTATATCTAATTTTAACAATTCCTTCACATTTAAATGTGCCTCTTGTAACAGTAGGATGTCAGCATTTTCCTTGCGTCCATATAGAAATATCTTTTTCCTCTTTATAGGGTTGTTAATGCCCTTAACATTCAGTGAGAGTATCTTAAAGGAAGCCATATTGACAATATAGTACAAAATGACAGTCAGCTATTACAGAAACATACCAAGTTGTAACATATGATATTACATTGTTGATCCACACCTTAAAAGATCTCACAATGATAGCTGCACTTATAGCCCAAGAAAAAAATACACAAAAGGAAAAACCACTGTTTAGCCATTGCCCCTATGGAATATCGCTCAAAATAAAAACACATAGTTCTAAATAAAAAGTCACCAAACCATGGGGGGCTATAACAGCTCAAAACTTAGCGGGTGAGCACAAAGGGACAAGACAGGCACGGAGGGGAAAATTAACTAGTTTACTTCAGTTCCTCTGCCGCTTAAATCAACTTAAACCACACACTACCCATTCCAGAAACAGGAAAACAGCGTCCCCAAACCCAGAGCGCCAAAGGTTATAGCGAAACTGCCCCTACCAAACAGTTTATAAACACAAAAGGCCGCATGTATGTAAGTAAGGGCCGTCCCGCTCCTCCAAGCTCGCTGCCCTCCCAACCACAACAGACATCAAACAACACAAAACACAAAAGAAGAGAGAAAGAAACATAGTAAGGCATTATTGACCAGGGCAATACCCTGAAGTTCCTCCAAGAGAGTCACATTGAATGGCACATCGAATGTCAACTCTGCATGATTGAATGTCAACTTTGTATAGATGTATAGATGAGTTGCTACTTCACGACCACAGACCGGTCAAACCACCCAAATAAGAAAGCGTTGAAGAACTTTTACAAGCTACTGATTGCAAGGTAAGCTTTCACCACATCAACACCATGCGTGCAACTCCCCTGGATCATCAAAATTCCTATTCTGGTTGTGCAGCGTGACTCTCATGTGAGCAGGGTAGAGTAAGCCGAAACAGGCCTGCAGCTGCAATAAGCGTGGACGTAACGCCAAAAAGCTCTTTCTCCGATCCACCGTCACCTTCGTGAAGTCAGGGAAGAATAAGAGTTTGTGCCCCTGATATTCCAAGGGAGAGTGTGCTCTGGCTGCTTCCCTTATTTGTGTTACTTGTTGAAAGCCCAAGCTTTGAGGATGACTGGATGTGGACGCTTGCCTGCAACCACGGACTGAGTAGGAACTCGATGGACACGGTCGATCTCAAAAGGCATGGCGAACTTCACCTTCAACACACCCGGAATCATTGACTGTAGAAAAGCTATCATGTCAGGACCCTTGGCTCCCTATGGAACTCCCAAAATTCTTATGTTGTTCCTCTGAGCACGATTGTTACCGTCTTCCAACTCTCTTTGCAATGACCGTATCAACTTTGCTTGCTTCTCAACGGCCCTGAACCGCTCCCCATGCATTGCCACCACGCTCTTCACCTTCTCCAGTCTGACCATAATTGACTCCAAAGTATTTTTCAAGGCGCTGATATCCTCCTGCATTGTGGACAACGAGTCTCCATTAGCTTTGACTTAGTCTTTAACAGCGCGAATCTCAGCCAGAAGTTCTTGTAAGGCCTCAGGACAATCTCTGATGACCGTCATCTTGTGAGGTGAGAGAGGCTCCATTTTGGTTCTCTTTGCGCTGGCGTTTTGAGGTATTTGGTAATCCAGCCGCATCGGATTGGGGCCAGACATATCAAGGATCAAATGAAATCAGAGTAGGTAGGAAATACTTAGCTAAAGATTGCAGAATTCAGGATTCTTGACCATTGCCCTTCAGAGCACAGCTCTTACGCGACCATCTTGCCTGATGCTAAGTTCCACCCTCCCCAATTACACAACATTCTGAAATGCTAGAGCTACATCAGTCCTTTAATAAGAATTATACCATAAACAATCTTAAAAATCCTACCTTGCCCAAAAATTATATTATTCAGGTCCATAGATCTTTAAGCAACTACTCAGACACTAATGCCTGCCTGACAATACCTAATTGGGGTAATGTTGCTTTGTATATTTATTTATTTATATGGCAGTTTACATTTAACAAAACCAATTACAATGAACATATTTAAATTGAACCAGGGAGGGGAATAAGGGGTATAACAATTTTGCAATAAACATGTTTCCAAATGAACTTTGAGGGGATAATGAAATAATAAACATTTAAAATCTAACTGAAGCGATCAAATTACTTAATACAATGTATTATAAATGCATTGTAATTATGTGAGGAGTCCCTGACCATTAAATCACCCTCTTGCTATGTCTTTATATGACACCGTTGTGTAAATAGTTACTTTTGTTATCTAAGTTGTTTCCCCTGTTAATTGTAAACTCAGACTTATGTACCCTGTCTGATTGTTATGTTCTATGTAAACCGTGCTGATGCTGAATAGTGCGGTATAGAAGAAATTGTAAGTAAATAAATAAATAAATAAATGTGGATAAGCAATTGTAGCAGATCCTGTAGTGTTACTGTATGGTATTAATTTGTGGTTCCTGGTGCAGCTAGGGATATTTCTTCATTTGAGGGTTTGGTGATGTTTCTTTTGTAGGGTCACGTTGTTAATTTGATCGTTTCCAAAATGTTTTGTAAAGAGATGTATCTTAAGCAATTTTCTGAAAGTAGATAGATCAGACATCATTCTGACCTATCTACCTTCGTATATACCAAAACTTCACCCGATTCAACATTTAATTTGCCTCTGCAGCCATTTGCGTGATTCCAGGCCCCAACACACACTAAACGGAGTCAATCAATATTAACCACACGTTAATATACCAACTCCAATATATATCCCCATTACTCTAAACACAGCTAGATAAAGGTTTTGTATCGCACAAAAAGACCATGCTTTTAAGAAAAAGAGCTTGATACATATTAGTTGTGCCCGAGGCGGCTCAAGGCAATCTGCTGCCTGAGGCGAAGAATGAGATGGCGCCCCCCCCCACCTTAGAGGGGGCGAGGCTTTTTCAGAAATACAATTAGATACTGAACCAAACCAAACAGCTGATTAGATTATATGGAGGAAATGCAAGATTTTTGCACACAGGGTCAAAATGAGCTACAATTGCGCCCTGTGCAAATTGCAACTCGGGCGCACGCACCACCTCTCCCCCATAACTTCGTCCAGCGCTGCCTGCTCTTTTCCTGCTGCTGCCACCCTCTGTTTTTTTCAAGGCGGTGCCGGCAGTAGGGAAAGAGCAGGCAGTGCTGGATGGAGGTATGGGGAGGAGGAGGGGAGGCATGCGCCCGATCTGAAAGGCACCGGCACTTTAAGCAGATCTGTCCCTCCCTGCTCTGACATCGCATCGGAGGAGGGAGGGACCAGACCTACTTAAAGTGCTGAGAAAAGGCTTGGGGGCGCATTTCAGATGCCTGCTATTGTCCTGCCAGTGGCAGCAGGGCAACAGCAGACAGCCGAAATGCACCCCCCCAAGCCTTTGCGCCCTGTGTGGCTGCACCACTTGCACAGGGCTAGGTACGGTCCTGTTTGCACACCAAGGAACTAAAAGACAGCAAGAACTAACAGCACAGTTTATAAAACTTAATTATAACTCATTTTTATTTTGTTGTTATAAACGGCGTTATGGTTCTTGCTTTTTCTTTTTCAACATATATTTTGCATCCACAGTAGGTGCAGAGCAGAACCAGGACATTCACCCACAGAACTCAATATTTAAAAAAAAAAAATCAGATTCTGATCATCTCACTAACAACAACAACAACCAGGCATATTGTGAACTAATTCAAAACCCTACAACAAAGAGCAAACCTACTATCATACCACCATACCATATCAACACAAACTTCCAAAACTCACATAAGGAGCCCATCCAAAAAAAGCATCACTGTAAATACTACAGTGGGCCCTGAAACATCCATACATCTATTTGAAAAGCTGAACAAGTCAAATTACTACAGTACAGTATAGATCTTTATGTACAAACTCCATGTTAACAGAACACCTGACCTCAGTCACACACTCACAACATCAACCCTCACCAAGTACAGAAGAAGTAACCACAATCTAAAGTAAAAATGAAAATATGTAGACAAAATTTAAACTGAAACCCCAAGAAGTCATAGTCCACATGCAGTGCAACATCAGATAAATAAGAGATGCAGTTCCCCAATACAGTGTAAAATATAAAGATAGCACAAAGTCCAATCACTAAAAATTAAATAAAATTATTTTTCTACCTTTGTTGTCTGACCATTTTATTCTCTGATCATGCTGGCCCCGATCTGAGGCTTCTGCTTTCCTGTCTTCTCTTAGCTCTCTTTCTGTGGTCTGTGGTCCATCTGCCATTTCTTATCACTTCTTTTATTTTCTTCTCTTCCTTCCATCAGCCCATTCCCAGTTCCAGTAACCCTCCCCAGTATCAGCCCCATTTCCAGTCCTCCCCTTCCAGAAACTTCCAATGTCAACCGCCTTGCATTCCCACGACTGCCACTGGTGTCCATTCCCTTCCAGTCCCCCTCCTTCCCCACTGTCCAGCCCCTTCTAGTCCAAATACCATCACAGGTATCAGCTCACGTCCACTCTCAGTGCCACTTCCCCAGTCAGATCCCTTCCAGTCGCCCTACCCTCTGTCCATCCCCCTTCCAGTGTCATTCACATGTCAGCTCCCTTCCAGCCTCTTCCCCATTACCCAGTTACCTACTACTCACATCACCAAGTGTCAGCCCCCTTCTATTCCCCCTTCAGTACGTCCCAGGTGTCAGCTCCTTTCCAGCCCCCTCCTTCCCCTGTGTCAGCTCCCTTCTTGCCCTGGCAGACCCTCTCAGTATCTGCTCCCTTCCAGTCCTATTCTACCATCCCCCTGATTCAGCCCATTTGTAGCCCTAGCCCCTAGTTTTCTTCCAGGGCCAGCAGCACCCTCCTCCCCTCCCTCATTAGCCCATTTCCAGTCCCAGCCCATTTCCAGTCCTATCCCTCTTATCATCCCACTCCAGTCCTAGCCCCCCAATCAGCCCATTACCAGTCCTAGCTCATTTCCAGTGCTAGCCCCCCATCAGCCCATTACCAGTCCTAACCCCCCCTCTAATAAGTCCATTTCAAGTCCTAGCATCCCAATCAGCCCATTTCCTGTCCTAGCCCCCCTAATCAGCCCATTAGCAGTCCTAGCCCCCTTCCTGATCAGCCCATTTCCAGTTCTAACCCCCCTCCTGATCAGCCTATTTCCATTCCTAACCTCCCATCAGCCCATTTCCAGTCCTAGCCCCCCCATAGCCCATTAGCAGTCCTAGCCCCCCTCCCAATCAACCCAATTCCAGTTCTAACTCCCCCATCAACCAATGTGCTAACCTCCCATCAACTCACCAGCCCAGTCCCCCAAACATTTCCAGTTCTAACTCCCCCATCAGCCTATTTCCAGTTTTAACCCTCCCATCAACCCATTTCCAGTCCTAGCCCCCCCATAGCCCATTAGCAGTCCTAGCCCCACTCCCAATCAACCCATTTCCAGTTCTAACCCCCCCCCCATTAACCCATTTCCAGTCCTAGCCCCCCCATAGCCCATTAGGAGTCCTAGTCTCCCCTCCCGATCAGCCCATTTCCAGTTCTAACACACCCCATCAACCAATGTGCTAACCTCCCCTCCCCACCAGCCCAGCTCAGCTCCAAACATTTAGGGAACTGGAACAAAAACCAACAGAAAAAAGGCTGCAAACACTGCTGCTGCTGTGGCAGCGGCAACATGAAGTGCCCCGCGGTGGCTGCCTCCCCGTGAGAGCCCTCACCAAACACCACCCTCCCCCCCTTGCCGGCTCTGCAGCTTTGCAGAGCCACACAAAGAGAATGAGTTTCCCTTTCACGTGGCTCTGTTAAAGCTGAGCCTGGGCGCTGATGGGAAACAACATTTCCTGTTTTCCATCAGCACCGCGGGCTCAGCTTTAACAGAGCCACTTGAAAGGGAAACACTCTTCCTTCACGTGGCTCTGTAAAGCTGAGCCGGTGCAGGGAGGGGGGGGGGAAGAAGGGGTGTGTGAGGGCTCTCATGGGAGGCGGCCACTGCGGGGCACTTCATGCTGCCGCTGCAGCAACAGCAGCGGCTGCAGCCTTTTTTTGTTTGTTTTTTTAAATTATTATTTTGAAGGCCGAGTGAGGCAGTCTTTTTGGGAGCAATTTTTGCCACCCCCAAAAAGATACCGCCTCACTTGGCCTCATTATAGAGCTGCCCCTGAGTTGTGCCCCAGACCGATAAAGAAACTGTACTTTGACCCATTTTGGCCTTATAATCATGGCCAGGCATTCCAATTACTCACTGCAGTGTCTCTTACTCACCAACCACCTCATTTGTCATATTCACTGCAGCAGCCAGTCCTTTAATATTAAACACATTGCTTTTTTTTTAAAGAAACCCCCTCACAGCAAATAAAATAAACTCAAAATCACCACACCCACTCACACACTAGGTATTCTCTCCCAGGACTGACACTACCTTTAGGCGAACTAGGTGACTGCCTAGAGCACCAGCCCTCTGGGGGGGGCCCACTGCTTTCCCATTGTCACTGCTGCTGGCCCTGATGAGGGCCAGCAGGTGTGGCAATAGCTCCAAAATCAAGACACAATACTTACCTATCATCTCTGGAGCTGTGTTGTAGTTTATTTTGTGCACAATGTGCTTTTTCTGCCCCCCTCTGATGCAGAACCCATTGGAGGGGTCAGAAGTGGTAGACTATGCAAGAGAGAAACTGCGATGGAGAGGGGTGGCAATGGCAGCAGTAGTTGTAGGGGGCAGTGGGGGTGGCAGGATGGAGGGCTTGTCTAGGGTGCTTCCAGTCCTTGCACCAGCACTCTTCCCCTCCTCCCAAAACCCTCTCGCTTTCACTCTAACCCAGCCCTACTAAGACTCTCAAAATCATAATAGTAAAACTATAACAAACCTAGTGCTTTTATACATAACAATTTACCGCTAGGTTGTTCTGCAGCCCCCCCCCCCCAAGAATCTTATCACAATGGAAACTTTAATAAGTGACATAAAGATAAAACTTAATGAAAATATCACTGCAGGTGTTTATATAATCAGTCACTGGCCAACTGCAAGTCAGATATAGGCCGCACCAGCCTGGCCTAGGAATCAATATCAGGCCTTCGTACCCCAGAACCATCAGAGCGTCTATAGAGTAGCAAAATAAAAAATAAAAATAAAAACACTCAAGCTTGCAGGATATCAAATCTCCACATTCACATAAAGCCAATAACCAACTCAAATGGCTACATTTCACGACAGTATATCAACATGGTCCTCAATCATCTGATTCTGCAGACTCCCCACTCCTTGAAGGGCTCAGCCCATCGAGGCATGTCTGGGCTGCCTCTAGTGAAGTAAACTGCTCTACCACTGCATTGTTGATGATCTGGAGATGGGCAGGATATTGCAGCATAAACTTAATCTACTTGTTCACCAAGGCCATGCATATGGCAGAATATTCCTTCCTCTGGGGCAGAATGGGGACCGTTTCTGGGCTGAGACTAATGCTAGGAGTGAAAGCCACCATTTTAGAACCCTGAGCAGCCGGAGCAAGAGCGGAGGGGGTCAGTTCCTTCCTACCTCCACTAGATACCAAGGAAAACATTATGGGTGGGCAGGGTGGATGGGGAAGGATGAGAGGATGACTGGTGGGGGAGTGCTAATTGGAGGACTGTTCTTGGAGGGCATCTTCTGTTGGGAGGTTCTGAAGGGAGAGAAAGAGGCTTTCAGGGCAGGGGGGTAACTGAGTGTAAGGTGACTGTATTGGATGGGGGAAGTTACTTGTGTGTTTCGGAAAAGAACAAATTGGCACAGTTTAATGGAGAGTGTGTGTGATTGGGGCGGGGGTATGGGATTATTGAAGCTGGAACCATAACATTTGACAGCACGTTTTTGGGGCTGGGGCTGCCTTCCTTACCTTGACAGGTAGCATATTTGCTCCCATGCTACCTGCAGAGGCAGGGATCATGGGTCTTTGCGGTAAGTTTTTGTTCTGCCTTCATGCATTTACCACATGTTACCTTTTGCACATAACATTTACCGCAGTTTAGTAAAAGGTCCCTATAAGAGGAAGGGGGGAAGAGAGGTAAAAGTAAAGAAAGAGAGAGACTGGATGGGGAGGCAAGAAAGATTACTTAAGGCAGAGAAGAGGAAGAGTATGAGGGAGAAACTGGAGATGAGGAAATGCAGATTGTATAAGGCAAGGAGGGATAGAAACCAGGAGGGAGAGAAGGGGGATAGAGAATGGAAAAAAAGGCCGTGAGATGGCATAACAGATGGTGTACAGAAACAAAAATCAGAGGAAGGAAGAGACCTGGGGGGAAGGTCGCTGAAAGGGAATATATGATGTAATGGGGAGTGAGGGGATGAGTAAGAGATACACTGAAAGTAAAACAGAAAGCAGAAAGCAAAGAAACAAAAACAAAAAAAACAAAGAACCACAAAAAGATATTGAGATAGACAGTAAAAGTTAGCAATCAGTTTGTTTTTTTAAAGAACCTATTTAACATGCAAAAGATTTTCAATACATTTGGCTTTTCTGCTTATAACACAATTCAACCACAAGTTCAGTTTTGTAATCTAAAAGACTATTAAAATGTTCTTTCTTTTACAGAGAGTGGGTTGACCGAGCGCCATCAATACATTTTTTGAGAACCTTGATCTGCCTGAGATTGTTAATGCGGGATCCATTTTACCAGGTTGTTTTTCAACATGCTTTGCTCCCAAAATGTATTCATATATATATATTTATTTATTTTATTTATTTATTTAGAAGGATTTAGTATACCGCCTTATCGTTAAAGCAAGGCGGTGTGGCGCATCAATCAAAATCAATAATAAAGTGTGGTTTGTAGCATGCAGAGTGAGAACTGAGAAGTGTAGTGTGTGGGGCAGTGCGTTAGATTATATCGGTGAACTATTTACATAATGAACTATATACATATATACAAAATGGGGCTGTTTGAGAGGCGTGCTAGGATTGAGATTCTGGTAAAATAAGTCACTTTGTCAAAATGATATTGCAGTGTCACCTGGATATTTTCCCTCTGTGTCCTTCATGCCAGATTTCTAGTTACACTAGCTAAAGAAAGATTTTACTAGTCAGACACTATGGATCCCGTTGATTAAAGGAGGGGAGACAGGTATACTGGGAGGGTTTGACAATTCAACAACTAAATAGAGCAGACTAGCTGGGCCTTATAGACCTTATCTGCAATCTGATTCTGTGTTGGCATGTAAGGAAAACATTGTGGAAAATCTGTTTTTTAGTGCTTTAAAAAAAATCACTTAATTGCCTTGACTGCCTATCCATTTTATACTTTTATCTCCAGAACAATTGAAATTACAACAGCCAAAATTGCAGATATAGGGAATTATTTTAGAATTTTTATTCACAATCTATATGTGTAAATATAACCACTTACATGTGTAAACCGCATCCACATGTAAAAGGCCATTTTACACGTGGATGTCTATATGTTGTACGGGGACATATTGAGACATGTCAGGGCATGGCCTTGGTGACATGTGTATTTCCGATTTCATATAGGGGATGCACGTGTAAGACTAAAATTGTCCTCGTCTGAATTTACACTTGCTCCCTGACACAAATAGGAAAAAAAGTGCAACTTCTGCCCTTCCATTTACAGGAGGGATTAAGGGGGATATCCTGCTTCATCCCCAATGTTTACTTCCCTCTCTTAACGCAATGAGGGAAAGATAGAGGCCTCTCTAGTTGATTAGCAGCATCTACATGTCTAGATTTGCAAAATGACAAAGATACATGTGTAAGTGGCAGCTTTTTACACATGTAAGTGGCTGGGTTGCCGATGTCGATTTTTCTCATATATCTTTGTAAAATGGCTCCTTACCAGTGCACATAGACGCCCATCCCCTGCGTTCGTGCCCTTCCTCCTTTGATATAAAATGCATGTCATGAGGTGCAGAGATATGCTGATTTTACATCAAACTTGCATGTTTCCCCCCCTCTCCCTTCTCTAAAATTGACATAGATTTTTGAGATGTTTTCACTTGGATGTCTGTGCGACCATATAAAGGCACATTTTAGAAAGGCCATTTAAGTATATATATATATATATATTTATTTATTTATTTCTTCTATACCGCCCCTTCCAGAGATCAGGGGCGGTTTACATGGAACAATTCAACAACTTGTGTATACTTTTGTATACGTTACATTGAACAGTAAAACTTTCTAACTTATTTACATGGAACAATGTGTACAATACATAGAGTAGATAAACATTCTAGTTTTTTACAAATGTTGACAGGTGTAGAAGCCTGTCTGAACTATTTACATAAGGTATTTACAGGTGGTTCTTTATAATGTATCTAGTTGTGGTTTTGGGTGTTCTGAGTTGGTGTGTCTGTGGATGTTGAGGGACATGGTTTGGGGGGGTAGGGGATTTGGAAATGTTCCGAGAATAAGTAGGTTTTGAGTTCCTTTCGAAATTGGGGGAGGTCTTTTATGGTGCGGAGGTCTAGAGGGAGTTCATTCCAGAGCATGGGGGCAGTGAACGTGAAGGCTCTATTACTTGAGGATTTTTTAGTCTTCATGAATGATTTTGGCATATCAAGTGAGTGGGCTGCATTTTGTCTGCGAGCTCTTGATTTAGATGGGGTTTGTAGTAGTGTTGAAAGATATGATGGGGCGATGTCATTTAAGAGCTTGAATGTTGTTAGGAGAATTTTGTATCCGATACGGCTGTTTATAGGGAGCCAGTGCAGTTCTAGGAGTATTGGGGTTACATGGTCTGTTAGATGGGCTTTAGTAATTACTTTTGCACAGATGTTCTGTGCTCTTTGTAATAGGTATGTGTTATACTGTGGTAAGCCAATTAAGAGACTGTTGCAATAGTCAAAGTGGGGTGTGATGAGTGTATTAACAACCGATCTAAAGTCATGTGGGTCCAGGAGGGGCCTTAGGTGTTGTATGGTTTTAAGTTTATGAAATATGGTTCTTACTGTTTGCTTTATGTGTGGTATCATGGTGAGGGTATGATCTATTATTACACCCAGATATTTTACTTCTTTTTTAACAGGTATAGTTGTATTATTGATTGATATTGTTGTTGGAAAGGTGTCCTCATTCACAATATTTCCTAGAAAATATTGTTTTAGCCCAAATTTGAGAAAAACCCAATTTATTCCACTAAACTTATGGATCAAGGGCCAAATTCCTTTACGTAAAAGAAATCTCTCATTTGACTGGTTCTGCAATTTGTTTCATACTCGTTTCCTTTCTTCATGAGACATCAGTAGTCGCTTGTGAAGAAGACCTTTGTTCAGAGCTGGCGTAACCATTAAGCAGACCCGATGGCTGGTCACAGCAAGGCAGTAGCTTCTGACAGCCACACAAATCCAAAGAGCCATTAGAACAGGCTTTAACCTGCAAGGAGGGTGGGCAGTTTTCTTCTGGGTAAATGGCTTTTGGAAATTGCTCTCATTGGGGGTAATCTTATAAAGTATTTTCCATGTTTAAAGTATATTATAGATGTGGAAAATAACATCTATACAATTGCATGTAGCACTATGGGTGCTGACAAGAGCACACATATCCAAGTGTATGCGCTCTGGGGGGTTAGGGGGGGGGCAGGGGCAGAGCTACAATGTGCTCATGTATTTTTAAAATATGCATGCACTAGCATGTAGTACACATGCATAATTGCATCTTCTTTGGAAGAGGTGAATATTTGTGCAAGAGAATTTGTACCCTTCTGGTGGTCATTGTAGGAGCTTATTGTATAAAGGCACATAGGCAACTATGTGGCCTGTTTATGAAAATGTAGCAGAATTTTGCACTTATTGCACATTACATGCAGAGAATACTGTGCAGTGAGTGCAGAGCTTGTGCGGTAACCTCTGAGAATATGGCTACGGTTGTAAATAGCATACTGGGCTTGAAGGACCATTGGTCTGACCTGTATGGCAAATCTTATGATGATATGTTTTTTCTACATATACTATTTTAACCTCAGGAGTAGAACAGGGGTGCACCTGGTGCCAGGTCCCTTTTACTATATTGAGTTAGAGTTTCTTTTTTTCCCTCTTATCCCATTAAAACACAGACAAATACCTCTCTCCAAGTACACTGGCTTCCCTGTTTTGGGGTCTCTTCTCTCAAGTCCTCACTTACTTTGTAATCCTTACCTCCCTGAGCTGTGTAGTAAGCTGCTTGATCAAAGCTAATGGGTTTGGGATAACTGCTAACTTGTAGATCGTTTCTTTACCCCTTCAAAAAGTAGAAAGAGTAAGGGACACCCAATGAAGCTACAATATAGCACATTTAAGACTAATCAGAGAATTTTTTTTTCACTCAATGTGTAATCAAACTCTGGAATGTGTTACCAGAAGATGTAGTACAAGCTGTTAGTATAGTTGGGTTTAACAGGGGCTTGACTGAGTTCCTGTTGGAAAAGTCCTTAAACCATTGTTAAAGAAGACCGTGGAAATCCACTGCTTACCCCTGGGACAAGCTGCATGGAATCTGTGTACATTTCCGGAACCTGACAGGTACTTGTGACCTAGATTGGCTGCTGTTGGAAACAGGATACTGGGCTTGATGGACCTTTGATCTGACCCAGTATGGCATATCTTATGTTCTTATATAGTCAGTGGATGAGTGGAACACATAGGCTGCAGCATCTAGGCAGTGCTGGGCCCAACTAGTAGGCACAGTCAGTCTCTCCTTATTCCCCAGGCTCCTGTGAAGCAAGACCCTGGGTACAGGCATTTCATGCCTTTTATACTTGGGATGATGACAAGGCAAGAAGGAAGCTGCTTCTGAGAAAAGCCACATGATCATATGATGTTCCGCATAGTGTTTGCAAAGAAACGCCTAGGGGACACTCCACATATGTAAGAGAAGTTTTAGAGGTTTGATGAGATCAAATGTGAACTTTCTGATCTCATTGCTACTACTACTACTACCACCTATCATTTGTATAGTGTTACAAGGCATACATGATGCTGTACACATACATGTAAGAGACAGTCCCTTCTCAATAGAGTTTACAACCTATTCAAGAAAGATACAGGCAAACACAACAAACAGGGGACTAGAGTAGAACAAAGAGGAAATGATGATAGCACATAAGGGTGGTAAACAGGAGAATAAGGTACTCAGGATCCAAAACAGCCTCGAGGAGGTGGATTTTTAACCTAGATTTGAATTGGACCAGAAATGAGTCTTGAAGGACAACCTAAAGGGACTGCTACTACTTGAACGAAATCTGCATTTGTATGTATTTACAGTACCTTCTGGGACATTCTCTAAATCTTGGGGGAAAGGGAATTCTATGGGTTAAAGCTGATAATCTGTGTATTTTAGAATTCAATGTTTTTAATCAGTCAGTGCTTAATACCACCAGAGAGTTTTTCAATTTAGATCAAATCAGAGTATAGCTTAGCACAGAAGGTAGAATAGGGTAAATATTATTTGAACTATAAGAAACAAATTGTTTCTAGAGACATTTACAAAGAGGCCTTCCAGTTAGGAAGCAAGAGATCTGTGAAGTTGTCTTAAATAGGTGTTAAAGCCAAGTGACAGATCAAAAGGGCAATTTGAAGGCTCCCTCAATCAAACTAAGTACTGTTTGAATCACCCAGGAAATGGTCAAGAGATTTTCTTAGAAGTACAGGTCAGGACACTGTGTAGCAAGCCTGCTTTTAGTAGGGGGAATGTTTACTAATGGTTGATATGCTTTAAGTACTGCCACCATTTATGTGAACCATTGCAGCACTTAACACATGTTAACCTTCACTAACATGCATTAACCTTTAGTAAACATGCCCCTAAGAGTTCTTTCCTTCTCACCCACCTGCCACAGGCATAATCTTAGCTTTATGGGCTCTTAAACCTATTAAAGCAAAAGAGGTGGTCAAATTCACTTTCAGGTTTGGCTGGTTATCTCTTATCAGGAATAGATTAATTAAGGCCCTGAAATTAATTAATCTTGAAGTGAACAAAGTCCTTTAAACTTCTTAGATATAGTTGTATTAGTACAAGTATCCCCAGCAACTTTAAGTAAACAACTTAAATAGCTAAACACAACCTCCAGAAAGCAGTCCAGTAGTGAGATGGGGGCTGTCCAGTCTTTTGCACTAAGTGTCACATATACAATTTTCTCCACGTTGTTGAGGGGTCTTACATGTGCATTAGGTGCAAGGGGCTCTTTGCTCTCAGGAAACAAGTCCAGTCTATGGAGACTACAGTAACAAACTTGGAGGACCTAAGGAAGGCAGAGGGATATATAGATAAGACTTACATAGTACTGATGGCCCACCTCCACTCTGGCAGATTCTCTTTTGCCATGAAGAAAAGAGGTCATGTGAAAGGAGAGCATCACCTTGGTATGGCAGGAAGTGATCCCGTAGCTAGGATCTGTCCTCCAGGTGATGTAAAACCCTCTTGCACAGAGGAGGTTTCTCCAGAGACATGTGTTCATGAGGAAAGGGTAAGGACAGCCACTACAGTTGGTGATTCAATCATTAGGCATATAGATAGCTGGGTGGCTGGTGGACATGAGGCTCACCTGGTGACATGCTTGCCTGATGTGAAGGTAGCAGACCTCATGTGCCACCAACACAAGGTTTTAGAAAGTGCTGGAGAGGAGTCTGCTGTCTTGGTACATGTTGGTACCAATGACATAGGAAAGTATGGGAGGGAGGTTTTGGAGGCCAAATTTAGGCTTTTAGGTAGGAAGTTGAAATCCAGAACTTCTAAGGTAGCATTCTCTGAAATGCTTCCCGATCCATACGCAGGACACAAAAGGTAGGCAGAGCTCCGGAGTCTCAATGCATGGATGAGACAATGGCGCAAGGATGAAAGTTTTGGATTTGTTAGGAACTGGGCAACATTCTGGGTAAGGGAGGGGCTTTTCCAAAAGGATGGGCTCCACCTTAACCTGGATGCAACCAGGCTCCTGGCATTAACCTTAAAAAAGAGATAGAATAGTTTTTAAACTAGATAATAGGGGAAAGCTGGCAGTCACCCAAGGGCACATTGTTCGGAAGGATGTATCCTTGAAGGATATTAACAAAAGAAGGAAGTTAGGGCATCCTAACAGAGAGGTTCCAATAAAGATAAAAGTAATCCAGATGCCCTTAAGTACAGAGATTCCAAATTACCCCTGTCAACTGATAACCAGATTAATATGAATAAAATACAGCCTTTAAAATGCCTGTAAGCAAATGCTAGAAGTCTAAAAAATAAGATTGGAAAGCTAGAATATATAGCACTAAATGAAAGGTTAGCTATGATGGGCATCTCAGAGACCTGGTGGAAGGAGGACAACCAATGGGACACTGATACCTGGATGTAAACTATATCATAATGATAGGGTAAATCAAATTGGTGGAGGGGTTTTGCTCTGTTAGAGAGGGTGTAGAGTCACACAGGATTAAAGTTTTCCAGGAAACAAAATACTCTATAGAACCTCTATGGATAGAAATTCCATGTAAAAAGGGGAAGAGGATGGCACTGGGAATGTACTACCGATCGCTGACCAGAATGAACAGATGGATAATGACATGCTAAAAGAAATCAGTAAAGCTAACAAGTTACAGCACAGTAGTAATAGGTGTTCCTTAGCATCCCTCTAGTCCAGTCCCGGAGCATAGAGTTGTCAACCTCCACCAGCAGCTTTGGAGACTGAAAGATGTCATCGTTCTGATGTCACTGGTACAAATAGGCAAGATCCACCCCCTTTCACCAGTACTTTCAGTCTCCAAGCAGCTTGGAGGTTCTGAGCCCGGGACTGGACTCAGGAGGAACAAATAAGCAGAGCTTGATTATTTTAGTTAGCCCTTGGGGGTTTGAGTTTTTGTTTTGTGTTTGGTTTTTTCTAGAGTCCCTGTGCTACTGTGGGCATTTTATCTCCTCTCTGGTCAGAATCTCTTTCCCTCTCCCTCCCTCCTCCCCCTCCCTCTGGCAGACTTTCAGAGTGCCCCAGCCTTAAACGAGCACAGGGCTGTGCAAGAGCCTCCCTGCTCCCGAACCCGAGTCAGAAGGGTGAGGAGCAGGTAGTAGGCAGAAGCGACTGGCAGCAGCAAGCCTGTGTTCCTGAGGTGTCAGTCAGTCCCGGGAGCTGATGCCGCGAGAAAGGCTGTGCTCCTGAGGTACTTAGCGCTGTCTTCCCTCCCTCCTCTTAAGGCATCGTGGTGAGTACCCCCGAATTTCGGGGTTTGCTGGGGGAGCACTGTTTGGGGCTGTGCAGGGTTTTCTGTGGCTCCGGGGAGTAGCTGCAAGCCGTACCACGTGTTTTTTGCAGGCGCGACCGTTGCGGCGGCCATTTTGGATGCCGTTTTTTCAACGCGTTTTTATTTTGCTGTTTTTAGGGCTTAGAAGCTTCGTTTTTGCTTTTGATTGCTCCAGGGCAGCTAGTTGGGGATAGCTGAGTGGACTACCTTAAAAAAAAAAAAAAAAAAAAAAAGATTCCTGTCAGTGTCAGCTCCTGGTCTACAGCGCTAGGTACTATGCCTGCAAAGCCCCGCTGCCTTGTCTGTGGGGTGCGGTGCGGTGAGCTTCTAGAGGCTGGGGTGTGCAAGGCATGTTCCTTGGAGGCAGGAGGTCTGGAGAAGTCCTTGGGGGAAGGCGCTGCAGAGCAGACAGCAGCTTCCTTCGACGGCAGGGGGTCCGGTCCTCCCTCCTTGGAGGATCCGGAGCCAGTGGCCGGACCGTCCTCAGCTTGGAACGCTCCTTTGTCGGGGGAGGGGTTCCAGGGGGCCAGTGTGTCTGGGATTCCTGCGGATTTCTTCGCGCTGATGCAGAAGGCCTTTGCCTTGCTGCAGCCTGGGCTTGGTGCTCAGTCTCAGAGCCCTCCTGACCGGAAAAGGGCAGGATCGGGGGGTCTTCTGGAGGGGGAGATAGCCCCACCTAAGAGACATAGAGAGAGTGTCGGTCCCAACTCACAGGCTGGGTTAGATGAGGGGCTTGCGCACGATTTAGAGATCGGAGAAGCCTCAGATGAGGAGTTAGAGGAAGGAGAATTGCTGGACGCGGAGCAGCAGAGCAGGGTGGTCCGCGTGTTTAGAAGGGAAGAGCTGCCAGCATTGATTGCTGAGACGCTCAAGACCTTGAACATGCCGGCGGGTTCCACCTCTGCGGAAGAGGCGCTGGAGGATCCGCTGTTGCAGGCCGTACGGACTTCTCAGAGGGTGTTCCCTCTGCATAGAGTTTTTCGCAATATGATTCAGGAAGAATGGGACTCGCCGGAAGCGGCACTGCGGGGCACCAGGGCTTTAGCCCATTTGTACCCGCTTTCGGAACAGGATAAGGAGATTTTTCGTTCGCCCAGGGTGGATGCGGCGGTAGCTGCGGTCACGAAGAAGACCACTATTACGGTGGAAGGCGCCGCGGCATTGAAGGATGGTCAAGATCGGAAGTTGGATACCTTGCTGAAGCAGGTCTTTGATATGTGTGCCCTGTCTCTACAGGCCTCGATAGCGGGGGCGTGGGTGGCGAGGGGCTGTTTACGTTGGTCCCAGCACCTGCAGGAAACCCTCGTGGAGGAGCAGGCTGCGGATGTTACCCGGCTGGAGTCGGGCACGGCTTATTTGTCCGATATTCACTATGATCTCATCCGAGGGCTAGCCAAAAGTATGGCCTCGGTGGTGGCGGCTCGCAGGTATTTGTGGCTCCGTAACTGGTCGGCAGATGGGTCTTCCAAAGCGCGGCTCAGTAAGCTCCCCTTTCGGGGAAAGCTCCTCTTTGGAGAAGATCTGGAGAAGTTGGTTAAAGACCTGGAAGAGTCCAAGGGGGGTCGTCTTCCGGAGGATAAGCCGAAGCAGGGTCATGGGGCTTCAGGGTTCCGGGGTCTCCCGAGGGATTCTCGTAGGTTTCGGTCCTCTCGTTTCACTCAATCACTGAGGGGCAGGTTTCCGATGCGTAGCCAGTCATTTCGGGGTTTCAGAGGGGCAGGCAGGGGTTTTGGCTCCTTTCAGGCCCCGGCTGCCAAGAAGCCGCAATGAGATGAGGTGGGCCCCGGTGGGGGTGATTCCCGTCGGAGGAAGGTTGGGGGAGTTCTACCCTGCCTGGGTCCAGCTTACCTCAGACCAGTGGGTGCTGGAGGTCATTCGGGAAGGCTATGCTCTGGAGTTCCAGCGTCCCGTCTTAGATTCCTTTGTTCTTTCCCGGTGCAGAGCTACTCCGAAGCTCCGAGCGGTGGCAGACACTCTGCGGCATCTGCTGCAGCTCGGGGCGGTGGTGCCGGTCCCGTCCGAACAGTGCGGTTCCGGTCGATATTCCATTTATTTCGTGGTTCCCAAAAAAGAGGGTACCTTTCGTCCGATTCTAGACCTCAAGCGGGTGAATCGCTGCCTTCGCGTCTCCCACTTCCGGATGGAGACCTTACGGTCCGTCATTGCGGCAGTTCGCTCCGGCGAATTTCTGACATCTTTGGATCTTACGGAGGCGTACCTGCACATCCCCGTCCGGCAGGAGCATCAACGATTCCTGCGCCTTGCGGTGCCGATGGGACATTTTCAGTTCCAGGCGTTGCCTTTTGGTCTCACGACGGCCCCTCGAACCTTCACCAAAGTTATGATGGTGGTGGCAGCAGCTCTTCGCAAGGAAGGGATACTGGTGCATCCTTACTTGGACGATTGGTTGATTCGGGCGAAGTCGCAGGAGAAAAGCTTGAGAGCCACTGCTCGGGTGGTCGATTTGTTGGAAAGCCTCGGTTGGGTGGTCAACGTGGCGAAGAGCAGGCTAGCCCCTTCCCAGACGCTAGAATACTTAGGGGCATGCTTCGAGACACAGCAGGGCCTAGTGTTTCTTCCCAGCAAGAGAGCTCGGGCGCTAAGGGACCTGGTGCAGCGGTTTCTCGAACGCAGGGTGCCGACGGCCTGGCAGTATTTGCAGCTGCTGGGAACCATGGCCGCTACGATAGACGTAGTGCTGTGGGCCCGGGCTCATATGAGGGCATTACAGAGTGCTCTTCTTCGGCGTTGGTCTCACAGGGACACGCTGTCGCAGCGTCTGCCGTGTCCGCCAGCGGTGCGGCGGGACCTTTTATGGTGGTTGCGGCCTGGCACTCTGGAAAGAGGCGTGCCTTTGGAACCTCCCTCTTGGCGGCTGCTCACGACCGATGCGAGTCTGGCCGGCTGGGGGGCGCATCACGACAGATCCTTTGCTCAGGGGACTTGGACGCAGGAGAAGAGTCGTTGGTCCATCAACAGGTTGGAGATGCGAGCGGTGTATCGGGCTCTGCAGGAGTTCCAGGTGGTGTTGCATCGGGAAGTGGTGCGCGTGCTGTCGGACAACGCGACGACGGTGGCTTATATCAATCGACAGGGTGGCACGGGGAGTGTGGCCCTGGAGGAAGAGACCAGTGTCCTCTTGGCCTGGGCGGAACAAAACTTATCGGCGCTGTCCGCCCAGCACATCGCCGGCGTACTCAATGTCGAGGCGGATTTTCTCAGCCGCCGCAGGGTGGATCCGGGGGAGTGGGCCCTGCACCCGCAGGTTTTCGCGCTGATTGTGGGCCGTTGGGGGCTCCCGGTGATGGATCTCATGGCCACCTTGGAGTCGGCGAAGGTGGAGCGGTTCTTCAGCAGGCGACGAGAGTGGATGTCGGAAGGCCTGGATGCCTTGGCGCAGTGGTGGCCGATGGACGGTCTTCTTTACGTGTTTCCGCCCTGGGCGCTTATAGGCAGGGTGGTTCAGCGCATAGAAAGGCACAGGGGTCTGGTGGTGCTAGTGGCACCGGATTGGCCAAGAAGACCGTGGTATGCAGATTTGATTCGTCTGTTGGCGGACGTTCCGTGGCGGCTTCCGCCTCGGGAGGACTTGTTGGTGCAGGGGCCGCTGCGAATGTCTCAGGTGGATCGGTTCTCGCTTACGGCATGGCTCTTGAAAGGGCTAGGTTGACGGCCAGAGGGTACTCGGCGACCGTCATTTCTACCCTCCTGAGGGTGCGTAGGCCTTCTATGTCGCTAGCGTATATCCGAGTATGGCGGGTTTTTGAAGCTTGGTGTTCCGAGCGGAATCTCGATCCCTTACGGTCCTCAGTCTCGGATATCCTTTCCTTTTTGCAGGCTGGCGTGGAGAAGGGTCTCGCGGCCAGTTCCTTGCGGGTGCAGCTGGCGGCTCTTTCCTGTTATCGGGGAAAGGTTCAGGGGCAGGTGCTAGCGGCCCATAGTGATGTTCGCCGTTTCCTGCGGGCAGTGTTGCTGCTTCGACCACCGAGGCGGCCAGTTGTTCCGTCCTGGGATCTCAATGTGGTGTTGGCGGCCTTGGTTGGAGAACCATTCGAGCCCTTAGCTAGGGCGACGGTGAAGGACTTGACCCTAAAGACGGTATTCCTCGTAGCTATTTGCTCCGCCAGAAGGATTTTGGAGTTACAGGCGTTATCTTGTCAGGAACCTTATTTGTCCTTTTTGGCGGACAGAGTAGTCTTGCGTACAGTTCCAGCCTTCTTGCCAAAGGTGGTTTCGGCCTTTCATGTGAATCAGGTAGTATCGTTGCCAGTGTTTTCCGCAGAACAGAACGTGCAGTCGGGTGGCCGATTGCATCGCCTGGATGTGCGCAGGGTGCTTAAGAGGTATATCCGTAGGACGGCGTCTTTTCGAAAATCCGACAGGTTATTTATCGCCTTTGGAGGTCCGCGCAAAGGGGAGGCAGCAGCGAAGTCCTCTATTTCTAGATGGCTGAAGGAGGCTATTGCTTCTGCCTACCTTTTGAAGGGAAGAGAGGTTCCGGTGGGCCTGAGGGCGCATTCCACTAGAGCGCAAGCGGTGTCTTGGGCGGAAGTCAGTTTATTGCCGGTGGCGGATATTTGTAGGGCGGCGACCTGGTCCTCGTTGCATTCCTTTGCCAGGCACTATCGTCTGGATGTGCAGGCGCGAGGGGATAGCCGTTTTGGTTCAGCGGTTCTTCAGGCTGGGCTTGCGGGTCCCGCCCTTTGATGTTCACTGCTCTGTTACATCCTCTATGCTCCGGGACTGGACTAGAGGGACGCTAAGGAAGAGTAAATTAGACTTACCTGCCAATTGTTGTTCCTTAAGGAACTCTAGTCCAGTCCCGGATCCCTCCCAGTTTTTTGATGTGCCGCTCAGCCTGAAGTGTTGTAAGAAATTGAGCATACGGAGCAAATCCGGGATTAAGACATTTTTCTTGGTTTTTGGCAAGGTTCGGCACTGAGAGGAGATGAGATGAGCTAGGTCTCAGAGGACCTCTATTTTTGTTGCTGCGGCAGCCCTGGTGGGCGCGGGAGTGCGCTAGATCCGTCTGGTTCCAGGCGGTTCTTTGCTGTTTTTGCTGGTAATACTTCTAGTTTTTTCCCTGCGGCACTATACATTGCCTATAAATTGATTATACATTGATGGTTTTCCCTATAACTACTTATTTGTTGCTCTGCTGAGTCTGCTTTGTCAATAGGTGCTGGTGAAAGGGGGCGGATCTTGCCTATTTGTACCAGTGACATCAGAACGATCACATCTTTCAGTCTCCAAAGCTGCTGGTGGAGGTTGACAACTCTATGCTCCGGGACTGGACTAGAGTTCCTTAAGGAACAACAATTAGCAGGTAAGTCTAATTTACTCATTTCAATTACCCCGGTATTGACTGGGTCAGTGTCACAGTAGGACATGCTAGGGAGATAAATTTTCTAGATGAAATAAATTACTGCTTCTTGGAGCAGCTTGGAGAAAGAGGGGAAGTTATTTTGGACCTAGTCCTTAGTGGATCGCAGGATCTGGTGCAAGAAATAAGTGTTAGGGTCACTTGGCAATAGTGATCATAGCATGATCACATTTGATTTAATAGATGGAGGAGGGACAGCAAGGAAATCCACACTACTACCTTTTAATTTCAAAGGGAGACTATGATAAAATGAGGGAAATAGTTAAGAAAAAACTAAAAGGAGCAGCTGCAAAAAATTTACATCAAGCATAGGTGATTTTAAAAAATACTTTCTCCAGGAACAAGCAGGAAGTCAGTCCTCACATATGGGTGATTTCGGTGCCGATGGAGGCCTCCATGGAAGCCTCTCCCCAGCTTTCAAAGAAAGCCTTTGGGAGATGCACCATGCATGCAGGGTCCCCTTCCCACCCAAGGGTTCCATTTTGCTTCAGTCTCCTTTTTTCCACAGAGCCCTTTGGTGTCTGTCCAGTTTCCCCCGGAATTAGTGGGGCTTTTTTGCCTTGTTTAATCCGTAATGTGTACTGGTTTCTTTCCCATCCCTGAGCCAGCTAGCCTCTCCGTCACTCCTCAGGTTCATCTCTTTTTTATCTTTGTTTTCTCAAGGTCTTCCTTGACTGGCATTCATGCCCTTTTATGACTACAGGACTTGGACCTGTGCCCAGGTGGCAGGGCCCTCTTTTTCTCGATAGCCTCCAGCGGTTTCAAAAAATGTGACCAACATAGTAAGATGATGTCCCTCACCAATCCACATGACTGCTGCCTCCGCTGTCTTGGGCCAGACCACAATGACTCAGACTGCAAACTTTGCAAGGTGATGACTACAAAGGCCATCAAGAGCCATCTGCTGCAGCAGGAAAAGATCTTCCACAAGTCCAACTCTGCACCAGCGTCTCTGGCAACACTACAGTCCAGAGACTCTTCCAGTATCCCGGTGTCCCGCGATGTGAGGGCCACTTCAGAGTCCTGTGGCCGTGTCTCCTCTGAGGAAAAATCCCTGGAGGTGGTACGCAAGAAGTTGAAACCCTTGAAGACTGTCCTGGAGGACAGGTCTGGGAAATCCCATTACAAGCCCTGAGTCCAAGGGGTTGGAGCAGGAGGGGAGTCGCAAGCTGCACTGGAAGGAGTCATTGGCAGCAGGTGACTGGTCTTGGATACCTGAGGCCATCCTTGTCAAGGATCTCCCCTTCGACAGAACCGACACCGGGCCCGAAACCCTCGGTGCTCAAGTTGACAGCTGCGAAGTCAACTGGCATGGAGACCAGGATGGCAGCCTTGGAGCGCAGTATAGTTGCACTCATGGCCTAGCAATGGGCATTCATGTTTGGTTCTACTGATTCATCCGCCCTGACGACCGGATCCTCGACATCGAGGACTTCCCTGGAAGTCAAACCGATTACATTGGCAGAGGGTGAGATCCCAATCTCATTCCTTGGGGCACCTGCCCTCCCCCACCAGTGCCTGTGGCTCAGACCACAGGTGCTCCAGAGGAGCAAGCCTCAGGGCCTGGGCCTCAACTGCAGGAACCACTGAGCTTCGAACTCTTCCTTGGACTTTCAGTCTGAGTGGGACTGAGAACGAGGAATCCCCAGACACTCGGAGACCCCGAGATGTGCCCTCGGACCCATCTCCCCTGGTGTCCTGGTGCCATTCCCAACCCAAGGATGTCATCTTCCTTGATTTTGTACAGGACATGGCTAAGGTGCTCGCTGTCAAGACCAAAGTGGAGGAGGACCTCTGCACAGAGGAACTGGAGATTCTCCTGTATGAAGCCCCCCCCAAAGGAGGCCCTCACGGTGCCTGTCTTTCCAATCCTTGAGCTCCGCCTCCTCCGTATGTGGGAAACACCAGCCTTGGTGTCCATAGTAAGCATACGGCTTGACTCCATGTATCAAGTCCGCTGAGTCCCTGGGTTTCAGAAAACCCAACTGCCCCACAACTTGAGTCTGCCATGTGCAGACTCAAAAGCTGAAGGACCCACTCCTCGGTGCCCCCCCGGTAGGGAGGCACAGACACTCGATGCACTTGGCCGAAAGGTCTTCCAGGGCTCGATGCTTGCATATCAAGTCAAATCCTATCAGCTATACATCGGCATGTATCTCAAGGAGCTGGCGAGGGAGCTTGCTAGTTTCTTGGCAGGCCTCGACAGGGAACCCCTCCAGTGATTCAAGTCTCTGGCCTCGGCAGTCAAGGAATGCTTAAAGTTCTTATGTCGAGTAGCATATGATGGCTTCGAGTCCTCAACCAGAGTGGCCACCATGGGCATCAGTGCCCGATGTCTTGCCTGGCTGCAGTTGTCTGATCTCAAGCAATAGGTTCAGGAGAAACTCATCAATGTATTGAAGAGAATCTTTTTGGGAAACCCATGGCAGGCAAAGCGGCTGAAATTTAAACTGAGTTCCTGACAAGGACCAGAATGTCTAAAAAGACCTTGGTGCATCCCCACAAGAAGGGCCTGGGGAAGAAGCCCTTCTTCCCAAGGAAAAAGGGGGCTTTAGCAATGCCCTAAAGTTCCAAGCCTTCTCTGCCCCACAGCAAGGCCAGCAGCATAAGGGGCAAGGGCACAGCCCCCACAAGCAGAAGACCCCCATGACCCAGGCACCGGCCCCGACCCTGGCCCAGCCCAGAGGGAGTTTTTGACTCCTTGGGCTTGACCACCCTCCCCCCAGGAGGTCCCTTACAGACCACAGGGGGGCGTCTGGTTTTGTTTGCCCATAGGTGGTCCACTGTCACCACTGATTCATGGGTACTGCAGGTTATCAGGGAGGGTTACCTCCTCCACCTGCAATGGACACCATCCTCTTACTTTCCAGGAGATCCTCACAGACCTCCTCAAGGACAAGGCAGTAGAGCCAGTGCCCAAAGATCTCTGGGGCAAAGGCTTCTACTCCAGATATTTTCTCATCCCCAAATGAACAGAGGGCCTCAGGCCCATCCTAGACCTGTGGGACTTGAACAAATGCCTGGTGAGGGAGAAGTTCAAGATGCTCTCCCTTGGAACACTGCTGCTATACCTCCAGCAGGGAGACTGGCTATGCTCTTTAGACCTGAAGGATGCTTATAATCACATTCTGATCCATCCCAGCCACTGTAAATACCTATGGTTTGTGGTGGGAAGAGGTCACTACCAGTACAAGGTGCTACACTTCGGGCTGGCTTCTTCACCAATGGTCTTCACCAAGTGCCTAGTAATGGTTGCAGCCCACCATCTCAAAGGGGCCTTCATCTTTTCCTACCTGGATGACTGGTTCATAAGGGGAGGCACAGCTCTAGAGGTGCACTATGTCACTGAGCACATTATCCATGCCCTGCAGCACCTGAGGTTTATCATCAACCACCCCAAGTACCATCTCTCCCTGGCTCAGTGCCTGGAGTTCATAGGGGCTCAGCTAGACACCCTCCAAGCCAAGGTTTTTCTCCCTCTGGAGAGGTCAGAATGGCTCAGGGCGCTAGCCACAGAGGTGCAGCACTGTCGGTCGATGCCTGCCTGCCTTCTCCACCTGCTGGGCCACATGGCTCCTGCGGTCCACGTGACCCCATATGCTCACCTACATATGAGGGCGGTTCAGTGGTGCCTCCACTCCCAGTGGACACAAGCCACGGGCAGGCTTCGAGACAGGAAAAGAGTGATCCGTCACCGGAAGGTCCTATTCATGGACACTTCCCTGTTGGGTTGGGGAGCTCACTGCGAGGACCTCCGCACACAAGGCAGTTGGTCCCAGGCAGAAGGCTAGTTGCAGATCAACCTTCTGGAGCTCTGGGTGATATTTCTGGCCCTCTGAGTTGTCAACTACAGGCTCCAACACCAGTTGGTGTGGTCCAGACGGACAACCAGGTCAAAATGTTCTATGTGAACAAGCAGGGAGGCATGGGGTCATAATCTCTCTGCCAGGAAGTGGTAGCCCTCTGCTCATATGTAACACAGAATGGGATGCTCCTGTGGGCGGTCTACCTCCCAGGCCAACAGAATTCCCTGGCGGACAAACTGAGGAGAGTTTTCCAGCCACATAATTGGCGTCTGGACCCCAGAGTGGCCTCCCGACTTTTCTGGCTCAAGCACATGCCCTAGTGGACCTGTTCGCCAACCCAGAAAACACGCAGTTGCCCAACTTCTGCTCCCACCAGCCACACCCATCCCAGGTGGCGGCAGATGCGTTCCTCGTTCCATGAATGGAAGGCCTTCTCTATGCCTCGCTGCCAACACCACTGGTCGCCAAGATTCTCTTCAAGGTCCAGAGTGACAGAGCGTCACTGATATTGATAGCCCTTAGGTGGCCAAGGCAACCTTGGTTCCCACTACTTCTCTGTCTGTCAGTGGCATTTCCAATTCCCTTGGGCTACGCCCCAGGACTACTTTCACAGGAAGGGGGCTCTCTCCTTCATCCCACCCCAGGGTCCCTGTTGCTCACAGCTTGGCTGCTGAAAGGGTAGTTCTAGCTCCCTTCAACCTCCCATGAGATGTGGAGGAGGTCCTTCTGGCCTCCTGCAAGGCCTCCATGAGAAAGGCATATGCCTTCAAGTGACGTCGATTTTTGGTGTGGTGCACTGAGAGACAGGTAGACCATTCTCGGTGCAGCTGGTACTCTAGTACCTACTCCACCTGTCCCAGGTGGGACTGAAATCCAACTCAGTCAGGGTGCACCTAAGCACTATTGTGGTGCACCACCATTCCGTCGAGGGCAAGACCCTCTCAGCCCAGTCTCTTATCTCTCATTTCCTGTGGGGTTATGTTGTCCAAGCCCCCTCATCCGTCCACCAATGGCAGAGTGGGATTTCAATGTGGTGCTCTCACAGCTCACTAAGCTGCCGTTTGAGTCACTGGCTACTTGCCACCTGTGGTACCTCTCCTGGAAGGTTGTCTTTCTCGTGGCACTCATGTCAGCTCAGGGTCAGCAAGCTCCAGGCTCTGATGGCAGAGCACCACCCCGCATGAGGTTCTACAAGAACAGGGTGGTGCTCCACACACACCCCAAGTTTCTGCCAAAGGTGGTGTCCCCCTTCCACCTCAATCAGGAGGTGGTGCTCCTCACCTTCTTCCCAAGGCCTCATGCTGGCAAGGTGGAGACTGTTCTCCATAATCTAGACTGTAAGAGGGCCCTGTCCTTCTATCTGCAATGGACTCAGGGCCACTGCAAAATGCCTCATCTTTTCATCTCCTATGACTCCAGTCGACTGGGGCTTCCAGTGACCAAGTAAACTCTATCCACTTGGATGGCAGACTGCACTGCCCTTGCCTATGAACAGGCTGAGATCTCACTAGACCACCAGGTCATGGTGCACCGTATCAGGGCCATGGCTACCCCTGTGGCAAATCTGCATTCTGTACCAGTGACGGAAATCTGCCAGACCACCACCTGGTCTTCGGTCCATACCTTCGTAGCTCACTATTGCCTGGAGTGTAGACAACTCCAGCCCTCTGACCCTTCTGTGTTCAGGCTACCGGAAACTTGGGTCATGTGAGTGTCTCTTAGTGGGACTCAACTGCTGCAGCTCACGGCTCATCTTCTCTAGTCACTGTGGCATTTTGTATAGGTTCTTGGTAGCCTGTAGCTGGGTAGTCCCATATGTGAGAACTGACTCCTGCTTGTTCCTGGAGAAAGCGTAGTTACTCACCTATAGCCTATAACACCTTGGTGTTGCTTCTTTACCATATTTTAATTTTTGCCATCTTAGTTATGTCACTAGACTGAGGCAAGATGGCATCCTTGGGCAGGAAGGGGACCATGCATGCATGGTGCATCTCCCAAAGGCTTTTTTTGAAATCTGGAGAGATGCTTCCATGAGGGCCGATGTCACCCATATGTGAGGACTGATTCCTGCTGTTCCCAGAGAGCACCTGTTACAGGTGAGTAACTACACTATCTTGGAAGCCCAGACGATTTAAGAAATTTGGAAGGAAGACCAAAAAACTGTCAGGTGAGCTCAGAGAGGCTGTTGCAGCCAAAAAGGCATCTTTCAGGAAAGGAAAAAGAAGCCAAATGATGAAAACAGAAAACAACATAAGCACTGGCAAATTAGATGTAAGGCATTGATAAGTAAGGCAAAGAGAATTTGATAAAAAGCTTGCTGTGGAAGAAAAAATGCATAATAAAACCTTTTTAAAGTACATTCATAGTAAAAAAAACAAAAAACCTGTGAGTGTCAGTTGGACCATTAGATGATAGAGGGGTAAATGGGGTGCTAAGGGAGGACAAGTCCATAGCAGAGAGACAGACTGAATTAATTATTTGTTTCAGTCTTAACTGAAGTAGATTGTGGAAGTTAACCATGACTGAGATGGTATTTAAAAGTGACGTATTAGAAGAATTGAAAGAAATTTCAATAAACTGGGAAGATGTATTATAACAATTTGAAAAACTGAAGAGTAGCTAATCACCTGGACGGATGGTTTACATCCAAGGGTGTTGAAAGAACTGAAATATGAGATTGCAATTATCTGTAGTACCTGAAGATTGGAGAATGGCCAGTGTAACACCAATTTTTAAAAAGGGTTCCAGTGGTAATATGGGAAACTACAAACCGGTGAGCCTGACATCAGTACCAAGCAAAATGGTAGAAACCATTATAAAGTATAAAATGACTGAACATGTAGATAGTCATGGTTTAATGGGAGAAAGCCAACATGGATATGGCCAAGGAAAGACTTGTCTTACTAATCTGTTATATTTTTTTGAAGGTGTGAACGAACAGGTAGACAAAGGTGAGCCAGTTGATTTAGTGTATGTGGATTTTCAGAAAGCATTTGACAAGGTCCCTCATGAGAGACTCTTGGTGAAATTAAAAAGTCATGTGATTAGAGACAGTGTAAGATTGTGGACCAGGAACTGGTTAAAAGATAGAAAGCAGAGGATAGTAGGGATAACTGTCCAGTTTTCTCAATAGAGAAAAGTGAACAGTGAAATACCCCAGGGATTTGTGCTGGGTCTGCTGCTTTTTAACCCTTTCCAGGCCGAGCCCAAAACTCTCGGGATCCAAAATTCTGACTAAATATTCCTATCAAATGGTATATAATACATGACCATAGCAGAAGGAAAATCACTATTAGAACATATTGAATAAGACGGGTACAATTTTCCTGAAATATGCAAAAATTAACCCGGCTGCAGAATGTGGATTAAAAATTTAAAGTAGGCCTTCAAAGGGTTAACATGTTTATAGATGACCTGGAAATGAGAATAATGAATGAAGTGATCAGATTTGGAGATGACACAAAATTATTCAAAGTTGTTAAAACACAAGAGGATTGTGAAAAATTGCAAGAGGACTTTGATAAATTGGAAGACTGGATATTCAAATAGATGAAATTTAATGTGGACAAGTACTAAAGCTATGCACCTAGGAAAGAACAACCCAAATTACGGTTCACAATGTATGCTTCCACATTAGGAACCATCACCCAGGAAAATATTTAGCATCATAGTGGATAATACTTTGAAACCCTCCGCCCAGTGTGCAGTGGTGGCCTAGAAAGCAAATAGAATGCTAATTATCATAAAGGAATGGAGAATAAAACCAAGGTATTATAATGCCGCTGTATTGTTCCATGTTGCAACTGCACCTTGAATATTGTGTGCAGTTCCAGTCACAGTGTCTTAAAAAGGATATACAGTAGCAGAATTAGAAAAGGTATAGAGACACAAAAATGGTAAAAGGGATGGAAGGATACCCTATGAGAAAAGGCTTTAAAAGGTTAGGGCTCTTCAACTTGGAAAAGAGATGGCTGAGGGGAGATATGATAGAGGTCTATAAATTAATGAGTGGAGTGGAATGGATAAAATGTCAATTGGTTGTTTATTCCTTCAAAAAATAGAACGACTAGGGGGCACGCAATGAAGCTACAATGTTACCCATTTGAGATTAATAAGAGAAATTAGTTTTTCACTCAACACGTAATCAAACTCTGGAATTCATTACCGGAAGATGTAGCAAAAGCTGTTAGTGTAACTCAGTTTAAAATAGGTTTGGACAAGTTCCTGGAGGATAGGTCCATAAACCATTATTACAGAGGACCTGGGAAATCCACTGCTTTCCCCAGGACAAGCATTGTGGAGCCTGTTTACCTTTTTGGGAACCTGCTATGTACTTGTGACCTGGATTTGCCACTGTTGTAAATAGGGTGCTGGTCTTGATGGACCTTGATGCCTGACCCAGTGTGGCAATTCATATGCTGTAATGGAGCCAGATATACCGACTCAGATAGTCTATTCCAGGCATATAGTGCAGCAAGATGGAACGAAAGAAATCTGAAGTTGGCAGTGGAAGTCATGGACACAGATAAAAGTGATTTGTTTGTTGGACAAAATTCCTGAGGAAAGGTAATGAGGAGATGCAGAATGAATGCAGTTGAAGGTCAGGAGTAGAAGTTTGAAATGGATGTGGAAACTGATAGGAAGCCAGTGAAGTGACTTGAGAAGAGGAGTTATTTGAGCTTAGAAACACCGGCTGAAGATTAGTCATGCAGCTGAGTTTTGAATGGACGGAAGGGGAGAGAGATGACTCAGAGGGAGACCAGCAAGGAGCAGGTTTGTAAACGGGGGTGCTTGTTGTGAAAGTTCCACAATCTTGGCAAGGACATGAATTTACTTGACTTGCAAAGGATTGTGGGTGTTGTAGTTCATTCACACAAAACTAGCCGTTTAACAAGAATAAAGAATTGTAGTTGCTCGCGTGTAAAGCAGAAAACAGATTTTATTTATGGGGTGTTATTCCCTCGCACAGATATGCTTGGTAACATCAACAGGATAATTTCTCCAGGAGTTTTATTCAGGAAACAAAACAAATAAGGCAACTGAATTACTTATGCAACAACTTAGTAAAGACCTTGATGGAACAGAAAAGGACTTTCTTTTAGCCCCTGCTAATAAACTTTCTTAGCAGTGCTGGAATGAAAAATAAACCCAAAAGGAAAATTCTCTTTATCAAAAAAACAGCTTTTTTCCTTTCACACAGAGAAGAAGCTCTTTTTCAAAGTCCCACATGCACTTGTGCCTTGCTCTAATCACAGGTGCTTAACCAGCTGCAAACCATTGCTGGCCCACTCTCCACATGGCTCCAACTTTCCCCAAAGCTTTTTCTCAAAGAAACTTTTCTGGGAAGCTAAAAATCAGTACAGTTCCTTTTGGTGTTTGATCCTTAACTGAGGATTACTTCAGAATAGCAGCTTAGAAAGAGAACAATCCATACATTCAACTTCCTCATTTGATATTTCCCCTTGCTCTTGAAATATCATAGGATCACTATCATACACTGTCTCAGAGGATTTCTCTAACTGATCTCTACCAGGATAGAAACTGTTTACCTGCTGTCTTCCTTGTGCAAAGCTAGGGAACAGATCAGAGTTCATACCTGAGATCACGTTTGTCCCCCGCAGCCCCCTCTGGTGGCGGCGTAGTGGTTCCACGGGGCTGGGGAGCGCATAAGAATAGGGTGATTAGGGTTGACCTGTTGTGAGGGTCATGAGGTAGAGGCCCTCTGTGTCAGCCTCGTGGTCAACTTCCCAATAAAGCAACATTTAGCCAAGGGTAGGGAAAAAGAAAAAGGCATTTATTTCACCTTTACGCAAAATGGTTCAAAAATATGCGGTTGAGAAAAATAACAGGGCTGTATCTTTTCTTGTATCAAGTGCAATTCACAAAAACATTCAAAGTAACATTGTTAATCTTCACAAACTCAAAACATAAGGCATACTGTATTCTCTTCATACATTTGGTTGCTCCAAATAACTTAAAACTTTCCTATTGTGCAATAATTACAATCCATGGGTTCCACGGCCTCATTAACCTCAGATTCCCCTGGCATCCACTCCATCTCTGAGGGGTCCGAATCTGAAACCTCATGAAGGTTGGATTCAGGCTTTCTAAAAGCATGCCATACTGTGTTCCAATGTTGGCTTGTCAGTTTGGGGCGTCGGTTTTTAGCTATATTGTAGAACCATGGATTTTCTTCTGCTACAGGATTAAAAGTTCGCTTATCCCAGCTTTTAATATTACTAGCCTTTTTCCTAGAGAGATTATCTGGTACTTTTGGCATAAAAGTGTCCTTATCATACAGATAAAAGTTACTCCTTTGTTTCTCTCTTGTGCTGGGCTTAGGTAAGCACTTGCAGGCAACCACTGTTTCACCTTTTAACTTCCTGCAGTCTCTTTTGGGAAAGGCTTGAGGCCTAGCCTGAATGTCCTCCACTTCTTGCAGGCTCAAGTGTTCCCTGGGTGTCTTTCCTCCTTTAGAATGGGGAGTAACTCCTCTGAGGCATGGCTGCTGCTGAGGCGCTTGTTCTCCACTTCCACCCCTGTGGCAGTTGGCTACTGGCCGCGCCCTCTCAGCACTTCCCTGTTCCCCAGGCCTCTGAGTTTTCCATTCCTCTTTCAGGTTACTTTTATAAAAACTTTTAAAAGTACCTTTTTCTCCTTGGGTATTCCTTGCAACCGGATATCTCTTCCTCAGCTTATATCCCAGTCCTTCTCCCTGGATAGGGCTTCCTTTCAGGCTGGAAGGGAGAGCACCTCCTTCCTCGGCTGCTCTCTGCAATGCTGGTCCTTCCAGTTGTAACTGGCCTTCCTCTAGGCCTGCTCTTGGGCCTTCACCTCGGCCTGCTCTATGAGTTATTCCTTGGTCTGCTTCTCGGCCTGCTCTCCGGCCTGCTCTCCAAGTTGCTTCAACTCCTTGAGCTGTTCTGGGTCTGACAGTGACTCCAACTCTCCGAGCTGCTCTTTCCAGTCCGGCTTTGACGCTCACTCTGGCGCCGTCTCTGTCGCTGTCTCTCTCTCTGTCTCTGTCTCTCCGAGCTGCCCTCCATGATTCAGCTCTGTCCCTGCTTAAATCTGGACTAACTGATTCAAGGTCCTGCCCATAGAGGCGTGGTTCCTCTGCTTCCAAGCTTGCTCTCCTGCTCCCTCTATGTGGACCTTCAGGAAATTGCATGTAAATCTTGTTTTTTTCAAGATTTAAAACTTTTTTTCTTTGTGCCAGAGGGACCGCAGTATCACACGTTGTCATTAGGTTTCCTCTCTGGGTATTTTGGCCAGTAGGTAGCAAAGCTTCTGTGCCCAGCTCTCCAGTCAGAATCTCTGGACTTCAGGTCTCTTTTCCCATACCTTCTTAAATAGGTATTAGAGCTCCTTCTTTCTGTAGATGCAGCCATCTCCCTTACAGGTCCTGTCCGAGGGTTCCTGGATGTATATCTCCAAGCCTCTGGCTTCTTCCAGTCCAATGAAGAATGCTTGCCCCAGGAATCTCTCCCAGTATACGTACTGCCTTGGGCTCCTTTCTTAGACCTTCTGGATGTCTTGCTGTTCTTCCTTCTGTTCACGATCAGTCTCTCCTTCTCCAGCTCCCGTTGCTGTCCTTGCCACCATTGCTCTCCTTGCTGTTTGTCTGATGAATTTCTTCTAGCTTTAAAGTGCCTAGATGGTCGCTCCACCCTAGCACACTGCAGGTGTTCTGAATTAAGCCCTGCCCTAGGAGATGTGTAATTAGGGATTACATCATTGCTTCTCTGATTAGGCACACGTTTCCCTACTTCAGCTCTCCTAGAGGCTTTCTGTAAACCAGTGCATTCTGGGTCTGGTAGTCTTTTTGGTAAACACTCTTTTTTAGTGCTTTTACCAGCCAGCACAGGTTGCTTATTCAGAGCCAATTCACCTCTTGTATTATTTCTTCCTGAACTATGATAAGCTTCCTTATCACAGGTTGCAATAGTCTAAACAGGAGGTGACTAGAGATGGATAAAGTTCTTAGTAGTGTGTTCAGGAAGAAGGGGACATATTTTGCTGATGTTACAGATGACAGAAAAACATACAACAGGTTTTCGCTATTTCTTGGATGTGTGAAGAAAAAGAGAGAGAAGTCAACAATGACCTTAAGGTTGCAAGTTGAGGATGACTGTGTTATCCACAGAAATACAGAGAGGAGGGAAGGGGGAGGTGGTTTAGGGGGGAAGATAAACAGCTCTGTCTTGGCCATGTTCAGTTTCAGACAGCAGTGGGACATCCAGGCTGCAATGTCAGACAATGCAAGCTGAGAAACGGGCCTGGATTCCTAGAGAGATTTCTAAGGAATATACCATATGTATCCTAAAACAAACACAGCATATCACCCTGTTAATACTATCCCTACTGTAAAGCCATAGTAGTGACAGCATTATGTTGTTGGGATGCTTTGGAGTATCAAGGACAGAGGCTTATGAAGATTGATGAAAAGATGGATGCCGCAGAGTACATTTCAAAAAATAGTAGAACACAACAAAGACTGCTGTAATATGCATCAACACTAAGCTCATAAAAAGTTTTTAATGCTCAAAAACTTATATGAAGTTTTATAAATATCAAAGAGGATATCATAACTTTTCACAAGGCTCTTGGTTATGAGACTATAGTAGAGCATAATCATTTAAGAGTGATAAGTGTTCCCTGTAAAATAGTTATCTCCAAGTTATAATGCCCTGTTCAATGTAATTTCAGTTTGTTCAATGTAAACTGCCTTGATATCATGAAAGGTGGTATATAAGAAATGTTAAAATAAATAAATAAGGCTGGTTAAGATTATGGAGTGTGAACACAATACTCTACTATTGTCTCATAACCAAGAGCCTTGTGAAAAGTTAAGGTATCCTCTTTGATATTTATAAAACCTATTAGTTTTTGAGCATTAAAAACATTTTTATGAGCTTTGGGTATTGATACATATTATAGCAGTGTCATTGTTGTGCTCTACTATGTTTTGATGTGATTTGATTGAGTGCAACCTTTTCCCCTTATTTTTTTTGTAGTATGAACTGGTGCAAAGTACAGGCAAATCCTAAAGGGAAAACTTTTCCAGTCTGCCACAGACCAGGGATTAGGGAGAAGATTTATTTTTCAGAAAGACAATGATCCTAAGCACAAAACAAAATCAACAATGAGGTAGCTCAGCAAGAAGAAAGTGAATGTCTTCAAATGGTCTAGTCAAAGTCTGACTTCAAAATAAAATCTATAGCAAGACTTGAAGACCTCCAATCCATGAATGATCCCCAGATGACCGGAAAGAGCTTGAACTAATCTTCCAGAAGAATGGGCAAAAACTGCATCAACATTCTTTCTCATTGAAAATTTAGAGCATGTTGTGTACTGTCACAGGGTGGACATAGGGCAGCCTGAGAAGGTGCAGAGCAGTGTGAATGATCACGGTGAAAGTGACAGAATAAACAGGAGAATGTTTATTGGTTGCCAGGGACAACCTAAGCACACGTGCACAGAGCCCAGAAAGACACACCCAGAGAGCAAAGCAAGGGAGTCTGCTTTACCTAATAGAGTGCACCTGAGGGAAGGTGGAGTCAGGAAATACGCAGATAAAACAGACTACCAAACATTTGGAGATAGGGAATCCTGGAGAGAGGAGCCAAGGAGGGAATCCTGGAGAAAGGAGTCAAGGAGGGAATCCTGGAGAGATGAGCCGAGGAGAGAATCCCTGAGAGAGGAATTAAAGCAGCAGAGGTCACAAGCTGAAAGGCAGCAGGGGAGCCGGTGTGAATGTTGGAAAGAGTCCAGAGACCTGTGTGGTTCTGGGAGAAGGCAACACCCTGACAGTGTGAATGTGTTTGGAAAGCAAGAAGAATACAGGAAGACTGCAACAGCAGGTACAGGGGCAAAGAGTAGATACAAGGGCTATTTGCCATTTGAAAGGGAAGGGCCCTGGAGGCTTAGAAATAGCCATATAAAGCCCAGATATTCAGAGGCTAATAATAGCTTTTCTCCTGATTATAGAAGTGTTAAAAGAAGAGGGCTTCACTTACTTAGAAAAGCTGAAGAAATCCCTTCTCACGGTGAGTTCCCAGCTTCTAGGGAAACACCGTTACACCGGCTGCAATCAGGCACAGTTGGGCCTGGAAAGCTAGGGCAGACCCGGCAGGGACCCTATCAAAATTACCCAGCTAGCAGGTCAAACAAGGACCTGAGCTATGCATTGAGGCACCAGCGGGGGCAGGGCTCTGAAAGACATCACTCAGAGTTTGGTGATACTCCCCAGAGAGGCAGTGCTGCTCACAGGAAGAGAAACTTCTTGACTGACGAGGCAAGCCTTCCATATTTTTATTCCACGTTGGAAGTGGATAGTGGAGATACCAATGAGCAGGAAATAATGGAATATGAGAATTCTGAAGTATTAACAAATACAGAATTGATGGACTGTTCTTTCTCTGTGATAGAGCCAGAGATATCATTAAGGTAAATGTGATTTGTGTAACCTTAAATTCCAGTATACAAGTGGCAGAGCTGCAACTCTCTCCCTCTCTCCAAGCCAAGCAGTCAGTTAGGCTGTTTATTATTTACTTTTGGTTTAAAGTTATTAGCTGAAGGAAGCTACTTTTGTTACATAGTTATCTTTTGTTTGAAGCCAAGTGAGCTGTTAACTTCTGTTGTTTAAAAAGAAGAAACCTCAAGGGACGGGGAATAAAACCCTAAAAGAAAAGAAAGTTCTTCTGTGTGATTTATATATAGAAGCAAGGCACAACTACCACCCTCATAATAGCCCAACAATACCAGCAGTCACGGCTGGGGCGGATGAGGTGTGACAGTACGTAGATAGTGAAATAAATTCTTATGTTAAGGCATTTTGAACTGTATTTTTTTAAAATGCAGAATGCGAAAAAAGTACAAGGGTCTGAAGAGTTTTATAAGGTATTGTATCTTCTCTGGAAGAAGTAAACATGAACTGAATTTTGACTGCACTCTGTCTCATTCTTTTGGAGGAGAGGAGGGAAGCACAATGTGCTTGGATAAATGGTATTCATATAGAGATGCTGTTCTTCTAGGGCCGTTGTGAGGGACACTGCAAGGATGGGAAGGGTCAGTTTAAGCTGTATCTCCAGGAACAAGCAGTTAATGTAGTCTTCATATATGGGTGACCTTGGGTACCAATGGGGCTTGCGCAGGAAGCTCCCCAGCTATCAATAGGGAAGCCCTTGGGAACACTCCACTGCACCTGCGCTATTGCCTTCCTGCTCTTCCAACTCCCTCTTTTCAGTTTTCCTTTTTCAAAACTTTTCCCTCAGGGACCTGTGCCCACCGGGCCTTGCCCATCATCTTCACAATGGAAAAACCCTCGAGTGGGTTAAAAAAAATGCACCAAGTGCTCCAGCACCATTTCGGTGACAGATAAACATGATTGGTGTCTGAAATGCCTTGGTCCCAACCATGTACCCCAAGCCTGCTCCCTCTGTAAACAGATGATGAAGAGAGGCCTAAGGAACCAGACCAAAAGGTTTGGAGAACTCTTTCCATTGGGCTTAATGTCATTGACCTCAGTTTCCTCCAGAGCATCCTCATGCTCTCGGGGCTCCAAGCTTTCTAAAGACTCCAAATACTTGGAGAAAAAGACTAAAAGACCCGTGTCATCTTTGAGGTCTTCCAAGGAAAAGCAAAGGCCTCCAGAATCCTCAGAGAAGTCGAAGGAATTGAAGGAGAGGTACAAGGATTCCTCAGGCAAGTCTTGGGAATTGAGGGATAGATCCCGTTCTAAACACCAGGAGTCTTCCAGGCCCTCTTCTGACTCTAGTCATTGGCCCAGGCATCCCCGGTGGGAGGACTTGTCCTCCAAAGCCTTGGTGGGGAATCGGGAGACACCCGAGCCTCAACCTCTGGAGAACCCCTGATGCCTTGTTTTGGTATGGTGGAGGCAAGCCCCGTTCTTGCATTGGACCAGATGCAGCAACCTCCTTGGATGAGAGCATGCTGTCTTTGGAGAGGACTTTGGCAGCCTTCCTTGCAGCATCGGTCCCTCTTGCACCGACAGCTGTGTGACTGCACACTGGGACATCAACATCGGTGACTTCATTGGCACCGATCCAGTCTGCCTCGAGACCCGAGGCCTTGGTACCGACACTGACTTCCTCAAGCTTTGAGCAATCATGAATGCCCTCTGAGCTTTCCAGCACCATCTCTCCAACAGCCAGGTCCTGGTCAGGACAGATAATCAGGTGGCAATGTTTTATGCAAACAAACAAGGGGGGACAGGCTCTCTTCCTCTCTGCCAGGAAGCTTGCTGCCTATGGAACTTCGCGATTCTCCACCACATGCATCTCTGTGCAGTTTATGTTCCAGGAGAGATCAATCAACTCCAGTCATAGATCTCTTTGACACTACATAGAACTCTCAACTTCCGCAGTTCTGCTCCAGGATACCATCCAAATTCATTCTGGCATCAGATGCCTTCATGATTCACTGGGGTCAGGGACTGCTTTATGTATTTCCCCCAATACTTCTGATTCCGAAGACCCTCATCAAACTCCAAGCAGACAAGGGATCTATGATCCTCATAGCCCCTTGCTGGCCCCGTCAGCCTTGGTATCCCCTCCTGCTTCGGCTGACAGAGATTCCTCTGATTCCATTGGGATCCAAACTGGGTCTTCTGTCCCAGGACAATGGAATAGTCCTGTCCTAGGACAATGGAATAGTCCTGCATCCCAATCTGCCGTCTCTCCGACTGATAGTGTGGATGCTGAGAGCATGATATTTCAACAATTGTCACTATCAACAGCCATGAAAGATGTCCTCCTTTCTTCCAGAAAGCTCTCCACCAGCAAGACATACTCTTTCAGATGGCGTAGATATGCTTCATGGTGCTCTCAAAATAATCACAATCCCTTTGAAGCATCAGTACCCACGCTTCTTCAATACCTTTTGCATTTGTCCTCTCTAGGACTCAAAATGAATTCAGTACATGTGCACCTGTGTTGTTTCAACTTTTCATAAACCAGTAGATGGTCAACCCATCTCCACAATTTCTCTAGTGGCACATTTCATGAGGGGCTTCCTCCTCACCAAGCCACCCCTTCGACCACCTCCAGTAGTGCGGGATCGTAATGTAATATTGACTTAACTCCTCAAGCCTCCGTTTGAGCCCTTAGCAACTACACACCTGCGATACTTATTTTAGAAAGTTTTATTCCTCATCGCCCTGACCTCAGCCAGGCGCATCAGTGAGCTGCAGGCTTTGGTGGCACATCTGCCGTATACAAGATTCCATCATGACAAAGTAGTCCTTTGGACACATCCCCACTTTTTGCCAAAGCTAGTGTCACCTTTCCACATCAACCAATCAATAATCCTTCCAGTCTTCTTCCCGAGACCTTATGCATCTCACGCGGAGGCAGCCCTGCACACACTTGACTGCAAAAGGGCTGTAGTCTTCTATCTCCAAAGGACACAGGATATCAGAAAATCTTCTGAATTATTTGTGTCCTTTGACCCTAATTGCCTGTGTCTCCCTGTAATGAAACACATGCTCTCCAGATGGATAGCAGACTGTATATCATTGGCGTATAACAAAGCAGGACTTACCCTCATCGGGCACGTTACTGCTCATAATGTCCGAGCCATGGCAACATCATTGGCAAACCTATGTTCAGTAGCTATTGACAAAATCTGCCGGACTGCAACATGATCCTCCATCCACACCTTTGCCGCCCACTACTGCTTGGACAAGGACTCCCGCCGGGATGCAGCTTTTGGCCAGGCGGTCCTTCAACATCTCTTTGGAACATAAAGACAACTCCTACACACTGCCCAATATTCCTACCAGATCTCCATGGTGGGGAAGTCTAGGCTAACCTAACTTTGTCTGACTTTCTGACCTGGTTTAACTCTTCAGAGATCAGGGCGCTAGGGAGTCCCATATGTGAAGACTAAATTCCTGCTTGTTCCTGATGATAGCATAATTACTCACCTGTAACAGCTGATCTCTGGGAACAGCAGGAATTTAGTCTTCATAACCCACCCTCCTCCCCTTGGAGTTGTAGGGTTCTATTTTTTTGTTTTATGCTCTGTCTTTTCAGCTACAAACTCAACTGAAGAGAAGGAGTTGGAAGAGCAAGAAGGCAGTGGCGCAGGCACAGTGGAGTGCTCCCAAAGGCTTTCTATTGGCAGCTGGGGAGCTTCCCACGCAGGCTCTTTTGGTACCCAATGTCACCCATTATCTGAAGACTAAATTCCTGCTGTTCCCAGAGATCACCTGTTGCAGGTGAGTAATTACGTTTTCTTTTCCTATCCAGGGATTTGTGGATTTAAGTGAAGCCTTTGCTAGAGGAAAATGTTGTTAGACTTTTCAGACCATAAGATTCAGGGCTATTTTAGGTACGTTTTTGTGAACAAGTACATATTATGATATCTATCCAATATAAAATTTGGCTGCTGTTGGAAAGAGGTTACTAGACTTGGTCTGACCCAGTATAGCATATCTTATATTCTTGGTTTCAGGCAAAAGTAGGACAAAAAAAGTACAAAAAACCCTTCTCATTTTGCTGAGATACTTAGTACATCCTTTGCTCAATGATTGAATGTCTCATAATTTTAAAAAGTAAAAATTCATCATAAAAGAGAGTAAAAACATTCATGAGGCTATGCTATAAACCTGCTTCTCAGTTTCAGTGGCATAAGAGAAACATTGAGCATTACTATTGTTGCTTTTAGTGAACTGGAATCCACTGATACTTTTATTTATTTATTATTTATTTAACAAGGCTTTTATTCCGCTTTTCTACCAGTCAAAGTAGTGTACACTCAGGTACTGTATATATATTTCCCTTGAGTTCTAATGGCTTGCCATGTATTGTTCTGACCAGGGCACCATAAATATTCCATTATGTTTTCAGCTTCACATCCTTTCTAAAATATTTTCAATGTATGTTGAAATGCAATGAACAAATATTGTATATGTGTGACTTTCTAATTTATTTCAGTTCTACTGCTGAACACTAATTAGAAATGTATTTTTTTAATGATTAGGAAGTGCTCCATCAACTCAAGGGAATTGAGAGTCTTGCACAGGTAAGAAAAACCCCTCAAAAATCGATTTACGTTCCTCTTTAATAAAAGAAGAATTAAAGAGCATGTTTACTAAAGTGTTGGAATCGTGCTGCACTGGGCAGCATGGTAAAAGTCCTGTACTAACCGATTAGTGTGGGCTGGGGTGGTGTGTGGATGGCACATTGAAGTTAGTACTAGCATCATTGGCATGCACTAACCGCCATTGTTGCCGTTAGCGCAAATGCACTTGCTGCCTCCTCAGTGGATTGTGGTAAGAACGCTGCATTAGGTGTGCTAGACGGTTAGCACAATGAGGTGCATCTCCTGCGGTAACTGCAAGGGGGCATGCTTCTGGCACTTAATGCAGGTTATGCCACCTCCCACGCTAAATATTGGGGCTTAATGCACAGTATACTACTGCATTTTAATGAATATTCCCTAAATATCTTGTAAATGTCATTTGTATGGCAAAATTTATAGCCTGTGTAAAACCTAATGGGCTCATGGCTGCTTACAAAAAACACTGGTCAACATTGAAATCGTTACTGACTTTAAAAGGCCCTAATCTGTAGTATCTTGGTTAGATGAACACGAATATAACATTAAAAAAATTTTATTGGCTCTCGTTTTGAAGATATTGCATATAGTTCATTTTTGCCGTTTCACCGTATAAATTTATCCAGTAGGACATCAACAACATCCCAAATAAGCCTTGAATGATGTAAGATTGCATCACATTGCATAATACCAGCATGCACACATCATCCAGAGTTGATTGCATCATTTTATGATGCAATTCAATACTACTGCCAGACGGCTGCTGAAGCCATCTGATGTCAGCAGTGTACTATACGCAGTCGGAAAGGTTGAGCATTTAAAATATTTCAGACTGTGTGCGAGACAGTTTAAGCTACTGTTACATGTAACTTTTATTAATCATATAATTTCAGCCATTTAGGTACAATACAGAACAGTAATGCCGCGAAAGTGCATTAATGCCATTGACAATTTCTGCTACATTTGTGGCGAAATGACATTTGCCAACCAGAAGAAAAGAATCACTTCTCAACTGAAGAAGGCATATCATCTTTACTTCGGATGCAAGATTGGTGACCAAGACAAGCCTTGGGCCCCGCATATATGCTGCGCTACATGTACAACACAGCTTTTACAGTGGCTGAATTGCAAAAGACCATCAATGCCGTTTGCAGTCCCCATGGTGTGGAGAGAGCCAGGCAACCACATAAATGACTGTTACTTCTGATTGGTGGTTCCTCTTTCCAGCGGAATAACGAAGCAAAAGAAGTCGAGCATAGTCTACCCAAACATTCCGTCTGCATTGAGACCAGTTCCACATGGTGAGGTACTTCCTATTCCAGAACCTCCATCAGAATATTCTCTTGATTTATCTGATGAGGACAAGGGTGAGCCGAACTGTTCTTCTCCTGGTCCGTCAGCATGCAGTGACCCAGATTTTCACTGGGATGCATGTCAACTCCACACAGAATAACACAGGAAGAACTAAATGACCTGGTTCATGATTTGGACTTATCCAAGAACAAGGCAGAATTGCTAGGATCAAGACTCCAACAATGGAATCTTCTAGAAGAAGATGTCAACATTGCTTCATATCGAAAACGCCACCAGCAGTTGCAGCCTTTCTTCAGAAAGGAAAGTAATCTGGTATTCTGTTCCGATATTGAAAGCCTCATGAATGCCTTAAAAATCACTCATGACCCACAAAACTGGAGACTATTTATAGACTCTTCGAAACTGAGTCTGAAGGCTGTGCTTTTGAACAATGGAAACTGTCTTCCATCTATTCCAGTAGCGCATGCTGTCCACATGAAAGAGACATACGATAACTTAAAGCATCTATTGACTTCCATTAACTATAACAAGTACAGCTGGCACCTCTGTGGTGACTTGAAGGTAGTTGCCCTTTTAATGGTACTGCAGCAGGGATATATAAAATACATGTGTTTTTTATGTGAGTGGGATAGCCGAGCAAGGGATTGGCACTGCTTGCGGAAGGAATGGAATCGCAGACAAAATGTAACAGTTGGAGAGAAGACTATCCAGCACCCAGCTCTGGTTGAGGCTCACAAAATCCTGCTACCACCCCTTCACACCAAACTAGGTTTGATGAAAAACTTTGTAAAAGCCATGGACCGCACTTCGCCAGCTTTCTGATACCTGCATGAAAAATTCCCTCGACGCAGCGAAGCAAAGAATAAAGAGGGAGTTTTTGTGGGTCCTCAGATTTGAGAGCTCTTTAAAGATGACCGGTTCAACAACTTGCTGCAAGGTGATGCGAAACAAGCATGGAATGCTTTACGCCTAGTGTCAACAAACTTTCTTGGGAATGTTAGGGCAGAAAACTACAAGGAACTAGTAGAAGACATGCTGATGCAGTATCAGAAACTTGGCTGCAATATGTCTGTAAAGATCCATTTCCTTGATTCCCATCTCAATTTCTTTCCTGATAACTGTGGTATGGTTAGTGATGAACAGGGCAAACGTTTTCACCAGGATACTGCAACGATGGAGCAAAGATACCAGGGAAAATGGTCCACTACAATGCTGGCTGACTACTGCTGGACACTCCCCAGAGAAGCTCCCGAACAGCTGTACAAGAGACAGGCGAAAAAATCTAAGTAGTAGTCTATGACTTGTTTTTTTCCAGGTATTAACCGAAGGCCTATTATATTTACTACTGACATGAATTTCGTGATGTAATTTCACTGTCATATTCGTGTTCAGCATATAAAAATTGATAAGAAATGACTATTTTTATTTCAGTAACATGACTTTTGTAAAAATTTGTTGGCCAGTGAAATTTAGCTAGGAATGCAGATAACTGCACTCATCTGCAAATGTAGCTAACTTTTGCAAGAAATGTTTGGCGCATTGCCATTGCTGGCATCTCTTATTAGTTCTGGCTGTGGAAATGCACAAAGTGTTTCAAAATAAGACTCTCTTTCAGGGGTCAAATGGCTCTTTTTAGAGCACTTTCCTTTTGCCCGAGACAGCACATTCATGATGGACCAGTGAGTTTGTTTCTGCCCCCAGCCTTGTAGGAACCAAAAAAGGTAAACATTGAATGTATGAAGCTACTACTACTAATCATTTATATAGTGCTACAAGGTGTATGAAGTGCTGTACAGACACATATAAAAGACCGTCCCTGCTTGTCAGAGCTTACAATCTAAGTAAGACAGACCGTACAATAGCTGAGAAGAAGGATACAATAGGGAAAGATAAGGAAAAAAAAGGGATCAGGATCCAAAAGCAGCCTCAAAGAGGTGAGCCTTTAGCATGGATTTGAAAAGGGGGAGAAATGAAACCTGACATGCAGACTCCGGTAGTTTGATCCAGGCATAAACTAAGCCTTGCTCCTTCAGAAGCTCTGCCTACCAAAAGGATACACATATAAAGCCTCAGTTGTGGCTCCTAACCTCTTCATGAAGGAGCTCCTGTAAAGGACAGGAGTAATCCCCAGTCGTTTTTGCCCTGGCAGTATCGTCTTGGAAAATGGCACCTGCTGACAACAAGCAGTATTGTCACCATTGGGGTGAAGGAAAGAGGCCTACTGGCTGAACAGGGATACACTGTGGTAGTGGGTGGGAGTCGAATAGGAGCCACATAAGACCTTTAAATCTTTTACTGCTAGGCTTGAAACCTGTTCAAGGGTTCAAATCCCATTGCCATTCTTTTTGGTCTTGAGCAAATTACTTACCCCTTCATTGCCTTGGGTACAAACTTAGGTCGGAATCCCTCTGGGGTTAGGGAAATACCCCACTGTTCCTGACTAATAACTCATCTTGAATGTCTAAGAAAAAGCATGAGCTAAATAAATTTTTATGTGTAGCAGACTACATACAAACGTTTACTGCAGTAAATGGCATGCCACAAGAGTGGGCTTTGTCTGAAATGTTTTTCATTTATTAATTTATATTCTGTATTATACAATAATGGCCTAGACAGATTACAACTAAAACATGCACATATAACTTAGTCAAAATTTAAAACTAACAATCATACAATACATGCTGCATCTCTTAAATTGAGCTGAGAATATTGCCCCAACCAAACATTACCCCAGATTGAACTATTAAAACTTTTTAACAAATAATATTGTTTTTAACTGCTGCCTAAAGTCTGTGGGCCCGATATTCAGCACCGGCAACTAGCGTTACTGACGCGACTAGCCGCTGTCGAATCTGGCCCTGGCATTGATTATCCGGGTTATCTGCTCTTGCCAATTAGTAATCGGGCAGCAGCGATATTGAACTGCTGCCTAGTTAGCAATATGCGGCAGACGTTAGGCCAGGGTTACTGTGTAAGCTTACATATATGTTCATTAAAATTTGATATACCATCCTTCGAGGGGACATCAGAGCAGTTTATAGTAAAATAAAATAAAAATAATATATAACATTTAGAAAAAGAAAGGGAAAATAGTACACATGGACAATGGGGAGATAGAGGAGATGGAGGTAGGTATGCACAAGAGGACAGAGGGATAAACAGGAGTAAAGACAGGGCAGGCAAGGATTAAGGGTGATCAGGGTGGGAGGTCAAAGGCTTTAAGGAAGAGATGGGTCTTGAGCTGAGCCTTGATTTTGGGAAACAAAGGTTCTAATCTGAGGTCTGGGGGGGGGGGGGGGGAGGGGACTATTTCATAGGGAGGAGCCAAGAAAGTAGAATGCAGAGTGGCATTCCAGATGAGCTTGTGAGAGGGGAGAGAGATGTAGCCGTTTCATATGGATGGAGCTGAGTGTGCAGTATGATAAGCGTGGAGAGATTTTGTGGTGTGCCAGAATGGAGAATTTTGTGAGCCAGAGTGAGTAACTTAAATTGAACAAGGTTTTGGATAAGAGCCAGTGTAAATGGATTAACAAGTGGGTGACATGATATTAATGGGAGGCATGGAATAGTAGCTTAACGGCGGTGTTTTGGACAAGTTGTAACCATTTCACTTTGTATTGAGGGAGACCAGAGTTACAGCAATCAAGATGAGCGAAGACAAGGGTAACAAGTAGAATGGTCAGAGTGGATGTGGGCAGAATAGAATGGACTGCTCTGATGTGGTGCAGAGAGAAAAAAAGAGTGTTTCACAACAGAATTAATGTGCTGATGAAAAGACAGAGGAATCTAGGATGACACCAATGAAAGGAAGATGTGAGCAGAATCTGATTGTCGTGGAGTAGGGGTGAGGTTTTCAGCTAACATTTGAATGCTAGTATACTGGCCAGGGAAAATATATGCATCCTTTTTCTATTTAGACTTGTAGAATGTAATTCAAGTTCTCTTTATAGATGTATTCACTTCAGTGTCTCTTGGAGTAGGGGTGAGACCGAGGGAGGAGTCAGGGTACCAGAGAGCCAGGTGGCCATTGCCTTGGAAGGGTTGAGTTTAAGATGATATGAATTTAACTAGGAAGCGATGTAAGCAAGACAGTCGTTCAGAGGCATGAGGTCGGCGGAGGAGTGGTCAGTATGAAGAAGCAGTAGGATGATATCGGCATAATAGTAAGCCAAGATGCTGAGTTGCTGTATGAAAAGTGTGAGGAGTGCAAGGAAAATGTTGAAGAGAAGGGGGGCTAAGACTGAGCCTTGAGAAACCCCACAGCTGAGAGGGTAGGGAGTGGATGAGAAAGCACCCATGGTGACCTGGAATGAACAGTGAGAAAGAAAGTGAAAGCAATGTAAAACAGTACCGTGAATACCAATTCCATGCAGATGGGAGAGAAGGAAGTCGTGATTTATAAGGTCAAATGCAGAAGATAGGTCCAGAGACACAGCAATGGTGATGCTCCTATGCTCCAATGAATGGTGGACTTCACTGAGAAGGGACAGAAGGATAGTGTCTGTGCTGTGACTAGGGCGAAAATCAGATTGGTGGGGATGGAGAGCATTATTTGTCTCAAGGTGAGCTGACATGAGTTTTTCTAGAATTTTGGATAAAAAAGGTAAATTGGAAATGGGCCTATAATGGGATGGAACTAATTTGTCTAATGCGGGTTCTTCAGTAGAAGTGAACTGTGGCTTGCTTCCAGGCAGAAGAGAATGTCCTAGATATGAGATGATTACTGATAATGGAGAAAGCACTCAGGAGGGCCAGGGAGTTTACAGGGAGCCAGGAAGAGGGGATAGGATCCAAGGGACAAGTGGTCCCAAGTGTGCGTTAGTGATAGAGGAGGAGGAGAGGGGTATGCTGGGCTGATGGCCCGATGCGGGGCAAGGAATTCTCTTTGGAGTGGGCAGATATTTTGTGGAAAAAGGAAGCCAGCTATGTCAGAGAGAGCTGGTCAGAGGTAACAGAAAGATGCGATGGAGACTGAGATAATTTAGAGAGAATGGAGTAGAGCTATTTGGGCTGAGAGGATGAGTCTGTTGGTAGAAATCATGTGATGGTAAGTACGATGGCATTGTTGGATTAGGTGCAAAGTATCAGGGGATTGGTGCCATCTCCAGCAATGCTCAGCGAGACAGAGGCCAGGATGGAACTAGCGGTGTTGGCATCGAGGTCTGGAATGTACTGGATGAAGAAGGGCAAGGCGGTTGAAGGCCAAAGCAAGGAGGAAATACGACATGTTAGTGCCACTGAATATCCCATTCACCACAATTAACATGGTTATCAGTTCTGCTAACCACTTTAATCGCTTTTAATATCAGGCCCTAAGTAATTAGTTAGCTGGAGCAACTCTGGAGGCAAAGAATTCCATAGGTAACCCAGGGCTGCCTTTTTTGCCCTGAAGTTGCTTAAAATCTATAGGAGACCATTCCTGAGAAACCTTTAGGAGGCTGGAGATTTTTGGTGCTTAGTTATGTGTTCCAGCCCCTGGAAAATTTACAAAGGATGTAGTGAGATTGGTTAACTCTAAATGAAATAGTGGGTACTGAGCCTTGTAGTGTAATGAACCATGTTCAGAATAAAAGCAGATAAAAAATTCTTGAACCAAACTATGTCTTATACTCTCATGAACAAGAAACAGCTCACAAAGAAAAAAAAACAGTACAGATATTTACCAAATCAAACCAAAGACAGAAATAGAATCATTAAGCAACAATATCTTCCAAAATAGATCAGCAATTAAGATAAACTGGTAAAATATGTGAACTAAACATTTGCACTGCTGGCTGACAACAGAAACCAAGGGTTGTTTTTTTCTAACACAGCTGAAGTAGTCAAGTCAGTAACTGAAACTCAATGATTTTGAGAATGTCGCAGAAGTATTATAAATTCTGTTTGGATTCAGATAAAAACCCAGTTCCAATCAAATGCTTGGTGCCTTTTCCTGCTGGGAAATAAAATCCAACTTTCTTTAGTTTATGTTTAGATCTCACTATTTGGATGGCAGTTCAATTTGGTTTCTGGCAGTTGCAAGGATCAAACTTTACCCAAGGGAACTTAGGGAAGGTGAAGTTGGATCTAAATCTCAATTACACCATGCAGGACAGAATGATCAAACCCACTTTTGCTGTCCTCGTAGTATATATTCACTGCATTACTAAAGCAACAAAGTATCTGTAAAATACACAGGAACAAAGAAACAGATACCAGGACTGGCAGAAATTCAGGTTTGAAAAACCCCTTTTATTACTGACCACTACGCGTTTTGGCCACTGGCCTTCTTCAGGGGGATATCAAATGAGGAAACAAACCTCAAAGAAAGATAAGATTAAAACAAGTAAATAAGAAATAAGAACACCATCAAAAGATCAAACATTAAATGAATAAATAAATAATTAAATAATCAACTAAATAAATAAATAAAACCAAATATAAACATACAGATTGTTGTACATAAATAAAAATAGTATGGCAACAAGCCAAATTATGAATTAAAAACACCAATAAGTTAAAAATATATATCCAATAAAAACATGTATAATAGAATATTTATATGTGTGCAATAAAACATTATATATCAAACTTATTGTGTGTAAGAAAAGAAAGAGATGAGGAGGATGCAATATGGCAGGTAAATCAAAATAATAATAAATAGTGAACATAAAAACATTACATATAATAATGTGTTCATATAAACACCAATACCTTCAGATAAAATCTTTTGTGTAAATAAGACATTGACCACTGAAATAAATAATTAAGAAATAAAAAATTAGAAGCAGATAAAAATAGCTTAATGAACTAAAATGATAAAACATATATACAACACTTGTATCACAACTAAATTTACATGAAACGCCTGGATGAAATTCCCATGAGAGTATCCATAAAGCTAAGGAGACCACTAAACAAAGCTAGGCAAAGGAGGAGCTCAAATGTAACCAAGTTATTACTGCATATTTGACAATCTGATAAGAAACATTTGAGATTTTTTGATTATCTATAAAACCTTTTAAAGAACACTAAAGTTGCTGTTGTCAAAACTATTGATTTGTTTCAAAAACTGAGAACTTTTTGTCAATATAATACAATAAAAAATAAAAATAAAAATGAAAAATAAAAGAAACCTAACATAAACCATCTTGTGCCAACATCAAAATTGTCAAATTTGTCATATTGTAAAAACATATTCAAAAATGTTATTCGCCTTCAAGACCATTGATGGATCAAAAAAAAATATTATGCCTGAAATTTAAAATCAAATGTGAGGCAAGATGGCGTCAGAGCTTCTCCGCTGCTGAGAGTTGTTGCATTTGCTGCCACGTTAGCTGGACGGCCGGTGTTGTTCCGACGTCTATCACTGGAGATGGGTTGCCGGAAGAGAAAGCAGGCTGCCCTACCCTCGGGACAGCCTGTTTCTGAAACTACGGGCCAGAAAACTTTGGCGGCTTGTGGCTTTACCAGCGTGGGGAGTAGAGCGGCATCTTCGGCGGAGCCGGTGGCGTTGGAGTCATCGGCTCTGAGTGCATTGGGTGTGTGGCTGTCCCCTGAACAGCGTGCCCCCCCTACGCCTCGACCTGGAAATGTTGACCCGGGTTTCGGAGTGCTTCCTGCCAGGGCGGTGAGATGCTCGTCGGCAATAGGAAGTGAAGAGAGCTCCGATCCTGTTGGAGGTTTTTCATCATCCTTACCCTCTGTTCAGGCTGTGGTGGATGTGGATGGTGTGGAGAAGATCTTTCCCCAAAGAGGAGTGTCTACAGTTCCGTCGGGGGATTTGGACACGGTTCCAGCTTTGAGAGGCTTGGTTAAGCCATCGGTAGTGGATATGGAGGCACTGTGGGATGCAATTGCTACCGTAAATACTTCTCTGCTGACTGTTGTTGGAGTTGTTAAAAGAGATTCTCTATCGTTGTGTAAGGATATTGCAGAAGCAAAAAGGGTTCAAGAGGAACAAGCCCGGCGTTTGGAGGGTGTGGAGAACGAGTTGGAACATCTTTATGGGTTGTGTGCTGCCCAAGTTAAAGATAAGATCTTACTATCAAAAAAAGCTGACTATTTGGAGAATTATATTCGTAGAAATAATTTAAGATTGTTAAACTTTCCTAAATCTTCTGTTATGTCTCCTATTGAGATGGTTCGTAAATATCTTCAGGAGGTGCTTAAACTTCCTGGGGATAATTTATCTCCAATCGTCCGTGCACATTATCTATCTGTAGGTTCTGGTACTGGTGGGCCCACCCCTGGAAGCCCTGTTGTAGGAATCGGAGATCTTACCGCATTCCTGGAGGACTCTCTAGAGGTACTACCTTGCTTGTGACTCTGGCCTTGGAGCTTGATAAATCGTTAATTCTTCGGGCATACTTTAGAAATTTCAATTATACTTTCTTAGGCTCTAAAGTTTATATGTTTCCTGATTTATCTCGTGCTACTCAGATGAGGAGAAAGGAATTCTTGGGTCTTCGCCCTAGAATTCTTTCTCTGGGGGGTAGCTTTCAGTTAAGATTTCCCTCTCCTTGTGTAATTTCTTATGATGGTAAGATTTTTCTTTTTTTTGAGCCTAGTCAGCTATTGGACTTTCTGGTAGCTAGGGAAGGAAATGAGGTGCAAATTGTAACCAATTCGGCTGATGCTTAAGTCTCTGCTCTGTTAAGTTTTTCTCTTTTTTTCCTGTATTTTGATTTCCTGTAGCCTCCCTTAATATTGCCTTAACTTTGTGGACTAAAATGGATGATGTATATTCTAATTACTTCTTTTGATATTTTGTTTTTATATTGATGCTTTATTGTTTATGCATATCATCATTTTGCTTTTTCATTCTTGTTATTCATGAGTGTTATAATTCAATAAAATTTAAAGTTAAAATCAAATGTGAAGAAGATTTATTAACACGTTGGAGATTTATTATAAGGAGATCCATTCTTATTTTAGAAAAAAACCACTCAATACAGGCAGTGCTAATCAAAAATCTTTTTACAATTTTTTATAATGAATCTCTCTGCCGATGTTGTTCTGCCGAATTGAAATCACACAGCAAAAGTACTAGTATGCGATTAATGCTAAATGGAAAGACTAAAAATTTCCTCACTGTTTTACTGACAAATTGAAAACAAGGATAAAAATGAAAATCAAATATAGTTATGATGTGTATAATTACATTAAATGTATTTATCAACCAAAAAGTTATATGTTCATTGACAGTTCAGGAGTTTCACATCGCATTGGCACAAAACAAACTTGTAACCAAACCAGCAAGAGAAGGAGGTATCCGCAAAATATACAAGAAAAGACAGGAGCGGAACACCAAAAACCATGGCCTGACACAGGAAAAATTCCAAGGAAACTTTATTGGTAGACCCAACTAAAAAGATTTGGCTAGAGGCCTTCTTCAGGGGTCTAAAATTAAACATAAACATAAAATTATACATACATAATAAATATTAACAATACGAAAATAAAAAGAATATAAATATCAGCAAAATATAAACAAAATATATATATATGTGTATGTATATAAAACAACTTTACATATAAATGAAATACATTACCCCAAAGGAAAGAAAACAACGTATAAATTGTGGAACAAGCCACTCTTCCCAATCTGCATTAGATAAAAAAAGAAAACAAAAAGACAAATTAATGGGAAAATACTGGTTAGTGAGGGAATCCATGTGCCCAACATAGGGATAAATGACCTCCTAAAAAACAATACATAATTGATAGATATATATAAAGCACAAGCAACCATTACAAAAAATAAATATCGTGTATGTATCACGAATAACTAACATTTAGACAGACATACATCGCTAGTTTATTAAAAGGTATACACACACTAATTTAAAACTCAGTAAAGCTCAGAAAAACATTTTACTGTGAGGGAGTGCACAATCAATTACATCACAAATAACGTAGGAATAGTCATGGGGAAAAAAACAGAATCGAGAAAATGCAGAGGACTAGCACGATACCGGAGCAACTCAACAAAGACTACATTCTAAAAAGATAAAACTAATGGTACCAAAGTAGTCTTTGTTGAGTTGCACCCCAATCCCCACTCCCTTCATCTCAAGGCCTGGTTACTCAAGGCATAGAACTTCAAGATCTAGGCCTTTCACAACAAGTGAAGGATATTTTTCTGGCTTCCAGAAAACCTTCCACAAGGCATTCTTACGCTTTTAAGTGGAAGAGGTTCTCAATCTGGTGTTCCCAGAGGGGACTTAATCCCCTCTTGGTACCGGTAGAGTCCCTTCTGGACTATCTCCTTCACTTATCAGCTTCTAGTCTCAAGACCAATTCTGTTAGGGTCCATCTTAGTGCTATTGCTGCATCTCATAAACCCTTTGATGGACAACCTCTCATCCTCTTGTTTCAAGATTTATGAGGGGTCTCCTTTTAACTAAACCTCCCATCAAACCACCTCCGATGGCATGGGATCTTAATCTTGTTCTGGGTCAACTCATGAAGCCTCCCTTTGAACCTTTAGCAACTTTGGAGCTAAAGTTTCTTTCATGGAAAGTCATTTCCCTAATTGCTATCATTTCCGCAAGACGCATTAGTGAACTGCAAGCTTTAGTGGCTGACTCGCCTTATACGAGGTTCCATCATGACAAAGTAGTCTGGCTTTTGACTCTAGTCATTTAGGACTTCCAGTCACTAAGAAAACTCTCTCTAAGTGGATTGGAGACTGTATTTCCTTTACCTATCAGAGTAAAGGAATCCCTCTTGAAGGCCATGTCATGGCTCATAATGTCAGAGTCATGACAGCCTCAACAGCTAATCTTCGTTCAGTTGCTATTGATGAGATCTGCAAAGCAGAAACTTGGGCTTCTGTACATACTTTCACTGCCCACTATTGTTTAGACAAGGACTCCCGTCGGGATGCCTTGTTCAGTCAGGCTGTTCTACAGCATCTCTTCCATTCCTAGATCAACTCCTTCCCACCATCCACTCTTGGATGCCTGAGGTCTCTGGGAGGAAGCATGGCCCATTTTACATAGATCCGCAACATGCTGGGGTCATCCCTAGGCATTTTTAGCTGGGGAGTCCCCATATGTGAAGACTACATTCCTGCTTGTTCCTGGAGATAGTGTAGTTACTCACCTGTAACAGGTGATCTCCGGGAACAGAAGGAATAAGTGTTCACAACCCACCCACCTCCCCTAGGAGTTGTCTTTCTCTTTTTATTTTTCTTCTACTTCTCTCCTTTGGTCTCAGCTTTCAACTCAACTGAAGTGAGAGAGGTAGTTGGGTGGGAAGGTAGCACGCATGCGTGGTGGGATGCTCCCAAAAGCTTTCCTTTTGGATGCTGGGGAGCGTTCCCACGCAGGCTCCGTCGGTGTCGACGGTACCCATATGTGAAGATTTATTCCTGCTGTTACCGGAGATCACCTGTTACAGGTGAGTAACTACACTATACCTGAGAGTGAATATGGACACCTCCTTCCCTTTAAGTGGTTCGAGAGCCTATAAAGCTGAGATTATCCCAGGAGTGGGTGGGAATTGGGGAAGAAGGAAGGTAGAGACCTATTAAAAATTGTCTTGCTTCTAAGATAAAGGCTTAACAATTTTTTAGGTGATTCACACAACCCATGATTTGATAGAAGGGACCTTTTAAATTGCTGCTTTGATCTGTCACTTACCTTTAACACCTATTCAAGACAACTTTACAGATCTTTTGCATCCTAACTGGAAGGCCTTTTTGTAAAGGTCACTAGCAACATGTTTATTCCTTCCTATTCAGGACTGTTCTACCTATATGCTAAGCTGTGCTCTGATTTGATTTAGATAAGAAGCTCTCTAGAAACAACTTTATTTCAGTAACTATTTACTCTATTTCTTTGTTTAAGCTATACTCTCTTTTGATTGATTTGAAAAGCTCTCTAGAAACAAATTTCAGAATCTAATTACTCTTAATTTACTTTCTAGTCTAAGCTATACTCTGCTTTGACTTAAATACAAAGCTCTTTGGTGGTACTAAGACCTAGCTGACTCAGCAAAAACACTGAATTTTAAAATACACAGATCTAGAAGTTTTAACCCAAAGAATTCCTGCCCCCCCTTTAGGGAAGCTAACAATATTTACAACACAGTAATAATAATGGGTGATTTGTGATAAGGAAGCTTATCATAGCTCAGGAAGGAGCTATAGGAAAGGTGAAGTGACTCTGAACAAGCAACCTATCAGTTCTGGTAGAAATAAGAAAACAGAATTTTCCCATAAAAGACTACCAGTCCCAGAATGCACCAGGTTTCCAACAGCCATTAGAGGAGCTGAAGTGGGGAAACGTGTGTTCAATCAGGAGGGCTATGAGGTAATCCCTAAGCACTCATCTCAAAGGGCAGGGTCTGATTCAGCACAGCTGCGCTGTGTTAGGGAGGAGCACTCATCTAAGCAGAATAAAGGTAGAGTTTATTCTACAGAGAAGCAGCTTGAGCTTGATCATCTTCACCCTCAGGAGGATCATCAGAAGCAGAAGCCAAACCGGACGGACAAAGAGGGAAAGAAACCCTTTGGAAGAAAGAGGAGAAAAGCCTTTGAGAGGTCTAGAAGAGTCCAGAGCAGTACGTATACTGGGAGGCATTCCAAGGGCCAGCATGCACCATTGGACTGGGGAAAGCCAGAGGAATGGTGCTGCAGAGCTAGGAATCTCCAGACGGTACCTGTGAGGGAGACGGCTGCACGTGGAAGGGACCCTAAGACCCGTGCCAGAAGGTATGTGAAGAGAGATCCAGTGTCCAGGGATCTGGATTGGAAGGCTGGACATAAGAACTGGACTACATACTAGCCAGGCTATATAGAGAGGAACTCTAACAGCAATGGAAGCTCAGGTATGAACACTGATCTATGCCCTAGCTATAACCTTGAAAGACAGCAGGGAAACAAGTATTCTCCTGAAAGTGCTCCATTGGGAGATTCATCTGTGCCAATCCATGATATTGAACCCATGCTTGTTGAAGAAGAGGGGGTGATAGCAGATGAAGAATCTGTTTACATGGACTGCTCTCTATCTAAACTCCTTTGGTGATTTTCTGTTATAAAGTACAGCAACCATCACAAAGAAATACAAACTTGTTCTTTAATCTACTCAGAAAAAAATCCTGAGTAGGATTTTTAGCCATGCAGTAGAAAGCAAGCCAGCTAAGGGGTTTCAGCTGGATAACTGCTAGCAATTGAGCCTTACCTAATTGCTTGTGAGCTAGGAGAGAATCACTTCTGAATCTATGTGGGAAGATATAAGAAGTTAACCTGAAAAGAACAGTTTTTTTCTTTCTTTGTAGCTTTTGGTTTGTTGTTTGATACATGCTAAGAAAATATTAGCTAAGCCTACAGAAAAGACCAGTTTGTTATCAACCAGGTCTTATTTCTTTTGCTTTGATTGCCTGACAAGTTCAAATGTTGTTTTCCTGGTTTTGTTTTTTTCAAGTTGAACACTGAAAGCAAGTAACCTGATTTATGTGCTACCAAGCATATCTGTGTTGGGAGAAATAACCCCATAAATAAATATCTTATTGGCTTTACCCAAAAGCACAACTAATTATTGTGAGCAGCTGTGTCTGGTGTGAATGAACTGCATTGCCCACAATCCCTTGCAAATCATATAGATATATGCACTTGCCAAGACTGTGAAGATTCTCACCCAGGCAGCCGTCTGACAGATTTCAATTACCCCGATATCGACTGGGTCAGTGTCACGGCAGGACATGCTAGGGAGATAAAGTTTCTAGATGAAATATGTGACTGCTTCTTGGAGCAGCTGGTTCATGAACCAACAAGAGGGGAAGCCATCTTGGACCTAGTACTTAGTGGAACACAAGATCTGGGGCAAGAAATAAGGGTGTTGGGGCCACTTGGCAATAGTGAACATAGCATGATTGCGTTTGATTTAATAAATGGAGGAAAGATGGCAAAAAAATCCACAGTACTACCTTTTAATTTTCAAAAGATAGACTATGATAAAATGAGGAAAACAGTTAAGAAACAACTAAAAGGATCAGTAGCAAAGGTTAAAGATTTATATCAAGCTTGGGTGGTGTTTAAAAATACTATCTTGGAAGCCCATACCAGAGGTATTCCACGCTTTAAGAAAAGTGGGAAAAAGTCCAAAAAATTGCCAGCATAGTTTAAAGGTGAGGTCAGAGAGGCTGTTGTAGCCAAAAAAGCATCTTTCAGGAAATGGAAAAAGGAGCCAAATGACGAAAACAGGAAACAACATAAGCACCGAGAAGTTAGATGCAAGGCGTTGATAAGGCAAGCAAAGAGAGAATTTGAAAAAAAGCTTGCTGTGGAAGCAAAAAAGCATAATAAAACCTTTTTCAAGTACATTCATAGCAAAAAACCTGTGAGAGTCAGTTGGACAAGGGGTGAAAGGGGCGCAAAGAGGGAACAAGGCTACAGCAGAGAGACCAAATGAATTATTTGTTTTCGTCTTTACTGAAGAAGATGTAGGGAAATTACCCATGGCTGAAATGGTATTTAAAAATGATGCAGCAGAATAATTGCAAGAAATATTGATAAATCAGGAAGATGTTTTACAACTATTTGATAAACTGAAAAGTAGCAATCACCTGGACCAGATGGTATACATCCAAGGGTGTTGAAAGAGCTGAAATATGAGATTGCTGACCTACTATTACTACTCTGTGAACTATCATTCAGATCCTCATTCAAATCATTAGTAAATCCTGAAGACTGGAGGATGGCCAATGTAATGCCAATTTTTAAAACAGGTTCCAGGAGTGATCCGGGAAACTACAGACCAGTGAGCCTGATATCAATACCAGAAAAGATGGTAGAAACCATTATTAAGAACAAAATTTCTGAAGATGTAGATAGTCATGGTTTAATGGGAGACAGCCAACATGGTGTTAGTCAGGGAAGGTCTTGTCTTACTAATCTGTTATATTTTTTTGAAGATATGAATAAACAGGTAGACAAAGATGGATCAGTTGATGTAGTGTATCTGGATTTTCAGAAAGCCTTTGACAAGGTCCCTCATGAGCGACTCTTGGTGAAATGAAAAAGTAATGGGATAGAAGGCAATGCACTATTGCGGATCAGGAACTGGTTAAAAGATAGAAAGCAGAGGGTAGAGCTGAATGACCAATTTTCCCAATGGAGAAAGGTGAATAGTGGAGTATCCCAGGGATCTGTGCTGGGTCTGCTGCTTTTTAACATATTCGTAAATGACCTGGAAATGGGAATAATGAATGAGAAATCAAATTTGCAGATGACACAAAATTATTCAAAGTTGTTAAAAACCAAGAGGATTCTGAAAAAATGCAAGAGGACCTTGATAAATTGGAAGACAGGATGTCCAAATAGCAGCATCCTGTTTCCAAATGTGGTCAATCCAGGTCACAAATACCTATCAAGTTCCCAAAAAGGTACACAGATTCCATTTTGCTTATCCCAGGGAAAACAATGGATTTCCTGGGTTCTCTTTAATAATGGTTTATGGACCTTTCCTCCAGGAACATGTTCAAACCTTTTTTAAACCCAGCTACACTAACAGCTTTTTCTACGTCTTCTGGTAACAAATTCCAGAGTCTGATTACGTGTTGAGTGAAAAAAATATTTTCTCTTATTAGTCTTAAATGGGTTACATTGCAACTTCATTTCATGTCCTCTAGTCTTTCTACGTTTTGATGGAGTGAACAATTGATCTACTTTTACCCGTTCCACTCCATTCATTAATTTATAAACCTTTATCATATCTCCCCTCAGCTGTCTCTTTTCCAAGTTGAAAAGCCCTAATTTTTTTATTTATAGTATTTAGCTCGCTCCAGGGGGAGGTCAAGGCAAGTTACATGCAGGTACAGTATGCATTTCCCTGTCCCCAGATTCACTAAGTTTGTACCCGAGGAAATGGAGGATTGTGGCTTGCCCAAAGCCATAAGGAGTACCCGTGGGATTTGTACCCTGGTCTGTCTGGCTCTAGACTGCTGCTCTACCTTTTCTTATAGGGGTATCCTTCATTTGAAGAATGAGGCAGCACAGGAGGAGCGAGACTGATCTAAGATAATGGTCGACAGATCTCAGTAGGTGCAGCATTCCTTTGCTATGGGTAAGAGGAAAGCTAAGGGAGGTAGAAAGTCCTCTGTAGCTCCCACAGCCTCCTCTTCTCTTACCTCTCTGGATTGATCTCTTTCTGGTTCATGCATCTCTGCGGCTGGGGTAATTCTGGTGACTCAGAGCCCCATTGACAGCTCGCCGAAACTAGGTTGCTTGTTGAGCAGTTCAGGGCCCGTCATCGAGTCCCCGAAGCAGCTGTGTGTGGAGAAAGTGGTCCTGGTGGAGTCATCCTGTCCCGAGAGTCAGGCAAAGCCAGTTGAGACCTGTTGGTAGCCTGCGTTTGTCCAAGGACTGTCTCTGGATCATTCGGGAGGGGTTGGAGTTTCCCTTCTGGTTCAGCATTCCAGTGATCCCGTGTACTACAGCATTATCGAGGACACTGCTGAGCTTTCGTCAGCGTTGTCTTCATCTGCAATGGCACTACAAGCATCGGAGTCCGGTTCTGGAGCAGCTGGGGCCCTGTTCACTTTCTTTCTGCAGTGTCTGGTGTAATTCACTTTAGAGTCAATCTGGTCAGCTATTTTGCAACTGGGAGAGTCCTTGGCTCCCCAAGTTTGTTTTGTTGCTCATGTCTAAGCAGACTGACTTGCTTTAACAGTGCTTGGAAGATATAGTTGTTTTGCAGAATTCCACTTCCTCACTACAAGAAAAGGTTGGTCGAATGGAAGACTTGCTTGGGACTTTTTGCAAGGACGCATCGGTTATGAAAGCTAGGATGGAACATTTAGAAAATTTCTCTAGATATCATAACTTAAGATTAGTTAATTATCACAAGTCTCCAATGATTATTGCTAAGAAATGTTTAAACAGTATTTAGTAGAGGTGCTTGGAGTTCCTTGTGAATCCCATCCTCCTATATCTAAGTTGTTTTATATTCCTATTGGCCGCAGATCCTCCGGATTTGGGCTATACCAGTGTGCAATAAGCTGACTCCCTGGACGTCTCTTCAATATGAGAGTTGTCTGGGGCTGACGCCTATACTTCGGCTACTTTGTTGGTAACATTTATTTTATCTTCTGATAGAGACTGGTTCTTAAAAATGTTTTTTCGTAAGAGATCTGTTCTCTTCAGAGGTTTTCCTATTTGTGATTTTCTGGCTTTATGCCGGGAAACTCAGAAGACAAGGCATGAGTTCCTATTGCTCCGACATGGAGTCCAGCAACTGGGAGGACAATTTTTCCTGAAGTTTCCCTGTAAATGTGCTGTGAAGATGCAGTCTGTATCTTATATCTTTTTTTGATCAGGCCCAGTTGCTGACGTTCTTAAATGCACATAGGTCAGCCGTTGCCGATGTAGTGTCAGCTACTGAAATATAAGCCATAGCCTGAACAGTTGATTTTCTTTTTCCTTTGTTAGTGGTAGTATTGATTTCTGTGTCCCCTCCCCCCTTATTTTTTTTGTGGGCTGTAGTGGGGGGGCTCTAAATACTAGCCTTTTGGTCTTTGCCTATATAATTTCTTGTATTGTTTGGACAAACAGCTCTTAACATTTTCCTTCAAGTATATATGTATGCTTGGTTATGTTATAAATGCTATAAATAAAATCAAGGATATACATTTTTTTAATTCTGCATTCCTTTCCTTATGTTTCCTTGCATTCTATTTGAATATTTGCTCTGACTGCTTCTGCACTATCTGAATAGTGCAGGGCGGTCCATGAGCAGAATTCCAAATTATCAGGTTAGTGGCAATATTCAGACCGCAAACCGGGTAAGTATCTGCATAAATTTAGGCTAGAAAAAAATGGTGGGCCAGCACCAATTGAGTGCGGTCCCCGTAATGGGGGTGACCGGATGGGAATGGCTAGTGAAAGGTGCAGCAGGGATAGGCAGGGAGAGGGGTGAGAATGGCGAGCCTGCTGTGGATAAAGGTGACGCGATCTGAGCAAGATGAGAAGTGAGCGGGGTGAGGAGTGCCATGTCAGTGCTGGCTGTTACCTGGTCAGTGGGGAGGAGTGCAGGACAATAGGGTGATCTGGCACTGGTCGCAGCAGGGGAGAGAGGCAGAAGCGTTGCTCTCACATAGCAGCAGACATTGGCACAGTGGCATTGGGATTGCAGCTCCCCTGCACAAGACAGGACTGCCCAGCTTTCGGGGAAAATCTCCCAAGCCACTGTTGCAGGGGATGCCGCCGGGGGAGCAGGCTGGGGAGCATAAGCTATGGCAGGCCGGGACCCGAGGACAAAAAGCTGCAGGAGAGAGTGAGTGAAGGGCAGGAGCTTCACCTACTGGTGATTGCCAGTATTGCGGTTGCCGTGGTTCTTGCTGTTTCAAGTCCTTCAGCTGGATTAAGCCCTTAGTTGCTGTGGCCCCTGAACACCACCTTAACAGGTTCTTAAATTAAAAGGTCACCACAGCCCTGCCACTAAGCAGCTACTGGAAGCTAAGGGGGGTCATTTGGCAGCTGTTTACGCAGTGAACTGCAGAAAGCAGGTTTCTCCTCAGCTGACAGTGGTGAAGCATTGGCAGATAACTCTCCTTGATCATAATCACTGAGGACAAGTGAGGCACAGCGGTAGCACAGACTACAGCAGAGTGGGGATCTGGTGCACATTTTAAAGCATGGCCAAGTAGCAGCGCACCGGAAGTGGGGACAGTGGTGAAAAAAAAGGCAAGGAAGGGCGGTGAACCAACGAGGACAGCTGTGAAGAGTAAGGAGAACAGACAGAAGGATAGTAGCAAGAAAACCAACATGGGCAGCAATGTAGCACATAGCAGCCCATGGAGCCTGCAGCAAGGCCAGGAAGGATAGTGTTTGGATCTACAACCAGCATTCTACCCCTGCCGTGCGGAGGGAAGGAGCTGGCAACCGAGCTCCTAGGTATGTGACCTCGTGAATCAGATCAGGGCCATGGCCGCAGTCCACGGAGCGTGGCATATGCAGGCTCTTCTGATCTCACTTGATGCAGCACCAACCTTGGACAGTATGGCAGCAGTTGAGGTAGGGGCGAGCTATGCGGCCACACCCAGAGCGCCACGACCGAGCGGTGAGTATGAACAATTTATTTCATTATCGGATGATGTAGTGGGTAGGAGGGAGGTGGGACTTGCAGGGGGGATGGTAACTTGTCAGCAGGGGATAGAGGGGGCCAGGGGTATGCAAGGAGCGGGGTGGGGGGAGCACGGAGAGGTGAAGGTGAGATGTTGGCAGCCGCAGCCCAAGTATGGGGAGTCAGGGGGACAGTCAAGGGTAACTGTCTGGGTATTGAGGGGCTGTTGCAGGCCCTGGCAAGAATCGTAGCTGGCACCAGCATGTTAGCGGGTCGGACCCAGGTGGTGCAGGGCTCGGAGGAGGTGGTCGGTATGGGCCCCAGCCCCCTCTCCCCCGTGAGCATCATGGTGGGGGGAGCAAGCTGGAGACAGGGTGTTGGTGTCCGAGCTTAGGCTAACGGAATACGTATGTTCCACCAGCGCCTTGGACAGTCATGTACTGCCCGTACAGAAAACGAAAATCTGGAAGGGCGAGTATGTGGACATCATCTCATTGCTCAAATGAAGGACTGTGCGGGCTGCCACAACTGGTGCAAGCTAGTCTCTAAGAAGGCCGACTCTGTCCAGTGAAGGATTGCAAACTGGTGTGCAGCTTTCCAGGTGCTCGCCAGCGTGGTCGGTGACAAACACCCAGAACAGTGCCAGAGGCTCCTCAAATACGAGGACAGCATTGGTGAGGTCTACCCGGGTGTATGGGAGCAATGCCTGGCTGGAGTATGATGAACAGTTTTGTCAGAACATGGTGGGCAATAGGGGGTTTAGCTGGGACAGGAAGGACATTGATCTGTGGATAAGGTTGATGCAAGGTCAGCAGAATGGTTGAACGAGCGGGGCCGCACCAGGGAGTTGGCCTGGTAGGTTTCCAGGGACTCCACAGCCATTTTGGGGAGACAACAGGCCTGGCATGGGGATGGCAATGGCAACCTCCACTCCTCGCCTCCCAGCTTCCCTATGCATTGGGGGGGTATGCAGGCTGTTTAACGGTGGAACTTGCAGGTTTAATAATACCTGCAAATATAGGCACGCATGCGCACGTGCAAGGAGGGACACTCGCAGGTATGATGTGGGAAGAAGTGTAGTGGGGGGGGGGGGGGGGAAACCCCACCATATGCATTGATGCATTACAGCTGGGTCGGGTCCCTTCACCCATCATGATTGGGGTGCTTGGAAGGAATTTGTAGGGTTATGACCACAAAAAAGCACAGTGGTTGATTGAGGGTTTCACACAGGGTTTTACCATCCCGTATAGTGGCTCTCTGGGGCTGTGAATGGCGGGGATCTTAAAATCATCCCACTGAGCAAAGGGAGGTGGTCAGAATTAAACTTGGCATGGAACAGAGGCTGGGCAGGATTGCGGGCCCATTTGAGAGGAAGCCCTTACCAAATCTGATCTTTTCCCCGCTGGGCCTGGTGCCTAAGAAGGAGCCGGGTGGGTCCCGGCTCATATAACATTTGTCCTATCCTGATGGCATGTTGGTAAACGACCACCTGGACCCGGCAGCTTGCACAGTGAAGTATGCCTCAGTAGACCAGGCCCTGGAGTTGTTCCGGGGCCTGGGGCCAGGGGGCATGGCTAGCAAAGGCGGATGTGGAATCCGCTTTCAGGCTGCTTCTGATACATTCAGATAGCTTCCCTCTGGTGGGGATGCTGTTCAGGGGGCAGTATTATGTGGACAAGTGCCTTCCGATGGACTGCTCCATATCCTGTGCCTATTTTGAGGAATTCAGCTTCACCCTCCAATGGATGGTTGAGAAGGAGACAGGCCGTGGTAGTATCATAAACTACCTGGAAGATTTTCTACTCCTGGTGGGAGACAGGCTAAGTTGCCAGCAGAACCTGAGGACACGCCAAAGGAAGGACACTGAGCTAGGAATACTATTTATGTTTATGTTTATTTTGAATTTGATATACCGCTCAGGCCAGAGGCATTAGAGCGGTTTACAATACCATATCATTTGAGGAAAAAAGGAAAAGAACGCCATTTAAATGATAGGACAGAAAAGAGGACAGAGACAGTTAAACAGATAAGAGAAGAGGAGGAACATGGAACAGCAAGTTACCACAAACAGCAGCATGTCACCTCAGTCCAAATCATAACATCAATGCTACCTTCAGCAACAGACGCCCCGGACCAACTCCTAAGGGCCACGCAAACAATTGGCAGCAAACAAGACCGAGGGGGCAGGCACATCAACTATCATTTCTGGGGATAGAAATTGATACCACAGAAATGGTGACACACCTCCCAGCAGGGAAATTGGCAGCCTTGAAGGCTGCAGTTCAGGTGGTGGCTGCCGCAAGGAAGGTCACGCTCAGGGAGATGCAATCTCTGATAGGGCATTTGAACTTCACCTGTCGGGTGATGCCCATGGGGCGGGCATTCCTCCAGTGCCTGGCGGATGCCATGAAAGTGATCCACAAGCAGCACCACTTCATCAGGGTCAATGCACCCATGTGGGAGGACCTGGCAGTGTGGCAGCAGTTCCTGTTGCGGTACAATGGCAGGAATATCTGGAGGGCACCAGCCATCAGTAACAAGGACCTGGAATTATTTACGGATGCCGCAGGGGAGGTGGCATTTATTTCAGGGGACAGTTGGGCCAGGACCGCTGGCCGGTAGAATGGCACCAGGCTGGAGTAACCAAGGATATTGTTTTCCTGGAGATGTTCCCGATTGTGGTGGCTATGGTCCTCTGGCAACACCACTTCGCTGAGAGGAGAATAGTCTTCCACTCGGACAATGCAGCAGTTGTGTTCAACATCAATAAGCAAACAGCGAGAGCAGGGAGGGTGATGAAGCTGGTTAGGAGGCTAGTGTTGCTGAGCCTGGAACTGAATACATTTGTTTCGGCCAGGCACATCCCGGGAGAGAGCAATGAAATAGCTGATGCTCTTTCTTGTTTCCTGCTCCAGTGCTTCCGACAGCTCACCCTGAACGCGGCACTCAAGACGGCTCACATGCCCACAGTGATATGGACCCTTGGATACGGTATGCAGGCAGAATGCTGAGGGCATCATTGTCAGCCGGTACCTGGAAAGCCTACGGTAGATCTTGGGGGCAGCTGCAGAGCTTTATCGCATGGCGGGTAGCCTGTCTGGGCAGAGGGTGTCAGTGTGCCTCCTGCTTGAATTCTCAATGCATTTATGGGTGGAGGGAACCTCGGTTAGGCAAGTCAAGCTGATACTGGCAGGGGTGGTCTTCTTCCTCAAGTTGGGAGGGCATAGCGTGTGACAAGGGAGTTCGTGGTGAGGAAGGTGGTGGAAGGGTGGGCCAGGGAGGCTCCACCATGGACAGATAGTCAACGGCTGGTCACCCTGCCCATGCTGTGTGGGGCCATACGACAAGCTGCTACTATCATCAGGGATGGGTTTGAGAACAAGCTGTTCAAGCTTGCTGCACTGCTGATGTTCTGTGGGGCCTTCTGAATGAGTGAGGCTCTGCCCCAGTCCACTGTGGACATGGCAGGAACCACCATGAGTGTGGGGGACACCACGATGGAATGGGATAGGGTTCCTGGCCAGGTCAAAGGCAGACCAGCACAGGAAGGGGAGAACGGTATGGTTGAACACTACAGTGGTCCGGGGGCTCTGTCCAGTTGAGGCCACGAGGGAGTATTTGTGGGTGCCCCCACCACTGGGGGGCCCCCTACTGTTCCATGCAGATGTCCTGTCTCTTCCAGTATCAGTTCAGTACACTGTGGCTGCGGGTGGTAAAGGAGGCGGGGTTTGACACCAAGGGGCTGATGCTGCACTCCTTCAGGATAGGTGCGGCAACCACGGCGCATGAGCTGCACCTGTGGCCGGCCCAGAATCCAGGATATCAGGAGATGGGCATCACACCATTACAAGCTGTATGTTAGGCCATAAGGCCACTTGCTGACACTGCTCTGATTTTCTTGCCCATTAGGTCCAGGAGCAGCATCAGTTTGGATCATAGGGCATTCCTATGTTTACTGTGCGGGATGAAGGGCAGCGAGATGATACTCCGGCATGCAACTTGGCTTCCACCCCAACAACATCCAAATGCACTGGATGGGACAAAGGGACATGAGGTGGGACCAGTTGAGGCCCGTTCTTGCTGGCAGGAGACAGCTTGGCTGCTCACCGGATCTGGTAATCCTGCACCTTGGGGGGTAATGAACTGGTGTCCAGGAAGGGCATAGATCTTACCATTCAGATGAAGGCTGACTTGACCTGGATTCACAATTATCTGGGGGCAGGGGTCGTCTGGTCCCACATCATCCTGCAGCAGAAGTGGAAGGGAGTGGAGAAACCAAAGGGTATCAAAAGAAGCAGGGGGAGACTGAACAAAGAAGTCAGGACCTTCGTGGTGGAACACCAGGGCATAATTGTGTGTGTGTGTGTGGGAGGAGACAGTGTACTCGGGGGGGGGGGGGGTGAGGTTCACCTGAACGATGTAGCTGTTTATGGAGGGCTTGCGATGGGCCATTGGTTCACTACTCATGGTGGGGTGAGTCGGGCCACGGCCCCTCCTAGTGGTTGGACCTCATCAAAGATCAGGAGGAGGGGAGAGGTACAACAAAGGGGGGACCCGAGTACCAAGCTGGGGGGGGGGGTTCTGGAGCCTGGTACCAGAGGGGCCAGGTACCATGGCTCCAGGGGTCCCTGGCCTCGGTTACCAAGCACATAGGATGGAGCTGGACACCCGGGTACCAACACAGAGCAGTTGGTGATGGGGATAAGGGGTGGGGGCCCTGGCCATGGGGCAGGTCAGGGCCACCAACCAGGCAGCAGGAATGGTGATACACCTCCACGTCGACCTCCCATACAGGGCCATTTTTACCTGTTGTTTACTCAATGTGTACATATTGTTTTGTAAGGAAGTTACGATTGTTGTTATCTTTGATTGTAAACAGTGCAATATTGTTGTATCCGCAAACTGAGGCCTTTAAGATCCACTAATAAAAGCAATTTTCAAAGCAACAGATCAGGACCGTCTTTTGTGGTATGGGGAGTTTTGGGGAAAAAGGGGGGGGTGGCAGTCAGTAGAGCAGAGGACACCCTGAAGCCATTCCGGCATGCCCCAGGTTATGGTAGGCTGGCACCAATTGGGTGTGGGCCCCATAACGGTGGCACCTGGATGGGGAGGGCTAGTGAAAGGGTCAGCAGGGATAGGTGAAGGGGGGGGGGAGGGTGAGCTGGCCGGGGATAAAAGGAAAAGGGGCCAGAGCCGCCCCTTCCTCTTTAGGTGGTGACGCGACTCCTACCCTCTGCACCACACAGGTGGAGGGGGGAGGTTCATCACAGTAGGCAGGATCTCACCACAGATGGGGGGTGGAGAGGTACCACAAAGGGGGGACCCGAGAACCGAGTCAGGTTGTGCCGGGGCCCGGTAAAGGGGGGGGGGCCAGTTTCAAGGGGTGCCTGGCCTCGGTTATGAGGCACATAGGATGGAGCTGGACACTCGGGTACCAACACAGAGCAGTTGGTGATGGGGATAAGGGGCAGGGGTCCAGAGCCACCGACCAGGCAGCAGGAATGGTGATACACCTCCACGTCAACCTCCCATCCATTTTAACCTGTTGTTTACCTATGGTTTACTCAATGCATACATATTGTTTTGTACAGAAGTTACGATTGTTGTTATCTTTGATTATAAAGCATGCTATATGGTTGCATCCACAAGCTGTGGGCTTTAAGATCCACAAATAAAAGCAGTTTGCAAAGCAACGGATCAGGGCCGTCTTTTGTGGCATGTTAGGTTTTGGGGAAAGAGGAGGGGGAGATGGTCGAGCAAAGGAGGCCCTGAAGCCATTTCAGCGTGCCCCAGGTTATGCTGTCCTAACTTTATGTGGTCAGCTATGCAGATAGTGATGCCAGTCACTGATGCAGTTTAGGATGCTGCAGTGCTAAGTGCCGGGAAACTGGAAATTCAGCACATCCAGATTTTATTTAGCCATGGAAGTTCATGTTTATAAAAAAATGCTGAGCATTGCAGTAGAGCCTTGACCCCCTCAAATTCTAATGTGCATCAATAGGGTTTTCTGTGCAAAATTACTGATAGACAGGCAAAATGTATTAAATACAAATAAAAGATAAAAACAAAAGCACTGAAGTAGATTATGGGAGTCTTTTACTAAAGGGTACTAAAGTGTTGCACCTAATGTGCCAAAGTACTGAAACCATGGCATGTTAGGTGCAACACCATCGCAGTAATTGTTGGGTGTGTGGAACTCATTTCCCCAGCAGTTAACATGAAGCCCTTTCCCCTAATGCATGCTGCAATGGCATGGGTGCACTTAGCTCCACCTACTGAGGTGGTGGTAGGTGAACTCATACTAGTAAAATGTGAACCTGGCGTTTACTGCACTGAGCACACCATGGCCACTCTCTTCCCCATCCCACTCACTTGTGACCCCAACATGGCTTGCACAGTTAGAATAGCAATCGTCTCTTGAAAACTGTCATGGCCCCACATCAGTTGACAAAGCGTCTCGCAGCATGCCTGAACATGTGCTGTGAGCTAATGCCCTTTAGTAAAAGACCCCCTATATGTGGGGGGGAATTTTATAACTGGGTGTCTAATTTATGGTAGCCAAAATATGCCTATTAAGTGGCTGAAAATGCTTTTTAGTTTAAGATGCCCTTATCCCAGCCTTAGAGGTGGTGTAGACTTGGCCTACATTTTGCAAGCATGTGTAAATTACATTATTTTATACTCAACATGCATACTTGCATGCTCTACCTATGCAAACTCTGCTCCTGTGCATCTACCCAGTGAAACTACATACCATAAAATTAATGTGCTTACTTTTACGCTGTGTACAATTTTCTAAGAGGTCATTTTCATGTGTAAGCAGGGCTGGCCTGTCCATTGTGCAAGAATGTTGTTCGCACAGGGCCCCACCCCAAAAACATCCCACATTGAGTACCGGCAGGCAGGACGGCTTTATTCTTCACTTCGGCAGCTGTACTGTAGTTTAGGATGCTGCTGCGCTAAGTGACGGGAAACAGGAAGTTCCCTTTGACCTCAGCGCAGCAGCATCGTAAACTACAGTACAGCTGCCAAAGTAAAGAAAAAAGACGCTCTTCACTTTGGCAGCTGTTAGAGGTGAGCCGGAGCCTTTGCGGCTCCCTCTAAAGCTTTTTAGACAGTCGTGGGCTCTTCGGGAGGGGGGGGGGGGAGGCTTGGACTGGAAAGGGTTGAGCTGGGTGGGGCTTTGAATGGAAATAGCTGATGGGGAGGGGGGCGTGGACTGGAAATGGGCTGAGCGGAGGGGGGGGGAGGAGGGATGGGACTTGGACTGGAAATTGGGGGGGTGAGCTAGGACTGGAAATGGGCTGAGTGGGGGGGGCTTGGACTGGAAATAGCTGATGGGGAGGGGGGCTTAGACTGGAAATGGGCTGAGTGGGGGGCTAGGATAGGACTGAGAATGGGCTGATCGGGGGCTAGGATTGAAAATGGGCTGATGGAGGGGCTAGGACTGGAAATGGACTCATAGGGGTGCTTTGATTGGAAATGGGCTGAGTTCAGGAGGGGGCTTGGACTGGAAATGGGCTGAATGGGGGGAGCTAGGACTGGAAATGGGCTGAGTGGAGGGGAGCTAGGACTGGAAATGGGCAGATGGTGGGGTTAGGAAAGGATTGGAAATGGGCTAATGGGGGGCTAGGAGAGGACTGGAGATGGGCTGCTGGAGGGACTAAGATTGGAAATGGGCTGATGGGGGGTTTGGATTGGAAATTGATTGATGGAGGGGCTAGGATAGGACTGGAAAGGGTTGATGGGAGAGCTAAGCCTGGAAATGGGCTGATGCGGGGACTAGAAGGGAGCGGATGCTGGGTGGGGCTGGAACTAGAAGGGAGCTAATGTTGGGGGAGGACTAGAATAGGATGGGGCTGGGAGAGTGAAATGGAGAGGGGAAAATATTTTGTGTGGGAGGGAAGAAAAATCTACGATTGGCCGGGTATTGGGAGAGTAAGTGGGGATTGAGGATGGAGGGGTAAAATCTGAGTGGATGAAAAAGGAATAAAGAAAGAGATGGAGGAAAGAGCAAAAGGAGAAAGATCAGTATGTTAAAGCAGATGTAGAGAGAGAATGGAAAACAACTAGAAGAGAAGAAAGGACAAATGGTCAGCAGACAATGGTAAATTAGCAGAAGAAAGTGACTGGGGCAATTACATCTGAAAAATAAAATGCACAAACAACAAAAGGTAGAAAAATACTTTTTATTTTGAATTTATTAACTGGAATATGTCAGCTCTGGGAAATGTATGTCTTTAACGTCTGCATTTTGTTTAGTACGAGAGGAAATTAATTTATAGTTTTATTTCTGCAGTGTTGTGCATTCCAAGTTTGGCTTTTGGGGTTCCCAGTTTAATTATTGTCTTCCTATTTCTAAATTGTGATCGCTTGTTCTTTGTTTGATGATGGTCTATGTTCTGCATGTGTAACTGAGCTGAGATATTTTGTTCATGTAGTTTCTTTTTGACAGTGCCACTTGTTCTCTTTCCCCAGTAGGAGATGTATTGGTATTCTCTGAAATGTATTGGTTTAATATTTGCAATGTTGCCTTTTGATAGGTAGAGTATGGTTCTTTGTGAGTCCTGGTAGTGCTGTTATAATATGGTGGGTTTGCTATGGGTTCTAAATGAGCAGTGTTTGTAGTACTTCCTAAAGTGCCTGGTGGTTGGCACTGGAGTATAGTAATGTAGAAATCTGGTAGTCTTTCATTATCCATACACTTATTAAGAGGCATGTTTTCTAAAAGTGCATATTAACATTATGCAAATATTTATGCAAATGATGCCCCTTATGCAAATGAAACCTTGCACTGAGTTTCTGCACATGGCCCCGCACCCCCCTTGGGCTGCCCCTGTGTGCAAGCTGCTATCTCCAGGAACAAGCAGAAATGTAGTCTTCACATATGGGTGACGTCGGTACCGACAGAGCCGGTGTGGGAATGCTCCCCAGCGTCCAATAGGAAAGCTTTTGGGAGCATCCCACTGCAACTGTATAGCTGCCTTCCTGCCTTTCCAGCTCTCCCTTCTCAGTTCTTTGTTTTCTGCGGAGCTGACAAGAAGCAATTCCTGTCACTGTAGAAAATTAATTTTTTTTCTTATGTTTTGTGGTCGCGTCTGCCTTCCTGTCGACGCTGGTACCGACCCCATCGGTGCTTACTTTCTTTCTTCTAAAAAAACAAAACAAAACAACCCTTTTCTGAGGGAGAGAAACTTCTTCCCTCAGGGGGCATCAATGCCATCTTAGGCTTAGACCTTTTTTCCCAAAATGGACAAACCAGCCAGTGGTTTTAAGAAGTGTTCCAAATGTGGCAGTACAATTTCAGCCACAGACACCCATGACTGGTGTCTAAAATGTTTAGGACCAGATCATCAACCATCAGAATGTCCTCTCTGTAGTAAGATGACAAAGAGAGGCCTGCAGAACAGAGCTGCAAAGCTCGGCACCCTCTTTGCCACTGTTGCAATGTCGGTAGCATCAATATCATTGAGAGCTTCATCTTCCTCCCAGGGATCTTAGGTATCCTTCTAAGCATCGAGATGCCCTAGGTGTTGCCCTAGAGGGGGGGGGGGACACAGGCCAAACAACCCCGGTGGGAAGTCCTTGCCTCCAAAGCCTTAGTGGGGTTCCAGGATGCTCCCGAGGCCTCTACCTCCCGAGAGCTCTTGGTGCCATGCACAGGGATTGTTGCTCGCAACTCCGGTACCGATACCCTAGCATCAACAAGCTCCATGGATCAGCGTATCCTGGCCATCAAGCGGAGCCATCAAGCGTATCCTGATCTTGAACAGTGGGTTGAAGATAAGCTGGGTAATATACCTTGCATAGGTGAAAACCTTTTTGGCAAAGACTGGCAGGATAAGGCTTCTCAGTTAGAATCTGAGAACACCACTCTTAATAGACTTTCTAGATCTACTGCCAACCCAACTAAGAAAAAGACATCAAAGAAACCTTTTTTCAATAAGAAAAAGAAGTACTATCCTTCTTGCACCCCTGTGGTGCACTGCCCCATCCATGCTCCCCAAATAGGTCAGCAACAACCAAAACAGCAAAGAAAGGCTCAGACTCCCAGGTCTCAGCCAACCCAGCAGACCCAGCCTCCTCAAGGTCTTTGACTCCTTTCTGGAGAACATAGCCGTCCTGCCTCTGGAGATTCCAGATCCCATCCGCATTCTTGGCAGACTACAGTATGTCACTTTGCCCAGAGGTGGCATCTTGTAACATCAGAACACTGGACTCTCTCTCCATAGTAAGGGAGGGGTACAAACTTCACTTCTGAAGAATACCCCCCCAGTCTCTTCCAAGAGAGATCAGCTCTCAACCCCCTCTCACCACTCTGTTATTGCAGGAGGTCACCTCCCTTCTCTCACAGGATGCAAAAGAGGAGGTGCCACTCTCCCAGTAAGGTCTGGACTTCTAGTCTCCTTACTTCTTCATTACAAAGAAGACAGGGGGATACAGGCCCATCCTGGACCTCAGAAAACTGAACAAGTATCTACTTCGGGAGAAATTCAAGATGATCTTCCTAGGTACTCTTCTCCTGTATCTCCAAAGTTGGGATTGACTCTGTTCTCTAGATCTAAAGGATGCATATACTCACATTCTTATCCACACAGAACACAGGAGGTTCCTATGTTTCCTGTTCCAGGGGAGACATTATCAGTACAGAGTCTTATCTTTTGGCCTCGCCTCTGCCCCAAGAGTCTTTACAAAGTGCATGGCAGTGGTGGCTGCATTCCTAAGGATTCTAGGGTTATTTGTTTTCCCCTACTTAGGCGACTGGCTCATTCGAGCAAGCACATCTCTAGAGGCCAATCTTTCTCTCATGCGCACCATGCAGGTACTGCAACACTTGGGATTTGTAACAAATCTTCCAAAGTCCCATCTCATTCACTCTCAAACTCTAGAGTTTATAGGGGCTCTCCTAGACACTCTACAGTCAAGGGCTTTTCTGCCCCAAGCCCGCTGTGCTCGGCTCATTCAGCTTGCATCCCAAGCATGCCTCAAGACCTTTCTCACTGCTCGAGAAATGAAATGCTGCGACTCCTGGGCCATATTGCATCTACTGTACATGTGGTTCCATACGCTCGTCTGCATATATGTGCAGCTCAATGGATCCTGGCTTCCCAGTGGTCTCAAGTATCCAGTTGTTTGGGAGACAGGATAATACTCTCTACACGTCTCCCCTTGTCTCTCCAGTGGTGGCAATCCCCAGAGCACCTTCTCGTAGGGTCACCTTTTCAGAGGTCTCCACATCAATGTACCCTGATGATGAATGCATCCAAATTGGGCTGGGGAGCTCATCTGGACAACCTCTCCACTCAGGGTCTTTGGTCTCATCAGGGGTCACAACTCCACATAAATCTGCTGGAACTCAGATCCATCCACAATGCTCTCAAGGTGTTCCTCAACCACCAGACGGACAATCAGGTAACCATGTTCTACTTGAACAAGCAGGGCAGAACAGGCTCTTGGACACTTTGTAGCGAAGCCCTACACCTGTGGTCCTTTGCCATACATCATCAGATTCACCTACTTGCGGTGTATCTCCCAGGCAAATAGAATCTCTTAGCGGACAAACTCAATCAAGTACTGCTACCCCATGAGTGGTCTCTCCATGCAGACAAGGTTGCTCACATTTTTCAGATCTGGGGAACCCCAGATATAGACCTTTTGCAAGTCCTCAGAATGCCAAACTTCCCCACTTCTGCTCCTGAATGCCTGCTCAGAACAACCAAGTGGTAGATGCCTTTCACCTTCACTGGGGTCAAGGCTTCCTATATGCCTTCCCTCTCATTCCCCTCATCCCCAGAACTCTTTTCAAACTCCAGAGAGACAAGGGCTACATGATTCTTATAGCCCCGCATTTGCCACAACAACCGTGGTATCCTCTGCTTCTGCGTCTCTCTCAAGTTCAACCAGTAGATTTGGAATCTGCTCCAGATCTCCTCTCACAGGAGGATGGGACACAGCTGCATCCCAATCCGCAGTCCCTACATCTTACAGCATGGCTGCTGAAAGCATAGCATTCCAGGACCTCAACCTCTTTCAACAGGTGAAAGCTATCCTTTTGGCTTCTAGGAAACCTTCCACAAGGTGCTCCTATGCCTTAAAGTGGCATAGATTCTCTCTCTGGTGTTTGAAAAGGGATCTTAACCCCTTTTCAGCTCCGGTGGAAGCATTACTTGAATATCTTCTCCACCTCTCTTCTTCTGGACTCAAAACCAATTTGGTAAGAGTCCACCTAAGTGCCATTGCGGCTTCTCACATGCCCTTAGATGGTCAACCCATCTCCTCTCAGCAGCTTGTAGCACGCTTCATGAGAGGTCTTCTATTAACTAATTCTCCCATTAAGCCACCCCCAGTGGCATGGGACCTTAATGTTGTTTTAAGACAGCTTATGAAGCTGTCCTTTGAACCCCTAGCCACTGCTTTTGTGAAGTTTCTTACCTGGAGGGTCACCTTTCTTATTGCCCTCACTTCAGCAAGGCTCATCAGTGAGCTTCAGGCTTTGGTGGTTGATCCTCCTTATACACGATTCCACTATGATAAGGTAGTCCTTAGGACTCATCCTCACTTTATGCCAAAGGTGATCTCACCTTTTCACTTAAACCAGTAGGTGTACCTCCCTGTTTTTTTCCCTAGACCTCATTCTTCTAGGGCAGAAGTAACCCTTCATACTCTGGATTGCAAATGTGCTTTGGGCTTTTATCTCCAGAGAACTCGGGAGCACAGAAAAGCTTCCCAACGTTTCATCGATTTTGACTCCAGTCACCTAGGTCTACCAGTATCCAAGCAAACTCTCTCCAGATTGATAGCAGATTGTATCTCTCTTGCTTATGACAGTGCAGTACTCTCTCTTGAGGGTCACGTCACTGTGCATAATGTTCGGACAGTGCTACCTCCATGGCAATTCTGCGCTCTGTAGTGATTGAGATATGTAAAGCAGCAACCTGGTCCTCTGTCTATACTTTTGCTGCTCAATACTGCCTGGACAAGGACTCCTGCCGGGATGCCTCATTTGGCCAAGATGTTCTCCAGCATCTCTTTCAGACTTAGATCAACTCCTAACCCCCGTCCCGGGTTTCGATACCTGACATCCTTGGAGGATATATGAACAACTACTTAGGCCTGTGTTTCACAGCTCACTCTGAGGTCATCACTCTGGCATCTCCAAGCTAGGGCATCCCATATTTGAAGACTACATTCCTGCTTGTTCCTGGAGCTAGCGTAGTTACTCACCTGTAACAGGTGATCTCCGGGAACAGCAGGAATTGAGTCTTCACAACCCACACTCTTCCCCTAGGAGTTCTTTTCCTCTTCTTCTCCTTCTCTCCTTTTATCTCAGTTACAAACTCAACTGAGGAGGGAGAGCTGGAAAGGTGGCAAGACAGCGACCCAGGCGCAGTGGGATGCTCCCAAAAGCTTTCCTATTGTTCGCTGGGAGCGTTCCCGTGCAGGCTCCTTTGGTACTGGAGACCCCCATATGTACAGACCCAATTTCTGCTGTTCCCGGAGATCACCTGTTACAGGTGAGTAACTACGCTTTTTACATCCTTACAGGCTCCTACTATCACGCATGAAAGTAGGTGCACCCTTATAAAATGACTCCCAGAGAAGTTAAGTTTACATTCTTTTTGGGCCTAAAAGTATGCATAGTGCAAACTGGCCTATACTTTGAATAGACATGCTCAGGGGAGATGTTTGGCTGCAGTGTAGGCAGAATTGCCATATACGCATGTTTTTTTTATAAAATATGCACATTTATTTATTTAGCTGTATTTATATCCCGCTTTTCACCGGGTCAAAGCGGTGGAACATACAATAATCAATTACAAAGGTTTGGGGCCATCACCAGGTGGCCAACAATAATGATTTTTGACAATTAATTGGGACATAGACATTGTGTTATGGTTACATAGGACATATGTTCAGGGGATGAGATAAGGTGGTTGGGAGGGAGTCAGTGGTGGGTGCTTGTTTCTGGTCCGAGGAATTCTTGGAATAGTGCAGTTTTAAGTTGTTTCCTGAAAGATGATGGGTCTGTGTTGCTTCTGATGTGATTCGGTAGAGAGTTCCAGAGGGATGGTGCATATAGTTCGAAGGCTCTGTTGCAGGTCCGTTGATTGTATTTCGTTCTTTTGTGAGGGATGGTGAGGGAGTTGTTGGTGGTTTGTCTGGTTGTTCTGTTGTGGGCTGGTTGAGGCAGTAGAGTGCGGAGCTGGGAAGTTTGAGTTTGGTAGAGAGCTTTGTGGGTGAGTAGGGTGGATTTGTATTTGATTCTTGCTTCTAGAGGGAGTATGTGTAGCTCCCTCAGGACTGGGGTGATGTGGTCCTGTTTTTTTGCATTCTTGATTATTCTTACTGTGGTGTTTAAGGCAGTTTGAAGTGGGTTGGTATGAGTGGCTGGAAGTCCATGGTATATTATATTGCAGTAGTCCAGGTGGGGGAGTGTCAAGGCTTGCATTACTGTTCTGAAGTCCTGTGGTTCAAGGAGAGGTCTGAGGCATTGTACTGTTTTAGCCTTGTGGTAGATTGTTGCAGTGTTTTTTTTGATCTGTTGATTGAGTGTGAGTGCTTGGTCTATGATGATTCCTAGGTATCTTATTTGTGGTTGTATTTGAATTTTTGTGGTTCCAATGTCGAGGTGTGTAGGTGGTCTGAAGTCTGGGTCCTTTGTTACTATGAGGGCTTCATATGCCTATAAAGTAAGTGCTAACATTTATGCTAGCCCTTGAGCAAGCGGAATGCCCACACCCTCAATCTAGGCATGATTTCTGCAAGAATTGTGTTAGTATTTTATAAAGACACATAGGAGCCTATATGTCTTTATAAAATAGGCTAAAAATCAGCACCTTCCTGTCTATTAATCTAGGCGCCTTGTTACAAAATTAACTCCTATGGGGACACCTTTCAGACTGACTCCATTGAGTAAAACTTTGCTTGAAAAGGATATGCCTAGATTTGAAAATGTAATCTACATTTGTACATTTCCTCTCAAGCTAAACATTCCCAGAAACATCTCCTCTGAATGCAATGAAAAGCATGTGTTGTGGTATAAGGTGTGCATTTTTAGCTGCATTCAGGGTGGGCAATTTTCAGATAACTGATTCACATAGATACAATACATTTACCTGCACAAATCCCTTTGAAAATTGGCTTCCCCATAAAGAGATGATGCGCCACCTACAGGGCTTGTAGAAAAATACAAGCAATTTTCTACTGCTGCACAGTTAAAAGTGAGTTTACAATCAGCACAAACAGTGAATTTCGCTAATTTTGTACAAGATGTTTTTGTGGTAGATTTATCCAACATATAATGTTGCCAAAAAGAATGGAGGAGTAGCCTAATAGTTAGAGCACTGGCTTGGAAACCACGAGACCAGGGTTCAGTTCCCACTAGCACTCCTTGTGGCCTTGGGCAAGTCACTTAACCCTCCATTGCCTCAGATAAATCCAAGTTATCAATGTCCCTGTTTAATGTACATTAGCAAGTTTAAGTTACAATGTAAACCACTTTGATTGAAATGATAAAGCAGTATCAAACACATTTTCAATAATAAAATAACTAATAATTATTAGTGAACAAGTAAAGACTGAGTTATAATGTAAACATCCTCTGTTTTCCCCTTTGACTCTAGCACCTGGAAATAACAGCAGATGAATATATAGTTAACGGAGGGGAGCAACATACTGTAGACAAACTGGTTAATATGACATGTAAGTAATAATATAGAATATATATATACCACATACATAATTTTTATATTCTTGCAATACATCAGGAGTAATATTTTTACCCTACATTCTGCAAATGAGAGATTACATTAAAGAATATCATCATATATAAGATAAAAGTCAGCCTTAGGGCTCTCTTTCCCTTGCGTGTATCATTCTAATGCATCATAGAAGTTATATGTCTGTGCTGTAGACAGAAGGCAATGACAGATGGCACTTTTGGGATAAGTACAAAAACTATTTTGCAAGAGAAGGTCACAGTAAATTGCAAGAATTTTTTTTTTATCAAAGGCTGTGGTTATATTTTAGAGCATGAAAATAAAATTCCAGCGTTTCTGCAGTCATCAGTCTATGAGATGAAATAATTTTCTTCTGATTCCCCTTGTGACTCATTTATTATTAACCCCTTGACTTGACTACATTACATATATGCCAGAAGAGTTATGGGATGACATCAAGGAAGTTGTGCTCGAAGAAAGTGAGAAGTCTACAAAAGATGAAAAAGAAAAACAGCCAAAATGTATGACTAAAGAAACTCTGAAAGGATCCCAGAAACACAGAGAAGCTAAAGCCAGAAGAGAAAGAGAGGCAGTCAGAGAACTTAACAGATATTTCCAACATGTAGCAAGATGAGACAGAGAAGTACTACAAAGACGTATGCAAGAAAATAGAATCAAAAATATTGAGAAAGAAGAAAAAGATTGGCTTTCCTAAAGCTATGAGAGTTAATGAGAAAATTCAAGCCTCGAATTGGAATGCTACAAGATGCTTAAGGTTCCATGTTGAATGATGCTGATAAGATCAAGAAAAGGTGGAAAGAATATACAGAGTCATTATATATAAAGATCAAATGGACCAACAACCGTTTCAACCTGTACCTTAAGATCAGGAACCATTGGTGATGAAAGAAGTCATTGAAGCAGCATTGAAAGCCTTAGCAAAGAACAAAGCACTGGGAATTGATCGCATTCTCATTGAAGTATTACAGCAATTGAATTGCAGCTATTACTTATACTTACAAGGCTCTGCCAAGAAATTTGGAAGACAACATCATGGCTGACTGACTGGAAAAGATCTTTGTTTATACCAATACCGAAGAAAGGTTTTCCAACTGACTGTGGAAATTATCGCACAATCGCTTTGATCCCACATGCCAGCAAGATTCTACTGAAGATTATTCAATGGAGACTACAATCATACCTGGAATGAGAACTGCCTAAAGTGCAAGCAGGGTTCAGGAATGGACAAGGAAGAAGAGACATCATCATGGATGTGAAATGGATCCTTGAAAAGACAGAAGAATACCATAAGGATATCTATATGTGTTTTAATGACTGGCAAGTTAGCACTGGCAAGTTAGATGCAAGGCATTGATAAGGTAGGCAAAGAGAGAATCTGAGAAGAAGCTTGCTGTGGAAGCAAAAACATATAATAAAGACTTTTCAAGTACGTTCATAGAAAAAAAAAACTGTGACAGAGTTAGTTGGACCATTAGATGATAAGAGGGGTAAAAGGGGCACTAAGAGAGGACAAGGCCATAACGGAGAGACTGAATGAATTCTTTGCTTCAGTCTTTACTGAGGAAGATGCAGGGATGTTACCCATGACTGTAATGGTATTTAAAGGAGATGCCACAGAGGAATTAAAAGAAATATTGATACACTGGGAAAATGTATTATAACTGTTTGATAAACTGAAGAGTAGCAAATCACCTGGACCAGATAATATACATCCAAGGGTGTTGAAAGAACTGAAATTTCAGATTGCAGACCTGCTATTAGTAATCTGTGAACTAATGTTAAAATCATCTGTAATACCTGAAGACTGGAGGATGGCCAATGTAACGCCAATTTTTAAAAAGGGTTCCAGGGGTGATCCGGGAAACTATAGACCAGTGAGCCTGATGCCCATATCGGGGAAAAATGGTAGAAACCATTATAAAGAACAAAATTACTGAACATGTAGATAGTCATGGTTTAATGGGAGACGGCCAACATAGCTTTAGATAATGAAAGTCTTGTCTTTCTAATCTGTTATGTGTTTTTGAAGGTGTAAATAAACAGGTAGACAAAAGTGAGTTGGTTGATATAGTGTATCTGGATTTTCAGAAAGCCTTTGACAAGGTCCCTCATGAGAGACTCTTGGCGAAATTAAAAAGTCATGGGATAGGAGTCAGTGTACTATTGTGGTTCAGGAGCTGGTTAAGAGATGGAAAGCAGACCAATGACCAATTTTCCCAATGGAGAATGGTGAATAGTTGAATACCCCAAGGATCTCTACTGGTTCCGCTGCTTTTTAACATATTCATAAATGACCTGGAAATGGTAATAACAAGTAAGGTAATCAGATTTGCAGATGACACAAAATTATTCAAAGTGATTAAAACTCAAGAGGACCTTGATAAATTGGAAGACTGGATGTTCAAATGGCAGATGAAATTTAATGTGGACAAGTGCAAAGTTATGCACCTAGGAAAGAACAACCCAAACTACAGTTGCATGATGCAAGCTTCCACATTTAGGAACCATCACCCAGGAAAAAAAATTTAGGCGTCATCGTGAATAACGTGTTGAAACTCTCTGCCCAGTGTGCAGTGGTGGCCAAGAAAGCAAATAGAATGCTAGGAATCATAAGGAAAGAAATGGAGAATAAAACAAAGGATATTATAATGCCTCCGTATTGTTCCATGGTGCGATCGCATCTTCAATATCATGTGCAATTCTGGTCGCTGTATCTTAAAAAGGACATAGTGTTATTAGAAAAGGTGCAAAGAAGAGCCACCAAAATGGTAAAAGGGATGGAAGGATACCCCTATGAGGAGAGGCTAAGAAGGTTATGGCTTTTTAGGGCTTTTCAACCTGGAAAAGAGATGGATGAGGGGAGATATGATAGAGACCTATGCAGGGGCGGCTCAAGGCAATCTGCTGCCTGAGGCGAAGAATGAGATGGTGCCCCCCCCACCTTAGAGGGGGCGGGGCTTTATCAGAACTCCAATCAGGGACTGAACCAAACCAAAAAGCCAATTAGATTATATGGAGGAAATCAAGATGTTTGCACACAGGGCCGTACCAAACTGCAATCGAGCCCTGTGTGACTTACAGCTTGGGAGCGCGCCCCCCCCACCTCCCCCCCCCATACCTCCGTCCAGTGCTGCCTGCTCTTTCCCTGCTGCAGCTGCCCTCTGTTTTTTTCACGGCAGCACTGGCAACAGGGAAAGAGCAGGCAACGCTGGACGGAGGTATGGGGAGGAGGAGGGGGGCATGCGCCCAATCTGAAAGGCGCCGGCACTTTAAGTAGATCTGTCCCTCCCTGCTCTGAGATTGCGTCGGAGGTGAGAGGGACCAGACCTGCTAAAAGTGCTGCAAAAAGGTTTGGGGGACACATTTCGGCTGCCTGCTATTGTCCTGCCAGCATTAGACAGGGCTAGGTACCGCTTGCACAGGGCTAGGTACGGTCCTGTTTGCACACCAAGGAACTAAAAGACAGCAAGAATCAATAGCACAGTTTTTAAAACTAAATTATAACTCATTTTTATTTTGTTGTTGTAAACGGCGTTATGGTTCTTGCTTTTTCTTTTTCAACATATATTTTGCATCCACAGTAGGTGCAGAGCAGAACCAGGACATTCACTCACAGAACTCAATATTTAAAAAAAAAAAAATCAGATTCGGATTATCTCACTAACAACAACAACCACTATTCTCCAGTACCAGGCATATTGTGAACTAATACAAAACCCTACAACAAAGAGCAAACCTACCATACCATACCATACCATATCAGCACAAACTTCCAAAACTCAGATAAGGAGCCCATCCAAAAAAAGCGTCACTGTAAATACTACAGTGGGCCCTGGAACATCCATACACCTATCTGAAAAGCTGAACAAGTCAAATTACTAGAGTACAGTATAGATCTTTATGTACAAACTCCATGTTAACAGAACACCTGACCTCAGTCACACACTCATAACATCGACCCTCACCAAGTACAGAATAAGTAACCATAATCTAAAGTAAAAATAAAAATATGTAGACAAAATTTAAACTGAAACCCCAAGAAGCCAGAGTCCATATGCAGTGCAACATCAGATAAATAAGAGATGCAGTTCCCCAATACTGTGTAAAATATTCTCTGATCATGCTGGTCCCGATCTGAGGCTTCTGCATTCCTGTCTTCTTTTAGCTCTCTTTCTGTGGTCTATGGTCCATCTGCCATGTCTTATCTCTTCTTTTGTTTTCTTCACTTCTTTCCATCAGCCTATTTCCAGTCCCCGTAACCCTTCCCAGTATCAGCCTCTTTCCCGTCCTCCCTCCCAGTACCTTCCAATGTCAACTTGCATTCCCGTGACTGCCACTGGTGTCCATTCCCTTCCAGTCCCCCTCCTTCCCCACTGTCCAGCTCCTTCTAGTCCAAATACCATGGCAGCCCCTCTCAGCATCCACTCCCTTCCAGTCCCATTCTGCCATCCCCTCCCTTCCAGTCCCATTCTCCCATCCCCTCGCAACAGCCCATTTGTACCCCTAGCCCCTAGTTTTCTTCCAAGGTCCGCAGCTCTATCCTCCCCTCCCCACCATCAGCCCATTTCCAGTTGAAGCCCCCACAATCAGCTCACTTCCAGTGCTAGTCCCCCCTCAACCACATTACCAGTGCTAACCTCCCCTAATCAGCCCATTACCAGTCCTACGCCCCTCATCAGCCCATTACCAGTCCTAGCCTCCACTAATCAGCCCATTTCCAGTCCTAATTTCCCCGATCAGCTCATTTCCAATGCTATCCCCCCTCAGTCCATTACCAGTCCTACCCCCCATCAGCCCTTACCAGTCCTAGCCTTCCCTAATCAGCTCATTTCCATAGCTAGTCCCCCCTCAGCCCATTACCAGTGCTAGCCCCCCTAATCATCCCATTACCAGTCCCAACCCCCCTTGATCAGTCCATTCCCAGTCCTAGCCTTCCCTAATCAATCCATTACCAGTACTAGCCCCCCCATCAGCCCATTATAATCCTAACCCGCACTGTCTCTCCCCTCTGTCCAGCATTTATCCCCTGTCTGTTGTCATGATGCGGACACTAATAAAGTTGGTTTTAAGAAAAGAAATCCTGTTTCAGAAGAACTAGATGTGCAGTTACCTCCTGGCACAGCTAGAGGGAGCAGGAACAGACACACTGATCCTAAAGAACCTAATCTCACTGATGACTTGCAGCTGACAGAGAACCAGGAAGTCAGCAGCCATGGATCTCTTTATAAACCAGAGCAGAATGCTTCTGGACAGAAACAGAAACAGCAGGAGAAGAGGAGATGGCAGCAGTTGCAAAGAGAGCAATGGAGGAATAAGCAGTGGAAACAACAGCAGGAGCTGAGGAAGGAAGAGAAAGAGGAAGAAGGAACTGGAGTTAGAGGTGAAACAGCAGTAAAGCCTGGAAGCTATCAAGGACACAAACCTGATTGCTGTAGAAGAAGCCAAGCTGGAACAGAAATAGACCTTACAAGGTGGGAAGCCATAAAACCCAAACTAAACCTGTTGTGCAAGGGGAGTTTGGTGGAAGTTACTCCAAGGTAAGAGGCCCTGCCAAGCCTAGTTCCTATACTCTACCTGTTTGTGATATAGAGAGAAGAAAGCAAAGAACCAGAGAGGGAGTTTCTGAGAGAGGCTTATCTCTAGAAGATCACTACCCAGTTTTACCTACTCGGAGGGAGAAGCAGTTGTACAAACAACTGAAGTTTTTACCCAGGGAGCCAAGGTATGAGACAGTAAAGTTTAACTGTAATGATTGCACTGCTAGAAGCCATCCTAAAAGAAACGTTCCTTTTAAAAGAAGCCAGAGTAAAGACTGGTTCACCAGTTTACCGCCAGCTTTGAGAGCCCCTGCTTATGTGGAGCAAAACTCCCTAGCTGGAGATTGCCATACTGGAATAGACAGGGATAGTGAAAGCACATTGGATCTGTATGGGGCAGATGATTTAATGGAAGTGGATTTTCCAAGCACTATTCCCTTACCTTTACCTGAAGACATGGAGTGTAATTGGTGCACTTCCTGTGCTCAAAACTGTGCATGTTACAAGGAAGAATAAATGCAATATATTTTGATTGTTTAACTATTCTGAATATTACTTTGAAGAAGCCTGCTTTGAACTGTGAAGTAACAGTTGATTAGCCAATGAACTTTGGTACCTTTTGAAACAAAGGACTGTTTCTATTATCAAACTGTCTCTTATTTTGAACCTTGCTTATGAACGGGGAATAAAAGCCTTTATTACCCTGCACTCGGACTTTTCATTCATTCATAGCGCTACCTAGTGGCGCACAATCTTTGTGTCCACGACACCGTGTGACACTGTCCAGCATATGTCCGTCTCTCCCCTTTGTCCAGCATTTGCTCCCGTCTCTCCCCTTTGTCTAGTACTTGTCCCCAGTCTCCTCCCTTTGTCCCTCATCTCTCACCTTTGTCTCTCCTTGTCCTCCTGTCCCCACTCCCTCCACCTGCACATCTCATCCGGCAGTGGCAGGGGCACTCTGGCTGTTTTAATTTTAGATTTTGCCGCCTCTGCCTTCCAGCTGCATTTTTTCCCTCAAGAATGCTTGCAGCAAAAAAAAAAAAAAAAGTGGCGGGAAGGCAGAGGCAGAGCAGAGGCGGCAAAATTTAAAATGAAAACAACTGGAGTGCCGCCGCCGCACAAATTAGAATGATCGCTTGCAGCGATCAGGCTGATTTGTTTGATGCCGGTTGTTCCTGAGGGATGAGAGGGAAGCCTTATCAGTTCCCTTCCAGCCCCCTCCCTCCATCCATCCATGTCAGCCCTCCCTCCCTCCATACATCCATGTCAGCCCTCCCTCCCTCCATACATCCATGTCAGCCCCCCTTCCTCCATACATCCATGTCAGCCCCCCTCTCCTTCCCTCTCTTCATCCATCCATTTCAGCCCCCTCCCTCCCTCCATCCATGTCAGCCCCCCTCATGTCAGCCCCGTTACAGATTCGCTTGCCCCTCCTCCCCTCTCCCCATGTCTGCCTGCTACCGCCCTGTGCCGCTGCCTCCTGCAGCCGCAGTTCCCTGTCTCTTAGGGAACCGCGGCTGTGCCGGTGAAACTATTGCGGAGTCTTCCTGTCTCTTGATGGGCTCCGTGCAGCATTGTCCCGCCCACAAAGGAAGGAGGCTCCGCAATGGCTTCATCGGCACAGCCGCGATTCCCTAAGAGGCAGGGAGCCAGGGCTGCAGAAGGGAGGCAGTGACTTTGCCATTGCTGAGAAGCGGACTCAACAGCGGAAGCAACTTGTGCGCATTTTTTTTTAACTTGAAGGCGAAGTGAGGCGGCTATTTTGGGGGCATTTGCCGCCCTCAAAACGTTGCCGCTTGAGGCAGCCGCCTCACTTCGCCTCATTATAGAGCCACCCCTGGACCTATGAATTAATGAATGGAGTGGAACGGGTAAACATAGATCAATTATTTACCCCATCAGAATATAGAAAGACTAGGGGACATGCAATGAAGCTACAGTGGTACCTATTTAAAAGTAATGGAAAATATTTTTTCACTCAATGCGTAATCAAACTCTGGAATTCGTTACCGGTGGATGTAGTAAAAGCTGTTAGTGTAGCTAGGTTTAAAAAAGGTTTGGACAAGTTCCTGGAGGAAAGGTCCATAAATCATTATTAAAAGGGACCCAGGATATCACTTCTTGACCCAATACAAGCATTGTGGAACCTGTGTCTTTTGTGGAAACTGCTGGGTACTTGTGACCTAGATTGGCCACTGTTAGAAACAGGATACTGGGCTTGATGGATCTTGGTCTGACCTAGTATGGCATATCGTATGTTCTTACAGCAAGGCTTTTGACTGTGTAAACCATGAGAAACTCTGGGCCATATTAAGAAGCATGGGTGTACCAGAGCACCTGATAGTTACCTTGCACAATCTTTACATTGATCAAAAAAGAATAGTTTGAACAGAACAAGGAGAAATAGAATGGTTTAAAATCAGCAAAGGTGTACGACAAGGCTGCATACTTTCCCCCAATGTGTTTAATTTATATGTGGAAGAAATCATCAGAGAAGCAGGACTGAATCAGGACAAATGAGGTGTGAAGATTGGTGGAAGACTCATCAACAACCTTCGCTATGCCAATGATACCACAATTCTGGCTGAAAGTGAAGACGATCTGAAACATTTGATTATTGAGATCAAGGGACATAGTCTTAAAATGGGCCTGCACCTTAACATATAGAATACTTCAGCTTTCATATTTTGGACACATCATGTGAAGAGAGAGATTATTAGAGAAAGATATCATGCTTGGCAATGCAAACAAGGAAGGCCAGCACTGAAATGCATTGATACAATAACAGCAGCTAGGATGCCACTCTGTCAACAATGAGGTGCCTGACTGAAGACGGAACGCAGTTTAGGACAGCTATCCTTAGGGTTGCCATAAGTCGACACGGGCTTGAAGGCACTTAACAGTCTGGGCAGGGCTGAAGTGCCATAAGCCAACTCTTACTTTTGCGCCCTAATCTTAGGGGCCAATCTTGTGGTATGGTTTGCATAGATGTTTAGGGCCTATACTGTGAGAATGGCCCATGCCAGAAGGATGCTCATGTTGTGGCTTAAATGCCATTGCTTACCTAGTTTTTGAACTGAAAGTACACCACCCATTTAGATCCCAGAGTCCCCCTCCTTCCATAAATAAGCATTTTCTGAGCTTCAGCTGCTGCTGCTATGTTCTGCCTTATATGTCAGTGCATGTGCAGCCTCTGCCCTCTTTCTCCTGAGAGCTCCCTTTTCTGGTCCCTTTTTGGTCAGTCCAACAGCAGGTCTTGGCCAGCATTCCTATTTCACGCAGCAGAGGCCATTAGTCAACATTTGAAATGGGAATGCAAACACATTTCCAATTGTGTACTGAGCTCTTAGTTTTGATCGACCACTTCCCACTATTTATTTATTTATTGGAATTTTTTTTTAATTCCATTTCTTCCAAAATAGGCTACAAAATGAAGTGCATATTAAATATGAAAACCTAAACTATGGTCATACATTAAAATTATAATCTAAACAATAATTATACACCCTCAATAAAAGCCTTACTGCCCATATGCCAAACTAAACAAGCATGCTTTGCATTTTTGATGAAATGATAAAAGATCATCAGTCACCAGTTCCTCAGGAAGGGCATTACAGCCCCAACCAGTAATAGCCACCTCCTAAAACTACCAATACAATTTAATTTAACTTAATATTATTCTAACATGCACTGTTAATTTATATTTTATATGATTTAGATTATTCGTTCACTTGGAACATTCCCAGACCAACTAATAAAGTTTCCCAAACAGTAGCTGTGGAACAGAATTAGGATGTCTTACTTTTTTCCATTTGATCATTTTATAGAAACATAGAAACATGATGACAGAAAGAGACACATGGCCTATCTAGTCTGTCCTTCCATAACAACAACTACAACAGTCCACTTTTTACCTTTAGAGATCCTCTGTGTTGGTCCCATGCTTTTTTGAATTCAGTTACTGTCCTCATCTCTACCACTTCCACTGGGAGACTATTCCATGGATCCACTACTCTTTCCGTAAAGAAATATTTCCGCATATCACTCCTGAATCTATCTCCCTTCACCCTCATCCCATGTCCCCTCGTAGCAGAACTTGCTTTCAATTGAAAGAGGCTCTCTCCCTGAACATTTATGCCACGGAGGTATTTAAACATCTCAATCATATCACCTCTATCCCGCCTTTCCTCTAAGGTGTACATATTAAGATCCTTAAGTCTGTCTTCATATGTTTTATAATGAAGCCCACTAACCATTTTAGTAGCCACCGTCTGCACCGACTCCATCCTGTTCACATCCTTTTGAAGGTGCGGTCTCCAGAATTGCACACCATACTCCAAATGAGGTCGCACCAAAGACTTATACAGAGGCATTATCACCTTCTTTTTTCTGCTAGCCATTCCTCTCCGTATGCACCCAAGCATCCTTCTAGCTTTTGCCATCGCCTTTTCTACCTGTTTAGCTACTTTAAGATCATCAGACACAACCACGCCTAGGTCCCGCTCTTCTTTAGTGGACAAAAGTACTTCACCTCCTATACTGTATTGCTCCCTTGGATTGCTGCAGCCCAAATGCATGACCTTACATTTTTTAACATTAAATCCCAGCTGCCAAATTCTAGACCATTCTTCAAGCTTAGCTAGATCCCTCCTCATGTTATCCACACCTTCCTGGGTGTCTACTCTATTGCAGATTTTGGTATCATCCGCAAAGAGGCAAACCTTACCCGACAGCCCTTCTGCTATATCACTAACAAAGATGTTAAAAAGAATCGGACCAAGGACAGATCCCTAGGGCACACCACTGGTAACATCCTTCTCCTCAGAGTGAGCTCCATTTACTTGTACTCTTTGTCGCCTCCCACCCAACCAATTTCTAACCCAAGCAGTAACTTTAGGGTCCATCCCTAGGGTGCTCAGTTTGTTTATAAGTCGCCTGTGAGGAACAGTGTGAAAGGCTTTACTGAAATCTAAATACGTACACCACATCTAGAGCTCTCCCTCGGTCCAACTCCCTGATCACCCAGTCAAAGAAATCAATCAGATTTGTCTGACAAGACCTGCCTCTGGTGAATCCATGCTGCCTTGGATCCTGTAATCCGCTGGACTCCAGAATCATCACTATTTTCTCTTTCAGCAGCGTTTCCAATAATTTACTCACCACCGAAGTTAAACTAACCGGCCTGTAGTTTTCAACCACATCCTTACTTCCGCTTTTGTGTAAAGGCACCACATGAGCCTCTCTCCAGTCCTTTGGCACAACTCCCGACTCCAACGAGGCATTGAAAAGGTCAGTCAGTGGAGTTTCTAAATCGTCCCCAAGTTCCCTCAGTATTCTAGAGTGTATCCCATCCGGTCCCATCGCTTTGTCTACTTTAAGTTGAGCTAGTTTCTCACGAACACAGTCTTCTGAAAATTGTTCAAGATGTCCCTCGCTTCTGTTCTTATTTGTGGGTGTTTTCTGAGGTCCTGCTCCTGGTTCTTCATCTGTGAACACAGAACAAAAATATTTGTTAAGCAATTCCGCTTTATCCTTATCAGCTTCTACATATTCCCCCCCTGCATCCTTGAGTCTGAGAATACCACTTTTGCCCTTCCTCTTCTCACTAATATATCTGAAAAATGTCTTATCCCCCCATTTTATTGCATTGGCTATTTCCTCCTCCTTTTGAATCTTTGCCTTCTTGACTACCTTGCTAGCTTCTCTAAGTTTTTCCAAATACAGATGCCTGTCTTCCTCTCTCTGTGATCTCTTGTATTTCATGAAGGCCTCCCTCTTTTTCTTCACTTTTTCAGCTACTTCCTTCGAAAACCATAGCGGTCTCCTTTTCCTTTTGCCTTTATTTACCATTTTAACAAAAAGGTTAGTTGCCCTTAAAATACCCCCTTTCAGTTTTGCCCACTGTTTTTCTACATCCCCCAGCTGTTCCCATCCCACTAACGACTCCCTGAGGTATTGGCCCATCTTCGCAAAGTTAGTCTTCCTAAAGTCTAAGATCCTCACCTTGGAATGGATTCTAACAGCCCTAGTCCTAATACTGAACCACACCATCTGGTGATCACTGGATGCAAAATGATCTCCCACTACAACATCAGAAACACTTTCACCATTGGTAAGCACCAAGTCCAGTATGGCCCCTTCACGTGTGGGGTCTGTTACCAATTGCCTGAATAGTTCTCCCTGTAGAGAATCCAGGATCTCCTTACTTCTAGATGATACTGCAGCAGGAATGTGCCAATCAACATCTGGCATATTGAAATCTCCTATCAGTAGCACTTCCCCTTTCCTAGCAATGCTGCATATGTCTTCAATTAACTCTCTGTCCACCTCTTCCTCTTGTGAGGGAGGTCTGTATATCACACCAATGCAAATAGATTTCTCTTTCCCTCTTTCTAGTTTAACCCACAGTGCCTCCTCTCTCCCTTTATTAAGTATTTAGTATCATTACAAACATCACTTAACATGTATCAAACTACACATAACATTTATGTATCAAACATCCCACAACATTTGTATTTATTAACAATTATATATTCTCCTTTTACCCAATCACCTCTCTCTCCTCTTCTTTCACCCATTCACCATTTATCCTTCCAGTAAAATATTATTTAAATTTTATATAAAATCCCTCTCATATTTTCTCTAGCACTCCCACTCATTCTTCCTTCCATTTTTCCAACAACTTACACACACTCTTCCATTGTTCCACAACTTTCTCACCTGTCCCCCGCCTCATCTCCGTCAATCTATGCATCAAACACATCTCTGCCGCTCTTTTCACAAATCCTGCCTTATGTGGCATGGATTTCCCCTGCCAATGTTGTGCTATTTCATTGCTAGCAGCTACTGTACAGTGATGTATCACTCCACTAACTCTCTTTGGAATGTCCACATCTAATTGATGTAGTAAACAAATCTCTGGTTTTCTTTGTATTCAATATCCTGTCATGTTATATATCAACTCCAAAATCTCAATCCAAAAGGCTTGTATCCACTTACAATTCTACCATATATGTACATATGTACGTACGTGTACATAGTTAACACAAGTTCCATGTAAAATATACAGAAGTATATTGATTTTTGTTCGATGTGAACCGCCCCTGATCTCTGGAAGGGGCGGTATATAAGAAACTGTTAAATAAATAAATATGTAACCAATTCCCTTTCTCATTGCATCCCCTCCAACAATGATCATTAATCCCCCTTCCAGCTCTTTTTTTACATACTGGAGTCCAATACCATCTAAACAACAATTTATAAGCATTCTCTTTTACCCTTGTGGCTGTGGATATACTTGCCACTGTTCATATTATCTTATCCCATTCCTCCTCAGACCATCTTATCTCCAAATCTTCTTCCCATTTTATCATGTATCTCAATTTGTTATTCCTGCCCCCCTCCATTATGCCTTTATAAATTTTGGACAAAACTCCTTTCTGCCCCAAATTTTCTAAACACAGTGCTTCAAACCACCCCTTATTTCCCCAGAGATCATGCCACACCTTCGATTGTTTCAAAAAGTGACTCACTTGTAGATAGAAATTATTATGCTTATCTCCTAATCTATATAGATCTTTAATATTTTCAAATTAAAAAATTCCCTCTTTATTCATTATTTGTGAGATATATTTTAACCCCGCCTTATCCCACCTATTCAAAATGCCCATCTCTGGTCCTTGTCCGCTTTCGAAACAGGCTTCTAGAGTCATAGGAGTACCTCTTATTTTGTATTAATCGTTTTCTATTTTGTTTCCAAACTTGTAAACTATGCACTATTAGAGGATTTTGATTTTTATTTTCTAAATTAAGTCTACCTCTCCAAACTACTTTGATTAGACTTTCTCCCCTTAAAAACCTTCCTCCATTTGGACCCAATGTTTCTGTGTTCCTCGATGCCACTCATAAATAGTTTTTAATTCTGCTGCCTCGTAAGATTTCCTAAAGTTAGGCACACCTAACCCTCCCTCTCCTTTAGTTCTTTGCATTATATCCATTGCTACTCTCCCCCTTCTATTTTTCCATATAAAATGATTAACAATTCTTTGTAACCTTTTTAACTGATTAGGTGGTATTTTAATTGGTAACGTCTGGAAGAGAAATAGAAATCTTGGTAAGAGCATCATCTTTATAGTAGCAATCCATCCAAACCATGACAAATATCCCCGCCCCCATCCATCCAGCCAGGTCTCCACCTTTCCAAATAGTCTATGATAATTCAGTTTATATAATGCTTCTATCTTATTACTAATGAAAATGCCAAGATATCTAATACTCTCTTATGCCCATTTGAACAGATATTTCTTTTGTAACTTATCCTGTGTGTCTCTATGTGTAGTTAAATTTAAAATTTCTGATTTAGACCAATTAATAGTGAAACCCGATAATTTACCAAATTCTTCTAATTCCCACATTAAATATTGGATTGATGCCCAAGGCTTACATACACTTAAGATTATATCATCTGCAAATTATGACATTTTATATTCACTCCTTCCTATTTTTATTCCCTTAATATCATCCCTTTCCCTCACTCTTGCTGCAAACAGTTCTAGTGAAATAGCAAAACGTAGCGGGGATAATGGACAACCCAGTCTTGTTCCTCTCTCTTGACCAAAAGATTCTGAATAAGCACCATTCACTCTTACACATGCTTTTGGGTTTCAATATAACGCCTTTATCCAGTTTAACAATTCAACCCCTAAGCCCATTCTTTCCAATACATTGAACAGAAATGGCCAAGATACTTGATCAAAAGCTTTTTCAGCATCAAGAGATAACAACAATGCTTCTTTCCCATTTTGTTCTATTGACCAAATCATATTCAAAATATTTCTAATGGAGGAGGAGAGAGAGGAGTCAAAGACAACCTCAAGGTTGCTAGCTGAGGAAACAGGGAGGAGTAGAGAGTTATCCACACAGACTGAGAAAAGGAGGAAGAGGAGAGGAGGTTTTAGGGGGAAAAATAAGAAGCTCAATTTTGGCCATGTTCAATTTCAGGCGGCGGTGAGACTTCCAAGCAGCAATGTCAGAAATGCAGGCAGTGATCCGGGTCTGGATTGCTGGAGAGATTTCAGGTGTAGAGAGGTAGATCTGGGAGTCATCGGTATAAAGATGGTACTGAAAGCCATGGGAAGAGATGAGCGCACCAAGGGACTGGGTATAGAGAGAGAAAAGGAGTGGACCCAAGACAGATCCTTGGGGTACACCAACTGAGAGTGGGTTAGCAGCAGAGGAGAAGCCACCAGAACTAACACTGAAAGAGTGATGGGACAGATAGGAAGAGAACCAGAATAGTACAGAGCCCTTAAAACCAAGTGAGGACAGGGTATCAAGGAGAAGGTTGTGGTCAACAGTGTCAAAAGCAGCAGAGAGAGAAGGATGAGGACAGAGTAAAGGCCCTTGGATTTTGCCAGGAACAAGTCACTGGAGAGGGGCACCTCTCTTCCCAAAAGACAAAGAGGCAAACAGAGCTAAGCACACGTGGAAGACAGGAAAAGGGGCTAAACAATACCTCAGCAGGGGGGAGGAGTTAGTCACTCAGGTAGAATTAGAACAGAGATGGGAAAAAAGTTGTAAATTCTGCAACAATGGAGACAGAGCTATGATAGGTATTGAATTAAATGTTAACCTGGCCAACACAGACAGGCCAGATAGTAGAAGGAAAGTTCCAGTTAGGTATGGAAAGGGGCAGTTATTCAGCTGAGAAAAACGAAACAAAATTGCAAAAAAAAAAAAGGGGGCAATGAGGTAAGGGAGCACACTTACATACAATGACCAATACATACATATGTAGAGAGAGACAGACAGGATTCATAGAAAGCCAATACGTTCTCTCACAAGAAGCAAGTAAAATTCACCTTTCCAGCAGAGCTTGTAAGAGGGGTATTTCTCTTCTCAAAGGATAGAGAGGCAGAAACATATACTATGTTACTATGTTTTGTTTGTCATGGACAAACATATCAGTAACTTAAAAAAAATGTTCCAAGTGCTCTAGCACTATGTCAGCCACTGATTCCCACGATTGTTGTCTTAAATATTTTGGCCCGGACCATAAGCCAGACAATTGTCCTTTGTGCAAGTAGATGGCCAAACAAGGCCTACAAAACAGGACCAGGCAGTATGACTCACTGTTTGCCCAGTATTTGATTTCGGTAGCCTCTGCATCGTTGAGGGGCTCAGCCCCCTCTGCTGGGTCTAAGATCTCTAAAAAGTCCAAATCATCCTTGGCATCGAAATCCGATATAGAGTATCGAGGTAAGTCTTATTTTCCAAGAGATGCATCAAAAGGACTACAAAAGGGGACTGCTACTTCTGGGTAGAGATCTGCAATTGTAAGTATTTACTTCTGTGATTTTTCTAAATCTTGGGGAAAAAGGAATTCTTTAGATTAAAGCTGATTAATCTGTGAACCCATAAGAACATAAGAACATAAGATTTGCCATACTGGGTCAGACCAAGGTCCATCAAGCCCAGTATTCTGTTTCTAACAGTGGCCAATCTAGGTCATAAGTACCTAGCAGTTTCCCCAAGGGACACAGGTTCCACAATGCTTGTATTGGTTCAAGCATTGATATCCTGGGTCCCTTCTTAATAATGGTTTATGGACCTTTCCTCCAGGAACTTGTCCAAACCTTTTTTAAACCCAGCTACACTAACAGCCTTTACTACATCCTCCGGTAACAAATTCCAGAGTTTGATTACACGTTGAGTGAAAAAATATTTTCTTTTATTAGTCTTAAATAGTTTACCCTGTAGCTTCATTGCATGTCCCCTAGTCTTTCTATATTCTGATAACGTAAATAATCGATCTACGTTTACCCGTTCCACTCCGTTCATTAATTTATAGACTTCTATCATATCTCCCCTCAGCCGTCTCTTTTCCAGGTTAAAGAGCCCTAACCTTTTTAGCCTTTCTTCATAGGAGTATCCTTCCATCCCCTTTACCATTTTGGTGGCTCTTCTCTGAACCTTTTCTAATAACGCTATATCCTTTTTAAAATACGGCGACCAGAATTGCACACAATATTCAAGGTGCGGTCTCACCATGGAAGGATATAGAGGCATTATAATATCTTTTGTTTTATTTTCCATTCCTTTCCTTATGATACCTAGCATTCTATTTGCTCTCTTGGCTGCCGCTGCACACTGAGCCAAGGGTTTTAACATGTTATCCACAATGACGCCTAAATCTTTTTCCTGGGTGGTGGTTCCTTATGTGGAACCTTGCATCGTGTAACCATAGTTTGGGTTGTTCTTCCCTAGGTGCATAACTTTGCACTTGTCCACATTAAATTTCATCTGCCATTTTGATGCCCAGTCTTCCAATTTATCAAGATCCTTTTGCAATTTTCCACAATCCTCTTGGGTTTTAACAACTTTAAATAGTTTTGTGTCATCTGCAAATTTGATAACCTCACTTGTTGTTCCCCTTTCCAGGTCATTTATGAATATGTCAAAAAGCAGCGGACCCAGCACAGATCCCTGGGGTACACCACTATTCAACTTTCTCCATTGGGAAAATTGGCCATTTAGCCCAACCCTCTGCTTTCTATCTTTTAACCAGTTCTTGATCCACAGTAGTACACTGCCTCCTATCCCATGACTCTTTAGTTTTGCCAAAGGTTTCTGATGAGGGACCCTGTCAAAGGCTTTCTGAAAGTCCAGATACACTATATCAACCGACTTACCTTTGTCCACCTGTTTATTCACACTTTCAAAAAAAAGTGGAGTGGAGGAGTGGCCTAGTGGTTGGGGCAAGATACTTCAGGCCGGAAGGTCGGTGGTTCAAATCCCACTAGAGGACAGCAACCTTGTGCCGGAAGGACTGGGGTTTCTAGTCCCACAAGGTGCTCCTTGTGGTCTTGGGCAAGCCACTTAACCCTCCATAGCCCCCATGTTCCCTGTAAAATAGTTATCTCCAAGTTATAATGCCCTGTTCAATGTAATTTCAGTTTGTTCAATGTAAACCGCACTGATGCAGAATAGCGCGGTATATAAGAGAATGTAAATAAATAAATAAATAAAATAAATAAAAAAACATAACAGATTAGAAAGACAAGATCTTCCTTGTCTAAAGCCATGTTGGCTGTCTCCCATTAGGCCATGACTATCTACATGCTGAGTAATTTTATTCTTTATGATGCTTTCTACCATTTTTCCCAGTACTGACTTGAGGCTCACCGGTCTGTAGTTTCCCGGATCACCCCTGGAACCCTTTTTAAAAATTGGTGTTACATTGGTGATCCTCCAATCTTCAGGTATTAGAGATGATTTTAATGATAGTTCACAGATTACTAATAGCAGGTCTGCAATCTCATATTTCAGTTCTTTCAACACCCTTGGATGTATACCATCCGGCCCAGGTGATTTGTTACTCTTCAGTTTATCTAATAGTTGTAATACATCTTCCCGATGTATCGATATTTCCTTAAATTCTTCTGCACCTTTAAATACCACTTCAGTCATGAGTAACATCCCTACATCTTCCTCAGTAAAGACCGAAGCAAAGAATTCATTCAGTCTCTCCGCTATCGCCTTGTCACCTCTTAGTGCCCCTTTAACTCCTCTATCATCTAATGGACCAATTGACTCTCTCACAGGTTTTTTGCTACGAATGTACTTGAAAAAATCTTTATTTCACATTATTGCTTCCGCAGCAAACTTCTAAAATTCTCCCTTTGCCTGCTTTATCAATGCCTTGCATTTGACTTGCCAGTGCTTGTGCTGTTTCCAGGTTTCGTCGTTTGGCTCTTTTTTCCATTTCCTGAAAGATGCTTTTTTGGCAACAACAGCCTCTCTGACCTCACCTTTAAACCATGCTGGCAGTTTTTTGGACTTCCTTCCACTTTTCTTAAAGCGTGGAATACAGCTGGTCTGGGCTTCCAAGACAGTATTTTTCAACAACACCCAAGCTTGATGTAAGTCTTTAACCTTTGCAACTGCTCCTTTTAGTTTTTTCTTAACTATTTTCCTCATTTTATCATAGTCTCCCTTTCAAAAGTTAAAAGGTAGTACTGTGGATTTCCTTACTATCCCTCCTCCACTAATTAAATCAAAGGCGATCATGCTATGATCACTATTGCCAAGTGGCCCCAACACCCTTATCTCTTGCACTAGATCTGGTGTTCCACTAGGTCCAATATGGCTTCCCCTCTGGTCGGTTCATGAACCAGCTGCTCCAAGAAGCAGTCATTTATGTCATCTAGGAACTTTATCCCCCTAGCGTGTCCTGCTGTGACACTGACCCAGTCGATACTGGGGTAATTGAAATCACCCATTATTATTACTGTGCTGTAACTTTTGTTAGCTTCCTTGATTTCTTTGAACATTTCCTCCATCCATTTGTTCATTCTGGCCAGGCGGTTGATAGTACACCCCCACTGCCATCGCCTTCCCCTTTTTACATGGAATTTCAATCCATAGAGATTCTACAGCAAATTTTGTTCCCTGCAAAACTTGAATCCTTTCTGACTCAATGCCCTCTCTAACATAGAGTGCAACCCCTCCACCAATTTGATCAGCTCTATCATTACGATATAGTTTGTATCCAGGTATCAGTGTCCCACTGGTTGTCCTCCTTCCACCATGTCTCTGATATTCCAATCATATCTAACCTCTCATTTAGTGCTATATATTCTAACTGTCCCATCTTATTTTTTAGACTTCTAGCATTTGCATACAAGCATTTTAGAGACTGTATTTTATTCATGTTAATTTGGCTATTGTTAGACATGGGTAAATTGGGATCTTTAAGCTCTGTCTGCTCCATACTCGAGGGCATAGAAAAAGCTGCTCAACAACAACTCCAGCTCCATATCGACACTGAAGCTCCACTAGACCAGTCACAACACGGCTTCAGGGAAGCGCATGGCGTCGACACAGTCCTCACAACCCTATTCAACGAATTGGTCACTGGAATGGACAGCATTCAACAAGGATTTGTCCTCATCTTCCTGGACATCTCCGCCGCCTTTGACTCTGTGAATCATGACATACTTCTACAACGCTTGAAGGAAAAGGGGATTCAAGGCACAGCACTTGAATGGTGTAAATCCTACCTATCCAACAGGTGGCAACAAGTAAAAACAGGTCATACATCCTCGGAACCATTCCTGCAGTCCCAGGGGGTACCTCAAGGATCGTCCTTATCGGCATTAATGTTCAATATATATATGCAGCCGATATGTGATTTGATCCGATCTTTCAACGTACGATGCCTGGCTTACGCAGACGACATCCTCCTCTACATGCCGTTCAAAACTGACCAACCGATGTTCTCCCCAATAATCAATTGCTTCGGAGCGGTAGCTGATTGGCTACTGACACAAAACCTTCGGATCAATCATAGTAAAACTGATGTCCTTTTTGTTACAAAGAACCGTAAATTCACACCCCCCCATCGCTACTTGTCAACGATGTAGAATTGAAGTCCAAACCTACAATCAGATATCTTGGCATCACATTGGACCAGCACCTAGATATGACCACACATGTGAAGAACGTTACAAAGTCTATATATCACAAGATCAGAACATTACGTCACCTCCGCCCCCTACTGGAATCCAATGACTACCGGACAACCTTTCAGGCATTAGTCCTCCCACACCTGGACTTTGCGAACATCGTCCTCCACGGCCTCCCTCAATCAACTTTAAATCCGCTCCGCCTGGCTATGAATGCAGCCGCAAGAGTTCTCTCTGGATCATCAAGAACTGACCACATAACACCAATCATGAAAAATCTGCATTGGCTACCGTTACACGCCAGACTCCAATATAAGTCATTAGTCCTTACTTTCAAAGCCCTGAATAACTACCCACTTACACCGATTAGCAAACTAATTCACAGCACCCTGGAAAACAGAGACAGGAGATCCACTGCAATGAACACCTTAATAGTCCCCAAGATGATGACGTCATGTACTAAGACCACTTCCAACAGGGCTTTCTCTATATTCGCTCCCCTAAATTGGAATGCCCTTCCACATGAAATCCGTGGCATCAAAAGCTTAATCCTATTCCGTAAAGCTTTGAAACACCACCTATTCACAATATGCTACCCTGACACCAACCCTGACACCCACACATCGGGTAAACTTCCCTCATATCTCTGCTACCACAGCACCTTATTACAACCAGAAAATGGCTAGCCTATACTATTGCCCACCCACCACTTTTTACGCCTGTCCCTCCCACACAAAATGAAGATGATACCAAATTAGCTTAAAGTACTGGTGACAATACTAATGTAACCTGTAAATAGTTACCCTGTGAATAGTTACCCCGGTTGTCCTATGTTTCTTTCCCTGTTCTATGTAAAACTCAATGTTACTTGTATGCATTGTAGTATGTTTTGTTCGATGTACACCGCACTGATTTTAATAGCGCGGTATAAAAGAAATGTTAAATAAATAAATAATACTTTACTCTTTTTTGGAACCTCTCTGCTTTTGGTAGTATCCTTCAAGGATACATTCTTCCGAACCATCCGCTCTTGGGCGACTGTTGGCTGTCCCCTATTATCTTCACAACACTGAAGAAAGATAACAGAAATGCATTTCCTTTACTGAACAAAATGCAAAGAAATGCACATTTTCAGTGCTGACTTCGTTCATTCTCTAAAACGGAAGTATTTTGGTACCTTTGTTGTATGATCATTTTACTTTTCCAAATGCATCAGTCCTGGCCTCCCTTTACCACTTCCGCTTATTGGTTTTCTCCAAAGTCTTTTTTTAGGATCTTATTTCCATTTTCTGTTTCTTCATTCTATGACTATTACTACTACTTATTATTATTTCTATACCACTACTAGACATATGCAGCACTGTAAACATGCATATAGGAGACAATCCCTATTCCACAGAGCTTACAATCTCTTCAAGACAGAGAAACATGACGAATAAAATATAAAGGAACTGAATTTATTTTGGGAGATTATAATAAACACCATGGGGGGGGAGGAGGATATTCAAAAGGATGAGCACAGTTAGCAGACTTGCTAATCTCAGTAATCCCTCTATTGGAGACATTCAGCGGCATTAATACAGCTAGTGTCACTGAATATCCCTGGGTGCTGCCCCTGCATACCCTGATGCTAACCGCTTACCACTGGAGTGGTCCGGGGGTGGTACCCGGCCATAACTGGGCCGTGGTGACATTGAGCTGCTGCCCGGTTATGGAAAAGCAGTATAAAAGGAAAGCACAACACAGGCTGGCCAAACTTTCACCAAGGAAGCTAGCTGGGTAGTGGCTCAATATCTCTACTGCCTGGTTAGGTTCCTGCCAATCCGGGCAACCTGGATATTCAGTGACAGGGTGGTGGCTAGCTACATTAGAACGGCTACTGAATATCCCTCCCCCCAATGGGTATAAAGAGGTGATAAGGGGTTAGGATATAAAAGCAGCCTCAAAAGGTTTTTTTAGCCTGGATTTAGTTAGGACTAGAGAAGGAGCATGATGTAATGACTCAAGCAGTCTTTTCAAGACATATGGCTCAACAAGAAAAAAGGAATGGGTCTAGAGTTGGTGGAGGAGAAGGGCACGGTTTAAAGTGATTTACCTGATGAGCAGAGGACTCAAAGAGGGGAGGAAGTGAGGAGATGCAGAATGAATGCACTTGTACTGTAGGTCAGTATAAGACATTTGAACTATATGCGGAAATGGATAGGGAGCCAGTAATGTAACTTTAGAAAAGGGGTTACATGTGTTTAGCAATACTGGCAGAATGCAAGTCATACAACAGAATTTTGAATAGACAGAAGGGGAAGAAATGGTTCAGTGGGAGACCAGTGAGGGGCAGGTTGCAGTAGTCTAAGCAGGAGCTGATGAGAGTATGAATAAGGGTTTTAGTAGCATGTTCAGAAAGGAAGGGATAGATTTCGGTGTTGATAAGGAGAACGAAACAGTGGGGTTGATATTGAGTATTTTTAGTCAGTCAGCCAATGGGAAGCCGGCTGGCTAAGGGTGCTTACTGTGATATTCAGCTGCACTATCTGGATAGTGCTGCTGAATATACCCACAGACAGCCCTGGCACCATCAGCTTAATGCAGGGGCAGAGGAGGTGTATTGGTGCTGGCACTTATCCAGTTATCTAAATATTCAACAAGGGCTTCTGTGGGCAAGTTGGATCACCTAAAAGGCTGTTCTAAGTTGCTGTTCACCATACTGCCAGGATATTCAGTGGCAGCTCCAAACCAATTACTGCTGCTAAATATCCAGCTGATATTCAAGTGCTGTAACTGACTGCCACAGTGTTTGAATGTCAGCCTTTTTGAATATTAGCCCAAATAAGTTTTAGCAGTCTGTTGGATATGTGCAGAGAAAGAGAGAGAAGTCAAAGATGACTCCAGGTTTACAGACTGAGTGGATCGGGAGGATGATAATGTTATCCATGGAAACAGAAAAGAGGAAGAGAAAAACTATGTTTAAGGGTAAAGATGAGAAGTTCTGCCTTTGCATGTTAAATTTCAGGTGGTGGTTGGACATAAAGCAGCAATGTCAATAAGGCTTACATTTGGGTTTGGATTCCTGTTGAAATTTGAGAGAGCAGGGTGCCTGAATTAAGGTATGAGGAAGCACCTCCTTCCATGCATCCAAAAGGGATGGTCCCCTCGGAGCTCTGATCAGGTCTCTTCATTGAGAATACTGGTCAGGCAGTTGCCCTAAGGAAAAAAAATGCAATTTATATTCTCAGGCCATATATTAGAAAAAAGGAAAAGTCTGCAATCCAAATATTGCAGGCACTTTAAATTATGTAGCCTAGGATTTAAACATAAAAATATACTGATTTTGATCCTGCACGCTGGACCATCATGATGTTAAATGTCAGCATATTTATTTATTTATTTTACATTTCTTATATACTGCACTATTCGATGACAGTGCGGTTTACATCGAACACAAAACTTCAGCACAAAAACAGTGTCTGAGTTACATTAAACATTAAGCATATATTCTGTGCCCACAGAAGCCCACCTTCACCCAACATTGGCAGCAAGCTGAACTAGGACATTCCCCCTAGAGCTCACCATGCAAAAAGAAAATTTTGATTACAGTGTCATCTCAGTAACAGTACTAAGTATAAGTGACAAAAGGAAACCTGTAGAGCAAATCTACCATTCCATAACAGCAGTAACTTCCAAAAGTCATACAACAAGGACCTTACCTTACCCTACTTATTGTGAAAACTAAACAAGCTGGTCCACTACAGATCTTTACATAGAAACAGGGCTAGTTTAAGAGATACAGACCATGGGCAGAAATTGGAGAGGGGGTACTAAAACCGATCATCAGGCTATGTCCATTCAGTTTTGTTCAAGGTTGGGGCCCCCTTTGACATGGTGGCCCGGGGTAGTTGCTCTGGTTGCACCCCATAAAGCCAGCCCTGCATAGGAACTCCATGCTAACAGAATACCTGGTTTCAGTCACATGTGCAGAACACAGGTGGACTCTTACCAAGTACAGAATAAATGACCACAAACTAAAAATAGGAATATGAGACAAAAATAAACGCAAATACCAGGAAGCTACACTTTGGGGGCTGATGCAGTAAACTCTGTGTATTTTACGTTCATTATTGCAAATAAGTTGCTTGCAAAAACTGTATGTTAACATGGCAGAGAATGTCAGAAGCAAATGCACATAGATGCATGCATCTGCATTTCTGCTGAAATGCTATTTTTGTGGATAAAGATGATTATTATTCTGCACATAAATAAAATTGTATTAAACCATTTTAATGTCAGCAGTCGAGCACTTTGCTGTTCATAGCCATGTACCTCCCCCTCAGTTTCTCATCCTGTTATTGGAGATGGGGAGATATGATAGAGGTCCTCCATGTTCTCAGTAAAAAGAAGAAACAGGCATGAACTTCTCACTATCGCTGACTGCAGAAGAATGAGCCTAAAGCCCTGGTGTTAGAAAATTGTGCTCAGTCTTTATTACCATGGGATTTAAATGAGCTGTGACCTAATGTCTATCCAATATCAGAGCACAGCTCATTTAAATCCCATAGGAATGAAGATGTTAGCTATTAAACCCAGATGTAAAAAACTGCAAAAGACTGAGCACATAATTTTCTAATGCTGGGTCTTTAATATGAAGTATGAGGAATAAAAGGTTAGCTCATTCTTCTGCGGCGAGTGTTAGTAAGAATTTCATGCCTGGTTCTGCTCCTTACTGAGAGCATGAAGGACCTGCAACTTTTTTCTAGTTTTGTTGAAGGGGAAGGGTCAAAAAAGGCAGAGGATGAGGAGCTGTGTAAAGTAAAGCGCTGGACTGCTGACATTCAAGTGATACAATAAAATTATATGTGCATAACTTGCAAAGCCTTATACAGTTTATTATATCAACCCCTCTGCATGAAGTTCAACACCAGAGAAATAGAAATAGCGCTGCGTTTCCTCTTGTACTGTGCAAAATATAAAGAAAGCAGATGCACGTTCTTAAAACTGGTACGTATGTTCCAATCACTAAACTGAAAATAAAAATTGTTTTTCTACCTTTGTGGTGTGGAATTTTATTTTTCTAGTCATGTAAGTCCCAGTCTCTGGTTTCTGCTTTCCTCTGTGATTTCTCTCAACTCTATTTTCAGGGCCTTCTGCTCATTTGCCATTTCTTTTCTCTCATCCTGTCTTCTTCACTTTTTCCCTTATATCTATCTCTGACATTGATCTTTTATTTTCAGCTTTCTTCCATTTGTTTTTCTGCCTCTCTCCACTCAGATTCACCCCTTCTTCCTCACCAGTCTTAAAGCTTCCTCTTATTACTGTATCTACCTGTAGCTTTCCATCTCTTTCCCCAGCCTTTCATGAACTCTCTTCTTTTGTTTATGCATCTTCCCTCTCTCTCTCTCCCCCATGTCCTCCAGATTCCCCATTCTTTCTCTTTTCCCTCTGCTCAACATATCCCTTCCCTTCCCTCTAATTCTACTGCTACTACTACTACTAATCATTTGTATAGTGCTACAAGGCATATGCAGCACTGGACAGATAGGGGAATTCTTCCCCCATGCCTAGCATTTCTCCTCTCTATCTCTCCCCTGTGCTCAACATCTCCTCTCTCTATCTCTTCCCATCATGGCTAACATCTCCCCATTGTCTCTCTAATTCTCTCCCCCCTCCATGCCCAGTATCCCCGTCCCTCTTTCTACCGATTCCCTCTAAGGTGCGCAGAAGTCCTCCACTCATATTCCTACCACTGGGAGTGTTGCAGGAATATCATGGTTTCAGCTGAGAAAGGGGCAGGTCCACTGGGAATCCTGAAAAACTCGCCTGTCCTTTGCAATTGCAACTACAATATTGCTGCACCACCCCAACTGATAGGAATGCTGGTGAAGGACTTCCATGTACCTTAGAGGAAATATTGGTGTCCAGCATCTCCCTCTTGCTTCTCTTCCTGCACCCTCAGATCCAATATCCCCTTCTTACTTTCCTTCTCATTCCCAGGTCCAATACCTTCCCATTGTTTGTTTTTCTTCCAACCCCCACCCCCAGGTCTAGGATTGCAGCCTTACTTCCAATCCCCCCCCTCCTTCTTCCAAAATTTCACCGTTATGTCTACCCTTCCTGCCCTGGTCCAGAATCTTCACCTTTCTTCTCATCCCACACCCCACACCAGGTCCATCATCTCTCCCTTGCTGCTCTCACCCTCCCCCCCGGGTCCAGCATCTCCCCCTTGTTTCCCACTTTCATTTTTCAGGTTCAGCATCTCCCTTTACTTCCCTTCTAGTTCATCCCCTCTACTCACTTTCCTTACCCCCTGTACAGCATCTCTCCCTTCCAGAGTCCCTATATGCAGCATCTCTCCTCCCTTACCCCCTCCCCCTTTCTAGGTCAGCATCTCTTTTCCCTTACTCCCTCCCCATTGAGCAACATCTCTCCTCTCTTCCTTCCCCCCCCTTCCTCTAGTGTAGCATCTCTCCTTCCTTTCCTTCCTCTGGCCATCATGCCACATGCAGTGTGGAATCTTTGAGTTCCAAGATGCACCCAAAGTCAGTCACTCCTTCTAGTACCAACTCCAGTTTCCTGTTCCTGAGGGGATGGGACTGATAAACTTTAAGCAAACATGGGGGCTATCACTCTTTCTGCCCTGTTGACTTTACATACAGGTACTGCCTGGATAGCTCAGTCAGGCTTTTAAATGGAGCCGCGGTGCCATGGCGTCATGTTGCCATGGCACTGTGGCTCCATTTAAAAGTCACAATGCCGGCCACCAGAATCTATTCCTCGCAGCCCGACTCCCGATCTGGCCTCCTAAGGCTAGGTTCGGGCTGTGGGGAATAAACCCTGGCCCCCCCAGCCCCTTCTGCACCCCAGGCCGCGAAGAAAACCATGTCCAGGGAAGTTATTCCACCTCAGAAGTGGAATAACTTCCCCAGCTACTTTGCTGGCCCTGGAAGTACAGGGCTGACATTAGAATCAGCCCTGTATGTCCTGGGCCGGTGACCACCCACTGCCCGCCCTCTCTCCGTCACTGGGCTGCCCATTCCCCACCCCGATTAATTTCCCCATTGGGACATCCATCCCCACTATTCGTGTCTCAGAATAACCCCCTAAGGAAACAAGTATGCATAGAGACAAGAAGAGAGGAGGTACCAAAAGAGAGTCCCAAGTTACACCAATTCATAGTGGTATAGCAGTGGGGGAGGATCCAGCAGAATATATACTAAAAGTGTGATGGGAAAGATATGAAGAAAACAAAGGCAGAACAGAGTCCCAAAATCCAGGTGAGGATGGAGTATCAAGGAGTAGTTGGTGATCAATAATGTTGGAAGCAAGCACATAAGTCAAGAAAGATAAGGTGTGAATAAAGGCCCTTGGATTTGACCAGGTCTCTGGAAACTTTGGCAAAGGCTGTTTCTGTAGAACATAGAGGGTGAAAGTAGACTAGAGTGGATCAAGAATGGCTTGAGATGGAAGTCAAGGCAGCAGTGGTGCACATTTGAGAAGCTTTTATTTATTTATTTATTACATTCTCTTATATACCGCGCTATTCTGCATCAGTGCGGTTTACATTGAACAAACTGAAATTACATTGAACAGGGCATTATAACTTGGAGATAACTATTTTACAGGGAACATGGGCTATGGAGGGTTAAGTGGCTTGCCCAAAGACCACAAGGAGCACCTATGGGACTAGAAACCCCAGTCCTTCCGGCTCAAGGTTGCTATCCTCTAGTGGGATTTGAACCCCCGACCTTCCGGCCTGAAGTACCTTGCCCCAACCACTAGGCCACTCCTCCACTCCACTTGAATGGAAAAGGGATAAGGGAGATTAGACAATTGAAATAGTAGGTAGGGCCCAATGAAGGTTTTTTTGAGGAGTGGTGTAATTACAAGATGTTTGAAGGCAGCAGGAATAGTTGTTGTGGAAATCAGTAGACTGAGGATATGACAGTAGCCAAGATAGAGCTGAGTAGCTGGGTGGGAATGGGCAGACAAACAGGTGATGAGCTTAGAGGAGGAGAGAGGATGCACAGTTTCCTTCTCTCTGATTCTAGACAAAGAAGAAATGGTGATAGTGATTGAAGAAAGGATGTGAAAATGAAGTGGGGAAAGGGGAGATGAAAGTGACCTGGAGATCTCAAGATTAACATTTTGAACCTTCTCATGGAACTAGTCAGCCATAGTTTGGGAAGATACTTAAGGGGGTTTGGAAATGAGGGCACTTTGAGGAGGGAGGTGAATGTGGCAAACAGATGTTGAGGGTTGGCGGCAAGAGTTTTCCAAATGGACATAGTAGTTTTGTTTAGAAATGCAATAGTAGATGGGAAGGAGGTCAGTAAATATTTGGAGTGTATAAAGTTATCATAGGATTTTAGCAAAAGGTGCTCAGCAGAGTGGGCACAGGAATATAGGTGGTGAACTCTCAAGGTTAGCAAAGGCTGGGATTTGGTATCTCTTACAGGACAGGGAATGGGAGGAGCAATATAGTTCAAGGTAAAGGCGAGTATAATGTTATTGGAAGTGACTACTTTATTAACAGATTGATAACACAGTAGATGAGAGAAGAGATAGTGGTAGAAGGAGTGTTAGTGGTGATTGCATGAGACTGTGGTAGAAGGTAGTTAAGTGTGAAAGTTATCAGATGATTGTCAGACAGGGAAAGAACTGAGTTAGAGAAGTTGGAGAAAAGGACAGAATTGAGGCAGTGGCCATGTTAGTGAGTAGGGGTGGTACAGCATTGCTGAAGATTGAATGAGGAGCTTAAAGCAAGGAGCTTTGATAACAGAGGGTTCATCGGCATGAATATTAAAGTCCCCAAGAATGAGCAAAGAGAAAGATGGTTCAAGAAAGCAAGCAAGCTATGAGTCAAAGTTAATGAGAAAGAAGAGGGGGACTTATCATATGGTTGATAATTGACAGCTACCAAGAGAGGTAGTGCAGAGGATGGATTGGACTTCAAAGGAAGAAAAGGAGTAAGACTGATGGGAACCTACAGATTCAAATATATTGCAATTTAAGTGGGGGAAGTATAAAAATATTATATATGAATGCTTAAAACATAAGAGACCCCAATAGCACCAGAAATCTATTAGATGCACCAAATCTGCCAAAAGCCAAAAAGCCTTTACAACATGGCTGCTGAAGATTCTGTAACTGATACATTGGTCAGTTTAATTGACAACTCCTTTGACTGGGAGAGTTTTTATATTTTGTTTAATTTTTAGAGGACTGAAGGTCACTGTTCCCTCTAAGCTGTGCACGTGTGCGCGCGCACACACCTCGCCTAGTGAGCGCACATACTTTACAACAGAGCGCACAAAAATTATGGTTCTGATTCTGATAGAAAACAACACAGACGTCTTAAAATTTAAAAATTGTGATTGTAATTACTAGAAATTTTCTGCTTCATTTAGTAATCGTCTATTCATTTGATTAACAAATACAAACATACTGTATTCTGATGTGTAGTCAAATTTTAAAGTATATAACTCCGAGTGTCGTTATGTGGCGCACAAAAATTTAACCTTCCTTCAAAAGCTGCACAGCTGATATTTTATGCGCACATAGCCTACAGAAAATTAGAGGGAACATTGCTGAAGGTAAGGAATGGTGATAAATTAAAATTATGCCTGAAACGTGTGGTTGTAGTCTATAATGCATGACCAGGAATGCTCCCTGCCTTCTTAATCTTGGCCATTTTATATTTGTACTTATTAAGCAACAGGAATTGTTATTGGAATTACTGTATATTAATTCACTGATTTCACAGTATATAGGAACTCAGTGATTAGATTGTGATTGATCCTTTGTTTTTGACTCACTGACCAAATAAAAAACTGCTTTACAACTTCAACCAATTTTCTTTACCTTTTAGATATCTTTCAAAAGCTCTCTGCTGTTAAAGAACAAAGAGAAAGGGTTATAGAAAGTGGTGCACACAAGGTAAATTACCTAAGTGTTTTCATTTTTTGCTGATTATTTGGATATTTCATATCTATTAGTGATCATTTTCTGAGGACCAGTTATAGATGTCTACAAGTTTAAAGTTACAAATGTTGAGCTAGTTTAGTTGAATGTCCTTAATCTTTCCAGTTTGACCATGTCTAATATGCAGTCATGTATAATAATGTGGGGTATAGAGAATAATGAAAATACAAAGAGTCTAATTCTATAGCATTCACATCCGGCCAGCAGAAACATCTAAAGTGAAAATGGGCACATAATATATCCGATTCCAAAACCGTGGAGATATACATGCCCGCGGTTCCGGAATCAGGGAGATATACCTTTCCAGTGTGGCATGAACAACACATTTGGGGAAACACAGGCCCTCGCTGCTGTCATGGGACATGGGTAAATGCAGCAAATGGCTTGTATGTCCCTTTGCTCACTGTATTCTGAAAACATAGATGTTTCTGATGCTTCCCCTGGCAAAACGTACATCTCCTAAGCTGATGCTCACACTGACAGTGTTGTGCTCATGCAAATAATACATTGTTGTTGTTAAGTGTCGTCAAGTTGGTATCGACTCATGGCGACCCTCTGGATAGTTGTCCTAAATTGTGTTTGATCTTCAGTTAGGCGGCTCATTGTTGACAGACTGGCACCCATAGCTGCTGTTATTGTATCGATTCATCTAATTGCTGGCCTTCCTCTTTTGCATTGACCTTCTATCTTGCCAAGCATGATGTCTTTCTCTATTGATCTCTCTCTTCGCAAGATGTGCCCAAAGTTTGAAGTCGAAGTCTTGTCATCTGAGCTTCTAAAAAAAGCTTAGGTTTGATCTCTTCTAGTACTGACTGGTTTGTTCTTTGGACAGTCCATGTTATATGCAGTATTTGTCACAATAATGCATTAACACTGATGAAACAGATAAAGTTATGCAACCCAGACGATATAGACTACAGTAGTCTGTTGCAAGCCCTTAACACTACAAGGTTATCTAAGTGCACTAAAGCTATTGTAAAAGCAAGTGAAAAATGAGATGTTTGTCCTGACAGACCCTGCAGCAAAACATACATGGTATTTGATGAACACCTTAGTTAATCTTTCAGTGGTCATCGCTGAAAACAAAATTTGCAATGCTAAAAATTGGCCAGAAAAAACTGAAATGGGTCTGTATAGCTACATGTCAAAACAGGTGCCCAAAAGCTCTGTCGTCTGTCCTGACAAATGTGCACAATTTTAGTGATCTCTGATGGTGCATTTGGATATGCATTAGTACTGTCCGCAATGCAGCATGCCCCCACTCCGAAGGTCCCCCACCATTTCCAGGGACATGCTCTGCTATGTTGCTGCATAGCAGCTGTACAGATGTTACTGTCCATTCACACTGGCACCTGGTGATGCTGCAGTCAGCCCTACAGTCCAGGTAAAGGCCAGCCATGCATGCCCCCCAGAGTTGCGGATCAGCAAACCATGGCCTCCCCTGCAACCCTCACACTCACACTCACACGTGTGGTCACAAATAACATACCCCTGCCAAAACTATGCCCTGCACCTATAAGAAACTGCTGGTAAAACATAATAGCAGGGCATCTCAGGACCACACGTTTCACCCAAACATGCGTCTGCTCCATACTAACACACATACCATCCCTATGTCTACATTCCCATTTCTCTGCACACAGGAATTGTTAGAGAAGCCTAGAATAGCCCCTTTAGTGCAAACAGCAAATGCAGCATAGCCAGAATAAAGACTATTGCAGTGCTTTATATTTCTGTGGGGTGTTTTTATTGTTACCTCATCCTTACAAACATCCCTCACCTGTACATTCTATTCTTTACAACTGCATCTTGTGCTTTCTCAGACAGCAGACACACCAGTTCAATACAGATGTGTCACTGCCATTCATCTCTATGGGACGCGTTGAGGATCAGAGCAGAAAATCTTCTAAATGCTGGCCTAATTCCTTATTGCCGCTGGTATAATGTAGGTGACGGCGGGATACACTCAGGACGTATACGGGTCTTTTCTGAATATGCTTTATATGTCTCTGTGGCTTGCCAGGCCCCCATTCCACCCCCTCTCGCCCATATTCTGAGATCCTCATTTTAGTGCCGTGTACGTGCAGGGCTGCATGATTGCAGAATATGGGTCTAGACATTTTTGCAAGGTAAACCTCTATCCCGCACATCCAGGTGGCCTATTTATCTTTATCTTTATTTGGCACATTTGATATACCGTCCCTTATCAGGGTATTAGGGCGGTGTACAATACAAAACATGTGTTTTGGAAGGACCCCCCAACTAATTATATACCTTTATTTCTTTATGAATGTAGACTCACCTTTATGGGAGGTCCAATAATTGGGCTTTGAAGTTGGCAGCATAACACTGAACAATCCCAGAAAAGCCCTTTAAAACCGCTATTATCAGCAGGTTCAGCATGTGTATGCACCCATGCAAGTGTATTCAAGGCTTGCCATGTCAGGATGTCTCAGGCCTTGAGTGATACAAACAATTCCCTATGTAGTAATAGACTACCATAGTTTTTTTGTCAGATTATTTATCAAGGTTGCTATAAGGATCTACCTCAATTCGAGTCCATTTTATTCTTATTAAAGTGATCATGCATCAATGCTTTAAAATCTGCCAAGCGACTGCCAACATGACTGTCGCGTTTCAAACCCGATATGCACTAGGCTCTGCTTCAGGACACGATAGGCAGTATTTATCTGAGTAAGACGATATTCCTTTCTCCATCGCAACAATAATCTTCCAAAATTCCAAAAGAATCATATCTGAATCTATGCTAGAACTCTCTGACTTGAGTGTGCATGCATGCGTGTACACAAACGCTAAAATACTTGCTGCTGTGAGCAGTTTTAAAGGGCTTTCCTGGTGGTGTTAAGTGCTGTGCTTCTGCTCCTTGATGCCTGGGCAGCAAAGGTAAGGTTGAGGGGGATGCAGCAGTAGCGGTAGAGGGATGGGAAGTGGGGGAAATGCTGCGCTGCTGCCTTCCGAAGCCTGCCGCCTAGGTGGCTGCCTGGTCTGCCTAGTGGCAGTGTTGACCCTGATGACAACACCAATAGATAAGAATTAGGGCCCATGTTTTCTGGGTTCTTAAATGAACTCTGTTGTTCATTTGAGAACCCAGCAAACATAGGCACAGCAAACATAGGATTGTTGCTGTATTCCTATTGACCAGGAGGCCCAAAGTAGCAGAAGAAAACTGCTGGGCCAAACAGAATGAATTAAAAAAATGTGGTCAAGTTTCAAAAACACTTATCTAGCTAGCAGCATCTGCAATCTGGATAAGTGCAGGTGAGAGGAATATTTAGCAGCACTAGACTGATAGTGCCATTCAATAGTCTGTCTGACCACCTCAACACTATCTGGATTGTGCTGGGGCAGAGTGAGGACAAAGCAGAAAGTTATCCAGATAGCAATTAATTTTCAGTGCTACTATGCGATTAGCTATGCAGGTAGCTGAGGACAGCAGAAAGCTATCTTAAATAGCTATCCAACTAGCTGTCTGCATAGCGCTGCTAAAAATTGCCACTATACAGACAGTGCTGTTGCTCTTTGCAAGAATCTGTATTTTCAGTGCTGGCTGCTATTCTGGTACCAGTGCAAAAAAATGATTGCTGCCACTATATATTGACCCAAATATAATTTTATATATATGAACAGAGTCCAGGTCACATTAAATTTTGGCGGATATTGCCCTTTTAATCTAATGATCACTGATACATTAATGAGTTTTTTGACATTCTTTCAATGGCGAGTTGTTCTGTTTGCCTCCTTTGGGTTGCAGAATTGCTGCGCATCAATGTCATTTTCACATTCTGAATATTTGTTTTGCTGCTAGTCTTGCAGTAAATCTTGATCTTTTGGATTTTATGTTGGAGACCCTCTAGACCAGGCATGTCCAACAGGTAGATCGCGATCTACCTGTAGATCGCGGAGGGGTCAGAGGTAGATCGCCAGTCCCACTTGGCTCCATCTCTCCAGCAGCTCGCCCCGTCGCTAGGAGAGAGCTCGTGCCAGCAGGTTGTCTGCCGAGGGCTTGCCGCCGCTGCTGATCCTTTGCCTGTCTTTTCTCCCTGCCTGCGGTAATCTTGCCTACGGGTGTATTGGGGCGCTTGTTGTTTTCGTGCCAATAGTTTGTGGGTACCCCAGACAATTTTATTTCACCTTGCCTTTGCGTTGATTCTACACTGTGTGCAGAATTTATTAAATCGCATGTGGTGGTATTGAACTTGTTTGGCGGTATTTGATTTTATCTGGTTTGCTGGACAGGTGTTTGAGTTTTTTGATGATTGTTTGGTGGTATTTGATTATTGGTGCCAGTATGGTGAATTCTTATTTTTACTTTTAGAACTGCATGTGTGGTTTTGGCATCTCCAGTCCTTGTACTGCACATCATCCAGAGGTCTTCAGTTCCTGTTGACCTTTAATACTTTGGGACAGTGACAGTTTTGGACCAGATTCACCCAGTGTTTATACTAACTTAGCAGATTTGGCCTTCTTACATCCAGCCACCCCAGTATAACGAAGATGAGTGTTCCAAAGAAGAGCAAAACCTACCACTTTCATGATAAATGGGAAATGGACTACTTCTTCATCATGGTGAAAGACAAGTGTTGTTGTCTAATTTGTAACGCCCCAGTATCCTTGCCCAAAAAGGGTAATCTGGAACATCATTATAAGGCTCTGCATAGCAATAAGTTTGATGCTGATTTTCCACCCAAAAGTGAAATTTGTAAACTGAAGCTCAAAGAACTTAAATCGAAATTGGCTACTCAGCAACAGTTGATGGCGAAGCCAAGGTCACATTCGGTCAATGCAGCCATAGCATCCTTCAAGGTCAGCAACCTGATCGCAAAGAAATGCAAACCTTTCACTGAAGGGGAATTTGTAAAAGATTGTTTTCTTGAAGCAGCTGACAATCTTTTTGAAGGATTTAAAAATAAGAAAGAAATCATAGCTGCTATTCAAGAGGTACAATTGTCAAGAAACACAGTCGTGCGGCGAATAGAAAAGATGTGTGGAGACACAACTGAACAATTGTTTAGGATGTTTCAAATTGTGTTGCTTTCTCACTCCAGCTGGATGAATCTACAGACATAAGAGACATAGCCCAGTTACTAGTCTTTATCCGGATGGTTTTTGAAGACTTCAGTGTTAAAGAAGAACTACTTGGAATGATTTCTTTTAAAAGGGAGAACTGCCGATCAGGAAATATTCAGTTCTTTCCATTCTTTTGTGACAAAGTGTAATCTTCCATTGCATAGACTTGTTTCCATCACTACTGATGGAGCAGGAGCAATGAGAGGTGAGGTTAACGGTTTCATAGCCCTCTGTAGACAGCATGACGACGTCCCAGATTTCCTTTCTTACCACTGCATCATTCATCAGCAAGTTTTGGCAAGCAAAAAACTCAATACAAATACTGTCATGGACATTACTTTCAAAATTTTAAATTCAGTTCATGGAAGATCACTTCAAAGATGGCTTTTCAATCTTACTCGTGATGAAGGGGCAGCGGAAATCATTTTGCACACAGGTGGCTAAGTAGGCACAACATTCTGCAAAGATTTTGTGATTTGCTGAATGAAATAAGAAGTTTTTTGAAGGAGAGGGGAGATGACCAAGCAGAGTAGGAAGATGAGGAGTGGTTATGTGATCTGGCATTTCTCGCTGACTTTACAGGCGAACTAAGTGATATGAACCTTGAACTACAAGGTAAAAACAAATGCATTGGATAGATAGTGAGTACAGTTTCATCCTACAAGAGCAAATTTGAGCTAATGATGACTGACCTTGCAAACAACACTTTTGATCATTTTCCTAATACGCAGGACCATCTGGGACAATATCCAAATTTTGTTTTTCAGAATGAGAAGTATGTGACAGAAATCTGTTCTGTTATCCAGAGTACTTGTCATACCCATTCAAAGTAGATGTGGACATTAAAGAAACTGCAGCTGCTATCAGTAAAAATTACTCATTGAACAAGCCATCTCTTGAAAACAAAATATTAACCCTTAAAAATTACATTTTTCTCAAGACCCATGCTGAGCAAGAATCGTTTTGGAAGCTAATGCCTATAGACAAATTTCCCAACTTGAGAAGATGCAGGGAAGCTGTACACTCCTGTTTCGGTTCAACTTATTTGTGTGAATCTGCATTTTCCCATCTGACAGAGTACACAACATTCCAACATGACAGAACATGTTGGAACATGACAGATGAACATCTACATGTTGGAACATGATTCCCTGAGACTGGCTCTCGTGCAATATTCACCTAACTTCAAAAAGCTGGTGGATGAAATGAAGGCTCAGACATCTCACTAATGAGCAAGAGCGAAATATTTAAAGATTGTGCAAGATCAGCCTGGATCAATGCTTGACCTAAATTTAACACAAATTACTCAATAAAAGTTAAAGTAAGTTATTAAGACAGTTAAAGAAAGTTATTACTCAATAAAACTTTAAGAAAAAATGTACTTTCCATTTCCCCTCGCAGTTCTTACTGGATCTTCGTGTCTCTGTTTTGTTTTTGCTTAATTTGCTTAACAGCTGATCACATCCAAGTAAATTACAGAAGGTTTATTAAAAATGGGGGAGGGGGGAATCCTACAACTTTATTGGGTTGAAATTTAATTTGAAACTAATTTGAAACTTAATTTTCATGGTGGTAGATCACTGGCACTTTTGGCCGGAAAACGTAGATCACGACCTTTTCGAAGTTGGACATGCCTGCTCTAGACCATTCCTAGAGGGTCTCCATTGCAAGTAAGCTATTTTTGGGGCTCTTGCTTGAGAACTCTTAAAGGGTGCTTTTTTTCATTTTTAATTGCTAACTTTTTCTGCTGCATTGCCTAGTGAATTATATTGCAAAAGGGGTATTTTGTGTTCTTAGGCAAAGCTTTTTTCTGCTGTTAAAGTCTTTTTTTTTCTTCTCTAGTCTTCAGGTTCAAAGAGGAAGGCAAACTCTTTGAAGTCACTGCCTTTCTCAGGTGTTAGATTCCTCCCACCCCACCCCACCCCACCCCATGTGAGAATTCTTGCTATATAGGGCAATTCACTGATTAACTTGTTAGCAAAGATGGCAGAGTTTTTATTGGTAGGTAGGGAAAATCTATAAAGTAAACAGTTCAACATTTGGATATCTACTAAAAGTAAACAATTTGCTGTTCTTGAAGGAGCTTTGATAAGGTAATTTTACAAAGGGAACACATTAAACAATATACCTCAGGTGCATAATATCAGAGTTTAGAAGTGTAAAATAATAGCTGTTTTAGCAAGCTAGCAGGACTACACATAGGTACATAGAAGAGAGTTGTTAGAACACACATAAAAGAGGCTATCTGTTTTTTTCTTTGAGGAAAAGTTAGGGGCTTTGGTAGATCTTTCTCATTTCCTTCAACAGGTAGCAAAGCTCCAACAACTGAACTACGGCTGGGAAGAATCATGTTGCCAAACCTGTTTGCCCCTATTATAGCTTCTGCCTCTGTCTAGACAGATGGCCTGATCTTAGTAGAGGGACTGATTCCATGTCTGCAAGCTGAAGCCCTCATGAAACAAGTAGAGGAGCTCAGAGAGGAGGTGGTGAGGCTGAAACGTATCCATGACAGCGAAAAAGTATATTGATGATATGCTTCTTGAGGCATCCAGGCTCTCCAACAGAGGTGAAGATGGTATGCTACAGAATGAAGAGAGTTGGACATGAGTTACCAGAGCCTGGAGAATCAGCAGTCCATCTCCTCTAGCCCTTGAATTGTAGAACCAGTATAGAGTCCTGGGAATGTTCTTGGGAAAATATCCCAGCAACAGGAAGAACCAAAGCTCAAGCACCCCAAAGTTGCAGAAACAGTGACCACAAGGAAGCAAAGGATAGTGGTGGTTGGTGACTCTTTTCTGAGGGGTATTGAGGTGTCCATTTGTCAACCAGACTTGATATCTAGGGAGGTGTACTCTCTGCCAGATGCCAAAATCTGAGATGTTATGGAGAGTTTGCTGAGACTCATCAAGCCTACTGACTATTATCTGATGAAGCTCATCCATGTCGGCACAAATGATATTGCTAGGTATCCCGCCAAGTGTATCAAGTGTGACTTCATGACTCAGAGAAAGGATGAAGCAGATGATGTTTTCTTCAATCCTCCCTATTGAGGGTAAAGGTCGAGGCAGAGAAGCTCGCATTCTGGAGTGGAATGGCTGGCTGCATACATGGTATCATCAAGAACACTTTGGTTTCCTGGACCATGGGATGATTTTCCAAGGGCTGCTGAGCAGAGATGGTGTTCACCTATCCAAGAAGGGTCAAAGTGTCTTCTGCAGCAGATTGGCTAAACTATTGTAGAGGGCGTTAAATTAGAATCATTGAGGATGAGTGAAGAAACCCCTCAGGTAAGTGAAATATTTAATACCTCTGTAGAAATGGGTAAAAGGGGCAATGTCTGGAAAGCAATGTGCATTAATGCCCATAGTATGGGAAGTAAGATCCCAGATGCTGAGGCTTTAATGGAAGAGGCTGACTTTTATTTAGTGGTGGTTACAGAAGCATGACTCATGGACAACCATGATTGGGATGTAATTATACCAGACTATATGTTATTCAGGAAAGACAGGATAGGAAGAAGGGGAGGAAGAGTGGCACTATATGTAAAAAAAAAATCATAATAATGCTACAGAATTACAGGGCTTACAAGGGAAGGAGGAGGCACTGTGGGTTAAACTAGAAAGAGGGAATGGGGAGTCCACTTATGAATATGTCAAAGCAGCGGACCCAGCACAGATCCCAGGGGATAATGTTACTGCTGTTCCCTCAAGCAGGCAATGGTTGGGGGGAGGTTAAAGCACTGAAGAGGCAATGATCTTGGTGAACGTGAGAACGGTAGAAAGCAGCATTAACAGCTGCATTAGAGGCAAATGAGCAGCTGGGAAATTTTAATGGGGCAGAAACTAGTACATCATTCCTAACATTAAGGTCCAGAGAGGAATATTTCAGGGAGATTCCCTGTTGCCACTTCAGTTTTGTTTGGTGCTTAATCCAATGAGTGCTCTCATCAACTCTTCGGGATATGGATTTAGCCTGAATTCTAAAGACAGTACCAACTCAGAAGCAACTTCCCTTCTGCTATTTAGAGATGATGTGAAGCTCTACTGTTCCAGAGACCAACAATTAGCAGAGCAACTTCGTGTGGTGAAAAGCTTTTCTGTTGACATCAGGATGAGTTTTGGCCTCGACAAGTGTGCTAAGGCAACCATTTTCAGAGCAAAATTGAGCAAAACCTAAAACATCTACCTTGCTGAGGGCTGTGACATCAAGGACCTTGAACAAAAAAGTGTATATAAGTATCTCAGAATAGAAGAAGGAATGACACTCAAGCAGAAATTATTGAGAAAAGATCAGTAAAGAATATTACAGGAAATTAAAACTGTTATTGAAAAGTGCTTTGTCATCACAAAATAAGATACATGCCATCAATCAGCTAATAAATGGAGAACGGGGAAAATTAGTCAGATGAAGATTTGCCAACCTAGAAAATTTATCCAATTCTTCCATGCAAGTTTTAAAACTGTAGAGTCTTTCATAAAGGCCTCAAAGACTTTCCAACCGTTCATTTCTCAAAGCTAACCCCTCCAACTCCGTTTTCATCTGGCCAATATCTCCAGCATTCTTAGAAATCAATCCAGAGTTTATCTGTACCTGACCCTGGAGTCCATGCATCTGACCCATAATTGCCTTTCCAAGCTGGTTTATGTCTGATCAAATAGATTCCAATGTGAACTGACCTGGCCACTGCAAAGGAAAAACAAAAGCTGATACCCACTGCTCCCTGTCTGGAAAAGCTGTGGGAGCTAAGAGGTCCACAGAAGATAGAGCACCACCTTCACTCATCCTTGATGAAGTAGCTCCTGCCTCGGACTCTGCATTAGCAATTGCTGGTCCCGCAAGCCCACACTTCCGCATGCCCCAGACCTGCAATCGGCCCCTGCAGACACTGACGATGCCAACATGGAGACCTCACACGTCTGACTGGCCACAGGGTCCACACTGGTGCAAAGAAACTTCAAAGACTGCTGCACTTCAGGGGAGGCAAGATCTCCACTCAAGAGAGACGACGAGCCACCCAACTCCAACTGCCTCTCAGCCAATCAACCGTCCACCGCACCAGGCTACTGCTCCACCCGTTGAACAAACGCATCCAAAGGACCAAAAGGTAAGAGGCGTAGAAGTCCATGGGTCCATCTGGGGCAGCACAACCTGCTTCCCCTTCCTCTTTCTCCCCATAGGCAAAACTACGGCTGGAGCTCAAACACTGCCGTCAGCCATCTTGGATCCCCCCAAGATGGTCGGACCCATTTATTTCTTTTTAAGCTGCAATTCCTTCAGTTTATGTTTATTTTTATCAAATGGGTTCTTCCTCCAGTTGTGCTCTGTCCTCCTCAGTTGCTTTCTAAAAGTTCATACTTCATTTGAAAACCAAAGGTTTGTATATTTTTTAAATTAATATGGCTTTCTTTCAGCAGAGCAATAGAAACATGAGATTGCAGAACTGCTATCAGAAATCTGTGCACTATCATTAAAATCATCTCTAGTACCTGAAGATTGGAGGATCGCCAATGTAACACCAATTTTTAAAAAGGGTTCCAGGGGTGATCCGGGAAACTACAGACCGGTGAGCCTGACGTCAGTACCGGGAAAAATGGTAGAAACCATCATAAAGAATAAAATTACACAGCATGTAGATAGTCACAACCTAATGGGAGACAGCCAACATGGCTTTAGACAAGGAAGATCTTGTCTTACTAATCTGTTATGTTTTTTTGAAGGTGTGAATAAACAGGTGGACAAAGGTGAGTCGGTTGATATTGTGTATCTGGACTTTCAGAAAGCCTTTGACAAAGTCCCTCATGAGAGACTTTTGGCAAAACTAAAGAGTCATGGGATAGGAGGCAGTGTACTATTGTGGATCAGGAACTGGTTAAAAGGTAGAAAGCAGAGGGTAGGGCTAAATGGCCAATTTTCCCAATGGAGAAAGGTGAATAGTGGTGTACCCCAGGGATCTGTGCTGAGTCCGCTGCTTTTTGACATATTCATAAATGACCTGGAAAGTGGAATAACGAGTGAGGTTATCAAATTTGCAGATGACACAAAAGTATTTAAAGTTGTTAAAACCCAAGAGGATTGTGAAAAATTGCAAAAGGATCTTGATAAATTGGAAGACTGGGCATCAAAATGGCAGATGAAATTTAATGTAGACAAGTGCAAGGTTATGCACCTAGGGAAGAACAACCCAAACTATGGTTACACGATGCAAGTTTCCACATTAGGAACCACCACCCAGGAAAAAGATTTAGGCGTCATTGTGGATACCATGTTAAAACCCTCGGCCCAGTGTGCAGCGGCGGCAAAGAGAGCAAATAGAATGCTAGGTATGATAAGGAAAGGAATGGAAAATAAAACAAAAGATATTATAATGCCTCTATATCGTTCCATGGTGAGACCACACCTTGAATACTGTGTGCAATTCTGGTCGCCGTATCTTAAGAAGGATATAACGATTTTAGAAAAGGTACAGAGAAGAGCCACCAAAATGGTAAAGGGGATGGAAGGATACTCCTATGAAGAAAGGCTAAAAAGGTTAGGGCTCTTTAACCTGGAAAAGAGACAGCTGAGGGGAGATATGATAGAAGTCTATAAATTAATGAACGGAGTGGAACGGGTAAACGTAGATTGATTGTTTACCTTATCAGAATATAGAAAGACTAGGGGTCATGCAATGAAGCTACAGGGTAAACTATTTAAGACTAATAAAAGAAAATATTTTTTCACTCAACGTGTAATCAAACTCTGGAATTTGTTACCAGAGGATGTAGTAAAGGCTGTTAGTGTAGCTGGGTTTAAAAAAGGTTTGGACAAGTTCCTGGAGGAAAGGTCCATAAACCATTATTAAGAAGTGACCGAAGATATCAATGCTTGACCCAGTACAAGCATTGTGGAACTTGTGTCTCTTGGGGAAACTACTAGGTACATATGACCTAGATTGGCCACTGTTGGAAACAGAATACTGGGCTTGATGGACCTTGGTCTGACCCAGTATGGCATATCTTATGTTCTTATGTTCTTAACATAGAAATATGACGATAGAAAAATACCACATGGCCTATCTAGTCTGTCCTTCCATATCAACAACTACAACAGTCCCCTTTTTTCCTTTAGAGATCCTCTGTGTTTGTCCCATGCTTTTTTGAATTCAGTTACTGCCCTCATCTCTACCACCTCCACTGGGAGACTATTCCACGGATCCATCACTCTTTCCGTAAAGAAATATTTCCGCATATCACTCCTGTCCCCTCATAGCAGAACTTGCTTTCAATTGAAAGAAGTTCTCCCCCTGAACATTTATGCCATGGAGGTATTTAAACATCTCAATCATATCACCTCTATCCCGCCTTTCCTCTAAGGTGTACATATTAAGATCCTTAAGTCTGTCCTCATATGCTTAATAATGAAGACTACTAACCATTTTAGTAGCCACCGTCTGCACCAACTCCATCCTGTTCACATCCTTTTGAAGGTGCGGTCTCCAGAATTGCACACTATACTCCAAATGAGGTCGCACCAAAGACTTATACAGAGGCACTATCACCTCCTTTTTTCTGCTAGCCATTCCTCTCTGTATGCACCCAAGCATCCTTCTAGCTTTTGCCGTCGCCTTTTCTACCTGTTTAGCTACTTTAAGATCATCAGACACCACCACGCCTAGGTCCTGCTCTTCTTTAGTGGACAAAAGTACTTCTCCCCCTATACTATATTGCTCCCTTGGATTGCTGCAGCCCAAATGCCTGACCTTACATTTTTTAACATTAAATCCCAGCTGCCAAATTCTAGACCATTCTTCAAGCTTAGCTAGATCCCTCCTCATGTTATCTACACCTTCCTGGGTGTCTACTCTATTGCAGATTTTGGTATCATCCACAAAGAGACAAACCTTACCCAACAGCCCTTCCGCTATATCACTAACAAAGATGTTAAAAAGAATCGGACCAAGGACAGATCCCTGGGGCACACCACTGGTAACATCCTTCTCCTCAGAGTGAGTTCCATTTACCTGTATTCTTTGTCGCCTCCCACCCAACCAATTTCTAACCCAAGCAGTAACTTTAGGGTCCTTCCCTAGGATGCTCAGTTTGTTTATAAGTCACCTGTGAGGAACAGTGTCAAAGGCTTTACTGAAATCTAAATACACCACATCTAGGGCTCTCCCTTGGTCCAATTCCCTGGTCACTCAGTCAAAGAAATCAATTAGATTTGTCTGACAAAACCTGCCTCTAGTGAATCCATGCTGCCTCGGATCCTGTAATCCGCTGAACTCCAGAAACCTCACTATTTTCTCTTTCAGTAGCGTTTCCAATAATTTACTCACCACCGAAGTTAAACTAACCAGCCTGTAGTTTTCAACCACATCCTTACTTCCGCTTTTGTATAAAGGCACCACATGAGCCTCTCTTCAGTACTTTGGCACCACTCCTTACTCCAACGAGGCATTGAAAAGGTCAGTCAGTGGAGCTGCTAGAACGTCCCCAAGTTCCCTCAGTATTCTAGGGTGTATTCCATTCGGTCCCATCGCTTTGTCTACTTTAAGTTGAGCTAGTTTCTCATGAACACAGTCTTCTGAAAATTGTTCAAGATGTCCCTTGCTTCTGTTCCTGTTTGTGGGTGTTTTCTGAGGTCCTGCTCCTGGTTCTTCATCTGTGAACACAGAACAGAAATATTTGTTAAGCAATTCTGCTTTTTCCTCATCAGCTTCTACATTTTCCTCCCCTTCACCCTTGAGTCTGACAATACCACTTTTGACCTTCCTCTTCTCACTAACATATCTGAAAAATGTCTTATCCCCCCATTTTATCATATTGACTATTTCCTCCTCTTTTTGAATCTTTGTCTTCCTGACTACTTTGCTAGCTTCTCTAAGTTTTTCCAAATATAGATGCCTGTCTTACTCTCTCTGTGATCTCTTGTATTTCATGAAGGCCTCCCTCTTTTTATTCACTTTTTCAGCTACTTCTTTTGAAAGCCATAGCGGTCTCCTTTACCTTTTACCTTTATTTACCATTTTAACAAAAAGGTTGGTTGCCCTTAAAATATCCCCTTTCAGTTTTTCCCACTGTTTTTCTACATCCCCCAGCTGTTCCTATCCCGCTAACGACTCCATGAGGTATTGGCCGTCTTGGCAAAGTTAGTCTTCCTAAAGTCTAAGACCCTCACCTTTGAATAAATTCTAACAGCCCTAGTCCTAATACTGAACTACACCATCTGGTGATCACTGGATGCAAAATGATCTCCCACTATAACATCAGAAACACTTTCACCATTGGTAAGCACCAAGTCCAGTATGGCCCCTTTACATGTGGGGTCTGTTACCAATTGCTTGAATAGTTCTCCCTGTAGAGAATCCAGGATCTCTTTACTTCTAGCAGGATCTCTTTACTTCTAGATGATACTGCAGCAGGAATGTGCCAATCAACATCTGACATATTGAAATCCCCTATCAGTAGCACTTCCCCTTTCCTAGCAATGCTGCGTATGTCTTCAATTAACTCTATCCACCTCTTCCTCTTATGACGTCAATGCAAATTGATTTCTCTTTCCCTCTTTCTAGTTTAACCCACAATGCCTCCTCTCTCCCATTTAAGCTCTGCAAATTCCAAAGCTTTAATAGTATTTTTTCATATAGTGCCACTCCTCCTCCCCTTCTTCCTACCCTGTCCTTTCTGAATAAAGTATAGCAAGGTATAGTTACATCCCAGTCATGGTTTTCTGTGAACCATGTTTCTGTAACTGCCACTAAATCCAAGTCAGCCACTCCCACCAAAGCTTCAACATCAGGGATCTTATTTCCCATGCTACGGGCATTTATACACACTGCTTTCCATATGTTACACCTGTTACCCATTTCCATAAAGGTATTTAATGTATCACTTACCTGGGGTCTTTCTTCACCCATCCCCAACGAATCTAGTTTAAAGCCCTCTTCAGTAGATTAGCCAGTCTGCTACTGAAGATGCGTAGACCTTTCTTGGACAGATGGATGCCATTTCTGCTCTGCAACCCTTGGAACAACATCCCATGGTCTAGGAAACCAAAACACTCTCACACCATCCACGCAGCCATGCATTCATCTGGAGTGGAGGAGTGGCCTAGTGGTTGGGGCAAGGTACTTCAGGCCGGAAGGTCGGGGGTTCAAATCCCACTAGAGGACAGCAACCTTGGGCCGGAAGGACTGGGGTTTCTAGTCCCACAGGTGCTCCTTGTGGTCTTGGGCAAGCCACTTAACCCTCCATAGCCCATGTTCCCTGTAAAATAGTTATCGCCAAGTTATAATGCCCTGTTCAGTGTAATTTCAGTTTGTTCAATGTAAACTGCACTGATGCAGAATAGCACGGTAGATGAGAGAATATAAATAAATAAATAAATCTCCAGGATGCGAGCCTCTCTGCCTTGGCCTTTACCCTCAACAGGGAGGATTGAAGAGAACACCACCTGTGCACCTAACTGCTTCACCCTCTGTCCCAGAACCATGAAGTCACTTTTGATATGCTCAGAGGGATACCCGGCAGTATCATTTGTTCCGACATGGATTAGCAACATTGGGTAATAGTCAGTGGACTTGATGAGTCTCGGCAAACTCTCCATAATATCTTGGATTTTGGCACCAGGCAGACAGCATACCTCTCTGGACATCAAGTCTGGTCGGCAGATGGACGCCTCAGTACCCCTCAGAAGAGAGTCACCAACCACCACTACCCTTCGCTTCCTTGTGGTCACTGATTCTGCAACTTTGGGGTACTTGAGCTCTGGTTCTTCCCTTTCCAGGGATGCTTTCACCTCCTCCACTTCCAGGGCTGCATAATGGTTCTCCAATTCAATGTAGTCTAAGGGGCACACATTCAGCAGCTCTGATAAAGCAGCTAGCCGTTACCGCTTTAGCTGATACCCAGATATTCAGTGCTGGTACTATATCTGGCCAACGGCACTGAATGTCCAGTTTGGCCAGTCAGCAGTGATATTCAGATGCTGGCCGGCTAGCTTAACCACAAATGTTAGGACGGCCTTTTTCCTGTCCTAATTTTAGGTGTTTTGGTCGGCCGGTTAGCAGCTCAGTAATGACAATGACCAGCTAACTAATGTTGCTGCCCCCACACTATTCACCTTTCTCCATTGGGAAAATTGGCCATTTATCCCTACCTTCTGCTTTCTATCTTTTAACCAGTTCCTGATCCACAATAGTACACTGCCTCCCATCTGATGACTTTTTAGTTTTGCCAAAAGTCTCTGATGAGGGACCTTGTCAAAGGATTTCTGAAAGTCCAGATACACTATATCAATGGTTCCCAAAGTGGTCTATATGGACCCCTAAGGGTCGATTTCGACTTGCAGGGGGTCCATGTCAGCGAGAAAAAAGATTGGGGGTGCACAAGATGTAAATGGGGGGTCCATGTGAGCGGACCCACCATTTAGGAAGATCATCATCAACATTTAGGCATTCCGTAAATGTCTTATTATCCCTAACACAGATTGTGTGTACATAATACTTATAATAGACATAGAAATTACTTATATATATAAATTATATTTCATAAAATTGTTAAAGTATCTGTCGTATAAAGACCATACAACCAATTGGTAAAATTTAATATACCTCCTTATGACAGGAGACAAAACTAGCAGAGGAAAGGAGGCTTCATATACAAAGGAAACATGCGAGAAGCATATTATTCCAAAGTTCTCCAGTGATATTGAGATGGCTGAAAACCGCCAAATTAAAAACAAGGAGGTTAAAAGGGTCAACTCGTTTTAAAAACATAAATATATTTTAAAGTTTCAGATACTTATAAAAGAGAATAAGTGGAGACAAGTAATGCGTGATAGGGTCTCATGTTTTCCTTTTTGTTTGTTACCTGTATTGTTCAATTATGTACAATTTAAAAATGCTCAATTAAAAAAAAAATATATAAAAATTGATAGAATAAATAATGTATGGGTTCAACAAGTCTTTTAAACCTTTTTTCCAATTCAAAGGGACAGAGCAGTGAAGCGACTCCCGAATACTTCAGTACCTATCTGCTTTGTGGTGTGCTACGTTCATGTGCAAGTTTTTACAAGCTTTCATACCAGCAGCAATGCATCACGTTCATATGTGCAGTGAATAACACTTGTCCAGACTTGTACCAAAGCTTTGCACAGATTTGTTTGATTCATCAATTATAAGTAAGAGTGTTAGAGACAAACACTGTTCATTTGTTTTCTGAGTTTTGAGAAGAAAAGTAGTTTGAAAATATGTTTAAAAATATAAATAGGTAAAAGTCAAAGTGAATCAAAATCATCTTCTTTAGAAGTGCCTAAGAAAAGTAAGTACAAAATTTTATACATATTTTTGTAGTCGCTCTGATTGCGTAGAGCCGTAGATGCTGATCACGACTTTAGGTAAAGTCGATTTTTCCTAAATTCCTAAAAAATATTTTAAAAATATTTTTGTGCTGTCTGGGCAGGAATCAATTTTGAATTTCTCTGTCTTATCATATTTAAATAGCTTTATTTTTGTAGACAGATAACTTCTACCCAAAATGGCCCTGGCTAAAAAGAAATGTAGGCAGTATAGCGTTGATTATTTGAAGTTCGGCTTCATTCCATCCCTGTCGGACAAACATCTGCCCATGTGCCTTTTGTGCAACAGAGTTTTAAGCAATGACGCAATGAAACCATCCAAGCTGGAGGATCATCTGAGAAGGTATCACCCTGATAAAACAAGTAAAGATTTGACATACTTTAAAACACTGAAAGAAAAACTTCAAAAGAGAACCATGGTGGACAGTATGTGCACTTCAACGTCAAAAAGAGACGATGATGGTTTGCGGGCGTCTTACAATATCTCACTACTCATAGCAAAATCAGGGAAGTCTCATACTATCGGGAACGGGAAGGCCGCGGGACCACGTGCCAGATGGCCGCCGATAACCGGGTCGGCGGTGTGGTGCGTGGCCCCGGCCTCATGCAGAAGGAGGGAGGGAAAAAAGTGACGTTGCTGGTGCATATTAAGCTCATTGGCTCCCGCGGGGGATTGAGGAGCGCGGGAGCCAATGAGGGAGCTGCGGGAGGATGGGGGTGTTTGAGGTGTGAGGCGGGCATAGCCGGAGCAGGCGTCAGTAGCCGGTTTGTTGCAGGGCAAGGTGCTAGTGTGGCTGGTGTCGGGAGATGTGGAATCTCTGTTTTTTTGTGGAGGTCGATTAGTGGACGGGAAAGTCGGCGCTGAGGGATCCGTTGAGACGGGCTGCCGGTCATTGCGCAATTCCCTGACTTGGGGTGGAAGGCAGCAAAAAAGAAGAGCTGAAGTGTGCTGTGTGTGGCTCTGGCTTAGTTCAGGCGAGTAGTGGGGTGGCGAGCAGGCAGGTAAGGGGGGGGGGGGGTTAATTGTCAGGACCGGGAGGAAAAAACGTTTTTCTGTTTTAAAAACAAAAACAAAAACAAGGTGGAAGGGGAATTAGGACATACTGACTTAAAAAAAAACAAACAAACATATAAGAGTTGCAGGAAACAGGTCTTATTAAAAGAGAGTCTGTTTTTCTTCCTGTTGAGTGGGATACCTGCATGTGAGAGCCGTGGGGGTAGGCGAACAGGCAGATGGTCTGGGTCAGCGCAGGACAGACAGTCTGGTAGGGGAAGCGGGGTACCGGGTCAAGCTGGGGGACGGGGGCTAAGAAGAAGGGGGCTCAGGGCGGGGGGTTGAACCGTGGGAGTAGGCTCAGGAGAGGGGGTGTAGAGTCCATGCAGTCTCTCTCTAGGGGTAGGGGGGGTGCTAGGGGGGCTCGGGGTGTTCTGGGGGAGGTGTCCAGGGGGGAGGTGGGGGGCACAGGTACGGAGGGGTTCCAAGGGGTGCCGGTTAGTGGAGGAGCTTCCCGGGAGGTGAGGGGGGATGGGGGGCTGGTTAAGGGCATATCCTTCCGGGGGCTGATGTGGGTCCCTTCGGTCAGGCCAGGCGAGGGGATCCGCTGGGAGTCAGTGGGGTTGGCCTATGATGCCTGGTGGGTTTTATCCTGCGGCGTGGGAGCACTGGCGTGGAGGGGGGCAGGGGTCATCCAGGGTGGAGTGGTTGGGGGTTTGGCAGCCACCCTGAGCCATGGCGGCTTCCCCCTCGGTGTGTTCTTCCTTGTCTCCACAGATGCTGTCTGGAAGGGTGCAGGCGACGGAGTTGCAAGGAAGAGAATCAATGGGCAGGGAGGAGATGGATGCGGAGGCTGCGTGGAGTGTGCAGATGGCGGAGTCGCGAGGGGCTCCTGAGGATGTGCATGTGACGGTCAGCGGGCTGGCGCCAGGTGGTGTTGCGGAGCGGTGCCTCTGAAGCCGGTGAGTTTCAAGGGGGTCGGGGGGGGGGCCCAGGGAAGGGAGGGGGGTAAGGTGAGGAGGAAAAGTAGGCATTCCCATAGGTGATGTCGCAGGTCGGGGTCCTCTACATCGTCCTTGGAGGATTTTTTCATCCTCCTCATCGGGATCTGGGTCCCGAGAGTAAGTGGGGAGTAGTGTGTGTGGGGGGGCAGCTGGAGCATCTGGTGGGGGTCCCACGCTTGCGTCCTTTTCGGAACTATGGGAAGGGGTGCCACGGAAGCTTTGGCGTAAGATCCGGAAGAGGCACTATATAGATATCTTCAGACTGCTGGAAGGTAGGAAGCGGTCGGGTGATAGTAAAAGGAAAAGGAGGGAGGATGAGAAAGCAGGGAGGGTTCGGAAGGCATCGCGTAACGTTGTTAATTGGACGAGAGCCTTCTTGCGGTTAGCTAGCGTTTGGGGGCGTCATTATCTGGGGCAATACGGGATGTTGCTAGCGTATGCTGACTCTATATTAGACCGGTCAAGAAACGTTTATTAGAACATAGATCACGGATTGATAAACGTCAAGAAGGGGCTCCGGGAGTTTCACATTGTCAGCAAGCGAATCACTATTTCAAAGACCTGTGGTGGAGGGTTTTGGAAGTGGTCACCCCAGTCCAGCGAGGGGGTGACCGGATGGCCCGTTTGCACTTTAAAGAACAACAATGGATTTTCCGTTTGCAATCAATGACACCTAATGGGATGAATGCTGATATTGACTGGTGGGGGTTGCATTTGGGAGCTCAATAAAGTTGTTGAGTGGTGGACCTTTGAACTTTGGCGTCATTGTATCACCTGATTTAAACGGTCTGATTCTCACGGGGTTCACATTGCCTGAGGAAGAGCTGTGGAAGAACAGACGGCTTGAAACACCTTCGGTGTCGCCTGAACCTCGTTTTCTAGAGCGGAGTAGTTCACCTGTCGGTTAACTCAAGAGTCCCTGAGTCCTTAAAGAAGAGTGGAGGGAGTTTCTGAGGTTATCGTGGACAGAGTGAAGCGGTTCCGTTTCTTATCAGCTAAGTCCTCTAAAATGTTCTTTCGTTCCAAGGGGGGACTTATGGAGCTGCGACATTGGCTTTTGTAGCCCGAGGATTGATGGAGATCCAACTGACTCTATTGCAGTTTTAGAACAATTATTTTTTTTGCTGACAGCAGCAAGTGCTGATTTTGTCGGCTCGGCTGAGGAACAGCCATTTCAATCTTGAGTAAAAAGGAGGGTTCACTTCAGGAGAGGAAAAGTTTCTTCTCACGGTGAATGATCCGACAAAAACTTGATATATAAGTTAAGGGGTTATAGTTTGGTTTTGGAGTCCAAGGGCGGATTTTTAGTTTTTTGGGTTGGTGATATATTATAGGGGAATCATGTTTTTCTAGTTTACATTGGGTTGATTTCCAGGGGTGTATAGGGTAGGACTCTATATTAGAAGCAGCGCAGACCCATGAGGGTTGGGCATGGCTCAACTATGATGAGAAGTTTCGGGACAAGATGGAGGAGAATAAGTTGTTGTCCTGGGGTACGCAGGACATCAACTTAGGGTTGATGCAGATGGCTGCTAGAGGGGTTACTGTGGGGGGGGGGGTGGACAGAAAGGGGGGGTGGGATCGCCGGTGGGTACAGGTAGGCCCTTTCGAGGGGGGGCTCCCGCGTTGCAAAGGACCAACGGCGGGGGAGCCGGTGATGTCTGTTGGCGGTTTAATAAGTCCTCATGCCCCTTCCCGGATTGTAAATTCCGGCATAGCTGTTCATTCTGCGGTGGGGGGCATTCGGCAGTTAAATGTGTTAAAAAGGGGGCTGCAGTTGGCCCCCTGCCTGCTCCCAAGCAATAAGGACTTGATGGACTTGGCTCCGACGCCGATACGCGTTAAGGCGATTAGGCCTTGGCTGCGGCGGCACAGGAGGCAGGGGGATGGGATGGTGCTGGAGGGGGGATTTCAGTATGGGTTTCCGATACCGGTAGTGGGGATAGGAGGAGCGGGAGGGGCTCGAAACTCCCCGTCGGTGAAGCGTTTGGTGCAAATTGTGAGGGATAAGCTGGCAGCGGAGCTCGAATTGGGCAGGAGAGCCGGGCCGTTTGCGGAATGGCCGAGCGCTTGGTGGTTCCTCCGTTGGGCATCATACCGAAGAAGGAACCCGGGAAGTTCCGACTAATTCACAACTTGTCTTTCCCAGTAGGTTCGTCGGTCAACGACTGTATTCCACTGGAGTTGTGTGCGGTACGTTTGACGAAGCGGTCGGGTTGGTGTGAAAATGTGGGCGCGGGAGTTTGTTGGCTAAAGTGGATATCGAATCCGCGTTTCATTTGTTGCCAGTGCATCCTGCTTCTTTTCATTTGCTGGGTTTTCATTTTGAAGGGCATTATTATTTTGACAAATGCATGCCGATGGGTTGCTCGGTGTCTTATTCGTATTTTGAGAAGTTCAGTTCGTTCATGCATTGGGTTGTAGAGGAAACGGTGGGATGTAAGAATGTGGTGCATTACCTCGACGATTTTTTATTCGTTGGGGAGGCATAGTCGGTTCAGTGTCAGGATCTGCTGAGCGGTTTTGTGAAGTTGGCTCAGACTTGGGGTGTACCGTTGGCGGCGGGGAAGACAGAGGGCCCGGCGATGTGCATCACATTTTTGGGCGTGGAGTTGGATATGGAAGACATGGTGGCGCGTTTGCTGATGGAGAAAGTTTTGCGATTGAGGGTTTTGGTGGCGAACGTGATGGCGTCTGCTAAGGTGACGCTGAAGGAGATGCAGGCCTTGTTAGGCTCCTTCAATTTCGCATGTCGGGTCATTCCAATGGGACGGGTGTTTCTGCGCAGGTTCTCTGCGGCTACTTCCGGAGTTCGGAAGCCACACCATCGCATCCGGGTTTCGAGAGGCATGAGGGCCGATCTCGGAGTGTGGGATGAGTTCCTGAAGGATTTTAATGAGATGACAGTACTGCTGGAGAAGGAGATGTCTACCTTTGATCTGCAGATGTTTGGGATTGGGCGTGTATTTTGGGGGTGCGTGGTGTGCAGAGGCTTGGCCTCCTGCATGGCGTGAGGCGGGTTTAACCGATAATGTCGCATTTTTGGAATCGTTTCCCATTTTGGTGGTTCTGGACCTGTGGCTGGACAGGCTGCGCAATCGCAGGGTTCTATGGTGGTGCGATAATGCTGCGGTGGTTAGCGTGATTAATCGTTATGCCCCATGGTGCTTGCGTGTCACGGCCCTAATGAGGGAGGTGGTGCTAGCCTGTTTGAGGTTGAATGTGGTGGTGCGGGCCCATCCTTTACCGGGGTATGCTAACCAGGTTGCTGATGCTCTTTCACGTTTCAAGTGGGACCTGTTCCGGAGATTGGCACCAGAGGCAGATGCCGTGGGATTGCGGGTCCCGGAGCGATTATGGCAGACTGGCCTGAGGGCATGCTGAATCATTTACGGAGTTCTGTGTCAGCAGCGACTTGGCGAGCCTATCGTAGAGGCTGCAACAGTGTGGTGGACTTCTTGGCAGCACAGGGCTGGAGGCAAGGTCCTGTGGCGGGACACCTCTTGGGCCTGTACATCACGGCGGCGAAGGCGGCCGGAGCATCGAGATCAACTGTGCGAACGCAATTAGCTGTTTTTGCCTTTTTCTCCAGGGCAGTGGGGTGGGAGGTGTCGAGCTGGGGGTACTTGACACGGCGACTGCTGTGGGGGTGGGAACGGGCGCACCCTGTGCTGGGTGATAGCCGGCGGCCGATCACGCATGAATTGCTCGTGAGGCTATGTGCTGTGTTGCCTTCCGTGGCGGCATCACCTTATGAGGCCTTGCTGTTCCAGGCAGTTTATTGCATGGCTTTCTTTGGGGCATTCCGGGTGGGCGAATTGGTGGCGGAGTCTGGTTCAGCCGAAGGAGGTGCCTTGCGGGTTCCGCATGTGTTGGTGGCTGAGAAGGAGTTGCGCATATGCTTGGTGAGGTCCAAGACTGATCAGAGGGGCAGGGGTGTGCGTGTGTAATTGGGAGCGGTGGCTGGTTCCCCAACTTGCCTGGTTGCAGCTTTGGCGGCCTACCTTCAGGTGCAGCCGTGGGGGGTGGCTTATTCTTTGTGCATGAGGACGCCCGATGGCTGACGCAGTTTCAGTTCGCGGCAGTTCTTTGGCTGGCACTGCGGCACTTGGGTTTGAATCCGGGTGATTTTGCACCTCACTCATTCAGGATTGGGGCGGCTACCAGCGCTGTGACAGCTGGATTGGCGGAACGGGAGATTAAGCGAATAGGCAGATGGCGATCAGATGCGTTCTGGGGGTATGTGCGCTATTGAGGGAAGGGGGTGGTGGATTTGGCTGTTAACTGTGTGCTTTCTTTTAGATAGGGCCCTGATGCCTTATTGCTGCTGGATGGTTGGCCATTCGTTCGTGTTCTGGGCGGGGCAGCAAGCAGGTACAAGGCCTCTTGGAGCGAATATCGGATTGAATGCCTCTGAGGTGTCTGTCTCATGGCTGGGCGAGCACAGTCTGCGTTGTATGCAGCTCTTGCCTTTGCTTTGGCACCATCAGCAGGTGAGGGGAGCCACGGCCTTTCTGTTGCTGCACCTGAGAGGCAATGACTTGGGGATTTGGACCGTGAAGCAGCTGATCAGGGCCGCAAAGAGGGACCTCGTTGAAGTGTTGTTGATGTTTCCTGATGTGGTTTTGTTATGGTCTGACATAATTCCAAGGCCTGCTTGCTGGGGACACCGGAGGTGGTCTCGGGGGTTGATCAAGATTAACCGGCAAATTGGCCATTGGGTATGTGAGAATGGGGGATGGCACATTTTGCATCCTTGGGTGGAGGTCGATTGTGCTGGTTTATATTGGCCTGACGGAGTTCATTTATCCCCGGTCAGGGTGGATTTGCTCCTGAATGATTGGCAAGAGGCTTTGGAGTATGTGTTGTGGAGGGGGGGTAGCTGGTCGCAGCTTAGTTTTTTTGGGGGGGGGCTCAAGGATGGGAGTCCTTGAGCCTGTGGCGGGATCCCGGAGGTGACTGGGGTCCGGAGCCGTTGGCAATATGCAGGGCGGGGGTGGGGTACCCGGAGAACCCCTTGGGGCTTTTGCTAATAATATGGTGAAGCCGGAGGAGGGGGGCGGGAATTGCCTAGGGCGGGTTTGCGGCGGAAGCGGGAGGGAACTCACTTTGCTACTCACGGCTGGTGAGGGTATGTCCCGCTACTGGAACCCGAATCAGGAAGGTTTTTGTTTGGTAGTTTGTGTTGGAAAATGATATGGTTCAATAAAGCTGCTACTAGTTGGTTTCCCAAAGTTTTGTGTTGTGGTTATTTTGGGGGCAGGAGGGGGAAGGGGGTGAGGAGGTCAGGGCGGGGTGGGAGCACCGCATCCGCTGTACCCCATTTACGGGAAGGCTGCGGGACCACATGCCAGATGCCCACCGATAACCGGGTCGGCGGTGTGGTGCGTGGCCCCGGCCTCATGCAGAAGGAGGGAGGGAAAAAAGTGACGTTGCTGGCATATATTAAGCTCATTGGCTCCCGCAGGGGATTGAGGAGCGCGGGAGCCAATGAGGGAGCTGCCGGAGGATGGGGGGGGGTTGAGGTCTGAGGCGGGCATAGCCGGAGTGGGCGTCAGTCGCCGGTTTGTTTCAGGGCAAGGTGCTGGCGTCTCACCCTCCCAGCCCTATGATTGGGGGGTTTGGGGGAGGGGGTTGCAGCTGGAGGGTGGAGGAGGGATCCCGGAGGAGTCCGGGGTCCGGAGCCATTGGCAATACGCAGGGCTGGGGTGGGGTACCCCCGACCCGGAGAATCCCTCGGGGCTTTTGCTAATAATATGGCGAAGCCGGAGGAGGGGGGCGGGAATTGCCTAGGGCGGGTTCGCGGTGGAAGCGGGAGGGAACTCACTTTGCTACTTACACAGCTGGTGAGGGTACGTCCCGCTGCCGGAACCCGAATCAGGAAGGTTTTTGTTTGGTAGTTTATTTTATTTATTTATTTATTTACAGTTCTTATATACCGCGCTTTTTGGTACCAGCGCGGTTTACAGTTAACACATTTTTGCATTGGAACAATCCTTTGTTTTCATTATAACAGGGTCAGTAGCTTGGAGATAACAGGGGAAACTATATACAAATTATATACAAACAGAATTTTATCTGTGGCTAATTTACAGTTCAGGTTACATATTACATACAGTTTGTGTTGGAAAATGATATGGTTTAGTAAAGCTGCTGTTTCCCAAAGTGTTGTGTTGTGGTTATTTTGGGGGGCAGGGGGGGGGGAAGGGGGTGGGGAGGTCAGGGCGGGGTGGGAGCACCGTGTCCGCCGTACCCCGGTTACAGCTGATTTTGCCAGCCGTTGAAGAGGTTTAAAAAACTGTTCTACACAACCCTGCATATGATATACTCAAAAGAATTCCTTTGAGCAACAACACAGTTCAAAGACGTATTGATGAAATGAGTCATGATGTTGAAAGCTTCTTGTGTAGTTATCTGCAAACGAACCATTTCTCTATTCAACTGGCGAGTCGTTACCTGGTAATGAAGCACTATTATTGGCATATGTTCGTTTTGTTATGGACCAAGAAATCCATGAAGAACTGCTCTTTGTGAGAACTTTGACAACAGACACTAAAGGCAAATCAATATTCAATGTTTTGAAAGATTATTTCATGGAAAAAGCGATCCCTTTATCAAATATGATATCGGCAGCAGCAGATGGAGCAACAGCCATGTTTGGGTGCTATCGCGGTTTTATAAGCCATTTAAAACAAAATGTACCTGGGGTGTTTGCAATTCACTGCGTCATTCATCGACAACATTTAGCAGCTAAAAATCTGAGTGCCAGATTGCATCAATCTCTTCAATTCATCATATACGCAGTAAACAAGATTCATAGCAACGCGTTGAAGTCTAGGTTATTTGCGCAGTTGTGTGAAGAAAATGATGAGGACTTTCATTGATTACTCCTTCACACTGAAGTACGCTGGCTCTCGAAAGGCTTATGTTTGACAAGACTTTTTTCACTTTTTGAGACCGTTTTAGAGTTTTTGGATGCTGAACATCCCATTTTGAAAGAAAATTTAATCAAATGGAAACCAGACATTGCTTATTTAACAGATTTGTTTACTAAATTTAATGAGGTTAACTTGCAGTTACAAGGTGACAGTCTGAATTTAATAAAAACAAAGTCCATCATTGCAGCTTTTCTTGCCAGAATGAATCTAATGAAGCAAAACATTGGACGGAGAGAATTTTCCCAGTTACCCAACTTGTCATTGACAAACATCCAGGATGATGACGTTTTGGTCTACATTCAATGTTTAAATGTCCTACACACAGACTTTAAAACCAGGTTTGAGGATGTTTTAACTATGGAAATCGCACAGTGGATTATCAATCCATATGGTAACATTGAAGAATTGTATGTCATATTACAAGAAGAACCAATCGGAATAAGCACTAATGAAGAACTTAAGGTGCAGTTCAGAAAGGGGTATCAGCAGTTCTGGCTTCAGAAAGATATACCTGTTGCTTATCCTGCATTATGGACTATCGCAAGAAAGTCTTTTGGGGAAACTGCTAGGTACATATGACCTAGATTGGCCACTATTGGAAACAGGATACTGGGCTTGATGGACCTTGGTCTGACCCAGTATGGCATATCTTATGTTCTTATGTAAAGTTTTTGATAGCTTTTCCATCTTCATACCTCATGGAAAAGGGTTTTAGCGCGGTTGCCAATCTCACAGGTCTGCAAAAATTTTTTTTTCGAGAGCTATTTTGGTTATTCCACGTAATCTTTATGTTTTTTGGTGCGCTGAATCCGAAAATGACCTCCATTTTGTCATAGGACATCACGTTTCCTGACAATTTAGGTAACTATGTTAAATAAGGCAATACCTCAAAATAAATGGAAATAGACTTATAAAATTAAAGTTTTATTACAATATTTTCATGAAAATCCTTTTTTGAACTGAAATGAGCTCACCTACACACACTAAACTCGATTCTTCTTCCTTGTGAGGCTCCTCTTGGTGCATTTACGCTTGAATGTCTGGAATGTCTCTCTGAAGCATCCAACAGTAGTCTTCCATCATTGTAATGCTCCTTTTTCCCTGGTATCTCCTTTCCATCTCTTTAATGTCTTGGTGGAATCGTTCACCTTGTTCCTCACTCACAGCTCCCAAATTTTCAGGAAAGCAGTCAAGGTGGGACTGGAGGAAATGCACTTTCAAACTCATCAGGCAACTTAAAGCTTGAAATGCTTTTTCAGCATTCGTCCGACGATCTTTTTGTAGTGAGGATCTTTGTTATTGCCTAAAAATTTCTGTACGACTTCTTTAAATGCAATGCACCCTTCTTTTTGAGGATCTGTCATGGTATTGACAAACTCTTGATCAACTATAAGCCTTCTAATGTCTGGTCTGACGAACACACCTTCCTTCAATTTTGCCTCCAACAGGCCTGGAAACCTGGTGACCAAGTATTTGAAGCATTCACCATCTCTTGGAAGTGATTTTACGAATTGCTTCATCAATCCCAATTTTAAGTGGAGAGGTGGTAGAAGAACTTTATGGGAAGGTACCAAAGTTTCTCGGAGGACATTTTTTTCACCGACTGTTAGCACCCTTGGCTGCCAACTCTTCTTGGTCCAGTGATTTTGTCGGTCTCGACTGTCCCATAGACCAGCGTTTTTCAACCACTGTGCCGCGGCACACTAGTGTGCCGTGAGATATTGTCTGATGTGCCGTGGGAAAAATTCCAATTTCATCCGTAACATGTGGCCTCGGTTCACAAATTAGGGTTGCCAACCGGCCGGTTTTCAGCCGGCCTGGCCGGTTTTTCCATGGCCAGGCCGGCTGCCAGCACAGTTGTAAAACCGGCCATTGAAAAGCCGTTTTTTTGCTCGGGCCGCATGATCGGGTGCGGCCAGAGAAAAAAAACGGCTTTTGTGCCGATGTCCGCAGCGCGAATGCGATTCCCTATAGCCGTGCAGCCGCTGGTTCTGCTTTGTACAGAGCAGCGGCTGCACTACACTTACATTGAAAAGTAAAGAGAAACTGTGTCAGGAGCCCTCCGATCATGCAGAGCCCGAGGAAGTGATGTCATGGGGGTGGGCTCCTCACAGGCTGTCTTTCCTTTTCAAATTAACTTTAGCTGCAATAAAGTTAATTTGAAAAGGAAAGACAGCCTGTGAGGAGCCCGCCCCCATGACATCACTTCCTCGGGCTCTGCGATGACCGGAGGGCTCCTGACACAGTTTCTCTTTACTTTTCAATGTAAGTGTAGTGCAGCCGCTGCTCTGTACAAAGCAGAAGCAGCGGCTTGGGCAGAGGGGGTGTGTGTGTGTGTGTGTGTGAGTGAACCAGCAAGGTGGGGGAGTGTGAGTGAACCAGCAAGGGGGGGGGGGGGGAGTGTGATTGAACCAGCAATGGAGGGGGGGGGTGGTGTGATTGAAACAGCAAGGGGGGGAGGGGGTGGTGTGAGTGAACCAGCAGGGGAGGGGGGGGGTAAGTGAGTGAGTGACCCAGCAGGAGGGGTAAGAGACAGGGGGGTGGGTGAGTGAACCAGCAGTGGAGGGGGGGGGGGTGGTGTGAGTGAACCAGCAGGGGAGGGAGGTTGGTGTGAACCAGCAGGGGAGGGGGGTTGGTGTGAGTGTTTGATTCCTATTCAAGAGAATTACTTTATATATAGTCAATATAGGCACAGAGGTAAATTTTTTTAACATTTTCTAATGGTGGTGTGCCTCGTGATTTTTTTCATGAAAAAAGTGTGCCTTTGCACAAAAAAGGTTGAAAAACACTGCCATAGACACAGAAAACAAGGATATTTGGTATACCCAGCTTGTTGCCCGAGCAGCATGCACAAGACCTTCAAGTCCCCACACACTTTCCAACCATGGTCTTCATATTTAAGTTTACGAAGAACCAATTCCAAGTTCTCGTAGGTTTCCTTCAAATGTATGGAATGACCTACAGGTATGGAAGCATAAAAATCGTTGTGGAGTACAACTGCTTTGAGACTTCTTTTTGAAGAATCTATAAAAAGACGCCATTGCTCTGAATCATATTGGATTTTAAATTAACCCATCAGACCTTCGACATCGATGCAATAAACCAACTTGTCTTCCTGGGCGAAGTAAGGAACGAACTCCTTTTCACGATGTCTGAACCATGAAGATGACACTCCTGGCAACAATAAATTCCTGCTTTTCAGCCTTGATCCGAGTAACTCAGCGGCATCTTTGGGAAGATTCAAGTCTCTTACCAAATCATTCATCTCCTCCTGAGAAAACAATTTTGGTCTTGTATCATCTTCAAAGTCAGAACTTGATTCATCATCTGGTTCAGGTATGACTTCACCTTCATCGGAGCTAGGTATCTCTTCCAAGGTAGCAGGGGGCTTGGGTACTGGTATATCTGTGCCATGGGGGATGGGACGAATTGCCGAGTGAAGATTGGGGTATGAAATGGAATGCTTCCATTTGGAATTAAACCCTTTCACATCGCGTGAACAAAAGTAACAGTCGTCACTATGGTTCTTTTGCTCTCGCCATACCATAGGAATCCCATAAAGGAAAGATTTTTTCTTACCCTTGAATCAGTTTCGGAGGTCCTCAACACACCGTTTGCACACTTTATGAGGCGCCCAGATTTTATCTTGATCTCCAATTTTTAGTCCAAAGTATGCAAAGTATACTTTTTTCACAAAGTCTGTAATATTCTGCTGTTGCTTCAACACTGTATATTCACCACAGATGAAACAGAAACTGTCTGGCGAATTAATACACTTTCGCGGAGCCATAACATAACGGTTGAAGAATGACGAGCTAACACGAATTGCGATGAAAAAGTGTGAACAGCCTAGAACCAAAAACCTGATGATGATTCGTGCACAAGTGTGGCATGCAGGAGAGAGCAGCTCTGTGTCTGTACACGAGACACGTCACAATGCTGGCCACGCCCCCCTGCACTGACCGGAGCTGCTGCTATCTGCCCTGTGTCTCCCTCCCACTGGATTCTTCAGGAAAGATTAACCCCTTTTATCATTAGAAGCACGGACTTAAAACTTGCTTAGCTTATGTATATATTGCTGACCATCAGATTTACAGTGCTATATTTTTTTTTTAAATAACTCGGACAACCCCTTTAAGGTTTTTTTTGGCATTTTATATCTTAAATGCACTTATGTGAATTAATTAATAGTAATTTGAATTAATTAATAGTAATTTGAAAAAAATTGATAAATTTGAAGACAATTTTGTGGCAAATGATGACGTCTAGGAGTTTTTTCAATATTTTATTTGTTTTCAGCACACCAAAATACATGGAAATTAGATGAAAATAATCAAACAGCTTTTTAGTCGCAGACCTGTGTCTTCTTACGAAAAAAAGAAATTAATTGCATATCACTGGACATGGAGATTTAAGACTATATTTCACTAATTTGAAGCCAAATATTGAACAATTGCCATCAGAGCATCAGGTTCATCCTTCTCATTAACAGCATTATTTGTGTATTAATTTTATGTAAGAATTTTACTAGGTTCTGATTTGTTTCATTTCAAATCCAAATATTTACTTGCATTTTGTGTCTTTTCAATAAAGGTATGAATAAAAATTGTACATGCTTTTTCTTTTTTTACAATTGTCCACTCTACAAAAAACCCTATCAAAGTGAGCAGCACTGTGTCAGCTCTCAGAAACACATTTGAAGTTAATAAGTTTAGGAAAATTCAATATTAGGCAGGCAGGGGGGTCTACAGAAAACAAAAAAAATCGGCAAGTGGTCTACGGGGCAAAAAGGTTTGGGAACCTATGCACTATATCAAACGACTCACCTTTGTCTAATAGTTGTAATACATCTTCCCGGTGTATCGTTATTTCTTTCAATTCTTCTGCAGAGTCATCTTTAAATGCCACTTCAGTCATGGGTAACATCCCTACATCTTCCTCAGTAAAGACCGAAGCAAAGAATTCATTCAGTCTCTCTGCTATGGCCTTGTCCCCTCTTAGTGCCCCCTTTACCCCTCTATCATCTAATGGTCCAACTGACTCTCTCACAGTTTTGTTGTTATGAATGTACTTGAAAAAGTCTTTATTACACGTTTTTGCTTCCACAACAACCTTCTCAAATTCTCTCTTTGCCTGTCTTATCAATGCCTTTTATTTAACTTACCAGTGCTTGTGCTGTTTCCAGTTTTCGTCATTTGGCTCTTTTTTTCCATGTCCTGAAAGATGCTTTTTTGGCAACAACAGCCTCTCTGACCTCACCTTTAAACCATGCTGGCAGTTTTTTGGACTTCCTTCCACTTTTCTTAAAGCGTGGAATACAGCTGGTCTGGACTTCCAAGATAGTATTGTTAAACAACACCCAAGCTTGATGTAAATCTTTAACCTTAGCAACTGCTCCTTTTAGTTTTTTCTTAACTGTTTTCCTCATTTTATCATAGTCTCCCTTTCGAAAGTTAAAAGGTCGTACTTTGGATTTCCTTACCATCCCTTCTCCATTAATTAAATCAAAGGCAATCGTGCTGTGATCACTATTGCCAGGTGGTCCCAACGCCCTTATCTCTTGCACCAGATCTGCTGTTTCACTAAGGACTAGGTCCAGAATGGCTTCCCCTCTGGTCGGTTCATGATTCAGCTGCTCCAAGAAGCAGTCATTTATTTCATCTAGAAACTTTATCTCCTTAGCATGTCCTGCTGTGACACTGACCCAGTCAATACCGGGGTAACTGAAACCCCCCCCATTATTATTACTGTGCTGTAACCTTTGTTAGGTTCCCTGATTTCTTTGAGCATTTCATCATCCATTTGTTCATTCTGGCCAGGCGGTTGATAGTATACCCCCACTGCCATCGCCATCCCCTTTTTACATGGAATTTCAATGTTTAGAGCAAAGAGTAATGTTGCTGGGAATGTGGTGATTGTCTGAAAGGCTGGCTGGTGTGATAAGTAGAAATGCTGTTGCAGTCGCAAACCTGGAAGTTCTCGTAGTGGCTGCACAGGGTCAGTTGCTTCCCCTGGCAAAGTGCCTAAACTGTAGGTGCTGTGTTCGAAAGTGAATAAGACTAGACTCTGAGGCAGCACTGAGAGGGTCAAACCCAGATGTATGAGTGAGCACAGGGAAAACTGGTGGCATAATGATGAGTGTTTGGGGAGTACTGGGCTATGCTATAGGCTGCCACCAGTTTTAGAATTTATATAAAAAAAGAAATGTTATACAGGGGACAGGGGTTCTCACTGGCATGCTTCTGCTTATGTCACTGACAGAGTCAAGGAAGAGCTAGACCGGCTCAAGATGGGCTGATTTAAATTAGCAGCAGTTAAAAAGGGTCATTTGGAATCTGAATATGGGGTAGGAAGGATATTTGTGAGTTTGTGTGTTTGAGAGGGAAGAATCCAAATGTATGGAATTGTAAGGGAAAAAATGGAGTGCTGAAAGGAATGATTTATATTTGAAATGAGAAGAAATGATAGCTTTGTAATGAGAGAACATGGCGATCCCGATTATTCAGAGCAAATCAAGGTAAGAAATTTGATGTTTGTATGATTGTTTGGAGTACTTGGATTGATAAGACCTGGAAAATAATATAATTTATTCATAAATTCAGTCAGAGTTTGCCTCTCTGAGGGAAGAGAGAAAGAAATCTGAGCACTGGTTCAGCAAAGTCTCTGCAAGTAAAAGAAACGGACAGAAGTGAAAAAAGTGTGGACGTTTGTGTGTGGTCTGACATCTCTATGCTGCAAAGTGCACTGCAGTTATCATAAGCAATAGTACTGTAGGTGGGAGCCATAAGAGAGGGGACAGGTCTTCCTTGAAGATGGTGATAAAGAGTAGAAATGGAGGATATGAAAGTGGAAATGGAAACCTGGATGGGGGGGAACACATAAGAAAGGGCCTGGAGGTGAAGAGGATGAGTGCTAGGGAATGAGTTGGGGATGATTAGGGGATCTAATCATCCCCAGCTGCTTATTTTTCCCCCTAAATCCTCCTCTCCCCTTCCTCCTTTCTTTGTCTCTGTGGATAACTCTCTACTCCTCCCCTTAGCTTGCAACCTTGGAGTCGTCTTTGACTCCTCTCTCTCTTTTTGCACACACATCCAACTGATACCTAAAACCTGCCATTTCTTTCTCTACAACATCAACAAAATTTGCCAATTCCTTTCTGAAACACTACTAAGACGCTTATCCACTCCTTACTCACCTCCCATCTAGAATATTGTAACCTACTCCTTGCTGGTCTCCCTCTGAATCATCTCTCTCCCCTTCAATCTGTTCAACACTCTGCTGTGTAGCTAATCTTCCACCAGTCTCGTCATGCTCATATTATCCCTCTTCTGAAGTCACTTTATTGGCTCCCTATCTGTTTCCACATCCATTTCATACTTGTCCTGCTGACTATAAGTGCATTCACTCTGCAGCTCCTCACTACCTTTCCTCTCTTATCTCTCCCTACACCCCTCCTTGGGAACTCCGCTTTTCTGGCAAATCACTTCAATCCGTGCCCTTCTCTTTTATTGATAACGCCAGACTTCGCTCCTTTCACCTTGCTGCTCCTTATGCCTGGAACAAACTACCTGAGTCTGTATGTCAGACGCCTTCTCTGACCCTTTTCAAATCCAGGCTGAAAACTCACCTCTTTGCTGCTGCTTTTGGATCTTGACTCACCTGATCTCCTTTGTGTTTCCTTACTATTTCCCCTAGCTGTATCCCATGTCTACAGCTATTGTGTTGTCTGTCTTGACTCGATTGTAAGCTCTAATGAGAAGGGACCATCTTTTACATGTATCTGTGCAGTGCTGCGTATGTCTTGTAGCGCTATACAAATGTTCAGTAGTAGTAATAGTAGTAGTAGGGATGAGAGGCAGGAAGTGATAGATGAGGCTGGGGAGGGGATATATACAGAAGGAGGACTAGAAAATGGGTGAAAGATGGGGTGGCATAGACAGGCACGGCCCAAAGGTTCTTGCCACCCTAGACAGGTCCGATGTGCTACTGCACTGTGTGCCATCACCGAGCTGCCCCTGACAGATCCAGCCTCTCACCTGGGGTTGATAGGTGGCATGGCGATCACCTCTTTAGCTCCTCAGCAGGCCTTAAAGTGCATGCACACACTTAAAGCCTGCTCCCTCCAACGCAACGTCTTGTTGGAGGGTGCAGGAGCGGCGGGCTGCAAGTTTGTGCATGTGCTTTAAAGCCTACTGTGGCAATTGCTGTGCCACCTATCAGCCCCAGGTGAGAGGCTGGATGTTGGGGGTGGTGCAATGATGGCACACGGTGTAGTGGGGGTGGCATCTCAGGTTTGCCTATGCATGAGTCACTGTTTAAGAGAGGAAGGCGATCACCGGCCACCTGGGTTTTTCACCCTAGGCGACCACCTAGTGGATGGTTTTGTTCCAGGCATAGGAGGTTAGAGAAGGAATGAGAAGTACAGAATGGAAGGACTAGGGAAGTAAGATTAGGAAATAGAAAGTTGGTAAGAAAAAAAGAGGAAGAATTAAGATTAAAGGAGGGAGGAATGGAATTAATCTATATTTAGAGTAAAAGGCAAATGAACGAAGTGGAGAAAAAGAAATGAAACAGAAGGATTAATGTTAGAGAGAGATGTAGGGAAGGAAAGGACAAAGACTGGGAGTAAGAAGAAATAGAAAATGAAAATGAGATCCTGGAAAGGAACTTAGAAGAAAGCCAACAAGAGAATGTGTTAAAGAGGGACCAGGACCAACCCAACTAGAAAAATAAAATGATCATCAACAAAGGTACAAAAGAGTGTCAGTGTTTAGAGAATGAAATAGGTCAGTTTTGAAAATGTTCATTTCTTATAGCTCAGTAGAGAAGGAAATGCATTTTTGTTTCTTTTTTCAGTGCTCCACAGCTCAGTGTCTATTTTGGGGGTTTCCATTTCAAAATTTTGTCTGAGTATTTTTTTTCTAATTTGTATTTTTTTCTTTACTAGATGATGGTCCATGTTTTCCATGTGCAGCATAGGTTCTGTGTAGGAATCTAGTAGTTCAACTTGTTCTCTTTTTCCAACGAGGTTACTCGTGTTCTAGAATATTTGCAGTGCTAAATTTTCAATAGGCAGAATTAGTGCAGGTTGAGTTCTTCAACGTGGTTCTGGTATTGAGTGGTCATTTGCAGGATTTTGTGTTATGACGCAAAGTGTTTTGCAATGGAGGGCAGTGATGGTATTATCACTTAGATTAGATTAGAATTTGAATGGAATCTTTTTGTATGTTGACTTGTAAAGTGAAAAACCCTATTTCTGCTCTGCATCTGTTGGGAGAGTTTTATTGATGAATCTGGGAGTGTTCCATGTGAATGAATAATTATGTCTTATTCAAAGGTGATTATACATTTACTGGCAAATGCATAATTAGGCTAGATGTGTATTTTCAAAAAATATACAATAATATCAGGCTGTTTAAATTTTATCCATATATTTGTGGGCCATGTTAGGGGAGGAGCAAGAGCAGGTCAGAAAATTATCCAAATAGTGGCAATATTCAGTCACTATTTAGTTAAGTTACACATTTAGCTCAGGTTTGCCAAATAGTGAGCCTAGCTTAAGCAGATAGTTTGTTCACTAATGCTGTAAGGAAAAATATGCAAAAAATCTGGTCCTGGCCCTGCCCTCACAGGTCACGTCCAGCCCTGGCCCCTCCCACAGTTTCATTTCTTTTTTGTCTACAAATTAAGCCGTGGTAATCACTGGGAATGGGCACCATCCCAGAGAAACTGCATTGCCAGCTATTGAAAGCACAGCTAGTAAACACACTGAAGGCAGAGAATGTGTGCAACTGCCCCTCAGTTTAACTCTAAGCTCCTTTCTTTCACCAGTCTCATGAAAATGAAGGGAAACCAAGCAAGGGGACGCTAGTCTTCAGAAACATTAGCTTTTCCATCGAGTCCAATGCTAGCTGTGAACAATGGGGAGCCACGATATTCCTGCCATGGAGAATATATGTTCATTGGGCACACTGGTTGGAGGGCAAGACAGGAAATGCTGCACATCCTTGGCCAAGTCTGACCGGCTGCTGACTTGTATGCCCAGTATACCAAGGAATCTATATGCATGGCCTAACTGGACTCTGCAAGAAGTCACTAAAATCAGTGCAGGAGTCTGACTTGTGGCAGCCTGATCACTGCAGCTTACACTATAGCTAGGGCTTTGGCCACCAAAGATTGCCCCTGGCTGGGGCTCATGGAGAGGGCTGCTGCTCGCCTTGTTGCCCAGGCCTGAGGAATTTGACAACCAGGTGCAGCAAGTGTGCAAAGCATCTGATCCCATGAAAGATCCCTCCTTCACTGTCTTGACCATGTTTGTTCTCCCATTTGTTACAGAGAAATCGGCATGCATGGTGCTCAGTTTGTGCCCTATGTGTTCTATGCACAGTTCCTGCCTGCTATCTTTTGGCGCTTCGCCCTCCCCCAACGCAGACTTACAGTTTGACATAAACCAGAAGTTGGCATCAGAGGTGGAGGCACCTGAAGATAGCAGGTAGGAACTCAACACAGTTCTGGAGACTTTGGTAGGCACTGTTGTGGTTCCTTTGCCATTGCCATCTCTACTGGCCTAAGAGAGGGTGCGGCAGCAGTGGCAGTGGGTGCCCCCAAAGGACCGGCTCTCTAGTAGTGCCGGCCCTGGACTGAAGTGCCTTGTGTTGGCTGTTGGTGACTGTTCCTTGATCTCCTCTCTTTTAAATTGTCTCCAGTGAGTCTGGGCACATGTCCATCCATTGCAAAAATGAAGCTTACAAATGATGATTTGTGAAAATTTTCCGAACATGAATGCTCAGTTAATTGTTGCCAGGGAGAACTGAATATTGTTGATACCATTTTTACAAAAACGAATGCACATGCCTGTTGTTGTTAAGTGCCGTCGAGTTGGAGTCGACTGATGGTGACCCTCTGGATAGCTATCCTAAATTGTGTTCGGTCTTCAGTCAGGCGGCTCATTGTTGACACCCATTGCTGGCCTTCCTCTTTTGTGTTGACCTTCTATCTTGCCAAGCATGATGTCTTTCTCTAATGATCGCATGATGTGTCCAAAGTATGAAATTCGAAGTCTTGTCATCTGAGCTTGTAAAGAAAGCTTAGGTTTGATCTCCTCTAGTACCGACTGGTTTGTTCTTCGGACAGTCCATGGTATACACAGTATTTGCCGCCAGCACCATAATTCAAAGGCATCGATTTTCTTCCTGTTATCTTTTTCACTGTCCAGCTTTCACATCCATATGATGTTATTGAAAATACCATGGCTTGAACAAGTCGAATCTTTGAATGGAGAGAGGTCATCTCTGTTCTTGAGAATCTTATCTAGGTCTTTCATAGCCATTCTGCCAAGAGCAATGCGTCGTCTGATTTCTTGACTGCTTGTTGCTTCTTTATTGATAGTTGATCCAAGTAGGTTAAAGTTGTTCACAATTTCAATTTCTTCTCCTTCAACGATGAACCTGTTGATTATGCTAGTTGTCATGATCTTTGTGTTCTTTACATTAAGGTGCAGGCCCATTTTGAGACTATGTTCTTTGTTTGTGAGAAGCAAATGTTTCAGATCATCTTCACTTTCAGCCAGTAATGTGGTATCATCAACATAGCGAAGGTTGTTGATGAGTCTTCCACCAGTCTTCACACCTCTGTTGTCTTCATACAATCCTGCTTATCTGATGATTTGTTCTGCATATAAATTAAACAGGTAGGGGGAAAGTATGCAGCCTTGTCTTACACCTTTGCTTATTTTAAACCATACTGTTTCTCCTTGTTCCGTTCGAACTGTTGCTTCTTAATCAATGTACAGATTGTGCAAGAGAATGATCAGGTGTTCTGGTATACCCATGCTTCTTAATGTGGCCCAGAGTTTCTCATGGTTTACACAGTCAAAAGCCTTGCTATAGTCGATAAAGCACAAATAGATATCCTTTTGGTATTCTTTAGTCTTTTCAAGGATCCATCTCACATCCGCAATGTCTTTTGTTCCTTGCCCTTTCCTGAATCCTGCTTGCACTTCAGGTAGTTCTTGTTCCAGGTATGGTTGTAGTCTCTTTTGAATAATCTTCAGTAGAATCTTGCTGGCATGTGGGATCAGAGCGATTGTGCGATAATTTCCACAGTCAGTTGGATCACCTTTCTTTAATATTGGTATAAACACAGATCTTTTCCAGTCAGTTGGCCATGATGTTGTCTTCCATATTTCTTGGCAGAGCGTTGTAAGTATGGTAACAGCTGCATCAGATTGCTGTAATACTTCTATGGGAATGCTATCAATGCCTGGTGCTTTGTTTTTTGATAAGGCTTTCAATGCTGCTTCAACTTCTTCTTTCATCACCAATGGTTCCCAATCATACAGGTTGAAACGGCTGTTGGTCCACTTGATTTTTATCATATAAAAACTCTGTATATTCCTTCCACCTTTTCTTGATCTTCCCAGCATCATTTAACATAGAACCTTGAGCATCTTGTAACATTCCAATTCGAGGCTGGAACTTTTTCTTTAACTCTCGTAGCTTTAGGGAAGCCGATCTTGTTCTCATCACAACACTGGCTACAGCGGACTTTGTCCTTAGCCACAGTGCCTCTTTGCATCAATGACCTTTGTTAATATCCCCTTATATCTTGCGATTAAATTTTACACGCAACTTTTGTAATTCTTATTATAAATTCTTTCTCCTCTGGCTTTAGCTTCTCTGCATTTTTGGGCAATTTTCAGAGTTTCTTCCATCATCCATTTTGGCCGTTTTTGCTTTTTCACCTTTTGTAGAGACTTCTCGCTTTCTTCCAACACAACCTTCTTGATGTCATTCCATAACTCTTCTGGAGCTCTGTCATTTGTATCTAAAGCAGCAAATCGATTTTGCAGGCAGTCTTTAAATTCCAGTGGTATATTCTCAAGGTCATATTTTGCTGCATTCATGAGTGGTTTGCTCTTTTTCAATTTTAGCTTGAGTTTGCATACTAGTAGTTGATGATCTGCACCACAGTCAGCTCCAGGTTTTGTCTTTGTTGATGTTACAGAGCTTTTCCATCGTTGACTTCCACAGATGTAGTCAATTTGATTTTTATACAGTCCATTAAGTGAAGTCCATGTGTACAGTCGCCACTTGTGTTGCTGGATGTCTTACAACTATTAGATAAACTGAAGAGTAGCAAATCACCTGGGCCGGATGGTATACATCCAAGGGTGTTGAAAGAACTGAAATTTGAGATTGCAGACCTGCTATTAGTAATCTGTGAACTATCATTAAAATCATCTCTAATACCTGAGGAGTGGAGGATCGCCAATGTAACACCAATTTTTAAAAAGGGTTCGAGGGGTGATCCGGGAAACTACAGACCGGTGAGCCTGACATCAGTACCGGGAAAAATGGTAGAAACCATCATAAAGAATAAAATTACTCAGCATATAGATAGTCATGACCTAATGGGAGACAGCCAACATGGCTTTAGACAAGGAAGATCTTGTCTTACTAATCTGTTATGTTTTTTTGAAGGAGTGAATAAACAGGTGGACAAAGGTGAGTCGGTTGATATTGTGTATCTGGACTTTCAGAAAGCCTTTGACAAGGTCCCTCATGAGAGACTTTTGGCAAAACTAAAGAGTCATGGGATAGGAGGCAGTGTACTACTGTGGATCAGGAACTGGTTAAAAGATAGAAAGCAGAGGGTAGGGCTAAATGGCCAATTTTCCCAATGGAGAAAGGTGAATAGTGGTGTACCCCAGGGATCTGTGCTGGGTCCGCTGCTTTTTGACATATTCATAAATGACCTGGAAAGTGGAATAACGAGTGAGGTTATCAAATTTGCTGATGACACAAAACTATTTAAAGTTGTTAAAACCCAGGAGGATTGTGGAAAAATTCCAAGAGGATCTTGATAAATTGGAAGACTGGCATCAAAATGGCAGATGAAATTTAATGTGGAGAAGTGCAAGGTTATGCACCTAGGGAAGAACAACCCAAACTATGGTTACACGATGCAAGGTTCCACATTAGGAACCACCACCCAAGAAAAAGATTTAGGCGTCCTTGTGGATACCATGTTAAAACCCTCGGCCCAGTGTGCAGCGGCGGCCAAGAGAGCAAATAGAATGCTAGGTATGATAAGGAAAGGAATGGAAAATAAAACAAAAGATATTATAATGCCTCTATATCGTTCCATGGTGAGACCGCACCTTGAATATTGTGTGCAATTCTGGTCGCCGTATCTTAAAAAGGATATAGCGATTTTAGAAAAGGTTCAGAGAAGAGCCACCAAAATGGTAAAGGGGATGGAAGGCTACTCCTATGAAGAAAGGCTAAAAAGGTTGGGGCTCTTTAACCTGGAAAAGAGACGGCTGAGGGGAGATATGATAGAAGTCTATAAATTAATGAACGGAGTGGAACGGGTAAACGTAGATCAATTGTTTACCTTATCAGAATATAGAAAGACTAGGGGACATACAATGAAGCTACAGGGTAAACTATTTAAGACTAATAAAAGAAAATATTTTTTCACTCAACGTGTAATCAAACTCTGGAATTTGTTACCGGAGGATGTAGTAAAGGCTGTTAGTGTAGCTGGGTTTAAAAAAGGTTTGGACAAGTTCCTGGAGGAAAGGTCCATAAACCATTATTAAGAAGGGACCCAGGATATCAATGCTTGAACCAATACAAGCATTGTGGAACCTGTGTCCCTTGGGGAAACTGCTAGGTACGTATGACCTAGATTGGCCACTGTTGGAAACAGAATACTGGGCTTGATGGACCTTGGTCTGACCCAGTATGGCATATCTTATGTTCTTATGTTCTTATGGAAGAAGGTGTTTGAGATGAATAGATCTATTCATCTCAAACACCTTCTTCCAGCAACACAAGTGGCGACTGTACACATGGACTTCCCTTAATGGATTGTATAAAAATCAAATTGACTACGCTTCGCTGACTGCATTGTATTTCATTACAGTTCTTGCAAGTTTCTTCTTTATTATAAATGCAACACCATTTCTTCTTTGTCTTTCATTTCCAGCATAGTAGACCATGTGATCATCTGATGCAAAGTGCCCGATGCCAGTCCATTTCAGTTTGCTGACACTCAACAGATCAAGTTGTACACGTTTCATTTCATTCTTGACCACCTCCAACTTCCCTTGGTTCATGTTTCGTACGTTCCATGTTCCAATGTGTAAGACATCTTTACAGCTTCTGACTTTCATTTCATGCGCAGCTACATCAGCAGTTAGACGTCCTGAGGGCTTTGATCCAACCACATCATAAATGCTGGCTTTACTCCGAAAAGTCTTCAGCTCTTCCCCAATAGCTAGTTGAGTGCCTTCGGACCTGGGGTTCTTATCTTCCAGCACTATAGCACAATTTGTTTTGTTGTAACTATCCATTGGGTTTTTATCGCAAGATACAGAAGTAGATTTCCGGGCCTTTCCTCCGCGCAGTTTAAGTTTGGTGTTGTTTCTGTTGTCACAGAAATGTGATCCTCCACCATCAACACTATCCCATTCTGCTGCTGCCCAGATGGGTGGTTTGTCTTGGTCTGGCACCTCAGCTGAGACCTGTCCATCTTGGGAGACCCTGCCAGTAGTTAAACTACTGATAGTTTAGCTCTCAGCATCACTGATGCACACAAGCCCTCACAGCACGACAAGCTGCAAACCATGCCTAGTATACGCTTATGTTTGCTAGAGTTTCCTTAAACTACTACTACTAATCATTTATAAAATGCTGCAAGGCGTACGCAACACTCTACAAACACAGATAGAGACGGTCCTGGCTAGTGAGAGCTTACAATCTAATCAAGATAGACAAGACAGGATAAGAATAAGGGGGAAAGGAGGGTGTGGAGACACAATGAAAAAGGGGGGTCAGGATCCAAAAGCAGCTTTAACATGGACTTGAAAAGGACCAAAGATGAAGCCTGACGTACAGACTCAGGGAGTTTGTTCCAGGCATATATAATGCATAGATTCCTGGCACTCCAATTACCCATACTCTTACAGTGATGCACATGCGCTGCTTTCTCAAAGTTCTTATTCATTCAAGATTTTTCAGCAGGTTTTTAATCAAAATTTTTGTTTTGTTTTGCCTTTGCCTGTAGCATAGTAATATACAAAGCTTTTATAATATGAATTCCATTTTGTAAATTTAGATGGGAGGTAATAGTCTGGAGATGCGTTTGCTGCTTTTCTGCTCTGTATGTAATCTTCCCTTCCCCTCCCCTCCCCTCTGGAGGTCTTGCCCGATCGATGCAAGCATTCTCACCAACCGTGGTAGTGGGAGGAAAGTCTCCTGTCGGAGGCTGGGATTGCTCTGAGGAGCAGCGGATGCTGCAGTAGTGGCCTCTGTCTTTCCTTCCTCCTCTGGACTTGAAAACATTACCTCTACTACTCTCCTAAACTTTGCTACCTGGTCAGAGAGGAGACTGTACACGTCTTCTGCACCGCAGCTCTATGACTTGAAACACAGGGCTGATCCATTCTGGAAAGTTTTGTATTTAAAGATGCAATGAGCTATTGCACTAATGTTTTTGGGATAGATAGGGTTTTCTGCAGGTTAGCATCCTTTTCTGCAAAAATCAATTACAGATGCAAATGAGCCCCGTAGCTAACTTTTGTGGTGTAATGTATTTAGCTTTCTGTGAAAATCAGCTGACAAGGACATCTTTGTGGGCCAGTGTTTGCAGAATTCTGAATTAATTAGCTGCTATGCATGATGTTGCAACATAGTAGCTAATTAATTAAGGATTTTAATACATTTTTCTCCTAGCAGACTATGAGGAGTAGTTACTAATGTGCATTAAGGGAATAACGTAGGATATTTGTCATTTAATGATCATTAAAAGGCAAAATTGTGTTATTTTACCTGAACGCATGTTAGGTTACCTCAAGCGTGGGCTGCATAATAATGATATGCAAAGCACCTCAACATCCCAAAAGATCAATAACATAAGCTACATTATTCATTAAAAAATAACACCAGCTCAAAGCACAGGGCCATATTTGGAAGTACCATAAGAGTACTTCAAGAGGTTGATTAGCGGGGACAAGAGCGAGTGGGTAGAGCTCCTGCTCACCACTGCTAGACACCGGGAATTGCAGCGGTAGGTCCAGGGTGTGATTTCAGGGGAGGGTTGGGAGATCAGGGATGTGGGGGTTTTCTGTCGAGGTAAGATGATCTAATTTTATAAACCAGCCCCTTTAAGAAGATTTCCTGGAGCATCAAGCCACTTATCAGCAGCCGGTACTCCTGGGGAGGAAAAATAATGCAACCTGTGAGGTTGATCGCAAGTTGTGTTATTCATTTATTGTGAGATTTTCTAACCTGTAGTACTAAGTTACGGGTTAGTAAATTTTGCAGTAAATTAAGCTTCAATAAAATGTGATATTTTACTGCAGCTTAGTCACTTCCAGCCATGTGTGAAATTTTAATCTCCAGGAACAAGCAGGAATGAGTCTTCACATATGGGTACGTCGGTACCGACGGAGTCTGCGCGGGAATGCTTCCCAGCGTCCAATAAAAGAGCTTTTGGAAGCATCCCACCATGCCTGCGTGCTGCCTTCCCGCCTTTCCCAACTGCCTCTCCTCAGTTTTCGTTTTCCCGGAGCCGGCAGGACATCCTCCTGTCACCGCAGAAAATTCTTGTTTTTATTTCTTTAATTTTCTTGTGGTCGTGGCTGTCTCCCGACGCCACCGGTACCGCCGGTGTTTTCTTTTCTTTCTTTTCTTGTAAAATCTTCCTTCAAGGAAATATTTTTTTTCTTCATAGTGTCTTAGGCCTTTTAGGCCTCTTCTTTTTCCTTCATGGAACCGCCAGCCACTTTCTCCGAGAAATGTTCAAACTGTGGTGGTACAACTTTATTTTTAGACCCTCGAAGTCGGTGTCTAACCTGCTTGGGTCCTGACAACAGTTTGGGGAGAAGAGGTTCTCAATATCGAGGTTCCCTCGATACACGGTTTCCCTCCAGCTTTGGGGCACTGTCCCCTTCTTCTTCTACACAGGATCAGGTAACCCACAAACAGTCTGTTAAGACTAGCCAGCCCTCGAGTGGTAGGTCTCATGCACAGCATGTAGACGGCTCCGGCCTTGCCCTCGAGGGCCCACTGGCTTCAAAACACCGGCGGGATTCTTCGGTCTCCAAAGCGTATATGGGGTTTCAGGTTGTTCCTGGGGTTCACCCCTCACAGAACATACCTGAGCCGTGTCTGGTGGTGGCATCCGCTTCGAGCGGTACCGATACCCTGACATCGGCACTGGTGTTGGATGAAACACTCCACACCAGAGATGGTCATCTGGCGTCCTCGGTGCCTTCGGGACTGGTGGATACTCTCCAGACTGACTTTTCAGTATTGGTATCAGCACCGATACTACCACCGACGTCGGTACCCTCCAGACGTGCATCGATAGCCTCGCTTCCTTCGATGCCGAGTCTGGAATCGATCTCCATTCTGGAGGACTGGGTACCGACTTGCCTTGGTACCGGTTCTTGGCGGTACCTAAGGCTCGGTTCCGATGATTCGGATCCACAACTCTCGGTTCCCCCGAGGCCGATTGAGTTGCCACTGGCTGACCTTCATTCACCGGTATCAGACACGGTACCGAAGTCGGTACTGATGTCTTCATTACCCTTATGGTCAGTGCCTTCCATGCTTCGCTTGTCGATGCCGAGTTTAGAATCGCTCTCTAGTCTGGAAGACTCGGTACCAATACATTTTGGTACCGACACCGATCGATACCAGTGGCTCGGTACCGAGGATAGCACCCGGAGGTTTTCAGTTACCTCGGTACCGATTGAACTGTCACTGATGACTGCTCCGATGTCTTTGTCGGGCTCAACTCCGACATCGGTACCGGTATCGGCATCGGTACCGGTATCCACAGTAGCATCGTGGCCAACTTCTACCATGCTTTTTTCAACAGGATCGCTCCCTTCTATGCCAAGCTTGGAGTCGATACCTGGCATGGACAATATGGAAATGACGGTCTCTGCTCCTGACAGCCAGTACCGGCGACCATCCTTTAAACATTCCACACTGCACTGTGCAGGATCTTCTATTCCTATATATCTGGATAGCTCTGTTGGTGCTCATGCTACTTCTTCAGATCTACCCTGTCCAAGGGAAAATACTGTTGGGGAACCCTCTTTTCAGAGTTTCCTCCTGGATATAGCAAGATCTCTTGCCATTCCTATCCCAGGACATGATCCTGCACAGGACTCTCTTTCTACCAAAGCAAAGGAGAACATAATGCTTCCTTTGCATCATTCCTTGCAGAATTTCCTTCTAGGAATATGGGAAACACCTTTAAGGGTACCCCCACCTTCCAGAGCAACTGATCTCTTATATCAGGTGCCCCCCTCTCCAGGGTTTCAAAAGACTCAACTTCCTCATCATTCCATAGTTGTGGAATCGGCAATGAGACGGGTAAAGAGCAAGAAAAAGCACTCTTCTTATCCGCAAGGTCGTGAGTCTAAGATACTTGATGCCTTTGGACGTCAAACCTTCCAGACATCTATGCTTTCTGCAAGAATTCTCTCATATATTTTCTATATGAGTCTATCTCTTGAAGAGGTCACAAAACAATTACATCTTTTGACTCCTTCCCTTCCAGAGTCCAGGAGTGCAGACTATTCTTCACTGCTCAAGCATCTCCAGAATATCTCTTGGTTTCTTACTCGTGCTTCCCTAGACTCTTTTGAGTCTGTTAGCAGGACTTCTGCTATAACTATAGGGGCACGATGTAAAGCCTGGCTCCAAGCTTCAGGCTTGGACAAATGGGCACAGCACAGACTGGGACATACTCCTTGCCCTGGAGACAATCTTTTCAACAAGGAGTCTTTACATCAGGTTACTCAGTTTTCCACTGACTTACCTGTTCCTAGGGGCTCTTCTGCACCTTCTTCTGTCCCAGTAGGTAGGAAATGTCCTGCCAAACTTTCTTCCCATAGGAGAAGAAGGTTTTATGCATCATCTGCCCATCCTACAGATGTTCCCAAACAGGGGAAGCATCGTCCTGGTCTGCAGAGTTCAACCTCTCACCAGGCTCAGCAAACCCAGCAACCACAGGGTTTCTAATCAACCCATCAGATGCTTGTGACTCTGGGGATTACAATCTGCAGTTTCTTCTTCTCAATAGAGACAATCCACTGCTGTCATTCTAAATCCTAAACATGGATCTCTTCCCGAAAGACATCCATTCTTTCTATATGAGCTGTCAGGATGTTCATGCTTCTAGGTCACAGGGTTCTCCTCTTTTTCCTTCTAGGGAAAGAGGTCTATCCACTATCAGCATGTCTCCTTTCCTTTCTATAAACTTACTACTTTGTAAGTTTTCTTCAGCTCCATTTTCTTTACCCTCTTACCAGGGTTTTTCCTCTGTAAGAGTGGTATTGCTCACTGGAGGGCTTTTCTTCAGCCTCTCTAGTTTTTCTTACTTTTCTAGTGCGGAGTTCTCTTTTCTGAGTTGACTCCTCTATTTCAGTCTTGCTTGCAGCAGTTCATCAGACACGTCCAGAGTTTTCTACTCTTGTTTTGTCTGTTCTTTCTGTTTTTAAACAGTACCATTCTTCTGCTGTCTGGCAAGCAGCTACCAATGCAGGAGCCTTAATGTTTCGACCACTGGTTCTTGCCCACCAGTAACCAGATTTGTCCTCCACTAACATTCTGTCTAGTCTTAGTAGTGACTCCAAGTCAGTGCTGTCATCTGTCTTGAAAATTTTTTCACTACAAACTTGTTGGATTGTCTTCTCTTTCTACCATCTCCATTCCCATGGGTTTGGCAGCATAGTTGATATAGCTACTGGCTTTTCTGCAGCCAGTTCTATCTCCTCATTCTCCTGCATCATGCTCTCTGCAATTCTACAGAGAAGCTCTCCACTATGGGCCCTTGCTAGAGAGCATGGTTTTTTTTTTCTCCAACAGCTATACTAGATGGTTGAAAAAGGCTTTTTCAGTCATATCTCCCATGACTAGAAAAGTTCTCCTTTTTAATATAAAGCACATAGGCCTACTCTTACGTGAAAGCTTAAGGAGTTGCTAATTCCCTACTTTGGTCCATAGTATTTCCAATAGAGAATATGTTTTCTCCTTCCAGCTCGTCCTCATGGTAAGAACGCATGGTACCTTTTTGCCCTTAAGCAGGTCAGCATGGTATCTCATTCCTATGCGTCTTCTGTTCACTTACCATGCTAGAGTTCTAGAATACTCAGAACTTGCGGGCTGCTAACTGATATCATCCTCTGCTTTTCACGTAACCATCCTGGTTATTCTACTACCTAGCATCCCTGTAGCCATAACCAGTGGGAATTGATTCTCTATATGTCTTCTCAAGTAGGTTCCACCTTCTTGTTCTTAGATGAATCTTTCCTCTCCACATTTTTCCTATGTGAATGCCTTTTTGTGGGCATATCTCTGTCTGCTTCTTGCAGACTTCCATATAGAGGTGTATATATATATATATATATATATATATATATATTCATACCTATAGCACACATCTTACAGATGTCTATGTCTATCATGTGTGAGTAGTTTATTCCCTTCATATCTCACTATAGATATATTCTCATATATTTATATGTTATATATTTGTATATATATCTATATCTATATATATATCTATATATCTATATCTATATCTATATGTATCTGTCGAGATATTCTACTATCGGTAGATATGTATTCTGCTTTATCTACCTGACTGTTGGGGCTCATATAGCCATATGATTCTGACAGAAGGGTTTTACCCATACTATGCTATCCAGCATGTTTTGGGGTCCTACACTCACAACCACTTGGTGGTAGTTAACACCTACCATAACCCTAAGGTTAGGTACCTCTGAAGCTCTACATGTCTAATATCTCTCCCAGCTGACTTCAGTTAGGAGAGATATTGCGGATCTTCAGCTACTCACAGGCTAACACCTCCGGCGTTTGTCCTTCCTTTGGATACAAGAGGTTCCCATACCCTTTCTCCCCACAAGGACTGGGCCTGTTTGTCCAAATCGGTTAGCCTTTCTCTTTTGTTCCTAAGAGTGAGCCACTCTTCTGCCAAAAGACTTGGACTTTTATCATAAAGCCTTCCGCTGAAGGCCCACCATTTTTGTACTACCCCAGTTTTTCCTACTGGGGTTCCCTGTTACCTTTCAGGATTCTGACCTCCATTGTTTTTCCTACAGGTTTCCTACCTCCACTTACAGTGAGGTCCTTCTCAAGGTTCCTCTACTGGGTTCCCCAGTAGATCCCATGAACCTCCATACTTCTCTGAAGTCCTGTTAGGGGAGGTCCATATTGCAATATTTTTTCTTTGCAATATCATTGATGACAATTATCATCCACACATGGACTCCTTGTCTGCAATCCTATACTAGGTTAGCTGTTCCACAGCACCTTTCTTTCTCAACTTCTACCCTCCATCCTCAGGATGCCTGGTGTTCTGGGGGATAGCATGTTCCAACCTATGACATGCTGGGACTCCAGGCATCTCAGCTTGGGAGTCCCCATATGTGAAGACTCATTCCTGCTTGTTCCTGGAGATAGCACAGTTACTTACCTGTAACAGGTGATCTCTGGGAACAGCAGGAATAAGTCTTCACAACCCACCCACCTCCCCAGGAGTTGTATCTCATCTATCTTTCCTTTCCTCACTCTCTCTCTTTGTCTCAGCTTTAAAACTTAACTGAGGAGAGGCAGTTGAGAAAGGCGGGAAGGCAGCACGCAGGCATGGTGGGATGCTTCCAAAAGCTCTTTGATTGGACGCTGGGAAGTGTTCCCGCGCAGACTCCGTCGGTACCGACGTACCCATATGTGAAGACTTATTCCTGCTGTTCCCAGAGATCACCTGTTACAGGTAAGTAACTGTGCTTTATTTGCAAATAGCAACATTTGTATATTATTCTACAAACAGGACTTACAAATGGAAAAAAAGGCGTAAACCCTCAAAATATCAGCATTTTTCCAAGTTTCAGGATGTTAGTGAATTTTGTTTTGCACATATGCCCTATTTGCACAATTAACCATTTGGTCGATAGGCATCATTTTGACACAACTGGGGTTTGAGAGGACAGCAGGTAGATTCTTGATATCTGTAATGCCAGAAAGGGTTGCTTACAGCACAGGTTATTAAACAAAAACAGCATAAATGATGTGGCTTTAATTAAAACAGCCCTAGAGGTTACTGAGTTCATTTAGTCTGCCTTTCTGACAGAGAAAACTATCAGGAAAAAAGCAAACAAATAAGTTCAGTTTATCAGAAGACTGCTAATCTCCTCTTTGATTTCAATAAATAAAGCAGGCACAAATGGAAAACATATTATTTCACAATTTCTGACATCTAAGCTTCAGATGAAAGCTGTATACACATTAAAAACAGCTGCTTGGATGCTTAGACCGAAAGCACATATGGTAACTTCCAGTTCATACTCTCAACTGGGTTCTCCTGCCTCTCCTCTGAGCACCTGTTAATTGATTAACTTATTTCCCACTGCAGGGGAAGGTGAGGAAATAAGCCAGCTACAAGGTGGAAACAAATTCCTTGCCTATTTTTTCTTGCTATACTGCTTTCAGAGTGAGTAGGCAGAATGCGACATGACCTCGTCTGAATTGTTCTACCATTTACAAGGATATTAAATGCCCCAGGCGAACCTTTAATCTTGCCCCCTCCTCCCCACAATCCAGCATCTCATTGCTCCCTCTCTTTCCCCCCTTAGTCCAGTATCTTCCTGGCCCTCTGCACCCTGTGCATCAGCAATTCCCTTTCTTTCTTCTCTTCCCCTCCCCTCCAGCAGTCCAGCATTCCATGTCCCCCTACCTGGTGGTCCTTCATTTGCCCTATTTTCTTCTTCTGTCATTTGTTGCTATGTCCATGCTGTGGCGGCTGGAACAGTTGGAACGAGCAGGCAAGTCGTCAGCTTAACAGGGAAGCATGGGGCCTTAGCACATGTGCGTGCTGAGGGCTGCTGCTTCTGCACCCACTCTGTAATAGGAAATCTGCACTGGAGTGGGCAGGGACATGGCAGGCCTTTTGGATGCACTGAGCTACCTTGTTGTTATCTCCTTCCCTCCTCATTGCTGTTGTTCAGCTATCTGCTAATTGAGGGGGGGGGGGCGGAGAGGGAATTTAATACTTGTCGGGTTGTCCACTGTTTTGCTTCCTCCCAAATCTTGGTGCGGTAGGTGACTGCCTAGTTTACTTAATGGAAGCACCTATTCTGGTTCTGCTTTTGGTTCTGGTTCTGAATTTAGCTCAGGGTATACCCATGCCATTACAATTTTGCTGCTCGCTAGCGTGATCTCTGGTATGGCTCAAAATGAACATTCATTAACTGTGAAATATCGAATAAAATTAGTCATTAGCATTAGTTTTACACCACAACAGGATGTGAGGGTCTCATAAAGATGACTGAATGGGTTATGATTTAATTTAGGCTATTACTGAACAAGGGGTTTGGTGCCATTTTGAATTTTCAGACTGCAGCCACCTTTGTCTCACTGCTGCTGAGATCAAATCAGAGTTGGCTAACCTTGACTGTTTAAAATCCTTGCCAGCTTCACTCTGAATTTATATCATTCTCACCTGATTGGTGAAGCCACAGAAAACTAATTTGAGCTAGTACTAGATTAGATGAGGGGGAGGTATAGACCATACAAACTCTTCTTAATCTGAGAAGGTTGCCAGATCAGCAAAATGGCTGAACAGCAGTGCTGTATACTATCATGTGTGAGATCCAGGTATGATTTTTTTTTTTGCTCTTTTTCCACATCTCAGTCTGGTTGGGAAGGAATATGGATGTTGCAAAAGCATGTTCACAGAATACTCGTACAAGGAAAAGAAGTCCCACCATTGTGCAACAATGACACCCCGTCTCTGGATCCATATGCAATGAGTTTATGGTTAGGGAAGACAGCAGGGGGAGGATTAAATGGTGAAAAGTCCAGGTAGTTTCAAATGAAGCCTTATCATGCTTTAGCCCGAGTAAAGACAATCTCAGATTGAACCAGAAGTCCAATGGGACAGGAGGAAGCTGCTAGACTGAGGAAAAGAGGTGTGGAAGATTTTTCCAGATTCATCAAACCAGGTAGTGAATCTCTTTAAAAGAGATCAAATCTGAAAATAATAAGACTCCCATGATGCAACATGGGAGTTTCAGGCGCTTGATAGTGGAGGCCAGCCTTACATCTCTATTTCATTGCTTTCACAATGTTCTCAAGATATCAGAAAACTGTCAAAATATCTAAGAGACCTGAAACAGAATATAATCATTTTGTAATATTTTACTGTTTGGGAGATTTTTAGGATTATGTTTGGAAGAAGGTGCTATAGAAATCCACTGAAAAAGAGTGTTTATTTTCTCATTGAATTCAGGTAGAACAGAATTTAGTATAGAGTTCGATCTAAAAATTCAATTTGCTTTCTTAACAACAACTTTTTCTGAGTACTGTATACTATATAGTAGTGAACTTTCTTCTCACCTTAATTTTACTAATTCAATTAGGCATAAGGCATTTTATTAAAAGTACATAGTTCAGTTATAATATTTTTGTAAATCAAGGACAAAATAAAGCTTGATCATTTCATTTGCATAATTATGCATGGCTAATGATGGATGAAATTAAAGCAGGGCTACAAACCAGTTGGGTTTTTATAATGGGTATGTATGAAATGATTTGCATGCCCACTGCCTCTGTTGTATGCAACTCTCTCTCTTGCATATCCCTTAAGGTGCTTATACACTGGACAATCCAAATATATAATGTAACCTACAACAAAACTCTAGCTAATTGGGATGCAGAGCATGCACAAAGCATGCATTCTCAGAGACAAGCTGCACGCAGCGTGATCCACTTAGTTCGCGAGCACGTACTAATCAGGAAAGTGCTCCAAACAGCTTCTCAACTAACGCTGCGTGCCCCTTTGTGTTCACAACAAAAGCTGACAAAATTTGGATCTGAATGAGCATGAAGCGAATGCACATAGTGTGCACCCGGGCCATTCACGAAGATGTCCCAACTAGGCAGGCTAGGTTGCATTGCATGTTGCATTGCACTTCGTGTATATGCAGCTTTAGAGACGTCATAAAGGCTCATCTGTTATAATCCAGAGATTGGTTTGTGGTCCTTGATGACCAAAATTTGAAAAGTCCAAGTTCAGTTTATGATACATTTTTTAAATTTTGTTAATCTATTTTTCATATACCACCTATTCGGGAATAAGGGTTGCCACTTATTCAGGTCAACCCTGATATGCTGATCCAGTCTGGGGTTTGCCTCACTACATCTACGAATTTGCAGTACTGCTTTCCTAAAGAAACAGGAACTACAAATGCATAGGTTTGAGTCTAAAATCAAGAAAACGCTCATCTCGTTTAAATGAAATAAAAATGATTGCTAGTACTAAAATGAACTGCTTTGTATATATATGTTCTGTCTTACACATCTCTCTGTCTTTCAGACATTAGTGAAACTTTTGGCAGCCAGAGATAACAATGTACTACTTGGTTCTCTACTTGCTATTACAAGTTTAGTTGAAAGGTAAGATTATTGTAGCTCATTCCAATCCCATTTACCAAATATTTTGGGTTCATGCAAATTGTTCCTGAGTATAGTAAGTTTTGTGTTGGGCATGGCTCTCCCAGTTTTCACTTAATTTTAGTTAATAAACTTATAACCACCCATTGTCACGCTTCTGGGCATTTTACCGATTTACATATGCAATAATTCAACAAACAATTGAAGCAAAAATGCTTTAAACGTAAAGGAGGTTATTTTGGAAGCCCTATTTGGACATCTGAAAATGAGCATAAAGACGTCCAAAGCTCAGACATCTCCAGAGTCATTTTAGAAGCTGGATCTGTGGAAGTCCCCAGCACAAGGACATCCAAGTCTGAACAGGGGCGTGGCAGAGGCTTGGCCGGGGCATTCCCAAGAACTTGGAAATCCCCGCCTAATCTCAGCAGTGTTCTGGATGTCTAGAGTCGTGCCTAAGGTTTTACCTGCTTCAAGCATGAACAGTCACCTGAAAAGTGCTCAGTTTTGCAGGCAAACATCTGGAGGATGTGGAGAAGGAACTACACTACCTCTTTATTTTACAGTACGTCAACTGGGAATGAGGGCTCATGGTTCTGTTTTGCTACACTGCTGGATGGTAGCTTACATGAGTTAGACATCCCTGCCCCATACTTTCCTAAGAGGGGACATCTATGTGGCCACCAGCGTGGACGTCCACGTCAGGGACATCTATGTTCTTAAAATTGGCCGGGGACCTAGATGCCCCTGGTATTTTTCTGCACGTTTCACTCTGGACGTCCTTGGTTTGACTTGAACGTCCTTTCTAAAATACCACTTCATATTTTATATGTGAAGGCAAAGTTTAGGTAGTACGTGGAGATCACGTTTGAGACATTTAGGTCGGCATTTATACAATTCCGGAATAGTTTAGTAAAGGCTCGGCCAAACATGGAGGCTTTTCTAAAGTATGTGTAAAGACATGCAAGAGTGCACATGTATTTGCCAATACATGGAGCCATTTTACAAACTTACATGTGGGAAAATTCCAGTGGAAGAAACTTAAGAACGTTTGCAAACCTAAGCATTTATATGCCACCGATTAACTTCAGAGGCCACTATCTTTATTTGATTTCAATTTGGAGGGGGAAATAAATGGAGGATTAGGGAGGATAACTCTCTTAATCCCTCCTGCATAGGGCTGGATGAAATTAACACTTCCTTTGCGTCCCTCTAGTCCAGTCCCGGAACCATAGAGTTTAGAATCTCCTCCAGCAGCTTTGGAGACTGAAAGACATCATCGCTTTGCTGGCACCAGTATAAATAGGCAAGGACAGCCCCTTTTCACCAGTACTTTCAGTCTCCAAGCAGCAGAGGAGATTCTGAGCCTGGAGCTGGGCTCAGTGTTCAGGGGCAGAGTTGCAAATAAGCAGAGCTAGCTCTCCTTTAAATTTTGTGGAACCCTAGGTTGAGTTCAGGGGAAGATCCTGTCTGTGGAATTTTACAGCAGGCTGTCTTAGACTTGTTTTTTGTTTTGCAGGTGGAGTGCTGTGCTGAAGGGACTTCAGCTCCTTACTTTGGCTCCATCCTCCTTCTCTTCCCCTCTGCTCTCCCCCCCCCCCCCCCGTGGTGGTTTCCCCATAGAATTAACGAGCATTCGGGGGGAGAGATATTTGGGTTAGCCTCCCTGCTCCCGAACCCGCGATTAGGGGTGAGGAGCAGGTGGTAGGCTTGGACATGGCAACAAGGCAGGCAGAGCCTCTGAGTGTCTTAGCAGCAATGGAGCTGAAGCCGCGAGAAGGCTGAGCTCCGATGCGGGTGTCTCTCTATTCTTCACCGGCAGGCAAGCAACGCGCTGTTTCATTTGCCCTTGTAAGGGGGAGGTGTAAAGGGTGTTTAGCATCGGGGGAGCTCAGTTAGGGTTTTATTGAGCGGTTTTTGCTCGGCCACATGTAGCCACGTGGGAAACGCGGCGGCCGCCATTTTGATAGCCGCGTTTAGATTCCCTGAGCTTCTGGGCATGTTGGACGGGGCTAGAAGCTTCGTTTTTTGGGGAAACTGTTTCTACCAAGCCTGCTGCAGCTAGTAGTTGCTTATTGAGTACAAAAAAAAGAAAAAGAAAGAGAAGCTAAGCTGAGGAACTTCAGGGTCAGTGCGGTTCTGGCATTCCTTTGTGAGAGGTGTGCTGTAGTATCGCTGCAGGTAATCTAGTATGCCTGCAAAGCCTCGGTGTTTGGTGTGTGGAACAAGGCGAGACACGGTGCAGGACTCAGGGGTGTGTAAGCCATGCACTCTTGAGGCAGAAGGGTTGGACAAGGGGTCTGAGCAGTCCTCGACAGGTCTGGAGGCGATTCCTCCGGAAGGGGGGCACCATTGCCTCCGTCCCTGGGCCCGGCGGAGCCGTTAGCGGGATCTTTCTTGGGGGAGGGTCCCTCTACGTCTCTGGGGTTCAGCCAGGTGGGATCTGCTCCGCTGATCCCACCGAATTTCTTTTCCCTCATGCAGCAAGCGTTCGCTTTGCTACAACCTGCGATGTCAGTTCCTCCTCAGGGGTCACAAGGGCAGAAGCGGCCGGGGTTTCTGGACCATTCTGCAGAGGGCGCTCCCATGGCTAAGAGATCCAGAGGGACCAGAGAGGACAGTCTGGCATCTCGGCTCGGGGAGGACCTGGGAGAGGTAGACGCAAATCTGGAGGAGATCTCGGAAGGCGAGTTGGAAGAGGGAGAGTTGCCTGACTCGGAAGAACAGAGCAGAGTTGTCAGGGTGTTTCGGCGCGAGGAGCTGCCGGCCTTGATTATGGAGACTCTCAAGACACTTAACATGCCCTCAGGAGGAGCGGCGGCGGAGGAAGCCTTGGAAGATCCCCTGTTGCAGGCGGTTCGTACGTCCCAAAGGGTTTTTCCGGTACACAGAGTTTTCCGGAGTATGATCCAGGAAGAATGGGACTTGCCGGAGTCGGCCCTGAAGGGTTCCAGAGCCTTGGCTCAACTTTATCCGCTGGCTGACCAGGACAGAGAGCTGTTTCGCTCCCCGAAGGTCGATGCGGCGGTATCGGCGGTTACTAAGAAAACGACTATTCCGGTGGAGGGGGCCGCTGCGCTGAAGGATGTGCAGGATAGAAAGTTGGATACCCTGTTGAAACAGGTGTTTGATGTTAGCGCCCTCTCAATGCAGGCCTCGATAGTGGGGGCGTGGGTGGCGGTAGCCTGTTTGCGGTGGTCCCAGAGGTTGCAGGGGGATCAGTTCAAAGGTCAATTGGAGGACGTAGCGCGGATGGAGTCCGGGACTGCGTATTTGGTGGATATTCATTATGATCTCATCCGCGGCTTGGCTAAGAGTATGGCCTCGGTGGTGGCGGCTCGGCGATATCGCTGGTTGCGTAATTGGTCGGCAGACAGTTCGTCGAAGGCTCGCCTCAGCAAGCTGCCGTTTAGAGGTAAACTCTTATTTGGAGAGGATTTGGAGAAGTTGGTAAAGGATCTCGGAGAATATTAGGGGGGTCGAATTCCGGAGGATAAGCCGAAGCAGGGCCGGGGTACAGCAGGGTCCCGGGGGGCCTCAAGGGAGTTTCGTAGATTTTGTTCCTCTCGTTTTGGCCAATCTCAGCAGGGGAGGTTCCCGGCTAGAGGTCAAGGTTTCCGGGGCTTCCGGGGAGCAGGCAGGGGGTTTGCTCCGTTCCAGTTCTCGGCCGTTAAAAAGGCGCAATGAGATAAGGTGGGATCAGGTGGAGGTAGTTCCTGTGGGAGGTCGTTTGCGGGAGATTTACCCTGCCTGGGCCCAAATTACGTTGGACCAGTGGGTCCTGGAAGTGATTCGAGAGGGTTATGCTCTAGAGCTCCATCGTCCCATGTTAGATTCCTTTGTTCAGTCTCCTTGCAGAGCTCCGCTAAAGTTGTGGGCGGTTGCGGAAACTGTACAGCGGCTGCTCCAACTCAGGGCGGTGATGCCCGTCCCACTGGATCAGTTCGGCTGCGGTCGCTACTCCATCTATTTCGTGGTGCCAAAGAAAGAAGGCACGTTTCGTCCGATTCTGGACTTGAAGAGGGTGAATTGTTGTCTCCGGGTCACCCATTTCCGTATGGAGACGCTTCGGTCCGTTATTGCGGCGGTCAGAGTGGGAGAATTTCTGTGAGTTTGCTTTGTCAATAGGTACTGGTGAGAAGGGGCGGTCCTTGCCTATTTATACTGGTGCCAGCAAAACGATGATGTCTTTCAGTCTCCAAAGCTGCTGGAGGAGATTCTAAACTCTATGGTTCCGGGACTGGACTAGAGTTCCTTAAGGAACAACAATTAACAGGTAAGTCTAAATTTACTCTTCTTAAAAACCTATACATGCTAGGGAGCAATGCTAAATCTCAACAAGGACAATTTTGGTTATATATGTGTATTCTCTCTATGATATGGGGAATACATCTGTAGATTTTTGACCTGCCCAGGCAATGCCCAAACCATGTCCCCAACACAGCCCCCTGCAATTTCTACATTTTAGAGACATCCAAGCCTAAAGTGAGCCCTTTCTAAACTCTCCATTTACATGTGGATGCCATTCCATGTGTAAATGGCAGATTGTCCATGTGAAAATCACTAATGATGCCTTCTAAAATAACCTCCTACATGAATCAGCAAAAAGCCATAGCAAAAATGTGAGCTTTTGATTTCTTCAGTTTTGATCATTTTGCATGACCCTTATGTTTAGATGTGATTTTAAGGTCCCTGGAATTCTCTGAAATGATAGGAGTTTAGGGGGAGACATTGTCAGCAGTAAAAAAGAAAATGAACATACTGCAGAGCCTCATGCTCTAGCATGATGGAAAACCCTGCTCTTCCCATTCCCACAGTAGAAGGAAGTGCATGTCAGAGAAGCTGGGACCAGTAGGGCCTTCTAGTGCACTTGAGTGTGAGGCCCCATGGTGCCTTCATTTAGTTCTGACACTGTCATATATAGAAGGAAGGAAGGAGCTGGAACAGGAAGGTTTGAGGGGAGAGGCAGACTATGGGAAGGGGTGTAGCAAAGGAGAGAGATGCTGGACACCTGTGGAGGAGAAGGGAGGGGTTAGATGCTGGATATCTTGGAATGAAGTGAAGGGGAGATGCTGAACTATAGGGGAACGGGTGATAAAGCCTTGAGATGCCTGGGGGGAGGGGGGGCACATGGCTGAAGATTTGCCAACCCTGAATAAATAGATTTTATTCACAAGCTCTCGTCTCCTCTTAGTTCTAAAATACACACAGAATTGATTTACTTTGTTTTCTTCTTTTCCAGATTCTACAAACACATAATTCATTTATTTCACAAGCTGGCTTCTCTTCAAGCTCTAAAGCAGTGTTTTTCAACCTTTTTTGTGCAAAGGCACACTTTTTTCATGAAAAAAATCACGAGGCACACCACCATTAGAAAATGTTAAAAAAATTTACCTCTGTGCCTATATTGACTATATATAAAGTAATTCTCTTGAATAGGAATCAAACACTCACACCAACCCCCCTCCCCTGCTGGTTCACACCAACCCCCCTCCCCTGCTGGTTCACTCACACCACCCCCCCCCCCTCCACTGCTGGTTCACTCACCCACCCCCCTGTCACTTACCCCTCCTGCTGGGTCACTCACTCACTTACCCCCCCTCCCCTGCTGGTTCACTCACACCATCGCCCCCCCCTCCACTGCTGGTTCACTCACACTCCCCCCCCCCCTTGCTGGTTCACTCACACTCCCCCCCCCCCTTGCTGGTTCACTCACACACACACCCCCCCCCCCCTCTGCCCAAGCCGCTGCTTCTGCTTTGTACAGAGCAGCGGCTGCACTACACTTACATTGAAAAGTAAAGAGAAACTGTGTCAGGAGCCCTCCGGTCATCGCAGAGCCCGAGGAAGTGATGTCATGGGGGCGGGCTCCTCACAGGCTGTCTTTCCTTTTCAAATTAACTTTATTGCAGCTAAAGTTAATTTGAAAAGGAAAGACAACCTGTGAGGAGCCCGCCCCATGACATCACTTCCTCGGGCTCTGCATGATCGGAGGGCTCCTGACACAGTTTCTCTTTACTTTTCAATGTAAGTGTAGTGCAGCCGCTGCTCTGTATAAAGCAGAACCTGCGGCTGCACTGCTATAGGGAATCGCGTTCGCGCCGCGGACTTCGGCACAAAAGCCGGTTTTTTGCTCTGGCCGCTCCCGATCTTGCGGCCAGAGCAAAAAACCGGCTTTTCAATGGCCGGTTTTACAACTGTGCTGGCAGCCGGCCTGGCCATGGAAAAACTGGCCAGGCCGGCTGAAAACCGGCCGGTTGGCAATCCTAATTTGTGAGCCGAGGCCACATGTTACGGATGAAATTGGAATTTTTCCCACGGCACACCAGACAATATCTCACGGCACACTAGTGTGCCGCGGCACAGTGGTTGAAAAACGCTGCTCTAAAGAATACACTGAATTAATTTAACCCACACACTTTATTCTCTTCAAAACTTTAAAACAGTTTCCCATGCTCTGCTCCTCTTCACACCCACAGTGAAAATACACCCCATGAAACTTATGTGCATATTGTTATGCTAGTTGATTTCTTTTATAAGAAGTCATTTACTGTGAAAGTGTCCACTTATGCATGGATATGACTAAAATTCTGGCATTTACACATGTTCCTACTGCTTAAAACCAGGCATCTCCCCAAAATGGACGTCTTTCTGGACATTTAACATAGACATCTTCTTGTGAAACCACTGCAAAATAACTATCTTCTTGAAAAGAAATGGCATCAATGTACATATGCTTCCAGTTATAAATAATTACATTAGTGACCCGATTTCTCTAACTTTGACAATTTATCTGTATGATAGGAAACTTTTGGTAGCAACACAATCTATTTGGGTGTTTTTCCGAAACATGATGAAAACATCAAGGTTGCATCGTACAGAAATTAGAAAGTACTGTTTCACTCAGGGAATATTCAGAGCAAAGACAGATTGATATGTAGTATTTGCTATTCTTCCGTGGCATATTGAATTTATCATACTGTACTTACCTTGGCATATGTTGGCATGTTGTTGTTGTGTGCTGTCGAGTCAATGCTGACTCCTGGCGACCCAGCCTCTGGGTTTGCTGGCCTGTCATGATCATTTATACAAAACTGACTGTGGTTTTTATGGCAGGTAGGAATTTGAGAGGTTGTGATGTGAGATCCGCTTTATCTCCTGATAGCTCTACTAATCAGTAGGTTATTCCAGACGTATCATAGCTGTGCATAAAAGTCACCTTATAGGAAACAATTTTATAATCACTAGTCAGGTTATTTGGAAATATGGATGGAAAATGAAATAAGAATAACCCCCAAAATTTGTTTTTTATTTTACATATTCTAGTATTGACGATAGATTTTCAATTTATAGCCCAGAATGTAGGGAGAAGATAAGTGAGCTCAACCTTGTAGAAAACCTGTTGATGATATTGCATGAATATGACTTGCTTTCCAAAAGGTAAGGTCTCAAGTTATTTATTTATTTTTTATTTATAATTTATTAAATTTTTCCAATACAATCCAGAAAAATAAATATGAATATGAATTACAGAATAAGAATAAAAAAAAACCAGAAAAATCCCAAAAATACAGCAATAATAGTTATTCATTGGTTTAGCCCACAATACTCCCCACAATAAGAACCCAAGAAAAAATAAATGTTACCATTATAAGGTTAAGGGAACCCCCTCAACCTAAAGACCAATGAAATCATATGAGCACAGATAACAAAATATGGCAGTCGATATGGGAATCAAACCTGCCCCTCTAATTCCCTACTCTGTAGAAATTGCAACAGTTGTTGAGGCTCAAAAAAACAGAAATTGTTTTGATTGAAATAAGACCACACATTTACATGGATATTTTAATTTAAATTGCGCACCCACAGCGATAGCTCTCTGACGTAAGGCCAGAAAATATCTCCGCCTTTTCTGGGTATCTCTAACTAAATCAGGAAAAATTTAAAATTTTTGAGCCCATAAACTTAGAATCAGACATTTTATGGAAATATAACCTTAGCACAGAGTTCTGATCAGATTCAAAGGCAAAACAGACCAACAGGGTAGCCCGGATAGTCACCAGTTCCAGAGAACTTTCCAAGAACTCAGAGAGATCCAGTTGGGGAGACCAGTTGCACCATCAGGTTCCGACTTAGTGCCTGCCATCACAGAAGAAACCACCACATATTCAGCACGTAGCACAGGAGGTAATGAATCAGCAGGCATCTGAAGGACATCCATCAGGTATTTACGAACCAAATCCACAGGATCCATCAATGGAGAACGAGGAAAGTTCAGGAATCTCAAATTATTTCTACGTAATTGATTATACAAAAATTCTATTTTCCTTGCCTGGATTAAACGGTCCCTGGAGTTAACTACACCAAGAGCCTGAAGATCTTCCATCTTGGTTTCCAGCTGGGATACTCTGGAGGTCTGACTTGCAACCTCCGAAACCACCGTTAAACACTGAGTTTTAACTTCGCTAAGATCTTGAGAAAAAACAGCCACCACAGGCAGGAGGGACTGTTGAAGCGTGGAAATAGCTTCCCATAAGCTATCTAATGTCACAAGCGCAGGTTTTTCCAACAAACCAGGAGGTCAGATAGCTGAGTTGTTGGAGGAGCTGAACTCCAATCGCTCCACTCCTAAGCTGCCTCCAGAAGGAACAGCACAAGACCGACTCCCTGTAGCAGCTACGACCAACTGCACCTTCACAGGAGAGCCCTCCACAGCACTGGTGACCTCACAACCCGGAGACACACCAACTAACTGTCCCTCCTCAAAGCGGCTTCCGGGCTGCACTGGAGACGCTGCACAGGGCTAAGATCCACCCCTTCCTCACTCAGATCCATAGAAAACAACTGCGGATCTCCTGAAGCCATATGCGCCGAGGGCACGCAGAAACAGGCAATAGAAGACTGCACCAGCTCACTCGCAGGAGAAGAAACACCGGAGGGATTCAGGGTACGTTGTTTTCGCTTCTTCCCCATTAGAAAGATGAGTGCAGGAGCCGGCTCAACACGCTCAAACTCGGCGTCCTACTCCGCCGCCATCTTGGATCCCTCAGGTAAGTTCTCAATTTAAAAACTATTATTGTAGAAACACTTGTATCAATATTTAAACACTGCAGTCAAACAAAATATGTACATTCTGCACTGCTATCCACAGAAGCAGTGGCGCTGAATGCACGCATAGAGCAGCAAGCACTGCCACTATTCAAATAGTGATAATATTCAGTTCAGTTTCTGCATTGCTATTTGGAAAATTTTAGTACAGCCATTTTGCTGCCAAAATTTATCTGAATAGTTTTATGGATAGGGGACTGAATATTCTCTGTATAGTCAGGTGGAACAGCAATTCTCCTCCCTGGCACTATTTAGATAGTGCTGGGAGAGACTAATTATTTTCTACAGTGGTGCTGAAAATTGATGGATTAGGGCACTTATCTGGATCAGAGCTGCTGTTATCTGGATAAGCATCTTTGAATACTTATTTGATTATTTTAGCGTATACTTTTTCTTGTAGAATATGAAGTTTGACTTTCACATGCGGTTTGAGATCAATAGTTATTTATTCAGTTGTATATTGATTCATATGGTAATGAGGCAAGCCTTCTGAATATTGAAACCATTTCGTATGATCAAAAATGTTGTTAACACTGGGGCCAATATTCAATGCAAGTTATGTATTTTCTAGCAGGCAATGCATGCATTAACTCATCTATCCATATTTTGTTAACCCTTATATAGATAAAATCTGGCTGTTTTAACTTGCAGGGCAGTCAGATTTTATACATATAAGAGGTCGCTTTGGGGAGAAGCAAACCTGGAGACAGCAATTATTCATTTAGCGGCATTATGAGGAAGGCATGGAACAATCCGTGTCTTCTACACATGCAAGTCCAGATTTTTCTGGACTTCCACGTGTGCATGGGCACTTCCACATAAGCTTTCCCTGTGCGGGATTCTATAAGTGTGCGTGGAAGTGCCCTATGCGCTAATCTCAGGTTAGAGTATGCATGAGAGCAGGGTTTGACTGGAGTATAGGCCTGACCTTGAAGGACATACATATGTAATAAAATACTTTGAGGTATGCCTGCTCTATGGCAGGCATAACTGGCATGTCTAGAATATGTGTCGGTATGCACCTATTTTATAAAGTGGGCATGCAAATCATCTGTAGTACCCAAAGATTAGAGAGTGGCCAATGTAATGCCAGTTTTTAAAAAGGGATGCAGAGGAGATCTGGGAAACTACAAACCAGTGAGCCTGACATCAGTACCAGGCAAAATGGTAGAAATCATTAATAAAAAACAAAATTACTGAACATGTAGATAGTAATGGTTTAATGGTAGAAAGCCAACATGGATTTATCCAAGGAAAGTCTTGTGTTACCAATCTCTTATATTTTTTGAAGGTGTGAATAAAACAGTACAGTAAATAAAAGTGAGCCGATTGATATACTATATCTCGATTTTCAAAAAGCCTTTGACAAAATCCCTCATGAGGGACTCTTGGGGAAATTAGAAAGCCATGGTGTAGGAGGCAATGTACTATTGTGAATTAGGAACTTGAAAGATAGATAACAGAGATTAGGACTAAATGGCCAGTTTTCTCAATGGAGAAAGGTAAATAGTGGAGTACCCCAGAGATCTGTGCTGGCCCACTGCTTTTTCACATATTTATACATGATCTGGCAAGGGAATAACGAGTGAGGTGATCAAATTTGCAGATGACATAAAATTAATGTAGACAAGTGCAAAGTTATGCACGTACAGGCCAATATCTTAACATGCACATCTAGGCCGCAGACATGTTGAAATCGAAAATGGGCCCAATTTTGCCCTGATTCCACAGCCGTGGGTATAGATGCATCCATTGTTAGGGAATTGGAGACATAGATGTTTCCGCCATAGCACGAGCAAACCATTATGGAGAAACACGGGCTCTGCTGTTATGACGAGACACGGGTATATGCAACAAATGGTGTGGATGTCCCTGCATTCATTGTATTTTGAAAAGATGGATGTTTCCGAACCTGCTCTTCTCCTCCACATAGCAGTGGGTGTCTCAGACGGCCACTCCTCTACTGTTAAAATGTGCATTTCCTAAGCTGCTCCTCTCACTACAGTGTTGTGCTGATGCAAAGTACACATAAATACTGAGGATGTGTAAATGTTGATGCAAACTAGACTAGATATACTAGTCTGTTGCATGCCCAGAACCAGTGTAAGGTGATCTCCGAGTACTCAAAGATATAACAGCAGCAAGTAGAAAGTGATATGCTTGTCATGACATACCATCTCCAGGAACAAGCAGGAATGAGTCTTCACATATGGGTATCGTTGGTACCGACGGAGCCTGCGTGGGAACGCTCCCCAGCGTCCAAAAGGAAAGCTTTTGGGAGCATCCCACAGCGCCTGCGTGCTGCCTTCCCGCCTTTCCTAACTGCCTCTCTCCAGTTCTTCTTTTCTGTGGAGCCAGCAGGTCGTGTTCCTGTCACCGCTGAAGAATTTCTTTATTTTATTTTATTTCTTTGGTCGCACGTCTGCCTTCTCGACGCTGGACCGGTACCGCCGGTCTTTTCTTTCTTTATTTAAAAAAAAAAAAAAAAAACCTACTGTTTTCTCACGTCAGTGCATTTTCTTCTTTGGCCTTAGGCCTAGGAAATTTTTCCTCATGGAAAAGCCCACCTCTGGGTTTAAAAAATGCACGAAGTGCAGCGGCGCTATTTCTGTCACCGACACCCATGAATGGTGTCTAAAATGTTTAGGTCCTGACCACTCCATTGTGGATTGTGAGTCCTGCTCCATGATGTCTAAAAGAGGTCTACAGAATCGAGCAGCTAAGCTCAGTACCCTGTTTCCCTCGGATGCAGCTTCGGTTGCATCAACGTCTTCCAGGGCTGCTTCTTCCTCACATGGATCTCAGGTAACCAAACTTAAATCCAGCCGGTCCTCGAAGGGTAAATCTCCCTCTAAGTATCGAGATGCCTCCGGGCTTGCCCTCGAGGAATCCACACCAGCAAAATTACCCCGGCGGGAGGCTCCGGCTTCCAAAGCTTTTTCTATAGGGTCACAGGTTGACATCGATGGCTCGGCCTCGACCGATCACCTGTTGCCATGTTCTGGGGTCCCGGTGGTTCCCACTGGTACCGACATCCAGACATTGGTTGCGTCGATGGATCAGAATATCCTCACCATGCAGCTGCGACGCCTTCGGTACCGCAACAAACTCCATTGCCGTTACCGACTCCGGCACCGGTACCGACATCGGTTCCGAAGCCGGTACCGATTGCATCGACATCCGCTTTGGTGACGACTGCAGCGGTACACTGTTCTGTGATGCCCATCGGTACCGATCACTCCCGATGTCGATACCACCCAGTACGCGTATCGGGCTCTGCAAGAGCATCAAGACAGGCGATACTTAGATTCCTCTGAGGACTCCAATGAATCAGAGGTCTCTGTCGAAGCATCGGTAATCCATCCTCAGGAGCCCTCTTCTCCAAAAAGGAGAATGTCTCCTCCAGAAGACTTGTCTTTTCAAGACTTCATTAGGGAAGTGGCCAGGGTTCTTTCCATCTCAGTGGCCCCTGAGACAGAGCCTAGAGCCAAAAAATTAGATATTTTACACTATCCTAAGGCTCCTAAAGAGGCAGCCACTTTACCAATACATGAGATTCTTTATGATCACATGTTGGGCATATGGGAGACTCCTCTCACCACTTCCCCTCATTCTCGCAGGTTGGACACCATGTATCGTGTTCCTCCTTGTCCTGGCTTCCATAAGACTCAGCTTCCTCACCACTCCATTGTGGTGGAGTCTGCTATGAAGAAGATAAAGAGTACAAAAAGGCACTCTTCTGCTCCTCCAGGAAGAGAAACAAGAAAATTGTTGGTCTTTTTGGAGTAATACAACTAATGTAGAAATAAAGTAAATCACTCCACTTTTAACTTCTGGCTATATTCAGGGTTCTGGTAGTATTTTTGGCCAGCCTATATTTCTCTCCCGAATGTAGTCTCAGATCAATGCAGCGCTCATGAACACTTTGTATAGTAAAACATTAACTGCGCTTGATGACATCAATGACTACCGGGTGTACTGGCTTTTTTTAAGATTTTCTTTTCCTATTTTTTATTTATTACTTTAATTTCTTTAAATATCTTTCTTCTTGCCAATACACCAGTGCTCAAACCTCTATTAATTGATGTGTGTAATTTAAAAGTCTGTAGAGAACAGTGGAACAAACTTAACTTTCTCTGTATGCTTGTTCAACTCAGCTCCCTTAATCTTAACAATCCTCCATACGCCTCACACATTCGACGTCCTCGCGTTTCACTCATCAATGGAGTTCCTTCTGGAGAATCTGAATGCAAATAAAAAGCCTAGGTTGAAAATGCTCTCTAGTTTTAAACTTATACTCTGGTTAAAAAATACCTATTTTCCTTTTGTGCAAGCTAATATTAGTACTCACTACTAGTTGCTGCCCACGTCTCTCAGTATGCCTTCAGATTTTTCTTTGTCAAAAAACGCCGCGCATGCGGGTTACAAACGTTCGCCTTCTTTTTTTTTTTTTTGAAACTTTTATTTTCATTTTGCAACAAACAAAAGGAACAACACACCAAAGGAAACAATACGATTATACAATAAAGAAAAATAAACCCAATTACCCCCCACCCCCACGCTTCTTCTCTAGCTGATTATGTCAGCATGTGAGCGCTTCCAAACAAACGTGATTGTACATCAAAACAATCAAAAGAGTATCTGCGATACAGAATAATCATGAGACAAAGATATATAAGTTTAGACAGTCAGATGAGAGCATTGAGCAGAATGTACATAATCATTGAGCATCTTCCATTTAGACCGATGATGAGGAGTCTGAATGGGGGAAGCAAACATACGAGGTATTTGTTCATATTTACTGTAGAGACAGACATGATTCCACCATTCATTGGGGCTCAACTGGGAGCTATTTTTCCAGTATTTCGTAATTAGGGAAATAGCAATACCTAGCATAAAGTCCAAAAGGAAGTAAGCCGTTTTTGGAAGAGAGGGGATCCCCGCTGCTGAGCGAAGTCCCACTATCCTCCAAGAAAGGGGCTCTTGAAAGTGCAAAATAGACTGGATACGGCCCCAGACCCGACTCCAGTAATACTGTAGTGCGGGACATTCATACATAACATGAGGTAGTGAACCAATGGCCGCATGACATGTCCAACAATTATTGCCCTGAGCAGTGTTCCATTTGGCTAATCTGTCAGGAGTGTAAAAACACCGGTGGGCTAGAAAGAAGAGTGTCTGAGTGAGTGAGGCGGATCGGGAGACCCGTGTCACTCTACTCCAGACAAGGCTCCATTGCTCCGTGGTCAAAGTCACATGCAGTTCTCTCTCCCATGCTTTCTGCGCTATAGGGGTATCCCTAGTTATAGCATTACATAAGGTTTTGTAAAAATTGGATGCTACACCCGGTGAACTACCGATAGATCGGATAGTCTCCAACCAACCTTGTGTAGGGGAGGCCGATGGCGGGAGCACCTTAGCACTCCTAAGGCAATGCTGAAGTTGCACCAACTGAAAGTAGTGTTTCGCTGGGAGACCAAATTCAATTTGCAATTCACTAAAAGTTTTCCAGCGACCTTCATGGAACAATTGGCTAGGAATCCAAATGCCCCTAGTGTACCAGGGGCTCCACGCCATCGGCTTATTTTGTATTCGAAATCGAGTGTTGTACCAAAGTGGGAGTTTGTCTAACGGACAGAGTCGGGAGTCTAAAGATTGCATGAGATTATTATAGGCACCTAAGGTGTCTAAAAGCATTGGTGGGAAGTGAGAGTCTGATGGGAGAGTCATACCAGGGAGAAAAGTAAGAGGAATCGGTTTGCAAAGGTCCTCTTCTATGTCTAGCCACACAGGTCTACTCGGTACTGGATCTTCCAGCCAACGAGCACCTTGTTTGAGAAGAAAAGATTGATGATACTTCAGGAAATCGGGGAATCTGACACCCCCATATTCCTTATCTGCTTGCAGCTTATGTTTCGCTATCCTAGGTGTCTTATTTTGCCACAAGTATCTAGTCAGAAGGCCCTCGATATCTTTATACATACGTCGAGGGAAGAGACAAGGCACCATTTCTAAGATATAATTCACTTTCGGAACAATCATCATTTTTATGGTTTCTAATCGACCCCACCAGGTAAGCGTTAAAGGAGTCCAGCGGTGAGTAAGCGCCCGGACTTTAGAGGTTAAGTCTTTGGCATTGAAGGAGATAGTGTCTTCCAAAGGAGAACAATAGTGAACCCCAAGGTATTTGACCATGCGAGGTTGCCATAAAAAGGGGAAGGATTGCATATCTGCCTGATGAAGCAGAGGATTTAATGGAAAGGCTACCGACTTGGTCCAATTTATCTTATAACCGGACAGTTGTGAGTATTTACCAATTTGCTCTAAGACAGCCGGTACTGAGTCTATAGAAACAAAGAGCATAAGATCATCAGCATACGCTGAAATTTTGATTTCCCTGTGGGTGAAGGGGACTCCATGAATCTCCTCCGATTGCCGGATTAGTAAAGCCAAGGGTTCGAGTGCAAGATCGAAGAGGAGTGGAGACAGTGGGCATCCCTGGCGAGTGCCGCGTTGAAGGGGAAAAGGTTGAGACTTTAAAGCATTTGCACATATACTGGCTGTAGGCTGAGCGTACATGGTGCGAAGACAACGGAGAAAACCTTCCCCGAATCCGTACCAGCGGAGGACTGCAAATAGGAAGGGCCACTCTAAGCGATCAAAGGCCTTCTCAGCATCAAGTGAGAGGCCAACAAATGGGCGATCAAGATTAACTGCGGTAGTCAATACATGGCAGAGAGTCCGAGCATTGTCAGCAGTCGATCTACCAGGAATGAAACCGCATTGATCTGGGTGTATTAAGGTAGGCATCCTATCCGAGAGCCGGGTAGAGAGAATGGTGGCAAAGATTTTATAGTCCGCGTTTAGGAGGGAAATTGGACGATAATTAGCTGTTAGTTGCGGGTCTCTCCCCTCTTTCTCAAAAACTACTACATTTGCCATTGAAAAGGACCCAGAAGGAGAACCCTCCTCGGCCAGAGCAGAAAAATAAATTTTCAAAACTGGAGCTAAATCAGCGTGAAAGGTTTTGTAGAATTCAGCGGGGAGACCGTCTGGGCCTGCGGCTCGACCTGAGGCACATTTCTTGATAGCAGAATGAATTTCTGAGACAGTAAATGGTGTGTCTAAGGCCACTCTATCTTCGTCAGATAGGGTCGGTCTTTGTACTCCTGAAAGTAAGCGTTCAAATACATCTGGCTCAAAATCACATTCAGATTGATAAAGCCGAGTATAAAAGTCACGAAAGAGTTCTAAGATTTCGGTATCTTTAGTGACCAAGCCCCCCCCTGACGGATTGCGGAGGGCGGTAACACGCTTGGCTTCTTTTCGACCTTTTAGGGCATTTGCTAATAATTTGCCAGCACGATTATTTTCCCGATAATAAAGCCCTTGTTGTGATTCAATATTTTTAACAGCAGCAGTGTGCAAAAGCTGATTGTATTGAAAACGCAAGCGTTGTAAACGGAGTAAAATACATGGGTCAGTACGGGACGTAAGGAGACGCTCCCCAGCTTGTATCTGCTGCTCTAGAGTCAGTAAAAGCTGCTTTCTTTGTTTCCCCTGCCGAATTTGATAGCTAGTTATAGTGGCGCGGATAGATGCTTTAAAACCCTCCCACCAAGCCCAGCCCGCTGTATCATGGGGTGAGTTAAAATGAAAATAATCCTGGATAGCGGCCTTTATATCGATCTGAAAATCTTTTTGACCCAGTAGGGATCTATCAAAAAACCAAGCTCGGGGAGAATCGTCCCGCGCAGTGACACGTAATGATAAAGATATGGCAGCATGATCTGAAATATGGAGAGGATGAGTCCTAGTCGTGTCAACTTGAGAAATCAGTGCTTTGGAAATGAGAAAAATCTATTCTAGATTGGGAGTGATGGGGGGCAGAAAAGAAAGTGAACTCTAAGTCGGAGGGGTGAAGCAGCCTCCATATATCTACCAGCGCAAGATCTTGCATCAGAGCTGTAAGGGTAGCAAGACTCTTGGGTGGACTACTCGTTCTTGGCGGCTGTCTATCTATCAGAGGGTCTAACACTTGATTAAAGTCACCACCAAGTATTAATGGAGTATTGGCAGAGGCCTGTGCCAACTGCGCAATACTTGCATAGTAAGCAGGGCTGTCCACATTCGGGGCATAAATGCAAATACATGTAAATTCACTATCACCAACCTTAAGATGTACTCGGGCCCATCTGCCCTCCTTGTCAGCGCTAGTATCAATTACAGTAGCTTGCAAAGATTTCTTAACCAGGATGGCAACCCCGCACCGTTTAGAAACGGCGGGAGAATAGGCAGCCACCATGTAAGGCTTAACATTGAGTTTCAGTGTTTCAGCAGAGTTTAAGTGCGTTTCCTGAAGAAACGCTAAATCAGCATGCTCATGGCTAAGATAGCTAAGGATTTTCTTTTTGATTGGACTATTAATGCCCTTTACGTTGAGTGATAAAATTTTACATAAAGCCATTTAGACAAGTTAAAAATTCTGAGCATGATAGCGCACCTAATTTCACAATGTCCCTCATATTGACTGTATCAGGCTGTACATATGGCATAAAAGAAACTAAGCTTAGATAACACAATGAAGCGCCCCACATTAAAAAAGAAAAACCGCAGCGCGGTAGAGAAGAAGCAAAACCCCAAAAATTACTGGCGACCATGTGTCTGCGGGGAGAAGCCCCAGAGAAGGCCAAAATTGAAAAACACATAACCTGTAGGACTGTGCGTGCTCCGAATCCGACCGAGGCACACATCATGGAGGGAGAGGAGACCACAAAAACAAGAGTCATAGAAAGAAAGAAAGAAAGTCCAGGAAGTCTCTGTGCTTGACTATGACCGCCGCATCGGGCCCTTCAAAATGGCGGACAGAGCCGGCGAATAAAAGTCCACGTCGTTGGATTAGCGCATCTGCTCTGCCTCTTTGGAGTCTAAAAATGTTGATAGTAGATCAGGATCTTCGAATGTCCTGGTTTGGTTGTGGAGAGTCACTCGGAGTTTCGCGGGATACAACAGGCCAAAGCGAGCCTGTAGCTGTTGAAGTCGAGGGCGAAAAGCAAGGAGTTTCTTCCGTCGGTCAACGGTAGGCTTTGCCAAGTCAGGGAAGAAGGAGACTTTGTGACCTTCAAATTCCAAATGATGGTTCGCCCGGGCAGCATTTAAAATTTGTTCCACTTGTTGATATCGTAGCAAGCGAAAGATAATAGGCCGGGGGGTCGTTCGGTTGAGCGCCATGTGGGTAGGAGCACGGTGTGCACGATCGATTTCCAATTCTTTATGAAAGGTGATCTTCAGCAAGGAGGGAAGAATTTTGAGCAGGAATTCTCTCATATCTCCCGCTTCCGCCCCCTCCGGTATTCCAATGAGCCTCACATTGTTGCGACGGGCTCGATTATTGCTATCTTCTAACTCCTTTTGCAGATTCTGTATCTGGCGCTCGGCCTTGTCCAGTGCGCCCAAGCGCACCGCGTGCGAATCGAGGACCCCCGCCATATTGTCCTGCCGTAATGAGAGTCTTTCAAGTCGGTCCTGGAGCACTCCAAAGTCTTCTCGCAGGGCTCTAAGCGCTTCTCCATTGGACTGCACCAATTCCTTCACGCCGCGTAGTTCCTCCAAAATCTCCAGGTGCATTTCGGGGTTTTCACGAAATGGAACCATCTTCTGTGGGGAGGACACCTCTGTTTTGGAGCGTTTTCCGTGAGAAGAAGAAGGAGACCCGAAGTCCAAGCGCGCTGGTTTATGGGCCGCCATCCCCCCCGAGGTACCCCGGTCAACCCGGAGCGAAATAGTAAGTTTGTATAGGTATTAAGTCAGGATTCTAAGTAGGCCTCTCGGGAGCTTCAGCGCAAAGCGTCTTACCCGCTGGACATCAGGCTCCGCCCCCCCCCGCTGGACATCAGGCTCCGCCCCCCCACGTTCGCCTTCTTTTATACTTAGCAGTGATACGTTAAGCCAGCTTATTATCTGCATAATTGCCACTCTACGGAGGCATTTAAACCTAATGGTTGTACCGTATTTACCAAAAAAATCCACCGTTGCTCGTGGAACAATAGTGTTTCTTCTAAGGTTTTACCCCTTCTTGGTTTATTTATTTGATCAATACAAAAACACCGTAATTGTGAATATTCGTGCCCCATTTCTATGCAATGTTGAACTAGGGGTGCTGCCATTACTTTGTTTTGCAGACGACTTTTGTGTTCTTGAAAGAACTGAAATTTGAGATTGCAGACCTGCTATCAGTAATCTGTGAACTATCATTAAAATCATCTCTAATACCTGAGGATTGGAGGATCGCCAATGTAACACCAATTTTTAAAAAGGGTTCGAGGGGTGATCCGGGAAACTACAGACCGGTGAGCCTGACATCAGTACCGGGAAAAATGGTAGAAACCATCATAAAGAATAAAATTACTCAGCATATAGATAGTCATGACCTAATGGGAGACAGCCAACATGGCTTTAGACAAGGAAGATCTTGTCTTACTAATCTGTTATGTTTTTTTGAAGGAGTGAATAAACAGGTGGACAAAGGTGAGTCGGTTGATATTGTGTATCTGGACTTTCAGAAAGCCTTTGACAAGGTCCCTCATGAGAGACTTTTGGCAAAACTAAAGAGTCATGGGATAGGAGGCAGTGTACTACTGTGGATCAGGAACTGGTTAAAAGATAGAAAGCAGAGGGTAGGGCTAAATGGCCAATTTTCCCAATGGAGAAAGGTGAATAGTGGTGTACCCCAGGGATCTGTGCTGGGTCCGCTGCTTTTTGACATATTCATAAATGACCTGGAAAGTGGAATAACGAGTGAGGTTATCAAATTTGCTGATGACACAAAACTATTTAAAGTTGTTAAAACCCAGGAGGATTGTGGAAAATTGCAAGAGGATCTTGATAAATTGGAAGACTGGGCATCAAAATGGCAGATGAAATTTAATGTGGAGAAGTGCAAGGTTATGCACCTAGGGAAGAACAACCCAAACTATGGTTACACGATGCAAGGTTCCACATTAGGAACCACCACCCAAGAAAAAGATTTAGGCGTCCTTGTGGATACCATGTTAAAACCCTCGGCCCAGTGTGCAGCGGCGGCCAAGAGAGCAAATAGAATGCTAGGTATGATAAGGAAAGGAATGGAAAATAAAACAAAAGATATTATAATGCCTCTATATCGTTCCATGGTGAGACCGCACCTTGAATATTGTGTGCAATTCTGGTCGCCATATCTTAAAAAGGATATAGCAATTTTAGAAAAGGTTCAGAGAAGAGCCACCAAAATGGTAAAGGGGATGGAAGGCTACTCCTATGAAGAAAGGCTAAAAAGGTTGGGGCTCTTTAACCTGGAAAAGAGACGGCTGAGGGGAGATATGATAGAAGTCTATAAATTAATGAACGGAGTGGAACGGGTAAACGTAGATCGATTGTTTACCTTATCAGAATATAGAAAGACTAGGGGACATGCAATGAAGCTACAGGGTAAACTATTTAAGACTAATAAAAGAAAATATTTTTTCACTCAACGTGTAATCAAACTCTGGAATTTGTTACCGGAGGATGTAGTAAAGGCTGTTAGTGTAGCTGGGTTTAAAAAAGGTTTGGATAAGTTCCTGGAGGAAAGGTCCATAAACCATTATTAAGAAGGGACCCAGGATATCAATGCTTGAACCAATACAAGCATTGTGGAACCTGTGTCCCTTGGGGAAACTGCTAGGTACGTATGACCTAGATTGGCCACTGTTGGAAACAGAATACTGGGCTTGATGGACCTTGGTCTGACCCAGTATGGCATATCTTATGTTCTTATGTTCTTATGAATCCGACGTTTAAAAGGTCGGCTAGTCTTTCCTATGTATAATTTCACACACGGACATCTGATTGCATACACTACCGAGGTGGTGTCACATGAAGTCACTTTATTTAACCTATATTGTTTTCCTAAATATTCAAATTCTGTGGTGTTTTCTGTTATAGGACAAATTGTACAATGACCGCATGCTGTATGTCCCCTACTCTGTGGTTCTGTGCCCTTTATTGGAAAAGGATTGATATTGGTCGGGCTCAATTGCTCTTTGATATTGTTGTTCCTTTGCCATACACAGCGCACTATTTTTTCAGCCATTCCAGGAATCGTTTGATCTAGATAAAGATGTTTTTTCACTATATTCTGAATGTGATAACTCAGAGGGGAGAACTTTATAATCAAGTTTACACTCTCAAACTCTTGTCTCTCTCTCTTATCCTGATTCGCATTAAGTAACCAAGTTCGATCGTTGTTCAATGCCCTCTTATAGGCCTTCTTTGAAATATGCTCCGTGACACCTCACACCTTTTAGAAAAATTGCATCAGCAGACCCAATGGGCGTTAGATCCAGAGGTTCTATTAATGACTCTGGACATAACAGCATTATACACGAGTATTCCCCAACAGGAGGCCATAGCCACCATTAAAAGATCGCTCCTTAATAGGGGTGATCTCTCTGAAGTTTATATATCGTTCCTAACAAGTTTAGCACGTATAGTCATCACTAAAAATTTCTTTCAATTTGAGAAGTTATTGTACATTCAAAAGTCCGGAATAGCGATGGGGGCATCTTGCGCCCCTTCGGTAGCTAACTTATTCATGAGCGATTTTGAACAGCAATGGCTTACAAGGTTTCCATGGAGCCATCAAGTTAAAATGTGGACTCGTTTTATAGACGACATCTTCATACTGTGGAAAGGTTCAGCAGAAACAGCTAATGATTTTATAGGTTGGCTCAATAGCCGTAATATTGCCATACAGTTTACGTCTACAATAGATCCAGTAGACAGTCTTTTTGGATTTAGAAATAAAAAAAAGTCTCGAAGGATGGATAACAACTATTTATAAAAAACCAGTGACTCGCAATACATTTTTGCACTATACAAGTGCCCATCCAGTTCGTTTGAAGAATAACCTCCCGTTTTCTCAATTTTTGCGGTTTCGGCGAAACTGTTCCGAAAAATCTGACTTTAAGAAGAAATCCAAACAGTTGCTTCATGACTTTACAGCGAGAGGTTATCCTGAGCATATTTCAAAGAAGGCCTATAAGAGGGCATTGAACAACGATCGAACTTGGTTACTTAATGCGAATCAGGATAAGAGAGAGAGACAAGAGGTTGAGAGTGTAAACTTGATTACAAAGTTCTCCCCTCTGAGTTATCACATTCAAAATATAGTGAAAAAACATCTTTATCTAGTTCAAACGATTCCTGGAATGGCTGAAAAAACAGTGCGCTGTGTATGGTAAAGGAACAACAATATCAAAGAGCAATTGAGTCCGACCAATATCAATCCTTTTCCAATAGAGGGCACAGAACCACAGAGTAGGGGACATACAGCATGCGGTCATTGTACAATTTGTCCTATAACAGAAAACACCACAGAATTTGAATATTTAGGAAAACAATATAGGTTAAATAAAGTGACTTCATGTGACACCACCTCGGTAGTTTATGCAATCAGATGTCCGTGTGCGAAATTATACATAGGAAAGACTAGCCGACCTTTTAAACGTCGGATTCAAGAACACAAAAGTCGTCTGCAAAACAAAGTAATGGCAGCACCCCTAGTTCAACATTGCATAGAAATGGGGCACGAATATTCACAATTACGGTGTTTTTGTATTGATCAAATAAATAAACCAAGAAGGGGTAAAACCTTAGACGAAACACTATTGTTCCACGAGCAACGGTGGATTTTTTTTTGGTAAATACGGTACAACCATTAGGTTTAAATGCCTCCGTAGAGTGGCAATTATGCAGATAATAAGCTGGCTTAATGTATCACTGCTAAGTATAAAAGAAGGCGAACGTTTGTAACCCGCATGCGTGGCGTTTTTTGACAAAGAAAAATCTGAAGGCATACTGAGAGACGTGGGCAGCAACTAGTAGTGAGTACTAATATTAGCTTGCACAAAAGGAAAATAGGTATTTTTTAACCAGAGTATAAGTTTAAAACTAGAGAGCATTTTCAACCTAGGCTTTTTATTTGCATTCAGATTCTCCAGAAGGAACTCCATTGATGAGTGAAACGCGAGGACGTCGAATGTGTGAGGCGTATGGAGGATTGTTAAGATTAAGGGAGCTGAGTTGAACAAGCGTACAGAGAAAGTTAAGTTTGTTCCACTGTTCTCTACAGACTTTTAAATTACACACATCAATTAATAGAGGTTTGAGCACTGGTGTATTGGCAAGAAGAAAGATATTTAAAGAAATTAAAGTAATAAATAAAAAATAGGAAAAGAAAATCTTAAAGCCAGTAGACCCGGTAGTCATTGATGTCATCAAGCGCAGTTAATGTTTCACTATACAAAGTGTTCATGAGCGCTGCATTGATCTGAGACTACATTCGGGAGATAGAGAAATATAGGCTGGCCAAAAATACTACCAGAACCCTGAATATAGCCAGAAGTTAAAAGTGGAGTGATTTACTTTATTCCTCCAGGAAGAGAATGCAGAACCTTAGATGCCTTTGGCAGGAGAATCTTCCAGGCCAGTATGCTTGTTGCCAGAATCAACTCCTATAGTCTCTAAATGGGGATGTTTCTAAAAGAAGTTACAGATCACCTGCAAACTTTATCTCCTTTTATTTCAGAAGATAAAAGGGAAGAGTTCCTCACCTGGCTTAAACATGCCCAAGATATTTCCAAGTTTTCCAACCGTGCAGCCTTTGACTCTTTTGAAGGTGCCAGCAGAGCCTCAGCCATTGCCATAGGTGCACGCAGAGTTGCTTGGTTACAAGCCTCTGATTTGGAACCCTGGGTTCAAGATGGCCTAGGAAACCTTGTACAGGTGAAAACCTTTTTGGCAAAGATTAGCAAGCAAAGGCCACCCAGATGGATGCTGAAAATTCTGCTTTAGATAGACTTTCAAAGTCTACTTTTGCTCCTTTTAAGAAAAGGTTGTTCAAAAAGGGTTTTTTTTCCCAAAAAGGGAAATATTATTCTGCTTATGGTCAGCAGTCATCTTCTGCAGGTCGTTTTGCTACAAAGAGACAGCAACAACCGAAACAGGCCAAGCCTAAGGCTACTAGAACTGCTACGGCCCAACAGCCTCAGCCTCTTCAGGGCCTTTGACTTCCAGCTAGAGAGCTTAGCCTTTCTGGCTCTAGAACATCCAGAGCCTCTCACCATTCCAGGAAGGTTGGCTTACTTTGCTCCCAGGTGGGAACAAATCACAGCAGAACAATGGACCCTGTCCATCATAAGGGAGGGGTACAAGCTTCATTTCTTAAACCTTCCTCCTCACACCATGGTGAGACAGTTCAATTCTCAGACATCTCTCCTCGACTTTTTGGGTCAGGAGATTGCTACCCTTCTTGCCCAAGGGGCAATAAAAGAAGTACCCCTTCTTCAACAGGGCTCAGGGTTCTACTCCCCCTACTTTCTTATCCCAAAGAAAACAGGGGGCTACAGACCCATATTAGATCTCAGAGAATTGAACAAGTTTCTATGCAAGGAGAAATTCAAGATGATTTCTCTCGGTACTCTCCTTCCATACCTTCAGAGTCAGGATTGGCTTTGCTCTCTAGACCTCAAGGATGCGTACACCCCTGTCCTCATCCATCCAACACACAGAAGGTTCCTTCGGTTCCTTTATCAAGGGAAGCACTACCAATACAGAGTGCTTCCTTTCGGTCTGGCCTCTGCACCAAGGGTGTTCACAAAATGCATGGCAGTAGTAGCTGCATTTCTACGCACTCTAGGGATATTCGTATTCCCATATGTGGACGACTGGCTCATCCGAGCTCCATCCCAGTCAGAGGCCCAGACTTCTCTAACCTGCACAAGGCGTATCCTTCAGTATCTGGGACTTGTCATAAACATTCCAAAATCCCAGCTCACCCCTACTCAGTCTCTAGAGTTCATAGGGGCCTTGCTGGATACCACTACTGCAAAGGCCTATCTTCCCCAGGGCCGTTGCCTACGCTTGGTGCAGTTAGCCTCACAAATTCAGTTAAAATCCCATTTAACTGCTCGAGAGATGTTACAACTGTTAGGCCACATGGCATCCACTGTGCATGTGGTTCCTTACGCTCGCCTTCACATGAGGGCAGCTCAGTGGACTCTGTCCACCCAATGGACCCAGGCATCAGGTTGCCTGTCAGACAAAATAGCAACCTCCAGTCGCCTCTTTTGGTCCCACCAGTGGTGGAAGTCCACTCAGAATCTGTTGCTGGGGTCCCCCTTTCAACAGGTGTTACCCCAAGCAACCCTTACAACAGATGCCTCTCCAAGAGGTTGGGAGCTCATCTTCAAGATCTCTCCACTCAAGGCCTCTGGTCTTTACAGGAGACATCTCTACATATCAACCTCTTAGAGCTCAGAGCAATTTTTCTAGCTCTCAGAGTCTTCCACACCCTGCTCAGCTACAAGACAGTCCTCATCCACACGGACAACCAAGTAGCCATGTTCTACGTGAACAAGCAGGGCGGGACTGGCTCTCTGTTGCTTTGCAGTGAAGCTCTGAGATTGTGGGCCTTCGCCAGAGAGCATCAAATTCATCTCATGGCAGTGTATCTTCCAGGGGTTCAAAACTCTTGGGCAAACAGACTCAGTCGAGTTCTGCTTCCACACGAATGGTCCCTCCATGGGGACCAGATAGCCAGGATCTTTTGAATTTGGGGAACCCAAGACATAGACTTATTTGCAAGTCCGTGGAATGCCAAACTTCCCCGATTCTGTTCCAGAATTCCGTGTCAGGGAGTTAAGGCCATGGATGCCTTCCTCCTCCATTGGGGGCAAGACTTCCTCTATGCCTTTTGTAACCGCCTTTTAGTGCCCCCAGCCAAAGCGTGTAGGGCTTAAGCGACCTGTTATCCTTCTTTGAACAGTTGGCTGACTTTTTCCTGAGGCAAAGCCTTTTGGGAAATGTAGTTTCTTTCACTGTCCAATGAAGAGTAGTGTGAACTCAAAGTGGTTTTAAGCAAACAGGATTTATTTCCCCTCCGGGCGGATTTCAGCATGGAACAAAGGTAACACAAACCATATATTTCTGGCCAAGGACAAAATGAAAAGTCTCCAACAGAAATAGCTTAACTTCAGCAGTAATAAACATTTGCTTCCCAGCAATTAGAACAAACAGTTCTGTTTCCCACAGCTTTGTACTTTTTCTCTTAACACTCCTGCAGTTCTCTGCACAGCTTAAACTCAACGCAGGGAAAATATCTCATTCGATATTGTAATCGTACAGTCCATCAATTCTTCAGATATGCTGCCTAGCCCTGGCTCTGTTTCCATTAACTCCTCATGGAAAATAGGTAGAAATGTTTGCAGCGTTGTTTCTGGGGCCACACCCTTCCTCTCTGGCTTAGGCTTTATATCATACTCTTGGCACATGTATTGCTGTAAACAATCATCCTCATTACAGGTATTAAAACCACAGTCCCACCCTTTGGGTAAGTAAAGTCACACTGATTATCAACAGCCTTATTTGAAACCCAGTCTCTGGGCTTACCTCTTTGTCTGCCTGCAAACGGCTTTCTCTCGGCTTTGGAAACAGCTGTTGATTCAAAACCTGATTTGTGAGCTGTGGGTTGCAACTGCCTTCCTGGCTTTTTCCTATCCTTGTAATTCCCAGAATACTGCAAACAGCCTGGCCTGCTTTTGCTGTATTCTTCTCTTGAAAAACACTTTATAAAAGGTTCTCCTTCTACCTTTAAACTTGGCTCTGGCTCTGGACTTGCCACGGTCTCTCTCCCACGGTTCTGGGCTGGAACTAAACCGGTAGCTCTGCCTAGGCCTGGAACTCAGACTCCTCCCTGGTCCTCCTCTTGGTCTGTTAGCTGCCCTCTTTGCTGGCCTCTCAACGGAACCCTCGGTTGGCCTTGTAGGTAACTTCCCAGCTGAGCTTGTGTTGGAGCTTCCTGCGTGGCTCCTAGTCGAGACCCTTTTCTTTCTACTGAGGCCTCTTTATGTGTCTGCCCTCTAGGGCAGTGCCTGACTCCTCCTCCTAGCAGGTGCTCTGATTCAGCTCGTGACTCCTGAGCTAACTGGCAGCAAGGGCGTGTTTCTTTCCTCTGTGTCTGGTTTCCCTGGTAACTACTAGCCATGTGCTTTTGTTTACCATCCAGCACTGCTTCTGATTCCTCCTTTTTGGCTCTTTCTAAAGGGCTGGAGGAATCCACCATGTCACAGATCCCCCCCCTTAAAATATTACGGGCTGCCGGAACTTGTGACGGACAGCACGTAATCCTGGAAAGAGCATCTGCATTACTGTGCAATTTGCCCGCCCTATGCTGTACTACAAAATTGTAAGCTTGTAAAGCTAAATGCCACCTGGTCAGCCTGGCATTGCTGTTCCGCATCTGGTGTAGCCACTTCAATGGCGCATGGTCCGTGACCAAATAAAATTTACGGCCCATGAGGTAAAATCTCAAAGTCTCCACCGCCCACTTAATCGCGAGACACTCTCGCTCTACCGTGGAGTATTTCTATTCAGCTCTAGATAATTTCCTACTAAGATATGTCACCGGGTGTTCAACCCCTTCAAATACTTGTGACATTACGGCCCCCAACCCAGTCTCCGACGCATCTGTTTGCACGAGAAAAGATAAGTCAGAGTTAATCCCCCTAAGCACTGGGGCCCTACATAACTTGTCTTTTAAGGCTACAAACACCCTTTCAGCGTCTGGCGTCCACTTAATGGTATTTGGGGCATTCTTTTGAAGCATTTCCGTGAACGGAGCGCTTTCTTCCGCAAATCGCAGAATGAATCTGCGGTAGTACCCTACCAATCCCAAAAATCCTCGCATTTGCCTTTTATTAACGGGACGTGGAAAGTTTTTTACACTTTCTATCTTGCTGGCTAAAGGTTTTACCATTCCTCCTCCCACCATGTGGCCTAAATATTTAACCTCTCTACCGGCGAAAAGACACTTCCCAGGATTTATAGTTAGACCCGCTTTCCTCAGGGCTCGCAGAACTGCCTCTACCCTGGGTAAGTGCTGAGCCCAGGTAGTGCTATATATGATAATATCATCCATATAAGCCCATGTGTATTCATGATGGGGCCGCAAAACTTGATCAACCAACCTTTGACAGGTGGCCGCTGCCCCGTGAAGACCGAATGGCATACGTCTAAACTGAAATAATCCTATCGGGGTAGTGAAAGCCGTCTTAGGTTTGGATGCCTTGGTTAATGGTATTTGCCAGTAACCTTTTGGTGAGGTCCAATGTGGTCAAATACTTAGCTTGGCCTAATTTATCTAACAAATCCTCAATTCGAGGCATAGGGTACGCATCAAATTCAGAGATGTTATTTATTTGTCGAAAATCTATACAGAAGCGAAGGCTTCCATCAGGCTTAGGCACTAATACTATAGGGCTTGACCATGGGCTTCTGGATTCTTCTATAACGCCCATTTTAAGCATGTCCCTCACTTGTGCTATAACCTCTGCTTTCTTTGCTTCCGGCAACCTGTAGGGTCGTTGCCTGATTATTTTACCGGGTACGGTGATAATCTCGTGGGCAACTATATTGGTTTCCCCCGGAAGCGTCGTCAGGACATCTGCAAACTTATTCAATACTTCTCCTAGTTCTTGCTGCTGTTGCAAGGACAGCCCTGCACCTATGCGCGGTTCTGGAATTTCCCTCCAATCAGCGGGCTGTGGCCCAAAATCATCCTCCTTCCTCTCCTCAGAGACGGCGGTCAAACCTTTTAATTCTCCCATGCCAGTAGACCCGAATCCCCCTTCTCCCATCTCTGTGGGGGCCAGGGAAGATACTTCCTCTACCTCGGGAAATCCCACGCGCTCGCATATCATTTGAGCGATTCTGTCGCCTGTTCTTATCTGGAACTCTTCCTGACTAAAATTAAAAATCAAAACCTTTATTACCCCTCGGTAATCAGGGTCTATGACTCCGGCCCCTATGTCTAGGAAATATTTAGCTGCCAAGCCTGACCTAGGAGCTATCCGCCCGTAACATCCTGGCGGGATCTGTACCTTTATCCCTGTGTCTATTAGGGCCTTTCCTCCTCTGGGTATCACACTATCCTCAGCGCTAAATAAATCATATCCGGCAGCGGCTTCTGAAGCTCGCTGCGGACCCCTGGCCTGGGCCGAAACCTTGCAATACCGGAGTACAAATTTTTGTTTCCCTGTGGTTACTTCCTTTCCTCCTGATGTGTGTTGTGGGCTAATTCTACCAGGTTTCCCCAACAGAGGACTAGGGACTTTGGTTGCGATGGCCTCTAACCTGGGTAAATTCTGTGACCCCCTCTCTACCTCCAAGGAGTCTGCTTCGCATGGAGTGGGTACTAAACTCATTTCAGCAGTAAGACCTTCCTCTAGCCCTCGGCTAAAAGGAGGCCAATCCCTTCCAAGGACGACATCTTGCAGAAGGAGGGGTATCACTGCCTTCACTACCTCCCTTTCTGTTCCTAACCCTTTTATACCCACTTTATACAAGGGATAATGGTAAGCTGCCCCGTGTATACACCGTATTTTAACTTGCCCTACTGCTTGACTCGGTGCTGACTGGGCTTGTATGGCTTTCCAGAGCCGCTGGGACACCATCCTCTGGTCAGCACCAGAGTCCAGCAGCGCCTGGGCCTCTATGCCCTCTACTTGTACAGGAAGTAAAAACCCTGCCTGGATTTTCTTTCCATTGCCAGACACCAATGCAGTACGTAAGATACAATCTTTTTGAAAATGCCCTAATTTCCCGCATTTAAAACATTTTCCTTTAGTATTGGGAAAATCCGCATTCTCATAAGATGGTTTACTTCGCATATTCCTCTCTATACTACCAGCTCTTGTCGCCCCCAGAACGCCTGATTTTGAGGTTTTTGCAAACTCGGCCTCAAAATATCGTTCCGACAAGATGGCGGCTTCTGCTGTTTTACAATTCTGCAACATGAGAAATGTTTTTACCTCTGCTGGTACAGCTTCCATATATTGTTCCAAAACCACATCATCAGATACAGACTCTACAGTCCGCTGTCCAGGGTTCAGCCATTTCCAGGCTAAGCCTCTTATTCTGTAGTACAGGGCTTTAGGGGTTTCTCCAGGCCTTAATTTGGCCTCCCTAAACCTGCGCCTGTAGAATAAAGGGGTTAGCCCTAACCTGTCTCTTACAGCATTTTTGACTGCATTATAATCTACTGCCAAGGTAGCAGGCATAGATTTATACGCAGACAAAGCTTCGCCTGAAAGGGACATCGCGAACCTTATTGCCCACTGCTCTTTAGGCAGCCTTATGGCTTCAGCGATGCGCTCAAAGGCATCTATATAATCGTCCAGGTTATCTGTAGGAGATAATTGTCCCAACGTGAGTGCACCACTATTAGGTAGTCCTACCCCTTGGGTATACATAGGTATGTCTCTCGCTGGCTCCTGCTGCTGCTCCACTAGCTTCTCTATGAGCTCTCTGACAGGCTTTTGCTGTTCATGGATAGCAGCAACCATCTGCTCCTGCATCCGCCGAGTCATCTCTAGCTGCTTGTCCCATTGTAGGGACATCCACCTCAGCATCTCCTGAGGATCCATCCCAGATGTCCAGGTGCCTGTAGAAACACAAAAAAACCCCACCAAGTGTGGCCCAAAAAAAAAATTCCTCCCTTTTATTTTTTTCAACACTGTGCACTATCTCTCTGTGCACTACCCCTTTCTCCGGCTTATCCGTCCACACCCGTGCCTAGCCACCATTACCTGGGCACAGTGCAGAGTCAGGCACTGAGAAAGGTAGCTCCCCTCCTGACCGATTGTCAGCCGAGCAGTGGATCCTTCTGCTCTTGGATGTCAGCTCACTGCTGCTGGCACCTCGTCCTTCGAGTGTCCTTGTAATCCGGGCAAAAATCCGTACTACTACGCCATTTGTAACCGCCTTTTAGTGCCCCCAGCCGAAGCGTGTAGGGCTTAAGCGACCTGCTATCCTTCTTTGAACAGTTGGCTGACCTTTTCCTGAGGCAAAGCCTTTTGGGAAATGTAGTTTCTTTCACTGTCCAATGAAGAGTAGTGTGAACTCAAAGTGGTTTTAAGCAAACAGGATTTATTTCCCCTCCGGGCGGATTTCAGCATGGAACAAAGGTAACACAAACCATATATTTCTGGCCAAGGACAAAATGAAAAGTCTCCAACAGAAATAGCTTAACTTCAGCAGTAATAAACATTTGCTTCCCAGCAATTAGAACAAACAGTTCTGTTTCCCACAGCTTTGTACTTTTTCTCTTAACACTCCTGCAGTTCTCTGCACTGCTTAAACTCAACGCAGGGAAAATATCTCATTCGATATTGTGATCGTACAGTCCGTCAATTCTTCAGATATGCTGCCTAGCCCTGGCTCTGTTTCCATTAACTCCTCATGGAAAACAGGTAGAAATGTTTGCAGCGTTGTTTCTGGGGCCACGCCCTTCCTCTCTGGCTTAGGCTTTATATCATACTCTTGGCACATGTATTGCTGTAAACAATCATCCTCATTACAGGTATTAAAACCACAGTCCCAACCCTTTGGGTAAGTAAAGTCACACTGATTATCAACAGCCTTATTTGAAACCCAGTCTCTGGGCTTACCTCTTCGTCTGCCTGCAAACGGCTTTCTCTCGGCTTTGGAAACAGCTGTTGATTCAAAACCTGATTTGTGAGCTGTGGGTTGCAACTGCCTTCCTGGCTTTTTCCTATCCTTGTAATTCCCAGAATACTGCAAACAGCCTGGCCTGCTTTTGCTGTATTCTTCTCTTGAAAAACACTTTATAAAAGGTTCTCCTTCGACCTTTAAACTTGGCTCTGGCTCTGGGCTTGCCACGGTCTCTCTCCCACGGTTCTGGGCTGGAACTAAACCGGTAGCTCTGCCTAGGCCTGGAACTCGGACTCCTCCCTCGTCCTCCTCTTGGTCTGTTAGCTGCCCTCTTTGCTGGCCTCTCACCGGAACCCTCGGTTGGCCTTGTAGGTAACCTCCCAGCTGAGCTTGTGTTGGAGCTTCCTGCATGGCTCCTAGTCGAGACCATTTTCTTTCTACTGAGGCCTCTTTATGTGTCTGCCCTCTAGGGCAGTGCCTGACTCCTCCTCTTAGCAGGTGCTCTGATTGAGCTCGTGACTCCTGAGCTAACTGGCAGCAAGGGCGTGTTTCTTTCCCCTGTGTCTGGTTTCCCTGGTAACTACTAGCCATGTGCTTTTGTTTACCATCCAGCACTGCTTCTGATTCCTCCTTTTTGGCTCTTTCTAAAGGGCTGGAGGAATCCACCATGTCACACTTTCCACCCATTCCCCTAATTCCCAAGACACTCTTCAAACTTCAGAGAGACAAGGGGTCTATGATCCTCATAGCACCACATTGGCCACGCCAAGTGTGGTACCCTTTACTTCTTCATCTCTCTCAAGCTCCCTCCCTGGACTTGGGATCTGCTCCAGACCTCCTGTCCCAGGAGGAGGGAACGTTGTGGCACCCAAATCCCCAGTCTCTTCACCTCAGAGCCTGGTTGCTGAAGGCCTAGACCTTCAAGATTTGCATCTTTCTCAGCAAGTGAAGGATATCCTTTATGCTTCCAGAAAGCCTTCCACTAGACGTTCCTATGCTTTTAAATGGAGAAGGTTTACCATTTGGTGTGCGGAGAAGGGTCTTAACCCTCTTGCAATACCTCTGAATTCTTTACTAGAGTATTTGCTGCATTTATCCCATGCAGGCCTTAAAACGAATTCAGTAAGAGTCCATTTGAGTGCTATTGCAGCATCCCTTAAACCTCTCAATGGACAACCTATTTCCTCTCATCCTCTTATAGCAAAATTCATGAGAGGCCTTCTTTTGACTAAACCTCCCATCAGACCATCTCCAGTGGCATGGGACTTGAATCTGGTTCTTGGCCAGCTTATGCAGCCACCCTTTGAACCCTTAGCCACTACTTCCTTGAAATTCCTTTCCTGGAAGGTTATTTTTCTCATTGCAGTCACTTCAGCTCGCCGCATCAGTGAGCTGCAAGCCTTGGTGGCTAATCCTCCTTATACAAGGTTCCATCATGACAAGGTAGTCCTCAGGACTAATCCACACTTTATGCCTAAAGTGGTCTCACCTTTTCATCTGAACCAGGAGGTTTATTTACCTGTCTTTTTTCCAGGACCTCATGCTTCAAGTGCAGAGAGGAATCTTCATACCCTGGATTGTAAAAGAGCTCTTGCCTTTTACTTACAAAGGACACAGCAACATAGAAAGTCCTCTCAACTCTTTGTTGCTTTTGATCCCTCTCATTTAGGACTTCCAGTCTCTAAGAGAACTCTGTCTAATTGGATTGCTCAGTGTATTTCTTTCGCCTACCAGAGTAAGAACCTTTCTCTGGAGGGCCATGTCACAGCTCACAATGTGAGGGCCATGGCAGCCTCTATGGCTCATCTAAATTCTGTGTCCTTCGACCAGATCTGTTGAGCAGCCACCTGGGCCTCGGTTCATACCTTCACAGCCCATTACTGCTTGGACAAGGACTCCCGCCGGGATGCCTTGTTTGGTCAGGCTGTTCTCAAACACCTGTTCCATACCTAACCAACTCCTACCCTCCATCCCTGGCTGGATGCCTGAGTTTCATGGGTGGAGGTAGAGCCCTTCCCAGGGACTCACGACCTGGTGATCTCCCAGGCATCTCTAGCTGGGGAGTCCCCATATGTGAAGACTCATTCCTGCTTGTTCCTGGAGATAGCACAGTTACTTACCTGTAACAGGTGATCTCTGGGAACAGCAGGAATAAGTCTTCAGAACCCACCCACCTCCCCTAGGAGTTGTATCTCTCTATCTTTCTTTCCTTTCCTCACTCTCTCTTTGTCTCAGCTTTAAAACTCGAACTGGAGAGAGGCGGTTAGGAAAGGCGGGAAGGCAGCGCGCAGGCGCTGTGGGATGCTCCCAAAAGCTTTCGTTTTGGACGCTGGGGAGCGTTCCCGCGCAGGGTCCGTCGGTACAGACGATACCTATATGTGAAGACTTACTCCTGCTGTTCCCAGAGATCACCTGTTACAGGTAAGTAACTGTGCTTTGCATCAAAATATACATGGCAGTAGAAGAAATCCTAAGTTATTCTTTCATTGGTCATCTCTAAGAACTGTCTTTAGAATTCTATGTGTGGACCATTATCAGCCTCACACCAAATAGTGCATGTTTCAATGCTGCTTGCATTGTTGAATGCCCTTTTTTGAGGGTTTCTTATTGAAAGGAATATATTTTGACATTTATATATAGAGAAACGTTTTGTGATTTTTCTGCCCTATCACACTGGCACCTGGTGATGCTGCAGCCATCCCATGGTCCAGGAACTGGCCAGGCATTCATGCCCCTCCCTGAATTACAGATGAGCACACCAGATCCTCTTGTGCAACCCTCAAACCACACACACACACACACACACACACACCTGCCAAAACGATGCCCTGAACCTATACATAACAGCCGGTATAATATAATAGCATGGGGTCCCACGTCTGAAAATATGAGCTCTGTTTCTCACCCAAACACGAGTCCTTTCCATACTCACTCACATACTATTCCTACATCAACAGTCATTTTTCAGGACACAGGAATTGTTAGGGTCCCCTAGATTAGCTCCATTTGCACAAACAGAAAATGTCAGCATGGTCAGAATAATTACTAGTGCTCTTTTTAATATTTTGTCAGGGTAGCTATTAATATCTTTCTAGCTTACAAGATTCCCACATTCTTTATAAATGCATCTTGTGATGTTTTCCTTGCTGCAGTCCACCAATTTAGAAGAGACTAGTCACCATCTTTATACAAACACAGCGGACTATGTTCGAAATACTAGCTCTATTCCATGTCTCCAGCAGGTATAACAGGCATGTCTGTGAGGACCTCCCAAAAAATACACGGGCCTTTCCTGAATATGCTTTCTACATCTACGTGGCAAACCATGCCCCCATTCCGCCCCTCTGTGATCCCTGTATTAGTGAGGCAAACATCCGTGGGGGGTTATATTCCAGAATATGCTCGTAGATGTTTTCGGGAGATAAATGTTCCCGGCACACGTATAAAGCCTTATTCTCTTTCTGGAATGACCTCCTTAGGGAAGAACAACCCAAACTACAGTTACACAATGCAAGGTTCCACATTAGGAATCACCATCCAGGAAAAGGATTTAGGCGTCATCGTGGATAACACTTTGATACCCTCCACTCAGTTGCAGCATTGGCCAAGAAGGCAAATAGAATGCTAGGAATCATAAGAAAAGGAATGGAGAATAAAACAAAGGATATTATAATGCTTCTGTTTTGTTTTATGGTGCGATTGCACCTTGAATATTGTGTGCAATTCTGGTTGCCATATCTTAAAAAGGATATAGCAGAATTAGAAAAGGTACAAAGAAGAGTCACCAGAATGGTAAGGGGATAGAAGGACACCCCTATGAGAAGAGGCTTAAAAGATTAGGGCTCTTCAACCTGGAAAAGAGAAGGCTGAGGGGAGATATGACAGAGGTCTATAAATGAATGAATGGAGTGAAACCAGTAAATGTAGATCATTTGTTTACATCATCAAAAAGTAGAAAGACTAGGGACATGCAGTGAAGCTACAATGTAACACATTTAACACTAATAGGAGAAAATATTTTTTCACTCAACGCGTATTCAAACTCTGGAATTTGTTACCGGAGGATGTAGTAAAAGCTGTAGTGTAACTGGCTTTAAAAAAGGTTTTGACAAGTTCATGGAGGAAAGGCCCATAAACCATAATTAAAGAGGACCCAGGAAATCCATTGCTTGCCCCAATACAGGCCGGAAGGTCGGGGGTTCAAATCCCAATAGAGGACAGCAACCTTGGGCTGGAAGGACTGAGGTTTCTAGTCCCACAGGTGCTCCTTGTGGTCTTGGGCAAGCCACTTAACCCTCCATAGCCCATGTTCCCTGTAAAATAGTTATCTCCAAGTTATAATGCCCTGTTCAATGTAATTTCAGTTTGTTCAATGTAAACCGCACTGATGCAGAATAGCGCGGTATATAAGAGAATGTAAATAAATAAATAAAATAAATAAATACAAGCATTGTGGAACCTGTGTGTCTTTTTGTGAACCTTCTAGGTACTTGTGACCTGGCTTGGCCACTGTTGGAAATAGGATACTGGACTTGATGGACCTTGGTCTGACACAGTATGGCATATCTTATGTTCTTAACTTTGAAAAGAGAAGGCTGAGGGGGGAGATATGATAGAGAGCTATAAAATAATGACTGGAGTAGAATGGGTAAATGTAGATTAGTTGCTTACCTCTTCAAAAAAGTAGAAAGATTAGGGGACATACAATGAAGTTACAATGTAGTACATTTAAGACTAATCATAGAAAATATTTTTTTCGCTCAACACATAATCAAACTTTGGAATTTGTTACCAGAGAATGTAGTAAAAGCTGTTAGTATAGCTGGATTTCAAAGAGGTTTGTTTGGACTAGTTTCTGGAGGAAACGTTCATAAACCATTATTAGAGGACAGGGGAAATCCACTGCTTACCCCTGGGACAAGCAGCATGGACTCTTTCTACCTTTTGGGAACCTGACAGATACATGTGTCCTGGATTGGCCACTGTTGGAAACAGGATATTGGGTTTGATGGACCCACGGTCTGACCTACTATAGCATATCTTATGATCTTATTTATTATTATTTTAATTTAGGACTGCTGAATTGCAGGTCTGAATTAAATGGATGGTTGTCAGCATGGTCCCTGCTTATATATACTGCATATTCAGTAGTGCTTAAATGAATATAAGTAATAAGTTAAGCACCAGGACCAGCACTTAACTTCAAATAGTTGCTATCCTGGTTGAAAATCACTGTTCTATATATATTCTCCCTTATTTAAAAGTTGCATGGATAGACGAGCTGTGTTGATAAAGAGAATACATTTCTGCTGTTAATCCTGCTCTCTGAAGAACCGGGAAGTTATTATAATTACACAGTGGTGATGGACTTTGGGTGATGATAGAAACAATAAATACAGATCATTAGCAGTTAAACCAGTAGCAGCATTAGCAATGATGTTGGGATTCAGACACCACCATCTGTGACAGTTGCAGTATACTAGTTGTTAATATGACTCTTGCCTTTGGAGGGTAATTTTACAACAGGTTGCCTAGGTTATCTTTATAATATATCATATACCAACTACCAACATTCATTCTCAAAATGGCTACTTATTTTTATTTCATAAAAATATTTATAAAATAGACAATCATCAATTGGGAAAACAAAGGTGCACAATCAATATATCATGTGCCAAATTATTTCCATAATTTCCCACCATTTTAATCATAGGTCCACATTCTTTTATATATTTTCTCATCTGCTTTAATAAAACTTCATATCAGAATTTCATATCTAAATGATTTCATTCAAATTTCTTATCAGTTTTGATAAAAATTTATTCTAAAAAATTCAATACTTATCTTTATTCTTTTAATTTATAAAACATAGCTGTATGAAAGCAGTCTAACTCATAGCTAAAATGCTATCATATTTAGTTACATCAGCTCAGAAGCTGGTCGAAATGTACAAGGCTGAAGTATAAGGGTAGGTGTGTATTTTATAATTTACACATATACTTTTTGACTGTGCCTATGCTCATTCTCAAACTCCTCTCTTAAACACATTTATACCTGGATCACACATGCCTACTTTTAATAGCCCAATAATGCAGAGACATTATACATGCAAAAACTCCTTTAAAAAATGTTTTCCTTAATGTCCATTCAGAATTGCCATGCAGTATCTATCACACTTGGTAATAGTATTTAATTGCCAGAAGCCATTGTGCTTAATGTCAAGTCCATAGTCTTTGTTGCTGTTTCCTTCCAGGCTGACTGCAGAGTTGCTGCGACTCCTTTGTGCAGAATCACAGGTGAAAGAGCAGGTGAAGGTCTATGAAGGTGTTCCTGTCTTACTCAGTTTGCTCCATTCAGATCATCTCAAGTTGCTATGGAGTGTTGTTTGGATTCTGGTGCAGATTTGTGAAGATCCAGAAATCAGTGTGGAAATACGGACTTGGGGTGGGATCAAGCAGCTTCTTCATATTTTACAGGGGTAGGTCTGCAGTCTCTACTGTTGGAGATTATACCCTACTCCAACTTGTTGGAATATTTATTTATTTAATGGGCTTTCTATACCGCCCTATCATATATTCAAAGCGGTTTACATATAACACAACGTGAAGCTTACATTGAGCAAGGGGAATACAACTTGTTATATGGGGAATTCAATTTGGCTAACAACTTAACAACTCCTAGGGATGCATCCATTATCATTGATGACTAGCAACCATCTCTTTTATAATAGAAATGAAGGCCCAAATGCACCTTGCAAATATGAATTTGAAGATAGTTTAGGGGAATGTTGGACACCACTGTTTGGATAAGTCCTATATCTATGAAATTTCAGTGGCATTATCTGGATAGTGCTAGTATGGAGCAAGGACAGAGTATGGGAGTTTGCCTAATTCTATGGATAGTAAGCAATATTCAGCTGCTATCTGCTTTAGTTGTGCGTTTTACTTTAGGTATAGCAAAAAAGGTTGTCCTAAAGTCAACCGCATAGCATCATCGGTCACCGCACATCATGTATATTCACCACTGCTTGCTCTCTGGCATTTGAATATTGATCCGATTATGATTTAGGACTATAATATAAATCCAACTGGGGACTTGGTTTCTGTTTGACGCCAAACCTTACATATCAATTTTAAGTGATCTAAGATCATAACCTACTAAATCATGCTCAACAGGAAATACGTTTCTGTGGTTTTAGATTAATGTCTTAAATTGTTATAATTTTTAAAATGTCACTTTATTGCCAGTATTCCAATATAAAAACTGATGCCTCAGAATCATTTCCACAATTATTTGTGGCAGCTAGGAGTCGAATACTAAATCATATTTTAGTGTCCTCCTACAGTTACTGATTTATAATATGCTTTTCTCTGTAAATTTGTCTTTTAAGAGATAGAAACTTTGTTTCTGACCGTTCTTCCATTGGGAGTTTGTCTAGTGCAAATGCAGCAGGGAGAATCCAGCAACTTTCTTTGTCAGAAGATTTGAGTCCTTGGGAGATACAGGAAAATACTCTTTCCCTTCAAGCAGGTAATTTTAATGTAATTATATTGAACCAGATGCCTCCCGGTGCCCATAAAGAATGGAAGAAAAAATTTAGTATATTTGCTGCAGGCCACAGGGCTGTGGTCCCGGGGCCAAGAGTAACCTGGTGCCATGGCTCCTGAAAGCCTCAAGAGCATGGCCAGCAGTGGAGGGGGTGGGGGGGGGGTAGGAGAGGGTGGGAAGGGGAGTTGCTTGGAGCTGGGATTGGCCACAAGGTTGAAATCGCCCTGCGTCCTGCCGTAGGGCGATCTCACAGGCTGTGCAGGAAATTTGTACCTGAGGGGAGGGGCTGGGTTCTGCATGGGTTGCTGGCTCCTTTAGTCTTCGATGGTGAGCAGACGAGCAGCATCAGCAGACTACCCACTCACCCTCCTCAAGAAAAGGGGCATATGCTGACTAGAGGATTGTCACAGCTGGAGGGGCGAGGTCCCGAGCCAGTGTGCACTGTGACATCGGGGGCCTAACAGCCGGTGTGAGGAAGTTAGGGATCTTGCTCCTCCTGGTGAGGGGGGTGGGTGAAGATCTCGGTGGGAATCTTTGCCTGGACTAAGGAAGAGTGGGGTTGGCCTTTGCTAATAATATGGCGAGGCTGGTGGAAAGGGGAGGGGAGAGGGAGGAAAATAGACCACTTTGCTAATAATATGGATGGTGGGATGCATCCTTCGGAAAGGGGGGGGGGGGTAAATAATGAATATGTGTATTGTAATGAGTTATTGTTGGCTCGGGCCGGGCTAGTAACGAATTGTATTAATAAAGCTGCCACCGTGTTTTTTCACCAGTTAAGAATGTGTCGTCATTTGTGGGTAGATATGGTAAAGGGAGTTGGCATATGATGGGGTTGAAGGTAAAGAATGTGCAACTGCTCCAAGAGGTCTGCTGTCTGGGCTACCCAGGTTACTTAAAAAGTCATCACATGGTACATTAAATCTAACCATAGTATGAAAAGGGGTTTTATATCAAAGGCAAGCTGAAAGTAGTGCCACATACCAAGTTTCTACCTAGCATATACATGGGTAATGGCATTCTCATTGAAGTTTTACAGGAGCTAGATGCAGTTTTTACAGTACTTAAAAGGATCTACCAGGAAATTTAGAAGACAACATCATGGTTGATTGACTGGAAAGAGATCTGGGTTTATACCAATACTGAAGAAAGGTGATTGGCTGTGAAAATTATCGCACAATCATGACAAGGCTGCAGACTTTCCCCTACCTGTTCAGTTTATATGCAGAACAAATCAGCAGAGAAGCAGAACTGTAAGAAGACAACTGAGGTGCAAAGATAGGTGGAAGACTCAACAACCTTTGCCATTCTGATGATATTGTAACTGGCTGAAAGGGAAGATGATATAAAACATCTGCTTATCAAGATCAAGGAATGCAGTCTTAAAATGGTCCTGCACCTTAATGTGAAGAAAACAAAGATCCTGACATCTGACAAAATTAATAATTTCATCCTTGGTGGGGAAGAAGTAACAATAATAGACAACTTTAACCTATTTAGATCAATAATAAATAATGAAACGACAAGTAGTCAAGAAGTCCAATGACGTACTGCTCTTGGCAGAATGGCTATTAAGGACCTGGATACGATTTTTACAACCGGGGTTAACATTATTGGCACCTTTGCATTTTAGGCATGTTGTGTACAATATCTTGAGAAAAAATTGGAAATATTCCTACTGTATGTCATCATAATATTTTAATAGTATGTTTGAAGGTATACAACAAAAAAAAAGATTCTGTGCAACTTAGATGTAGTAATTTCTGAGAAAAAAACAAAATATGACCTGGACAGGATTAATGACATTATTTACTAATATTTGGTTGTGCAACCCTTGGCAGTGATGTTAGCCTCCAAATATTTCCTGTAGCCATCTATAAGTTTTGTACATGTCTCTGCTGGTAGTTTCTCCCATTTTTCAACTGTGATTTGTTCCAGCTCATTAATGTTTCCAGGATTCCTTTTATCAATGGCAGGTTTCAGTTCTTTCTAAAAGCTCTCGATTGGGTTGAGATCAGGACTCATTGCTGGACAGTTTAAAAGAGTCCATTGGTTCTTTTCTTTTTAAACTTAAATTTTATTTCAAAAACTTTGGTCCTTTACAGTTACAACAACATCTCCTTCCCATCATCCCCCCCTCTGCTTTCCCTTTTATCCCTTTTATTTATTTTATTTATTTATTTACATTTCTTATATACCGCACTATTTGCGATCAGCGCGGTTTACATAAAACAAACAGTTTCCGACAATAAACAAGAGTCAGGTCATTACAATGAACAGGAGCAATCAACTTGGATAACGGGGGAAACTATGTACATGTGTGGAACATTAAAATAGGTAACTGTATATATGTGAGATGGAGTTATTGTGTGTTGCTCATACCTGGTGGCTGGGGTTCGGGGGAGGCTGTGAGGTATTTAATAAAGAGGAGGTGTTTTAAGGCCTTCCTGAACTGGCTCAAGTTGGGGATAGCTCTGATGTGTGGTGGTAGGGAGTTCCAGAGGCTTGGGGCGCTCAGGCTGTAGGCTCTATTTGAAGTTGATATGGCGCATCTTGTCATAGCTTTTGGTATTGCTAGCATGTTGGCTGCAGCGGTTCTTCTTATCCTGTTGGGCATGGGTGGTTGTATGAGGTCACATATTGAAGAAGCGGATAACCCGTTGATGGCCTTGAATGTCATCACTAAGATCTTGAAGCTAATCCTGGCTTGAATGGGGAGCCAGTGCAGCTGCATCAGGAGGGGTGTTATGTGCTCTCTCCTTGGTGCTCCTAAGAGGATTCGCGCAGCGCTGTTCATGGCGAGTTGTAAGGGATGTAAGGTTGCCTGAGGGAGTCCTTGTAGGATGGCGTTTGCATAATCAAAATGAGGGATGATGAGGGCTTGGTAGATGGTACGGAAGTCGCTCAGCTCGAGTAGAGGGCGTATGTGTCTGAGGGATCTGATCTTGAAGTAGATCGCTCTTACTGTTTTTGCTATGTGCTGCTTCATGTTGAGGTTCTGATCCAATGTGACTCCGAGATACCTTATGGCTGATTTTACTTGCAGCTTGGCGTTGTCTACTTCCAAGTGGTTAGGTGGAGTAAACTCAAGATTTCTAGAGATGAACAGGACCTCTGTTTTCTTATGTTGGATGCGCAGATTTTGGGAGAGGAGCCCTTCTTTTGAACTCCATCTTTTATACCTCCACCCAGCATTTTGTTATCCTGGCTGGATCCCCTATCTCCGCCGCTGTCCGGAGGCATTTCATGATTGCCCTTGATGGGCTCAAAATCACAAGGTTCTCCTCAGCAACAGCGCCCATTCTTCATCCCTTCCCCCTAATGTCCCCAAATTTTTAATCTTAACAACAATAATAATAATAAAATAAAATAATAATAACAATTCTTTTAACATTTGACCAACTACAACAACATCATTTGCATGAACTTTGACCTAGACCTAGTTTTCTGACACTAGGAAGCACATTTTGCTCCAAAATATTTTGAAAGTCCTCTGATTTCATAATTCCTTCAATATATTCCAGGCCTCCAATTCCTGAGACAGCAAAACAGGCCCATAACTTTATGGAACCTCCACCATATTTAACTATAGGAAGGGTGTTTTTCTCTTAATAAGCTTTATTTCTTTGATGTAAATGTATCACTCGTCTGAATTGCCAAACAGCTCAAGTTTGATTTTCTCTGTCCACAGAACATTTTCCCAAAAGGACTGTGGTTTCTCAAGGTGGGTTTGGGCAAAGATCAGGGGTGCCTTTTTTTTTATCTGTCTTTGAGCAGTGTGGTCCTCTTTGTCCTTCAGTTATGAAGTCCTTCTTTGCTTAGTGCGTGGCGTATGGTGTGGGTTGAAACCACCACTCCAGATTGCTCCAGGTCAGCCTTAAGCTCTTTGGATGTTGTACATGGTGTTATTCCAACAGTTTGTACTAATCTTCGAAGATTCTTGGATTAATTTTCCACTTCCCACCTCATCCTGGGAGGTTCTTGACAGTTCCAGGCACAGAAAACTTAATAACATTGTGAGCTATAGCCACAGGAATCCCAAGGTCTTTGCAGATGGCTTTGTAGCCCTTTGAAGTTTCATTTTTGGTGATAATGGCTTTTATGATGGTCTCAGGCAGCTCTCTTTTCTTCACCATTGTGAAAATGGAACAGGGAGTGAATGTGGCATTTTAAACATTATTTATTTATTTAGCAGTTTTTATGTACAGCTTTATCCGGTCAAAGTGGTTTATATTATAACAGGGTAATAAACTTGGAGTATTCATAATATAGGGCAGAGGTGTCAAACCTGTCCTGGAGGGCCACAATCCTGCCAGGTTTTGGGATAGCCCTAATGAATATGCATGAGATATATATGCATTAGAGATATCCTGCCAACCTGACTGGTTTGTGGCCCTCCAGGACTGGATTTGGAGACCACTGCTTTACACCTCTGTCATTTAAGATGGTGAGTGGGCAAGGTACAGATGTCCTAGACATCAAAAGGGTAGCTAGAATGTGTCACATTCATCCTCGATTCTCACCACCACCAAAAAGATGTCTAATGGACAATATTTTGGTGGTGGTGAGAAGTGAGGAGGAATGTGACAAATTCTATCTAACCTTTTTGATGTCTTGGACATCTGCACCTTGCCCACTCACAATCTTAAATGACAGAGGTGTAAAGCAGGGGTCTCCAAATCCAGTCCTGGAGGGCCACAAACCAGTCAGGTTGGCAGGCTATCTCTAATGCATATATATCTCATGCATATTCGTTAGGGCTATCCCAAAACCTGGCAGGATTGTGGCCCTCCAGGACAGGTTTGACACCTATGATATAGGGGGATGAACATGTTTCTAAGGGAAGAGAACAACATGTTGATATATCACAGCAGGCAATCAATTTGGAGTATTCATAACATAGGGGTTGAACATGAAGGGGATAGAGGAAGAGAGTCATCATTTATTGGTTGATTCAAGTCAAATAAGTATTGGCAACTGATCACAGATACTGTATGTCTAATTTTACTGCAATGGGAATGTGGTTCTTCTGTTCAAACTGATTTGAATTGCTTATAAGGGTATGAATAATCATGTCCAGGCAATGTCCCAGTTTTTATACTACAGTATTTCCTTTTTTAATTGGTCTTGTTTTATTTGATTCTTTTATGTGTCCATTTTTTTTATTTTTAGTGCCATCAAGTCAGTGCTGACTCCTGGCAACCCAGCTGCCTCTGGGTTTTCTTGGCAATGTTTCACCAGAAGTAGATTGCCAGGCCTTTTCTTCTGAGGCAATGGAGGGTAAAGTGACTTGCCTAAGGTCATAAGGAGTGCCAGTGGGAATCAAACCCTTGATCTTCTGGGTACTAGGCAGTTGCTCTAACCACTAGGCTATCCCTTCACTCCAGTGTGTGCATATATAGTCCAAAGTTATTTCACGGGCCACTTTAATTATTTTAGGAGATATTGGACATTAAGTGGTTGAACTGCAAGGGTGCCAATAATGTTGACCACAACTGTAATTTCAACTGTAATTTTGTGCATTAATATTTGACTTGTCCGAGCCATGGTATTTTCAAGAACATCATATGGATGCGAATGTTGGACGATGAAGAACAATGATAGGAAGAAAATCAATACCTCTGAATTATGGTACTGGCTTAGAATACTCTGTATAACATGGACTGCCCAAAGAAGAAATCAGTCAGTACAAAGGAGATCAAAACTAATCTTTCCTTAGAAGCTGAAATGATAAGACTTTGACTTTCATACTTTGGACACATCATAAAGGAACTACACTGGCTGCCCATCCAAGCTCGAATACAATACAAAGCAACCATGAACACCTTCAAAAGTATATATAACCTAATCTCTGCCTGTTTACAATCTCTCATACTTATACCTCCTGGCAACAGACCGAGACCAAATCATGAACCTCCTTAAAATCCCCAGATAGAAAACAACCATTACGCAAGAAATATGCCATTGCACCTTCTCCATATATGTACCTATTCTATGGAACTCCCTTCCAGCTAATCTCAGAGCATCTATTGACATAAAGGACTTCAGGAAGATGCTAAAAACACACATATTCAAGAAATATTATGGGACAGATTGCCAAGATCACTCGCTCACATCCAAAACCCTGACATAAACCTAGTTGACTGAAATACAAAAAGTATGGACTCTGTAACACTCAAATGTAAATAGTTATCAGATTACTGTTCAGACAGTAAATACTTTACTGCCTATCAGTTAAAATGTAAATAGTTAATCACATTGCGATTCCAGTTGCCTGTACCGAGTTAGTTGTATCATGTTTCATGTAACTCCTGTTCGATGTAAACCACCTTGATACCCACTGAAAGGCAGTATATAAGAAATGTCAAATAAAATAAGTAAATCATACAAAGATAAAAGTCATTAGGGGAAGATATCACACTGGCAAGATTGAAATTTAGCTCAAAAAAGGAAGACCAGCATTGTGATGGACTGATAAAATAATACCTATAGATGCCATTCTATTTATTTTTATTTTATTTATTTAAAAGCTTTTCTATACCATGCTCTTTAATATCAGTGCGGTTAACAATTAAGAATTCTTGTACAGGGCAGGAAGGACCTGCCTTGTGCTTACAATGAACAGGGGCGGTAACTATATACATGTTTTACCACTGCACCCATGGTGTATAACGGCATGGTTATGTCTGGATCTTGTCGGTTATTTACAGTTTACAGTCTTAATATATTTACATTTACATTTGTCAGTTATTTACAGTTTACAGTCTTAATACGTTTCATTTGTTTAAACATCCCATTCTTATTATAATTACATTTGTATGACCTCGTTGACATATCTGGTAGGTGGGTTGGAGTCTAGCGTTATCCTGGTTTGGTGATGTGTGTGGGTGCTGATGGTGTGGATTGGGATGTGAGAGGTGGGGATGTACCCTTAGGCTGCGAGAAGTGTAGAAGGAATAGGTAATGCTTAAGGGCTTTCCTGAATTGGGTGAGGTCCCTGATCACTCTGATATTGGGAGGGAGGTTATTCCAGCACTTCGGGGCATAGAACGCGAAGGCTCTGTTCCTTGTTGCCTGAGCACATTTTGTTGTTTCCATGGGGATTACCAATGTGTTGCTGGCTAATGTCCTTCTTGATCTGTTGTTAGGGGTGGGGGTGAGGAGGGCAGCGATGGAGGAGGAGGATATCTTGTTGATGGCTTTGAAGGTCAAGAGTAGTACCTTGTATGTGAGCCTGCAGTTGATCGGTAGCCAGTGTAGGTCTTTCAGGGTTGGCGTTATGTGGTCTCTTCTGGATATTCCACAGAGGACGTGGGCAGCAGCATTCATCGCAAGTTGTAGTGGGTTTAGGGTGCTCTTGGGGAGACCGTGCAGAATGGCGTTAGCATAGTCAAAATGGGGTGTTACAAGCGCTTGGAAGATTGTTCGGAAGTCCTCTGACGGCAGCATGGGTCTTAGGTGTCGTAGTGTCTTGATCTTGTTGTATATGGCCCTGATGGTGGTGTTTATGTGCGCTTTAAAATCAAGATGCTGGTCTAGCGTAACACCCAGGTAGCATATCGTGGGTTTACTTGGGAGTTCTGCGTTTCTCACTTTTAATGCCATGGGGGGAGAAAAGTTTTTGTTCTTCGTGATGAACAAGACCTCGTTTTTTTTGTTTTTTTTTTAATTTTATTTTTTATTCATTTTGAACACATGTAGCAACAGTATAAACGGTCATTAACATAGCAGGATCCAAGCAGATGCTATTAATCAAAATAACAAAACAATACAATAACTTTAACAATACAATACAATAACTTTAACAAGAACCAGTATCAGTCCATGCCAGCACGCCGCCCCCCCCGCTCAATGTGGTTGTAGCAGGTACCATTCCACAAAGTAGACTCCACCAATCGCCTTCACTAAACATAGCTTTGCAGAGCTGTCCATTTCTTACTCAGTTTACCAGACCATGGGTTTTTAACTATATAAAGTTCTTCGTAGGTCTTGTGTAGGATTAAGAGACTCCACCAATGCTCAAAACAAGCTTTGTCAAGATTCTTCCAGTGTATTAAAACTATTTTAAGCGCTATCCCGAGCATTAAGTCCAGTAGTTGACTATCCCATTTCATCAAAGTAGGTGCCAGAGCTATGGATTTATATATTACTATCCGATAAGAGATAGGAGTTTGAAGGTTGAGGATTTGTGATATGCGTTCCCATACTCTATTCCAATATATTTCCAGGGATTTACAATGGAACAACATATGCGCCAGTGTCCCAATATCCATGTTGCAGGACCAACATCGATTTCCCTCCTGCAGTGTCCATTTCATTTTCTTAACTGGTGTAATATGCGCCCGATGTGCTATAAAGTACATAGATTGTGTGAGAGACGCAGCTCTTGTGATACGTATTTGAGTCCCCCAAAAAGTGTCCCAACTTTCTGGAGTTATATCATCACCGGTTTCAGTAGCCCACACCGACTGTATCTTAGTGCATATCTTGTCACTTTTGGAACGGAGAATCGCTACACATCTCGAAACAGCTTTAGTATCTGTTTGCAGTTCTTGGAGCTTCTGTCGCAATGGCCATCCGGTACGTATCAAGACCGGTGACACTCCCGCTTTGCTCAAGCAGTGTCGAAGCTGGCACCATTGGAAATAGCATGCGTTATGTAATCCAAATTCCGTTCTTAAACTGTCAAAGGTTTTAAAAGCATTTCCACTGATCAGTTGTCCGATGGTTATAAGATCCTGTTCCGTCCATTTTTTCCATAAGACAGGCTTCTCTCCAATGATAAAGCGCGGATTCAGCCACAAGGGCATATCTGCGGTGAAGTCTTCACCTCCATCGATACATGATGCCCATAGTCGACAGGCAAGCTGTGTTTCCCGCATAATAGCATTATGTGGTGTAGTCAGGTCTACCACTGTGCCAACCATCAGCCGTGCAGGCAGGGGAGAATGTAATGCACGCTCCACATTCAACCATCTAGGCCCCTTATCCATGTCTTCAGTGTCGACCCATTGAGCACCCTGTTTCAAAATAGAGGCGGTGTGCAGCCATCCGAGATCTGGGAAATGAACACCTCCTTGCGCTCTAGGCAACTTCAATTTCCACGCGGCTATTCTAGGTACTCGGTTGTTCCATAAGAAAGCTATCAGCTTACTATTTATTTTCTTATAGAAAGCTGACAGGAATCGCAGGGGGATCATGCTTAATATATAGCTGAGTTTAGGTACCAACATCATTTTTATCGTCTCTAGCCTGCCCCACCAACTCAAGTGTAGGGGGGTCCACCTGCAGACGTTATCATGTACGATTTCTTGACACGCCCTAATGTTGAGCGCTATAGTCTCATCCAAAGTGGTACCATAGGTCACTCCCAGATATCTAAAGGACGACTTCTCATATTGAAAGGGATATCCACGCGCCATTTCTTCGCTGACCCGATCATTCAGAGGAATGATTGTTGTCTTATTCAGATTTACTTTATATCCAGATATCGCTGAATAAGTATCTATAAGCTGCAGTGTTTCAGGAAGGTCTGATGGTTGCATGAAAATGAGCAGGTCATCTGCATATGCTGACAATTTACAGGGACCATCAGCTAACTCAATTCCTTTTATGCTTTCCTTCTGTCGGATCGCTATCAGCAAGGGTTCCAGGGCTAAATTAAAAAGCATCGGGGACAGAGGGCAGCCCTGTCTGGTTCCTCTTTGCAACTGAAAGGGGGCTGAGAGGTGTGGATTAACCGCTATTCGAGCTGTGGGTTTGGTGTATAACAACTCAATGCGTTTTAGGAATTTCTCTCCTATCCCAAACCAACGCAGGGATCGAAATAAAAAGGACCATTCCAGTCGGTCGAAGGCCTTTTCGGCATCCAATGCTAACCCTATCAGGGGCTCGGCCATAATTTTGGCAGAAGTCAGTACATGCGCCAATAGTCTCCCATTATCCGTAGTGGATCTATTTTGTATAAATCCGCATTGATCTTCATGTATCAAATCTTTTAAGATCCGTCCTAATCGGTTAGCAAGCACTTTAGCATAGATCTTATAATCAGAGTTTAGGAGGGAGATGGGTCTGTAGTTCTCTATCTTTTGCGGATCCCTGCCCGGCTTCGGGTGAATTACCACCACGGCCTCTGCTAAGGCACCAACCTCTGGGGATTCATCGTGCAGGCCACTGTAGTAGATCTGTAGCATGGGAGCCAATTGAGTATGATATTTATTATAGAATTCCAGTGGGATCCCATCTGGACCAGCGGCTTTGCCACGGGCCATCTGCTTGATCGCATCCTGTATTTCGGTCACAGAGATCTCTTGTTCCAGCGTTCGGCTTTGATGACTGGTCAGTGTGGGTCCTACTATATTGGAGACAAAATCTTCAAAGGCTTTGTCACTACATTGGGTATCCGATCGGTACAATTCCTCATAGAATTCCTTACAGCGGTCTAGTATTTTATCAGGTCTCAACAGAAGGCCCCCGGTTTTATCTTGCATCGCTGCTATAGAGGTCTTGCAGCTCTTTGGTTTGAGTTGCCGAGCTAACAGGGATCCAGAGCGGTTGCTTTCATAGTAGTATGTACTACGTTGTAGCTGGACGCTACTTAGTGCTTCTTTGTTGAGGATAGCATTATATTGGTATCTCAGTTTTTGGAGTCTAAGCAATATCATTGAGTCGGCTCTTTTGGTAAGTAGTCTTTCCCCGGCTTTTATTTGGAGTTCCAGCTCATCCTTTTCCTTTTTCCTGGCTTTACGCCACCTAATGGTATAAGTGGTAATGTGAGCTCGCATTGTCGCTTTAAAACCTTCCCACCAGCTCCAAATGGAGGTATCAGCGGGTGTGTTATACTTAAAATAGGTCTCAATTTCCCCGGTCAGTAGATGTATGAGGGAGTCATCTGCAAGCAGGGATTTATCAAATGTCCATCTGGGTGGAACGTGTTGTATACATTTGGTATCCAGCACTAGGGAGATAGCGGCATGATCCGATACCGTTGCAGCATATATCTCTGCGGCTAGCACTTGTTGCATCATCTCTGTAGACAGCAGGAAGAAATCGATCCTTGTTTGGGTGTTATGGGGGATAGAGTAAAATGTATAGTCTCTTTCTTGGGGTCTACCAAATGGAGCTCTGCTATGATTCCTTTGAGAATCGCCTGTGATTTAACTTTGTCTACAGCTCGATAGGGTGTGCGATCTAACAGTGGATCCAAAATGACATTAAAGTCGCCCCCTATTATGATATTGGTGTGAGCTGCGGCTGTAGCTTCTTTAGCTATCAGTTTAAAGAAGTTAGGATCGTCCAGATTGGGTGCATAAATATTAAAGAATGTATAGAGCTGTTGATTTATTTTCATGGTCACTCTGGCCCATCGACCCAGCGGATCAGTCTGTGTGTCTGTAATGGCAGGTTGCAGGAATTTGCGTACTAATATTAGTACCCCCCCTTTGCGTTGTGTGGAAGAGGCCGAGGCCACCACCTGAAAGTATTTAGAGGTTACTTTCTGAGATTCGGTATCTGATAAATGTGTCTCTTGCAAGAGGGCAATATCCGCTTTTTTTTGTTGACAGTACGCTAGGATCTTCTTTCGTTTGACAGGGCCTGTAATGCCTTTTACATTCAATGAAAGTATTAGGAGGTCACCAGACATCAGCACTGGAATGGGCTATCTTATAGGTGAAATCTATCTGATGGATAGGTCTGCTTTGCACTTGCACTTTTGTGTATGCGGAGGGCTTTGCACTGGACTGGACTGACACATTTAACTGCACAACTGGCAAACATAGTTCGCTAAGGTGAACACAATCCACTTAAACAGAAACCAACCCCGACCTCCCATTGCCACCCATACATTTTAACAGAAGTATCTGGCTATTAAATCTAATTAGAACAACAAAAATGCAGTCAGTGTAGTGTTTATCTAGGCTTAAAGGCGTTCTTAAATTTGCGAGAACGCACGGCCGCACCCCCTGAATGTATGTTGAATTCTCCACGCAGTGAGAGTGACCACAATTATGACCTCAGGTTTCCATTCCACATTTTTCTTGGAGGAAAGTTTTCAATTTTTCAGCTTCAACAAAATTCCTCATTTCATTATGTAGCGTGACCCGCATGGTTCCGGGGTAGTACAGCCCGTATCTTGCCTGTGCACTTTGCAGCATGGGTCTGCAGGCCAGCAACGCTTTCCTCCGATCTACCGTCTGCTTGCTCAAATCCGGATAGAGTGCCACTTTGTGTCCTTGAATTTGCAGCGATCCGGCTTTCCATGCAGCTTGAAAAATCTGTAGGACCTGTGGGTATCTCAATACTTTCATGATGAGAGGGCGTGGGTATCGGGTATTTTCAGCCTTGTGTGTGGGGATTCGGTGGGCCCGTTCCAGCTCAAAAGGCCTTGCAAAGACAAGCTGCAGCATCTCCGGTAAGATTTTCTCCAAAAATCCGATCGGATCGGTGCCTTCGGCGCCTTCAGGGACTCCAACTAGTCGGATATTATTTCTACGGGCACGGTTGTTTTGGTCTTCAATCTGACTTTCTATGTGCCTAACTCGTTTGACCAGAGGGCCCAATTGCTCTAATGCAGTGCCATGCTTTTGAGTTTGCAACTCAACTGCGCTAAGTCGAGTGGTGATGGTGAGGAGTTTCTCTTTTACCTCCATTAGATCTTCCTGGATCATATTCAGTGAACTAGAATTAGCTGCAATCATTTCTTTAACGCATTTCAACTCCTGCAACACTTCGCGTAGGCCACCGGTAATCACTCCCTCCTTCTCTCCCGCGGCCATTTTCTGTGGGGAACCTACTTCGGGTTTAGATCGTTTCGCTGTTGAGCCGGATCCCTGCTGAAATTCCAGCCGGGCAGGCTTCAGGGACGCCATCCAGCAATATTCCAATGTTAGTGATGTAAGAAGGGGGTACAAGCATCAATTTAATGCCGAGATATGTTCAGGATTCTTGGGCAGCAACGGGAGCAAAAATTCAGGCGTCCATTCTGTTCAGTGGCAAGCTCCGCCCCCCAGACCTCGGTTTTTTTGAAGTTGATTCGGAGGTTCTGGGAATGAAGCCAGTCGGTGATTGCATTGAAGCAATTCACTAGAGCTGTAAAGTCGAGTTGCGAGATGTTGATTGGAGCAAGTAGCAGAACATCATCTGCATAGATCAGGCAGGAAATTTTGAAGGAGCGAATGATTTCGCATATTGGCTGCATGCATATGTTAAAGAGTAATGCTGATAGAGAGGAGCCTTGGGGTACCCCCTGGCATTGCTGAAAAGGCTCAGATGTCTTGGATCCCATCCGTACATGTTGCCATCTGTCTGCTAGGTAGGATTTGCACCAGTCCCAGGCCAAGCCCTGGATTCCCTTCTCATTGAGGCGTGTCAGGAGCTGGTCATGGTTGACAGAGTTGAAAGCGGCGGTGATGTCAAGGAAGATAAGTGCAAACCCATTTTTGATAATTTCTATCCCTCTGGTTAAGGTATTGGTTAGCGTGGTGAGTAGCATCTCCACTCCGTGTGATTCTCTAAATCCGTGCTGGCAGGGGTCTAGAGGGGCTGCAATATCAATGTGTTGCTGGATCTGTCTTTGGACGACTTTCTCGATTATTTTGGCTAGGAGGGGGATACTCGAGATCGGGCGGTATGATTCAGCCTTCTCGGGATCTAGTCTGTTGTTCTTCAGAAGGGGTCATATGGAAGTCTGTTTGAGAGTTGATGGGAATGTTCCTGTTGAGAAGGATAACCTCATGATCCTGGCTAGGATTGGGCTGAGTTCTGCACGCATCACTCTGATCCAGTATGCTGGGCATGGGTCGTTTGGTGCAGTAGTGGTATTGATGGTAGCGATAATGTTCTCGATGCTTCTCTCGGATGGAGGTGTGAGTTCTGTAAGCGGTGACTGTAGGCATGGGTTATGACTAGGCATGGGTCTCAAGGCTGAGTCTGCTTTGATGGATTTGGCCTGGAGTTAGTCGGCATATACCTGGGGTTGTATTGGTCCTAGTTGGGGAGAGGATGGTTCCTTAGTTAAGGACTTTACTAAGTTGAAGAGGTTCCGGGGCTTGTTTAGGGAGCGATGAAGAAGCTCAGAGTGGTATTCTTTCATTTGACTGAAGAATGAATACAGTTTAGGACAACTATCCACAGGAGTGTACCATAAGTCGACATCAACTTGACAGCAATTAATAACAACAATGTCCTGGTCAGGGATGATACAGAGTATCCTAGGAAAATCAGCCTTGAATGTACTCTGTTGACCCTTACTTATTTGTCAGTCTTCCTTATCTTCCTTGGGGCTGCACTACAAGCATATTGAAAATGCATGATTGCAGGGAGTTTCTATCCGGCTGACAGTGCATCGAGATCCCCACTAGCCATGCTGTTCTACTCCTCCAGCTCTACTAGCTGTTTTTCAAACCCTCTCCCCCATTCTGACACCCTACTTAGGTTCTCCCAGTGGTAGGGCTGGCCTCCCTGCTCAAAGGAAACTCCCTCAATACCCATGCACATATGTCCTGGTCCTCTAAGCCAGGGTATCCCTGGCACAATCCTACTGCCTCTTCCAATTTTACCTACTCACTATATCTCCCCACAATATTCCCTTCTGCGGATCTCAAGGTGGCAAAACAGTGCGACAAGGCAGTGGCAAAAGCCAGGAGGATGTTGGGTTGCATACAAAGAGGAATTACCAGCAGAAAGGAAGAGGTACTAATGCCACTGTATAAGTCACTGGTGAGGCCTCACTTGGAATACTGTGTTCAGTTTTGGAGACCATATCTTGCAAAGGATATAAAAAGACTGAAAACTGTTCAGAGTAAGGTGACCAAAATGATTTGGAGCCTGCGTCAGAAGCCTTTTGAGAAGAGACTTGAAAACCTAAATATGTACACTCTGCAGGAGAGGAGGGACAGGGGAGATATGATTCAGACCTTTAAATAATTAAAGAGAAATAATGAACAAACAAACCTCTTCCAAAGACGGGGAAGCTGTAAAACTAGAGGGCATAACATGAAGCTGCAAGGGGGTAAATTGAAAGGCAATGTCAGGAAATACTTTTTCACTGAAAGGGTGGTGGATGCTTGGAATGCCCTCCCGATGGAAGTGTTGGGGGCAAATACAGTAACAGAATTCAAAATGGCATAGGATAGACACAGTGGATCCCTCTACAGCAACAGGATAAAATCAAAATAAACTTAACTAACTAATTTCTCAACATACAGGGGTATCCTACATGGAGCGGTGGGTTCACCCCTAAAACAAAGACATGGGGAGGGGTGGCCTGCATGGAGCGGCAGCTGCACCTACTCTTGCCATCTTACTGGGCAGACTAGATGGACCGTACTGGTCTTTATCTGCCATCATTTACTATGTTACTATGTTCAAGCCCCACTAGTTTGGACGATAGGAGGAGATTCTATTTCCACTTATTACCTTGCTCTCTAGCTACTTAAGAGATGCCTCAAATTTTCAACTGTAGGTACTTGTACGTATCTTGGCTGATGGGATTGGAATGGAGAGAGAGCATGCTGTAGGGAGATCAAATGGGGATGTGTGGGTGGTGAGTTGGATGTGTTGCAGTCATAGTATTTTGATTATGGGAATCAAGAGGGAAGTCAAGATATTTGTGTAGAGCTGTTAATGTGTCTTTCCCCAGGATTGACTGATTTCTTAGCACTGAATCAAGTAATCTGGGGGGTCTGAAATATATATAGTTAGTATTTGTGCTGAAAGTGCTGTGTTCTTTCAATGTGAACCTCTGAGCAATCATTTAGCCTACATCTTATTACTTCAGTAATGTCCTGCATTATTCTTGGTGGTAGCATGTGCAACGAAAAATGTAACCCATCAGTTTTAACACACATTTAGTACATTGGGATAATTGTGTAAAGAATTTTTCATGTGTAAAATAGGTTTTACATATGGAAAAAAACTATTATAAAATTGTTCAAATGAATAGATACATAAAGGTGTGTACACTTTTATGTGTGGAGGTACATAGACAAGCTGGGGTAGAGTGTTAAGGTACAAGCGTACTTTATAAAATATGCATGCACTTAAATAGAGTTACATGCACTTGGAGCAGGTGTAAATTTGTGCAAGAGCATTTGTGTGCTACTGGGGATACTACTGGGAGCCTATTTAATAAGGGGGCGGGGGGATAGTCAAAGTGGGCTAGTAGCGTGGGTGCAATCACCACCACCTCCATAGGTGATATTGAGTATACCCATTCTATTGTTGTGCCACGGCAAGGCTGCATATACTGCTGTAGCTGATGGGAACATGCTTCCAGCAGTAAACTCTATGGTGTTGCCCTAACATGCCATGAATTTGCGTGTTCTCAGTGCGTTTAGGGCAACACCACAGTACCCTTTAGAAAAAAGGCCCAAAGTGTTGTTAGACCACATTTTCATCATTGGTCCCAAAATCTCCATTTTGTCAAGACTTTTATCCACATACCTATTATGTGGACCTCTTAATCTATTATGTTAAATTCTATAACACTTCCCTTTGTTCACTATAATGTTAACTGTTCAGAATATGTTACAATGTAATATTTCAAGCTTTGTTCCATGTAAACCGCTTTGATTTTGCTGAAAAGCGGTATATAAAACCGTTCAATAAATAAATAAATAAATAAATACCAAACATTCTTTAAAAATGTATATCCTTTCTTATCTTAACTTATTCCCATTGCACTCCCCTCCCAACATGATAAATCTTTCATACAGGATTCTTCCCATACATTGAAAATACTCTTGGAACTTGGGGAAATTGATGACTCTACTTTATTAGTTAATATGGATGTCACTGCTCTATATAAATCAATAACTCAGAAGGGAGCTCTGGAGGTTATAAAAGAGGTCTTAGATACCTGGGACATTCCTTCAGGGATTACAGTTGATTTTTTATTGTCATTAGCTGAGATAGCATTGTGTAAAATTATTTTTATTTTAATGGTCAATTTTTTGGACATATTTATTTATTTATTTTTATTTATTTAACAAACTTTTATATACCGCGACCTTCCAGTGATCAGGTGCGGTTTACATATAACAGATTAGGGGAACAGAAAGACAGTTCTGTTTTTACAATGAACATAGCGTGAACTATATACATTAACAATTAAAACTTAAAACTTTTAACTTTGGAGAACTATGTACATATAACTATATACAGATAGTAGAGATGAGGTCAACAGTGTAGGTAGTTATATCAAGGACAATGTCAAAGGTCATAATAACATAAGACAGTTATGAAGTTGGTATCTATGTGTATATAGGTTATCCCTTTTCATTTTGGTATTGAGAGTTTGCCAGTGGGCCGTAGTGAGAGATAAAGAGGTGGGTTTTTAAAGTTTTGCGTAGGGTTTTAAGGTCAGTTGAGGCTCTGATTTCTTCTGGTAGCGAGTTCCAGAGTATGGGAGCAGCGTGGGAGAATGCTTTTTTATTAGTCGTTTTTTTGGTCTTAGTGAATTCTTTTGGAATTTTTAATTTTATTAGCGTTGCCTCTTCTATGTGCAGAGTGGACGGTGTCTTTAGTGAGTAGCTTATTAAGGGTGACTGGAGCAGTGTTATTTAATGCCTTGAATGTGGTAATTATTAATTTATAGTCTATTCTACATTGAATCGGGAGCCAGTGTAGTTTGGCTAGGTAAGGTGATATGTGTTCAAAAGGGTGTACCTTCATTATAGTTCTGGCTGCAGCGTTTTGAGCTAATTGGAGCCTTTTGATGTTTTGGTTAGTGGTGCCTAGTAGAGAGAGGTTGGCAAAGTCAAAATGTGGTGTGACAATGGCTTGAATGATGCTTAGGAAGTCTTGCAGGTGTACTAGAGGGCGTAATTGTTTTAATACTTTGAGTTTAAAGTATATTTTCTTGGTTGTATTTCTTATGTGGGTGTTTATACTAAGGTGTGTATCAAGTATCACCCCTAGGTATTTTATTTCATTTACATGGAATAGCTATGGGGCAATTTTTACCCCTTCAGTAGTGACTCAGTATGTATCCTCCTTTGAAGAGAAGTGGTTGTAATCATCCAAATGGTTTAATAAGATTATAATATAGAAATGTTTCCTGGATGATGATAAATCTACATTTTACTAAAATACATGACCAGATGAAGATGAATTTTATAGACTTCATGATTTTTAAAGTGAATGGAAGATTAACAATAATATACCATAAAGACATAGACTAGTTTCATAATATTCACACATTTAAACTGAAATAGAGTTTACCAGTGAGACAATTTTTAAGACTCTGCATTTTATTCTCAACTCTGGAAGAATTTGATTGCCAATTGAATAACTTGAGAGATCAATTTTACATAGAGGATATCCTTCAATGAGGTAATGAAAGCTTAGAAAAGAGCTAGGAATGTAAATCATGAATGGTTCTTGGAATATCATGGAAGAGAACAGCTGGACTAAATAGTCTGTATTTTACCATATACTATCTTATCCCAACAACTAGTTGGCTTGATCTTCCAATACTGGATTGTTCTGTAGCTCCATATGCTGTTTTGTGATCCTCTGATAATAGTATATGTACATGAGGGGGGCAGAGCCAGTGACTCACCTGAATGGCTGCCTGAAGCCTTAGCTCCGATGGCCCAAGTGCTGGAATAGTGCCCTGCGCCTTCTCCCCCTCTGTCGGGATCCTCACTCCCCTGCTAAAACCCAATATTGTGTCGGGTTTTGGATTACTGTGTTTTGTTTCAAGCACTATTATGTACATTTTTGTGCACAATTCACTGTCTAAGTTTGATAAGAAAAAAAGTAAAAATGTGGACCTATGATGAATATCGAGCACACTAATTTAGGTCCTTGAGGTTATTATTCTTGAGGGTCCGTTATGATCTGTTTATGCTAACTAAGATTTGAGGTCATTTTACGTATTTAACTAATTTTAAATTTCTTTGTTTGATCCACGTAAGAAAATTAACAAGTAATATCTTTTTTGGTCTGTGGTTGGTCTGTGCTTTAAGTAATTCCCAGTTTGGCATTTTTTTCTAATTTTATAACATATGACGACAGGTAAAGCTGCAGATCCAGATGCTGTACCCCCGGAATTATACAGGCTATTTCAGACAGAACTTGTACCACACCTTACCAAAATACTTTTGGATGCTCATGCTTCAAGCACCAATAGTGGGCACCTTCTCAGAGGCTACCATAGTGGTTCATCCAAAACCAGGCAGAGATCCTATGAAAGTAGAGTATTATCACCCAATTTCATTGTTAAATTCAAACTATAAAATATATGCAAACGTTTTGGCCAACCCACTCAGTCAAGTTATTCCCTAACTAGTTCACAGTGACCAATGTGGATTTGTCACAGGGTGTTCTATATCGGACAATAGGTGTTTAGTATGTCATCTCTAAGCATTGGCAGAGTGGTCCTCTAACACCCATTGTCAGAATGTCTTTAGATGCTGAATAGGCACTCAACAGACTGGAGTGGCCTTTTCTTTTTCAGGTACTTGAATGGTTCAGTATTGGTCATGTTTATTAATATGATTTATACAATGTATACTTGTCCCACGGGTAGGATTTGTACCAACTTCAGTCTGTCAAGAACTTTTACTTTGTAGAGAGGGACTTGACAGGACTACCCTCTGTTACCACTCTTATTAATCTAGCTCTGTAGCCTCTGGCATTACTACTTCACCAGTCCTTTGATGTCCGTGGCTTCTGTGTGAGAGATCAACAGGTGAAGTTGTTGGCATATGCTGATGACTTGATGCTGTTCATTGTACCTGTTTCCATCTTGGCAACTTTCCATCTTATAGACCAATACTTGCAACTCTCTGGTTATAAATTTAACTGGAATAAATCCGTTGCAGTACCCCCTATAGTGTCACCTTACAGGACCTTCAGACTTTCCCTTTCCGCTGGGCAGACACTTCCTTTCGATATTTGGGAGTGACCTTCTGTCCTACCCTTCAAAAGGCTTTTCAACACAATGCTAAGGAATGTTTAGAAATTTTATGAACCCTAATGGGTAGATGGTCTCCTCTTTATATTTCTTGGTGGGGATGCTTAGAAGCTATTAAGATAATGTTGGTCCCTAAGATCAATTATATTCTGGGTATGCTCCCGGTGTTCTACCCAGATTCCTTCTACAGAAAGTTTGAAAAGATCCTAGTGAGATTCCTATAGAGAGACAAAACCCTGTGTATAGCTCTCTGAAAGCTCAAGCTCCCTAAAGTTTCTGGAGAAGTCCATTTCCCAATTTTAAAAACTATAATTTGTCTTTACTTCTTAAGCAGGGGAGGCTATGGTCTGATACAGAAATGAAAGGCCCAACATGGCTACGCCTAGAAGATTAATTAATACACCCTATTCCACTCCTTCTTGTACTTGGGATGACCCATATGAAATATAAAATAATGCTTCCAGTTATTATAACCACACAACAGGCCTTTCAGGCATTTACTGAAGTTTGCAAGATAACTATATCTTTTGCTAGATCCTCCCCAATTTGGCTACATCCTCTCCTGAAGATACACAAGCAACACTTCCAGTGGCCGCATTGGCAAAGTTGTAATATTTGGACAATAGGGATGCTCACTGAGTTTAAAATTTTTAAGGCTCTCCAAAAAGAGTTTGCATTATCACCTTGGTACTATTTCTGGTTCTTACAGCTCAAACACTGTCCCCAGTCCCTAGGCATTGTCCCAGTTTAGCTACCAGTGGAATAGCCTCAGATTAACTATGAGATATTCTGAGTGAGACCTCCTCTCAACTCTATGCTTATCTCTGAGAGGGGGTGGACCGAAATTGTATTGGAACAGAGAAAGTATGGGAATCAAATGCAGGTGAATTGCTCACTGGCAGATGTTTTGGTGCTCCCTTATTCGAACATCCTACTTGTCCTCTTTAACTCACACGGTCTTCTTTCTGGCATACAGAGCTTATGTCACACCGGTGACTCTGGTGAAATGGACCCCACAGCATAGTAATAAATGTTGGTCTTGCTGTATACAGGTGGGGACCCTATCTCATATGTTGTTTGACTGCCCCAATGTGCAATTATATTGGCAATGAGTCTGGAAAAAAATTTCCCAAATACTTTTTCTCAATGAGCCACTTTCCTATCGCATTTATAAATCCATGGCAGGTATTGCTTCTTTAACAAAAGCAAATGGACCTTTGTTTGATTTATTATTAAGTATTGCCATCAAGATTACACTTACCTATTGCTCACTGTGGTAGAATCTGGTATGTTTACACCGTAGATATGAAATGGCTTATTTTGTCACCAGAACCCAGTTGACTAATGTCCATCAAAAATGGCGAGCCCTTGACAAATATATCACACAAATACCCATACTTTGTCAGCAATAATGAAGCATTTAGATTTAATTTGCCATATGATTGTATTAGAGCCGGTGGGGGGGGGGGGAGGACTGGGGGATGTTTATATGTTCTGTTCTGTTTAGGTATGGTTGTATTTGTAATATGAAAAGCTAAATAAAGACTTAAAAATAGCATATGTACATGGAAAGAACTTTGGGGAATGTGTAGCTTAAAGAATCTATTTCCTTTTCAAGGGGCATAAAGCATGTGGACATTGTAGATGGTGTTCATTGACAATGGAATGCTTGGGACTTATAATGAAAATGTGGTGTAGTAACATTTTGAGGCTCCTTTACTAAGGATTTTAACGTGCGTTAATGAATGTAAGTGCCCATAGCTCTTCTATTTGTATGGACACAGTAGCAGTTAATGCACGTTAACCTTTAGTAAAGGGGCTCTTTGAGGCATAAATAGATGTACCCCCATTCTGGTGGTCCTTTGTTAATGGGCTATTGGGTTTGCTTCAGCCCTTTTCACGTATGAAGTTTGTGTTTCTAAATAAAAACTTGAATGTTGGTTTTCTCTGTTAGAACGTACTAGTTCATCACATTGCATTTCTGTTCCAATCTTGATGAGTAAATATTGCAGTGATAAATTTTGCTTTTGGATTTCTGTAATCTCTACCATCACATGCAGTAAATACATACACCTCTTCCTTCTAGCTTGCTGTGCTGCCCTGACTGAGCTGGTGCTCAATGATACAAATGCTCACCAAGTAGTTCAGGTATGATGTTTGCCATGCTGGTAGTAATTTATTGCTGTTGAATATTACAGTAATATATGGTAATATATGATTTTTCTGTGAATGGATACTCTCAGCACATAACATGGTGCTTTATAAATTAAGCATTTCAGAGCTCATAAAGGGCTGGATTTACTAAAACTTCAGTCCTTGCTGGAGGTAATTTTATAACAGGGCGCCTAGGTTAATAGGGCAGGAAAGAGCCCGTTTTATGCGTATTTTATAAACATACATGGACACTTTTGCAATTTATATTTAAAACTACGATACAGGAAAAATGATTTTAATTAATGCTGATGACAGGTAAATCCACAAAAATCATTAAGATAAACGTTTTCTTCTTCTTAGTCGCTGTAAATAAATCAAGACCCCACTGTGCTAATCCTTACCTCATGTAGACATCACAATGAAATTTAGGAAAAGATGCCTCCCTTTCATTAAATAAATGTGATGGTTATGGTTTAATTATTTGATAGACCGTCTTTCAAGGTCTAGCAACAATGTCTAAAATAAACATAATAAAATAGAAAAGAACTCCAAAAAAACCAAGAAAGTGGAGTCATTCAAACCACACGAAAGATAACAAAAGAGGGACATACAAGACAAACAAATTAACCAAATTATGTAGGCAAGTTGTAAGCAGTATTAAACAAATGTGTTTTCAAAAGGGACTTGAAGGAGAGAAATGAAGATGCCAACTGAATTTCAAGGGGGAGTAAATTCCATAATGTAGGTGCCTGAAAATAAATTGCAGATGAATCAGTGGAGGTTAATTTGGCCTGAGTAGGTGATGGTAGGTGTAATCGGTAAATATGAGTATCCCGGAGAAGATAATGAGTGGAATATGGAATTAATAAATTAGCAAAATACAGAGGAATCCCAGAATGAAGTGTATGACATACAATTAAAAGAAGTTTAAACTGTGCACGGAATCTGACAGGGAGCTAGTTATTTTGCTGCAGGAGAGGCGTGATATGCTTATATCTAGACACATGAGAAAGAACGTGTACTGCTGTATTTTGTATAAATTGTAATCTACGTACCTGAGACGGAGGGAGACCAAGATAAATAACATTACAATAATCCAACCTAGCAATCTCCAAAGAGAGTAACAATGTGGTTAACGAAAAGGGAGAAAGGAAAGGATGAACAGCATGTATACTATGAAGAAAAAAGGAGGAGTGGTGGACTACTGCAGTAATGTGAAGGTGAAAAGACAGAGATGAATCAAGAATAACCCCTAAGTAATGCATTGATGAAACTAAAGGAATTGGACCACTCGGAAGAGATGGAGCTAAAGAAGGTGCTGAATGATTTAAAGACACCCCGAGAGCAGAAGATTTAGTAGGGTTAAGACAGAGAAAATTGTCAGAAAGCCATTGCGAAATACTTGCTAAACAGTCATTAAGGGAAGTAAGATCTGGAGAGAAAGGATTGGTATGGTGGATCAGAAGAATATCATCTGCATAGCAAAGAAAAGAAATACAGTGTTGTTGAAAATATTAAACAGCAGGGAAGCCAAAATAGAACCCTAAGGAACCCCACATGGGAAAGAAAGAACAGAAGAAACTGCAAACAAAGTAGATAAAAAAAAGTAGGACCATGAATCCAACAAAAAGGACATAATAGAGCCTAGAAAGAATACTGGTAAATCTAGCTGATGTTTTCTTGGCCTGCAGATTTCATCTATTTGGGCTTTCAGCTCAACTAGAACCTCTACTGGAGTATAATGCTGTGGGATATGTCTACCAAAACATGTTAGCTGCTACTAGAAACATAGAAAGATAGAAAAATGATGGCAGAAAAAGACAACATGGCCTATCTAGTCTGCCCTTCCATATCACCCACTACAAGAGTCCCCATGCTTTTTTTTTAAAATTTAGATACTGTCCTCATCTCTACCACCTCCACTGAGAAACTATTCCACGCATCTACCACTCTTTCCATAAAGAAATATTTCCGCATATTACTCCTGAGTCTATCCCCTTTCACCCTCATCCTGTGTCCCCTCATAGCAGAGCTTTCTTTCTATTGAAAGAGATTCTCCTTTGCATTTATGCCACGGGGATATTTAAACGTCTCAATCATTTCAACTCTGTCTCTCCTTTCCTCTAAAGTATACATATTAAGGTCCTTAAATCTGTCCTCATATGCTTTATAACGAAGACCATTAACCATTTTAGTAGCCACCCTCTGCACTTACTCAAACCTGTTTATATCCTTTTGAAGGTGCAGTCTCCAGAATTGCACACAGTACTCCAAATAAAGTTGCACAATACAGACTTATACAGAGGCATTATCACCTCCTTTCTTCTGCTGGCCATTCCTCTCCCTATTCACCCAAACATCCTTCAAGCTTTCGTCATCGCCTTTTCTACTTGTTTAGCTACTTTGAGATCGTCAGACATAATCATGCCTAGGTCCTGGTCTTTTGTGGACAGAGGTACGTCACCCCCTATACTGTACCGCTCCCTTGGATTGTTGCATCCTAAATTAATGACCATATATTTTTTAGCATTAAATCTCAGATGCCAAGTTCTAGACCATTCTTCAAGCTTAGCTAGATCCCTTCTCATGTTATCTACACCTTCCTGGCTGTCTACTCTGTTGCAGATTTTGGTATCATCCACAAAGAAGCAAACCTTACCCAACAACCAACACGCAATATCACTAACAGATGTTAAAAAGAATCAGACCAAGGAAAGATCCTTGCTGCACTTCACTGGTAACCTCCTCCTCCTCAGCGTGAACTCCATTTACCTGTACCCTTTGTCGTCTCCCACTCAACCAATTTCTAACCCATGCAGTAACTTTAGGGTTCATCCCAAGGGTGCTACTTTGTTTTTAAGTCGCCTGTGCGTAACAGTGTCAAATGCTTTACTGAAATCTAAATACACCATATCTAGGGCTTTCCCTCAGTCCAACTCCCTGGTCATCTAGTCAAAGAAATCAATCAGATTTGTCTAACAAGATCTGCCCCTGGTGAATCCATGCTGCCTCGGATCCTGCAATCTGTTGGACACCAGAAACCTCACTATTTTCTCTTTCAGCAGCGTTTCCAATAATTTACTCACCACCAAGGTTAAACTAACCGGCCTGTAGTTTCAACCACATCCTTACTTCCGCTTTTGTGTAAAGGGACCACATGTGCCTCTCTCCATTCCTGTGGCACCACTCCTGACTCCAAAGAGGCATTGAAAAGGTCAGTCAGTATTGCTGCTAGAATGTCCCGAAGTTCCTTCAGCATTCTTGGATGTATCCCATCAAGCCGCATCGCTTTGTCCACTTTTAGTTTAGCTAGATCCTCACGAACACAGTCCTCTGAAAATCATTTGAGATGCCCTTCACTTTTATTCCTGTTTGTTGTCTGAGGTCCTGCTCCCGGCCCTTCATCTGTGAACACAGAACAGAAATATTTGTTAAGCAATTCTGCTTTATCCTCATCAGCTTCTACATATTCCTCCCCTTCATCCTTGAGTCTGACAATGCCACTTTTGCCCTTCCTCCTCTCACTAACATATCTGAAAAATGTCTTATCCCCCATTTTATTGGATTGGCTATTTATTCTTCTTTTTGTACCTTTGCTTTCCTGACTACTTTGCCAGCCTTTCTAAGTTTTTCCAAATATAGATGCCTGTCTTCCTCTCTCTGTGATATCTTGTATTTCATGAAGACCTCCCTCTTTTTCTTCACCTTTTCAGTTACTTCTTTTGAGAACCATGGAGGCCTCCTTTTCCTTATACTTTTATTTACCATTCTAACAAAAGGTTTGTTGCCCTTAAAATATCCTCTTTCATTTTTTTCTACTGTTTTTCTACATTCCCCAGCTGCTCCCATCCCTCTAATGATTCCTTGAGGTATTGGCCCATCTTAGCAAAGTTAGTTTTCCTATTCTAAGATCCTCACTTTTGAATGGATTTTATCAGCCCTAGCCCTAATACTGAACCACACCATCTGGTGATCACTGGCTGTGAGATGATGTCCCACTATGACATCAGAAACACTTTCCCCATTGGTAAGTACCAAGTCCAGTAAGGCCTCTTCACGTGTGGGTTCTGTTACCAGTTGCCTGAATATTTCTTCCTTTAAAGAATCCAGGATCTCCTTGTTTCTAGATGACACCATAGCAGGGATGCGCCAATCAGCATCCGGCATATTGAAATCCCCTATCATTAGCACTTCCCCTTTCCTGGCAATGCTGCATATGTCTTTTAGTAAATCTCCATCAATGACTTCTCCCTATGATGGAGATCTTTATATCACGCCAATGCAAATGGATTTCTCTTTCCCTCTTTCTAGTTTAGCCCACACTGCCTGCTCTCTTCCTTTTAAGCCCTTCATTTCCATAGCTTTAATATTTTTTTTTTTACAAATAGTGCCACACCACCTCATCTTCTTCCTACCCTTTTTTCTGAATAACATATAGCCTGGTATAGTTATATCCCAGCTATAGTTGTCTTTGAATCATGTCTCTGTTACTGCCACTAAATGCAAGTCAGCCTCTCCTATTAAAGCCTGAACATCTGGGATCTTATTTCCCATGCTACAGGCATTTATAGACATTGCTTTCTAGATGTTGCCCCTTTTACCTTTTTCTATAAAGGTATTTAATGTTTCATTTACCTGGGGGCTTTCTTCACCCATCTCCAATGAATCTAGTTTAAAGTCCTCTTCAATAGGTTAGCAAGTCTGCTGCTGAAGACATGTCGACCCTTCCTGGACAAATGGATGCTATTTCTGCTTTGTAGTCCTTGGAACATCATCCCATGCTTCAGGAAACCAAAATGCTCACAATGACACCATCCATGCAACCATGCATTTATCTTTAGGATGCAAGCTTCTGTGCCCTGGCCTTTACCCTCAACAGGGAGGATTGAAGAGAACACCACCTGCTCCCCTATCTGGTTCACCCTCTGTCCCAAAGCCATAAATTCACTCTTGATATGCTCAGAGGGGAATACCTGGCAATATCATTTGTGCCGACATGGATGAGCAACATCGGGTAATATTTAGTAGGCTTGATGAGTCTCAGCAACTCTCTGTAACATCTTGGATTTTGGCACCTGGCAGACAGCATACCTCTTTGGATTTCAAGTCTGGTCGGCAGATGGATACCTCAGTACCCCTTAGAAGAGAGTCACCAACCACCACTATCCTTCTCTTCCTTATGGTGACTGATTCAGCAACTTTGGGATGCTTGAGTTCTGGTTCTTCCCTTTCCTGGGATACCTCTGCCTCCTGCACTTTCAGGGCTGCATAATGGTTCTTCAATTCAAGGGCTTGAGGATTTGGATTGGTGATTCTGCAGGCTCTGATGACTCATGTCCAACCTTGGTCCTTCTGTAGGCTCCCATCCTCATCTCTGCTGGAGAGCTTGGATGTTTCAAGAAACATCTCATCAATGTATCTTTCACTGTCTTGAATGCTCCTCAGACTTGCCACCTCTTCTCTGATCTCCTCCACCTGTTTCCTGAGAGCTTCAGCATGTAGGCATCCTGCACATGGAACCAGTCCTTCAATTGGCATTGGGATCTCTGTCTGGGCAGAGGTAGAAGCTGTAATGGGGGCAACAGCTTTGGCAATACGATTTTTCCCAGTCATTGTTTAGTTGGTGGAGCTTTGGTACTTTGCTTTGAAATGGAGAGACCCTGTTAGGAATGCCTTGGAAAATTCTGAAGACTTTTATGTAGTCCTCAGTTCTTTCACAGGCTAATCAGGCCCACTAACCCCTGATGAGGTGTGAGTGGCTTCAAAGAGCAGAGTAAAAGAGAAACTAACAGCAGAACTATAAACTTACACCCCTAAAAAAACTCTATTTCCCCATTTAAAATAAAGCAGCAAAAAGACTAACTCTTTCTAAAAATGTAGACGAAAACCCTTTAAAAGAGCTCTCGGGCAGAGAGCTAATAATAATTAAAAGCCATACACTCTTACCTTGCTTTGAAATGGAGAGACCCTGTTAGCCACTGCGGGGCTAATGCAGAATTATCACCTGGCGATAGCAGCTAATGGGCCAAATACAGATATTGCAGGCACTTTAAGCAATTTCTGCATTTCACAATTGGACCTGGGGGAGGCGGGATTGGGACAGAAAGTAGGCATTCAGATTTTTGGCAGTCACTGCATGAATATATTTTGTGCAATGACTGCCAAAAATGGCCCAAGGTGGCGTTAGCTGCAGCTGACTCCTCTGAGGGCTTCTTCGCAGCCGCGATCGCCATGCCAATGCTCTGTTGTGCCCCACCCCCTTGATGTAAGAACATTGTCGGTGCTGCGGATGTACTGATCGATGGCACTGACAAGCTCAATGGTGAGCCCCCCATCCTTCAACCCTGTTTCCCCCCCCCCCCCCCCACCGACAGCTCCCAATGCCCACTGGGAACTGTCCAGGAGGAATGGTGCATCCCAGAGGCAAGCATAAGTACAGGCTAACCATTCGAGCCTCTTAATGCTCTCCCTCCCAACTCCTGGCTAAAAAAATCCTGGCTAGCCAGTCGAGCCCCCTATCACCCCCTCCCTCCCCCCTTCAAATACTTAAATTCTGGCTAGACAGTCAGCCATAAGGGCTCCCCCCAAGCCATTACCTTAAATGTCCTGGTGGCCTCTTCAGTGATACACACAAAAACTAGGGGCAGCACTGTGTGATCACTGCCATTTAAATTAGTGTTGAAGACTGGCCGCTCCTGCCTCTAGTGACCACTAGACCACCAGGACATGGGGACTTCCCACTCTATCACCAAAGCAAGGATCACAGGTCTCCATGTTATCTGCAGGGGTTAGGCTGGGAATGCCTCCTATAGCTACTGTTGCCCTTTTGGAGCTATCACACTTCGATAGCTGCAGAAGGCTACCATGGTTTAGTAGACATACTCTATAAGCCTTTATTTCCAACTACTCTGGGCTTTACCTCATTTTTTAAACCCTTTCTTCTCTGGATCAACCATCACAATGATAGTCCAGTAGATGGTTCACATGCAGCATTAATCTGCCCATTAGCTGTCAATACTGTGCAATGCCTGAAACTCTCTCACCTCTGCAGCATCCCCAACCCTGGCTGTCCTTAAGAGCAGAATCTGGACTTGGAAATCAAACCCATATCTTAAGCATGGCTGAACACACCTCTGCCACTGAGTTATCAGCCTAGCCACAGTGCTTGATCTATTGAAATTAGCCTTTACAGGGTTTTTTTTGAAGGGGTACTTGGTGGTACTGGATCTCGCATCCTTTCCATCGCCTGGTAAAATTGACCCATGATTCTCATATATGAATAAAAGAGCCTTATATATGAGTACTGGCCCCTTTGTTACTAGGAAAAATGCATTTGAATTTTATAAATCTGGCCAACCTATATGCAGGTAAATGTACTCAGTGGGTGCCATTTTGCATGTACTTTTATCTGCTGTGGAGGGAGGTGTTTCGGAGGTGAGGTAAGAGTGGGATTTGAAACAATCTATGTACTTTAGAATTTTCTAATTTTTCAGTCAGAATATCTGCAAAAATTAGTAGGGTTGTGTAGGCAAAACATTTTAGGATTTTTTTAGTTTCCTATATCGTTTGCAGGATTTTTTATTTTCTAACTGCTACTGTGTCCTGAAAGCAGGCAGCACAGTAAAAATCCCACACTAAGAGCATTCAGCATGACTGGACAGGATCAGGGCAGAGAGTGGGTGTGATAGTGAGTGACATCTAGTATTCAGGATGTTGTCACCTGCTAGCTGTCACAATTGCCAATGGCACGGCTGCACCTAATGGCACCTGAAGAGGTGGCATTAAGTGCAGCTGTGCCACTGGCAGTCTGGTAGCATGGCTGCTGTTCAGCATTGCCAGGAATGCTGCAACAGCCTCAGTGATGCCCCCCCACTGGTCACTGCAACCCTGATCAAACCCTCCTCCCCTCCGGTGTCATAACCCTCCCAAGAATAGCTCACCCACCAATATCAACCCCCTCCATGATAAGACCCTCACTGATCATTACTCCCCCCCTTTCCCCCCCTTTAAGTGTCGCCTTCTGCAAAGGGACATAACTCTGAAGGCAAAGTCCCCTTGATTCTTTTCAAACAGGTCCCCCTGCTCCTGCCCCCTGAACTTTACCTGAGTCTTAACCAGGGGCATCCCTGTCCCTACTAGTTCTCATCCCCTTTCACTCCTGCCCTGCTTGGCAAGGCATCCAAAATGGCAGCCTTCGCCCATAGCGGTAGCCTTGTGGTACTACCAATAGGGTCAATCCCTAACGGTAATGCTGAGACTGCTACTAGGGGTGAAGGGAGAAACTGAGGAAGGAATTTGTCTTCAGAGTTATTTGTGTTCATAGAGGAGGCACCTGAAAAGGGGGGAGGGGGCTGCGGTAGGCCATAGGGCTTATTATGGAGGAGTTGAGATTGGTGGGTGGGATTGATGTTTGGGGGATTATGCAATGGGGGGAACAGAGCAGAGGGACTCAACATTGTGGCCTCTACCACTTGCCTTCATGGTACCTTGGCTGCATTTCTTGTCTCAGCAGTTATCGTGGGTGCTCCTATGCTACCTGCTGAGGCTGGGAATGCGATCCCCATGTATGGTAAATGTGATTGTGTGCTAAATCCAGGGCAGATGCTGGGCACACCCTCTGCATTTACCGCACAAGCTTTGTACTTAGCACACCTTAACTTTGCCTTCTTGACCTTTCTGATGCTTTTGACACTATTGACCACAACCTTCTCCTTGATACCTTGTCCTCGCTTGGTTTTAAGGGCTATCTGGGTTCTCTTCTTATCTCTTCCATCACTCCTTTAGTGTTTGTTCTGGTGGATCCTCCTCTGCTGCTATCCCACTGTCAGTTGGTTACCCGAAGGATCTGCCTTGGGTTCACTCCTTTTCTCTCTATATACCCAGTCCCTTGGTGCACTCATCTCTTCCCATAGCTTTCAGTACCATCTTTATGCTGATGACTCCCAGATCTACTTCTCTACAACTGAAATCTCTCCGGCAATCCAGGCCCAGATCTCTGCCTGCACTTCTGACATTGCTGCTTGAATATCTCACCACTGCTTGAAATTAAACATGACCAAAACTGAGCTTCTTTTTTTCCCTTCAACCCTCCTCTCCCTCCTTACTCAGTCTCTATGGATAACTCTCTACTTCTCCCTCTTTCCTCAGCTTGCAACCATGTGGTCGTCTTTGACTTCTTTTCATCCTCCACACACAGCCAACTGATAGTTAAAACCTGCTATTTCTTTCTCTATAACATCAACAAAATCCACCTATTCCTTTGTTAACACACTACTAAGACACTTATCCATTCTTTAGTCACATTCCATCTAGACTATTGTAAACTATTCCTTGCTAGTCTCCTCTTCAATCTGTTCAACACTCTGCTGCGTGGCTATTCTTCCACCAGCCTCGTCATGCTCATATTAACCCTCTTCTCAAGTCGCTTCATTGACTCCCTATCTGTTTCCACATCCAGTTCAAACTTCTCCTGCTGACCTATAAGTGCATTCACTCTGCATCTCCTCACTACCTTTCCTCTCTTATCTCTCCCTACACCCCTCATTGGGAACTCCACTATTCTGGCAAATCGCTTCTATTTGTGTCCTCCTCTTCTATTGCTGACTCCAGACGTTGCTTCTTTCTCTTTGCTGCTCCTTATGCCTGGAACAAACTATCTCAGTCTGTACATCAGGCGCCTTCTCTGGTCCTTTTCAAGTCCAGGCTGAAAACTCACCTCCTTGCTTTCACTTTCGGATCTTGACTCAACAGGTCTCCATTGTGTTTCCTTACAATTCCACCTAGATGTATCCCAGGTCTACACCTACTGTGTTGTCTGTCTTGACTAGATTCTAAGCTCTGAGAGCAGGGACCATCTTTTACATGTGTCTGTGCAGCGCTGCGTACATCTTGTAGTGCTATACAAATGCTCAGTAGTAAGGTGTGGTAAGTGCAACCAGTTACCACACTTCAGTAAACAAGCTCCTTATTCTTTTAAAATATTCTTCCTCCCTGTTAAAAGGAGGAAAAATCCTATAGTGCAGTCCAAAAGCATAATTTCAAAATTAAACTGCTTTCAATTCCGTTAGGTTTTTCATGTGAATTATTACCTCTACCTTTGGAGTTGTCTTTTGTAGTTTCTACTTCTTGTGTACAGATCCATTGTCTTTATCTCCATGTAACGTAGGACAGGTAAAAGCTGTCTTAAGTGTATGCAGATTGACTATTCGGATAGCAGCTGAAAATAGTCACTGTATGTATCGCTGCCATCGCTGACTGCAAAATCTGGATCTTCTGGAGACTGCAGCTGAATATCTGGATTTACATTACCTGTGATGGCCAGCATTTTAAAATGTGCTGACTGCCACAGACTCAATATCAGCCCATTATTTTTTTTCTTGATTTAGACTCAATTTAAGGCATGCAAGGGTGAAATACTAACAATTACTGAATAACTCTGTAAAGGTGTCTCAGTCTCTAACTTCCTTCAAATGACACATAAACCTTACTAGCCTTGTTGCTGATTTTTATTCTGGATTGGAATAGTATAAGGAGTAGAATGTAATTTTATTATGTTTATTTCTCTTGTTCCAAATGCTATCTTGATACATCCCTAACAAATCTCAATTTTAACTCTCCAGGAAAATGGCATCTATATAATAGGAAAGCTAATTTTACCAAACAAGCAAACATGTACAGTGAAAGCGAAAGCCAACTTACTACAGGTAATAGATAAACAGTATTTTTAATATGTTATTACTCTATAGATGTTATCATAAATTGTTTTTGCGGCATCATGAAACCACAAATTACATTTGTAAGGAATTTCTAGAACATTATTTTAGGATTATATGAAATATAAATGGTTAGACTTGCTTTCTTTATAGTGTGGGGCTTTTTGAATTGTCATTGGGACTGAAATCACACGAATTGTTAGAAGCTCAATCTTTTTTTTTAAATTGATGGTCCTAACATACCTGCTAAATTTTAGCTGGATAAATTAAGCTGATTTTCAGCCAAAACTAGTCAGCTAGATGTTTGGCTGAAAATTACCCAAATCAGGAGGCTAAAACTTAGTAGACATTTCACTAAAGTATGCTGAGCAGTACACCTATTGCACATTAAAAACAGCCTGCTAAGTCATTTATGGGGGTTGATATACTGCCTTTAGACATGATGCCACCAATGCAATGATATCATATAAAAGACTGGGCCAAAGTAAGATTGTCTCTAGCTGTATATGTTGGACTGTTTATTAAGAGAGGAGAACCCCTCAAGTCACAAACTTTCCTTTTTAATCTCAATGGGCCTGATTTTCGAAAGGCATTTACATGGTTTGCAGCCCAGTAAACCGTGTAAATACCTTAAATGAGGATATTCAATGGCACCTACACGGTTAGTGCTGTTGAATATCCCCTTCTAACTCCCCTATGTTATCCAGTTAGCACTGGGGCGTGTCGGGGTTGGAACGAAGGTGGTGACAAACGATAACTGGACAGCAGCAATATTGCATGCCGCCCAGTTAGCGATCTGCACTGAAAAGATAGGCGAGGAGCTAAGCTGGCAGCATGCAGTACCACTGCTGCCTGGTTAGCTATTGTGGCCTCTGGTGTCTGCGGTGATCCCCAAATATTCAATGCCGGGGCCGCGTATTACTTATATTGAGCTTGAAACGCTGTGCTGTGTCTGGATGGGGAAAGTTTTTACTAGCTCACTATTGGAAGAGTAAAATTTTCACCAGCTCACCACATCAATAGTTATGTGAAGTACCCTGCATGCCAACCACTTGGTCCTAGTTCACTGTATCCAGTTTGAGTTGCAATGTAAACCACTTTGCTAAAAGGATAAGGCGGTATAGAAGTCAGGTTAAATAAACAAACAAATAAATAAATAAATAAATAAAATTAAACTAAATACTACAAATTTTTGCTGATACGAGAAAGGTTTTAAAAGTTTGCACTTCTATGCATACTATTGACATTGGGCCCGATTCCGTCTTGCACGTAGATCCCCTCTGTGCATCCAGTCTGAACCGGATACACAGAGGGGATTGCGATTCTGATCCTGCAGGGCACGTTTAGCCCCACGGGATTAGAATTGCGATCAGACATGTACGTGCAGGCCGGGACTGCGATTAAGTCTGGCCTGCACATACATGCACTGCCTGACTAACTCAGTCAGGGCTTTTAAATGGAGCTGCGGCACCATGGCGTCATGTTGCCACGGCACCGCAGCTCCATTTAAAATTTGCGATGCTGGACGCCTGAAAAAGGGGTTATTCCCTGCAACCAGACCCCCCCCCCCTGTCTCCTAAGGCCAGGGTCAGGCTGCAGGGAATGTCCTCTGGACCCCCGTGCCCCATCTGAGCCCCAGGCACTTAAAAAAAATCACGTCCAGGGAAGTTATTCCACCTCGGAGGTGGAATAACTTCCCTGCACATGTCGCTGGCCCTGGACATACAGGGGCGACATTAGAATCGGCCCTGTATGTCCAGGGCCAGCATCCGCCCACTGCCCGCCCAGACTCTGCCCCTGTGCCGCCCATTCCCCGCCCCACGTCTAACTTCCCCGCACAACCAGCAGGGAAGTTAGGGGCAGGAGCCGACATGAATAGAGAGGATGGACGTCCTGTCGGGCTGCCCATCCCTGCTATTCGTAACACAGAATAATCCCCCATTGAGATTGAAAAGGAAAGTTTGTGACTTGAGGGCTCTTAACAAATAGTCCAACATATAGAGTTAGAGACAATCAAATGTTGTTCCTACTTCGGCCAAACCTTTTGTATGGTATTATTTATGGCGATTGTGGCTTTTTTGGTTTTGTTACTAGTAGCATTTTGCAGTAACCATCTTCAACTAGATGCCGTCCAGTACCTCCATCACCACCACTTTTGCTTATTCAGATGATCAAATCAATCAAATTCTTAAGTGACCATCTCTTTTTGATGATGACAATTCTATGGCTTATACTACTTCTCCTTCCTTTCTGGAATTTAAGAATCTTAATAAACGATGGATACGTGCCCAGTTACATGGGGCTACATTTGACAATATTTAAAGACCCGCATGATTCCACATGGTTTATGGATGATTAAGCCACCTAAAATGTTTTTAGATTATAAAGACTTTCTTGGAAAGTGGAATGGTATTTTGAATAAATGTAGTTTAGATCTCATAGCATTGTTGGTGGAACGCACTACAGTGGAGGAGGAGTCCATCATGAAGCAAGTTCATGAATTGGAAGAGAAGTTAAAGACTGAGTTGAGCATTTATCTTTTTAAGACACAATTAGAAGACGTAACAAACCAACTTTCACAATTTCGGGAAAACCTCAGGAGATTCAAAATCAAGAAATTTAATGATGACAAATTCGACTATGCCCATGATCGAGTTTATTTTTGGATGTATAAACTGGTGGGTTCCAAAAAACAGGTCTCGTTCAATCATACTTCAGAGGAATCTGGTGATAGCAATTCTTCTGAAAAAACATATTGACAAAGGTATCATTATGAAAATCAGGATTTTCACAGTCGAGACATGGATTTTCAGTAGGGCCACTATTGGGGCAGACAGCCCTGCCAGTGATATCAAACAGACACTTGGAGAGGTCTGATGACCAGATCACGCAGCAAACAGCAATTGTCAACTTAGCTCAGACATCTTTATCGAGGGCACAAGAATGGGTCTTGAATTTCGGCCTGTCATTTGTGCCTACTGTTTTTTACAACTTATTTAAGATGTGTCTGGCTAGGTTTAGGCTTTTTCGAAAATTACAAGTTATGCAATTTTTTGCCACCAAACCTTCGATTCCAGACGATTCTGTTGTGCACAATCCATCTAAATGAATCCCCCCAGAAAATCCAGATCCAACAATTCTGACTTTTCAATGCTTAGTTTTGTATAAAACACATCCAAAAATCCCAGTGGTTTACATGGCCCCTAAGATATACAAATCCATCACTCATCCACTGGGACGTCCTATCGTCTCATGCAGAGATTGACTGGCTGGGCCGCCGGGCCCCGGTCCCACGGCCGACCGGGTTCCGGGGCCCGACTGGGAGGCAGGTCGCTTACCGCTGGGTGGTGGGGGCGGGGCGTGCGGGCACGCGTGTACGTGCGCTTGGCCCCACGCTGCCCTGGGAGCCCGGTGATTGGCCCGCGTAGGCGGACACGTGGGCAGGCAGCGCGAGCAAGGGGGGTTCGCCGGCCGGCGATCCCTCTCTTCCTCCCTTGCTCGCGCTGAGAAAGGTTTGGTGTGGGGCTGCTCCTCGGGTGCGGGTGGGTTTGGGCCTTGCGGCCTTGTCTCGGGCGGTCTGCGGTGCGCTTCTCGGTCCCAAAGCGCACCTTGCAATTGCATTGTTTGATGCATTGGGTCCGGCAGCACACCGCATGTTCGTTGGCTGCCGGGCTCGTGGTGGGGGGGGGGGGCGGGGTTCGCCAGGCAGGGCTCAGCTGCGGCCTGCCTCGGGTAGGCGGGCTGTCCTCGCCGGCCACGTGGCTTGAGTGCGGCAGGGGGGCTTCCAAAACAAAAAAACCCCAAAAAAACAACAAACCGCCGCCAAGCGGTCTAACGACGCTGCCCGAGGGCGGGGAGCTGTGCGGCTGGGGCCTCGCTCGGGGGCCATGACAGGGCAGGCCGCGCTGCGTCCCCGGCTCCCTGTGGCCTGCCCGAGGCTCGGCAGGGCCGTGGGCGTAGTGGGGGATAGGCGGGCCCGGGGGCGGTGGGCGGCTCGCGGGGCTTCCTGCGCCCGTGTGTGCGGCTGCGCTTGCCTCCCGGAGGGAGGGGGCCTCTCCTGGGGGGGCCCCGGGCGGGATCACCGCGCCGGCGGGGGAGGTGCCGGGCTGCTCGGTTGTCGATGGCCCTGGGTCCCCACGGGCCCTGGCCGCCCCCCGCTTCCTGCAGCCGGGGAGGGCTGGCCCCCATTCTCGCCCCCTCCCATGGGCGAGGGGGGTCCTTCCCCCCCTGGGTTCCCCCTCCTCTCCCGGGTTTTCTAGGTCCAGCAGGCCCTTGGGCGTTCGGGGCGGCCCCCGTGGGGGAGTGCAGGGCTTTTGGGGGGTGGCGGGGGGGGCTGGTTCGGGGATGTGCGCGGGGTGGGCGGGGTGCGGCGGCTTGGGAGGCCGGGGGGTTGGGGCCTTCGGCTCGAGTTTGGGGGGCCGGGTCGCCGGCGGTGCCCAGTACCCCTGGGGGGCTTTGGCTGCTTGTTTCTCTTCCTCTTCTTCCCAGGTTCTCCGGATTTCGCCGCCATCTACCTCCATGGCTTCTTTCGGCCGGTTGGCTGGTGCGGCCCCCTCGGGTTCCACGACTGGGCTGGGGGCTCCGGCGCCTGGCGGATCCACTGGAGTGGCTCCCGTCGCCTCCTCAGGGGGAGTGGTGAGTATGCTGGTGGCACTGCGGGGGGGGGGCCCTTGAATCCGCTCCGGGCCCCGCGGGGGTTGGGAAGGTGACCGGTAAGCGCACGCGGGCTCGCTTCTGCAGGTGAGCGTCCTCTTCTTCTTCCTTGCTCTGAGTTGTGGGAGGCCGTTCCGCGGAAGTTGCGGCGGCGGATTAAGCGTCGAAAATGTATTGACATCTTCCGTCTCCTCGATGGTCGGAAGCGTTCCGGTGAGAGCCGGAAAAACGCCAGGAGGACGAAAAGGCGGGCAGGGTGCGTAAGGTTTCTCGCAACACCCTTAACTGGACCCGGGCTTTCTGGTGCTTGGCGAGCGTCTGGGGGCATTACTTCCCGGACCAGTATGGGGCCCTGCTGACCTATGCCGACAATATCCTGGCGGCGTCCCAGGCCCACGAGGGATGGGGCTTGGTTGAATTTTGACGAGGAGTTTCGGGACCAGATGGCGGAGAACAGTCTCTTGCCATGGGGGACGAAGGACATCAACCTATAGTTGACCCAGATGTCCGTGCGGGGTCGTGCTGGGGGATCGAGCGGGGTGGCTGTCAGGGCGGGACCGTCTCCGCTGCCGTCGGGGGGGGGGCATTCCTTTCGTGCCTCCGGCTCGGCTTTGCCTCAGCCAAAAGGGGGCGTCGGCGGGGGGGCCGTCTGCTGGCGCTTCAACAAGGCGTCCTGCCCCTTCCCCGACTGCAAATTTAAGCATGCCTGCTCCTTGTGTGGGGGTGCCCATGCGGCCGCGAAGTGCGGCGAAAGGGGTTGCGGGGGGCCCCCTTGGCGGCGAAGTGAGAAGGAGGGGGTATTGGCCCGTTCCCCGTGCGCATTGAGGTGATGCGCCCTCGGTTGCTTGCGTACGGGCGTTCCCGTCGGGGGAGGGCGGCTGGGTTGCTTTTGGGCGGGTTTTCTCGGGGTTTTCGCATTCCTGTCCGGGGTGCGTCCGCGCATGGTGGGTCCCGCAATGCCGCCTCCGTACGGCTTCATGGGGATTTCGTGCGGCGGAAGATTTCCAAGGAGTGTGCGCTGGGTCGCGTCGCTGGCCCCTTCCTGGCACCCCCCTTTTCCCCGTTTACGGTCTCACCGTTGGGGGTGGTTCCCAAGAAGGAGCCGGGCAAGTTCCAGTTGATACACAACCTCTCATGCCCTCCGGGCGATTCGGTCAACGACCGCATACCTCGCGAGCTCTGCACGGTCCATTACTCCTCTTTCGATGCCGCTGTCTCCCTGGTTCGTCAATGCGGGCCGGGTGCCCTTCTCGCCAAAGTGGAGATTGAATCGGCTTTCCGTTTGTTGCCGGTGCATCCCTCGGCTTTCCCTTTGCTTGGTTTTCGCTTCGAGGCGCGGTACTATTTCGACATGTGCATGCCCATGGGCTGCGCAATCTCGTGTGCTTATTTCGAGGCCTTCAGTACTTTCTTGCATTGGGTTGTCGAACGGCAGTCAGGGGTTGCATCCATAGTGTACTATCTGGATGACTTTCTGTTTGTCGGGCCTGAGCGGCCACCCACGTGTCCCACTCTCTGAGCACTTTTTTGCGGGTGGCTGCCGCGTTTGGCATTCCCGTTGCAAAAAAAAAAAAAAAAGGTCGGGCCGGTTACTTGTCTCAATTTTCTCGGCATCGCGATTGACACGGTGGCTATGGTAGTGCGCTTGCCGGCGCAAAAGATCCGTCGCCTCCGGGAGTTGGTGGCCTCCGTAGGTTCTGCTTCTAAGACTTCCCTCCGGGTCCTTCAGTCGTTGGTTGGGCATCTCAACTTTGCTTGTCGTGTCCTTCCCATGGGGCGCCCCTTCACGCGTCGCCTATCCTTGGCAATGGCGGGGCTGCGGCTGCCCCACCATCGTATCAGGGTGTCCTCGGGGCTGCGGGCGGATCTGCGGGTTCTGGGACGCGTTTCTGGCTGGCTTCGATGAGTGCTCCGTCCTTCAGTTGCCCGAGCTCTCGAATCTCGACCTGCAATTGTTTACCGATGCGGCGGGTGGTTCGGGTTTTGGGGCCTTTTGTCACGGTTCCTGGTGTGCTGAGCCTTGGCCGGCGGATTGGGTGCGCACCGGCCTGACCCGGAATATTACCTTCTTGGAGCTTTTCCCGATTGTGGTGGCTTTTTGGGTATGTCCGGATCGGTTGCGCGATCGGCGGGTTGTCTTCCGGTGCGACAATGCGGCAGTAGTTGAGGTTATTAACCGTCACGCGCCCCAGTGCAGCTTCCTTGATGAGGATGTTCGTGTTGGCCTGCTTGCGCCTGAATGTCACCGCTCGAGCCCGGCACGTGCCGGGCTCCCAGAACTCCATTGCTGACGCTTTATCCCGATTTCAGTGGGCGCAGTTCCGGCGGCTGGCTCCTAATGTGGCCGAGCTGCCCTCACGGGTTCCGGAGCATCTCTTGAGAATCGGGACCCTGACTTAATGGTTCTGCTGGCAGCGTCGGTGGCTCGTAGTACCTGGGTGACGTATCGGAGGGGGTACTCTCAGGTGAGTGCTTTTTGTGCGCCCAGGGGTGGTCTGGGGGGGCGGTGCCTGACGGCTTGGTCGGTCGTTTCGTGTTGTGGGCGAAGAATGAGGGCTGGGCCCGGTCGGCGGTTACTGGAGCGTTGGCGGGTTTCTCTTTCTTTTGTAAAGCTGCTGGTTGGGGGAAACCGCGTGTTTCCTTCTTAGTTGGGCGATTGCTCGCTGGCTGGGCTCGTGTGCAGCCGGGGTCGCGTGACTGGCGGCTCCCGATATCCCACGAGCTTCTGTTGCGGGTTTGTGCAGTTTTACCGCGGGTGGCAGCCTCCAGTTTCGAGGCGGTATTGTTCCCTGCGCTGTTTACGGCGGCTTTCTTCGGCGCCTTCCGGGTATCTGAGCTTGTCCCTCGGTCTGCGAGACATGGGGCTTTTGGCGGGCTCGAAGTTGGGCATGTCCGGGTGGATCCTGTGCGGGTGCGAATTTTCTTACCACAGTCCAAGACGGACCAATCCGGGAACGGGGGCTGGGTCCTGCTTCGTGCGACCCCCCCCTTGGTGTCCTGCCCCGTTCGGGCTCTGGGGGCGTACGTGCAGCAGCGACCGGCAGCACGTGGCCCATTCTTCATTCACGCGGACGGCAAGCCGGTGACTCAATTTTCAGTTTACGACTGTGCTGCGCTTGGTTTTGCGTGCGTTGGGTTGCAATGAGCGAAGTTCCGCTTCGCACTCGTTCCGGATTGGGGCGGCTACTAGCGCGGCGGCTGCGGGTCTTGACACGCGGGTTATTCAGCGCATTGGCAGATGGTGGTCGGGGGCTTATGCCGGGTCAGTTCGCCCGTCGGCTCCTGGTGGTGCGGCTTAGTGCCGGGTGGTGCCGGGGCGGTGGTCTGCCTACGGTGCGGTGCGGGGGGGGGGGGGGCCGGGGGGTACTAATCATTTTATTCCTGTTGCAGAAATGCTTGCTGGTGGCAGTCCGCTCTCTTTTCTGCTTTCAGGTGGTGTGTCCGCTGGGGACTGGTGGCTCATCGGGCACTCCTTCGTCTACTGGGCGGAGCGTCGAGCGGCGGTTCGGCCGTTGGGTGCTCACCTTGGTCTCGTCGTGGCGGGAGTGCGGCTGTGCTGGATGGGTCACCGCGGCATGCACTGGGGACAGCTCCTGGATCATGTGCATGCGGAACTTGGACGGCGGCAGCGGCCAGTCCGGCTGCTGCTCCACCTCGGGGGCAATGAGGTTGCTGGCTGGGCTTGCCGACAACTCATACTGACTGTTCAGGGCGATATTGCTCTGTTGCGGGAGGTCCTTCCCGGGGTGGCCATCACCTGGTCGGACATTATAACTCGCCCTGCTTGCCCCTTGCCCCGGTGGGATGGGACTTACTCTTGAATGACTGGCAGGAGGCATTGGAGTCTTGGTGCAGGTCGCAGCTTTTGGTGGGGGGGCGGCGCTAGGATAGCTCGCTACCTAGCGCCGGTGGCGGGGTGGCGAGCTGGTGCTCGTTGACCCGGCGCCTCAGTTCAGCCGTATGCCACTTCAGGTGAGCGGCACGGCTCTTCAGGTTGGGGAAGACGTCCCGGCTGGGGTCTCTACCCGGAAATTGGCAACCCCTTCAGCCGGCCTTTGCTATAACGGCTAGGCGGGCGCGAGGGGGTAACGGGGGGGGGGGGGGGGTGGGTTGGATGGTTGCTCCACTTTGCTTCAAATGGCTGGTGGGGGCACCATCCGGATGATGGGTGGGGGGTTATTTAGTTATTGTTATGATTGCTGAGTTGGCCCATGTTGGGCCGGTGTTATTACCGTTTAATAAAAGCTGCGACCAAGCAATGTTTGCACCAATACCTGATGTCTGTGTGGTTTTGTCGGTGGGGGGGGGTGGCGGTGGGGGAAGGAAATGGGGGGGGGCACATGCCGGGTTGGGCATCCGGATACCTCGGTTATGACTGGCTGGGCCGCCGGGCCCCGGTCCTGCGGCCGGCCTGGTAACCGGGTTCCGGGGCCCGACTGGGAGGCAGGTTGCTTACCGCTGGGTGGTGGGGGCGGGGCGTGCGGGCACACGCGTACGTGCGCTTGGCCTCACGCTGCCCTGGGAGCCCGGTGATTGGCCCGCGTAGGCGGACACGTGGGCAGGCAGCGCGAGCAAGGGGGGTTCGCCGGCCGGCGATCCCTCTCTTCCTCCCTTGCTCGCACTGAGAAAGGTTTTCCTCCCACCCCCCCCTGGTTTTTGGCCGGGGGGGGGGGAAGGGTGAGTGTGATGGATGTCGTTGCAGCTGGTGGTGGGGGGGGGGTGCCCCTTGGGGTCGGGCAGGCGGGGTGGCGAGCTGGTGCTCGTTGACCCGGCGCCTCAGTTCAGCCGTATGCCGCTTCAGGTGAGCGGCACGGCTCTTCAGGTTGGGGGAGACGTCCCGGCTGGGGTCTCTACCCGGAAATTGGCAACCCCTTCAGCCGGCCTTTGCTATAACGGCTAGGCGGGCGCGAGGGGGTAACGGGGGGGGTTGGATGGTGCTCCACTTTGCTTCAAATGGCTGGTGGGGGGCACCATCCGGATGATGGGTGGGGGGTTATTTAGTTATTGTTATGATTGCTGTGTTGGCCCATGTTGGGCCGGTGTTATTACCGTTTAATAAAAGCTGCGACCAAGCAATGTTTGCACCAATACCTGATGTCTGTGTGGTTTTGTCGGGGGGGGGGGGGTGGCAGTGGGGGAAGGAAATGGGGGGGGGGGCACATGCCGGGTTGGGCATCTGGATACCTCGGTTATCTGTATTGGAACCTTAATCTAAATTTTGTGATCAATTTTTTCAGAAAGCAGCTTGCCAAGTACGGTACTTTATCAAAGACACTTCTCATTTTATTAATCTTATTGAGGCTTATTTGGGAAATCTGGCTGGTGGCATTAGTTACTATGGATTAGCTGCCTTAATGTGAACCAGCAGGAAGCAGTTTTGGTTATAGCTCAAGTTAAAGGGTAAAGGCCAAAGCAGAGAAGCTTGCATCCTGGAGATAAATGCATGGCTGCATGGATGGTATCATCAAGAGCGTTTTGGTTTCTTGGACCATGGGAATCTGTTCCAAGGGTTGCAGAGCAGAGATGGCATCCATCTGTCCATGAAGGGACAACATATCTTCAGTAGAAGACTGGCTAACCTACTGAAGAGGACTTTAAAACTAGATTTGTTGGGGATGGTTGAAGAAAGCCTCCAGGTAAGTGAAACATTAAATAACTTTATGAAAATGGATAAAAGGTGCAACATATGGAAAGCAGTGTGTATAAATGCCCGTAGCATGGGAAATAAAATCCCAGATGTTGAGGCTTTAATGGGAGAGGCTGACTGGGATTTAGTGGCGGTAAGAGAGAAATGGTTCATGGACAACCATGACTGGGATGTAACTATACCAGGCTATGCTTTTTCAGAAAGGACAGAGTAGGAAAAAGGGGAGGAGGTGTGGCACAAAATGTAAAATATATATATTAAAGCTATGGAAATACAGGGCTTAAAAGGGAGAGAGGAGGTACTGTGGGTTAAATTATAAAGAGGGAAAGAGAAATCTATTTGTATTGGCATGATATAGAGACTTCCCTCACAGAGAGAAGAGATGGGTGGAGATTTAATAGAAGACATACTCAGCATTGCCAGGAAAGGGGAAGTGCTACTCATAGGGGGTTTCAATATGTCAGATGCTTATTGGCACATCCCTACTGCAGTATCATCTAGAAGTAAGGAGATCCATGGATTCTCTACAGGAAGACGTATTCAGGCAACTGGTAACAGAACCCACACGTGAAGGGACCATACTGGACTTGGTGCTTATCAATGGTGAAAGTGAATCTGATGTTATAGTGAGACATCATCTTGCATCCAGTGATCACCAAATGGTGTCCTTCCGTATTAGGACTAGGGCTGATAAAATCCATTCAAAAGCAAGGGTCTTAGACTTGAGGAAAACTAACTTTGCCAAGATGGGCCGATACCTCAGGGAGTCATTAGTGGAATGAGAACAGCTGGGGGATGTAGAAAAACAGTGGGCAAAACTGAAAGGGATATTTTAACGGCAACCAACCTTTTTGTTAAAATGGTAAATAAAGGTTAAAGGAAAAGGGGGCCATGATGGTTCTCAAAAGAAGTAGCTGAAAAGGTGAAGAATAAGAGGGAGGCCTTCATGAAATACAAGAGATCACAGAGAGAGGAAGACAGGCATCTGTATTTGGAAAAACATAGAGAAGCTAGCAAAGTAGTCAGGAAAGCAAAGATTCAAAAAGAGGAGGAAATAGCCAACGCAATAAAATGGGGCATAAGACATTTTTCAGATATGTTAGTGAGAAGAAGAAGGGCAAAAGTGGTATTGTCAGACTCAAGGGTGAAGGGGAGGAATATGGAGAAGCTGATGAGGATAAAGCGGAATTGCTTAACAAATATTTCTGTTCTGTGTTCACAGATGAAGAACCAGGAACAGCACCTCACAAAACACCCATAAAAAGGAATAGAAGTGAGGGGCATCTTTAATGTTTTTCAGAAGAATGTGTTCAAGAGGAACTAGCTAAACTTAAAGTAGACAAAGCGATGAGACCAGATGGGATACACCCTAGAATACTGAGGGAACTTGGGGATGTTCTAGCAGCTCCACTGACCGACCTTTCCAATGCCTCTTTGGAGTTGGGCGTGGTGCCAGAGGACTGGAGAGAGGCACACGTGATCCCTTTACACAAAAACAGAAGTAAGGATGTGCTTGAAAACTACAGGACGGTTAGTCTAACTTCTGTGGTGAGTAAATTATTGGAAACACTGCTGAAAGAAAAAGTGAAGTTTCTGGAGTCCAATGGATTACCGAATCCGAGGCAGCATGGATTCACCAGAGGCAGGTCTTGTCAGGCAAATCTGATTGATTTCTTTGACTGGGTGATTAGCGAGTTGGACAGAGGGAGAACCCTAGATGTGGTGTATTTAGATTTCAGTAAAGCCTTTGACACCGTTCCGCACAGGCAACTTATAAACAAACTGAGCACCCTAGGGATGGCCCTAAAGTTACTGCTTGGGTTAGAAATTGGTTGAGTGGGAGGAGGCAAAGGGTACAGGTAAATGTAGTTCACTCTGAGGAGAAGGACGTTACCAGTGATGTGCCCCAGGGATCTGTCCTTGGTCCAATTCTTTTTAACATCTTTATTAGTGATATTGCAGAAGGGCTGTCGGCTAAGGTTTGCCTTTTTGCAGATGATACCAAACTCTATAATAAAGTAGACACCCTGGAAGATGTAGATAACATGAGGAGGGATCTAGTTTGAAGAATGGTCTAGAATTTGGCGGCTGAGATTTAATGTTAAAAAATGCAAGGTCATGCATTTGGGCTGCAGCAATTCAAGGGAGCAATATGGTATGGGGTGAAGTACTTCTGTCCACAAAAGAAGAGCGGGAGTTAGGTGTGATTGTGTCTAATGATCTTAAAGTAGCTAAACAGATAGAAAAGGCGATGGCAAAAGGTAGAAGGATGCTTGGGTGCATAGGGATAGAAATGGCTAGCAGAAGAAAGGAGGTGATAGTGTCTCCATATAAGTCTTTGGTGCAACCTCATTTGGAGTATTGTGTGCAATTCTGGAGACTGCACTTTCAAAAGGATATAAACAGGTTTGAGGTGGTGCAGAAGGTTGATACTAAAATGGTTAGTGGTCTTCTTTATAAAGCATATGAGGACAGACTTAAGGAGCTTAATATGTATACTTTAGAGGAAAGGCAGGATAGAGGTGATATGATTGAGACATTTAAATAACTCCATGGCATAAATGCACAGGAGAAGAGCCTGCTACGAGGGGTCATAGGATGAGGGTGAAAGGGGATAGACTCAGGAGTAATATGCGGAAATATTTCTTTATGGAAAGAGTGGTAGATGAATGGAATAGTCTTCCAGTGGAGATGGTGGAGAGGAGGACAGTATTGGAAATTCAAAAAAGCATGGGACAAATACAGAGGATCTCTAAAGGAAAAAAGGGGACTCTTATAGTGGTTGATATGGAAGGACAGACTAGATAGGCCATGTGGTTTTTTTCTGCCATCATGTTTCTTTATCCTATAGATCTTCTGGAGAGACTTCCAAACTCTCTTTTGTTACATTTGCTTCAATTAGCTCTTACAAAAAATTATTTTTTATATGATACAAATTTCTTTTTACAGATATTTGGGATTGCGATTGGTGCTACTGTTGCCCCTTCAGTTACGGCTATGGAGGAATCTTTCATTTGACCTCCAAGGTGGTTTTTTCATATTCCTATTTGGGTTCATTTTTTAGATGACCTTTTTTTACTATGGGATGGCCCGAGTGAAGATCTTTTGAGTTTTCTTGAGTGGATCAATACATGTAAATCAAACATCTAATTTACAGTAAAATACGATTACAACAAGATTGAGTTTTAGATGTTAGGTTTTTAAGAACAATACCACTTTGACTAAAACTTTATTTCGGAAACACTAGACAACAAATTTGTTCAAAAGTTTTGCTTCCTTGGTAGCTCTTCTTATCAGAAGGACGCATTGGCTTTAAAAGTTCGGATTGAAATGTTAGAGAATGCTTCAAGATATTCCAGTCTTCCCTTGATAAATTTTCCTAAGGCTCCAGGTATTAGTGCAAAGAAGATGTTTAAGGAATATTTAGTGGAAGGTTAGGGGGTTCCCATTGAATCCCATCCCCCTATGCTTAATATGTATCATCTTCCTTTGGGAAAAAAGGTTGGTGGGGGTAGGATAATTCCTGGTATAGAGCAAGGTGATGTATTGGATGTATCTGCTATTTTGGAAACTTCTGTAACTGAATCTGTTTCTTCTTCTGCTTTGATTGTAACGTTTGCTCTTTCTTCTGATAGAGATTGGTTTTTGCGTATGTTTTTTAGGAAATGTAATGTAATATTTCATGGATTGACTGTTCAGGTTTTTCCTGATTTGTCCAAGGAAACTCAGAAAAGAAGAAAAAATTTTTTATTACTTCGCCCAGGTGTTTTGTTGTTGAGGGGTCAATTCTTTCTGAAATTTCCATGTAAATGTATGATTAGGTTGAATTCTGTTTCGTATATTTTTTATGAGCCATCATAGTTGCTGTCCTTTTTGAGTGTTCGTCGCCCTGCTGAGTTAGACTCAGCTCCACTGTAATAGGTTTTTGGCCTGGTGGTTAGATCTCGTCAGGTTTATCTTCTCAAATTTAAGTTTAATTATATATTTAGTGGTTCTCTCTCCGATGCTGTTGAGGGCTATAGTAGGGGCAGGATTGTTCTTTTGTTTTTTCCTCATTGTTAATGGCTTCCTTTTTTTTTTGAATGATATTGATATTGTTGTATCAATGTTATTTTGTTTATTTCTGTACCCTAATTTCCATGCAAGTGTATTTATGCTTGGATTTATTGTAAAATGATAAAGATAAAATAACATTTAAAAAAAGTTTTGCTTCCTGAAAAATCTTTGGTGATTATGATAGATAGCTTCAACCTGAGCAAAAATATAATTTCAGATTGACTGCATCACGTGCGAATTTGGAGAAACATGAAATTAAATTTTGACTGAATTTAGCATGTTTAATCGCACAATGATGCTGACATATTACACGAGTTCAGGAGACGTTGGATGAACAGATGAGGCTTTAATACTAAAAGGAGAACCCCAACGCGTTTCGGCAACGCCTTCTTCAGGGGGAATATCACTTAATAAACAAACAAAAACATAATAATGGTTAAAAACAATTAAAAACAATTAGCATGTTACAAAATCATTGCATAAAAACATATGACAATATAATTGTGTAAATCAAAAAATGTATAAAAGGTGTAATAAGATAAATACATAAACAAACAAACAAACAAACGCAGGGCTGAGAAAGCAAGGCAAAAAACTATTGACATAAACATCCTACAAATTAGTAGTGAACAAAACAATATAAATAGTAACGCACAAAAACATTGGAGAATGAATCATAATAATAATTTAAATAAATACTAATTATGATGTCTAAATAACAAAATATAAAACCAATAAAAAATGAAAACCAAAATGCAAGAATATAAACGTTTGTTTAAAAAGAACACTGAAAATGTACTTCTAATACCAACTTAATCAAAATGTAAGTGACCTAGTATTAATAACTTGATCAAAATACTTCTCATCTCAGTGTCCAACAATAGCAGCCAGCATTGATGGTTTCCAGTTGCCCTGATACTGCTTTTCCATCGTCGCAATGTCCTGGTGAAACCTTTCACCATGTTTGTCGCTGACTGCACCAAGATTATCATGGAAGAAGTTCAAGCATGAATGCAGAAAATAAATCTTCAGCGACATGTTGAACTTCATTGTTTTGTATGCTTGAAGCATGTTGTCAACCAGATGGATGTAATTTGGTGCCCTGTAATTGCCAAGAAAATTCTCAACAACATCTCTGAATGTCTTCCTTGTGATTTTCTCATGCCCCCACTAGCAGATCTTTGAACCGCTTGTAATTGATGATGTGTCTGACTTCTGGACCCACAAAAATGCCTTTTTAAATCTTGGATCAATTATTCTTGGAAACATCTGTCTCAAATATCGAAATACTTCACCTTCCTTGTTCATCGCTTTCACTAGGTTTTTCTTCAGTTCGAGTTTTATATGAAGAGGAGGCAAAAATATCTTTCTTGTATTGACAAGTGGTTCATGTGCCACATTTTTCTGTCCTGGAACCAAAAACTTACAGAATGGCCAATTCTTTTTAATGTAATGAGACTCTCTAGCACGGGAGTCCCATACACAAATGAAATAGTACTTAGTATATCCGAGCTGCATTCCTAATAGCAGTGCCACCACTTTTAGATCACCACAGATGTTCCAGTTGTAGTTGTACTGTATGTGTTTCACCAACAGTTCCATATTTTCATAAATTTCTTTCATGTGCGTTGCATAGGCAATAGGTATTGAAGGGTGAACATTGCCATTGTGTGACAAGACAGCTTTCAGGCTTAACAGTGATGAATCTATCAAAGGCGCCATTGTTGTGGGTCATGCTCACAACCCAAAGCCGTGAACAACCCAACAATGTCCGTGCAGAAACAGAGGTTGTCAACCTGTGCAAAGAAATTTTTCATATCTCTTGGACAGTATGAAAGACAGACGTTTTCATACCTGATGACAGCAAACCCCATCCTTGAAATCTTGAACCAAGTAGTTCAGCTTTTATTTTTTTAAAACTTAAGTCCTTCATCAAGTCATCCAATTCTGACTGTGTTATCAGATAAGGCAAATCGGACCTAGACGGTTCAAAATCTGGATCCATGTCATTTTCCACATCTGGCCAGTGCATTGTGGCATCTTTGTCTGCCTCATCTAGGCTCTATGCCTCTGGTGGCTTCAGTACTGGCATGCTGTCATCATGCGGCACTGGTCTCATGGCTGAAGGCACACTGGGGTATTCAATAGATTTCTTATTTTTAGCAGAGAAGCCAGATACATTGGTCAGACCGAAGTAACAGTCTGTCACCTGATCCTTCTGTTCTCACCATATCATTGGGACTGCAAACGGCATTGACTTCCGAGTACCTCTGAGCCAAGCTCTGAGATTGACAGCACATGTTGCATGGCAAATCTGAGGAGCCCAGGATTTGTCTTGATCGCTAACTTTACAATCGAAGTAGAGCTCATACGCTTTCTTAATAAGTGCAGTCATGCTGCATCTTTGAGGCTTAAGCGTATACTCACCACAAAAGTAACAGAATGTATCACGGCTGTTGTGACATTGATGACACATTTCTGCTGTAAGTCCACAAGCTGATATCAACATCATGTATAGCATCTGTGTATAAAAGCTGCTTTTATAGCCTGTACTGCCAGCATCCATTCTGACTAAGCATGCCCACACATTGCTGAGCAGTAGCATTTCTATTGCACATTGTAAGCCTGCACTGAGTTCATGCCCAGGCATGCCTGGACTAAACAAAACAGATTACTTTCTAGGCAACATATGAGTACACTTAAAATATGTGAGGAAATCACAAAAATAGATGTTTGCAAAAAAATGGTGCATGATAGGAAAATTTCAAGGTGATTTTCGTGATCAGCAACCCAAAATCCATAAGCTACACTCAAAATTGTTCAGGAAGCAAAATCTTCATTGTCCAGTGAAACTTGTAGAACAAAATAATCTCCTCAAATTCCACAGTTACCATCTGGGTCCCTTCCATAGGGGCCTCCCGTTTGGTCAGTTTTTCCGCTTGACAGTTGTGTTCATTCTTGGAGGATTTTCAGGTACATGCCAAGGATTTGAGTCAGAGACTGCTAGAACAGAATTACCCTTCAAAGTTTATATCTAAAGCCTATAAGAGGGCATGCTACTCTCACCGCGAATAGCTTTTTCTCAATGCCTCTTCTCCTCTTAGGGGGTCTGATAAAAAAAGACGATGATCGGTTTGTGGGAGTGCTCCCATATATGATCAATGTGGCCCAAGTAACTTCGTTACTCCACAAACATTGGCACATCTTGTCTCTACACAGTTGTTTCCAAAAATATTTGACTATTGCATACACTAGAAGCCATAAGATTTGGGACATGCTTGTACATGCTGCTGGCATTAATGATCATAGATCCACCGATCATTCTTATCCTGGCCATCACCCGTGTTTAAATTGCAAATTTTGTGATCTTGCTAACACAGGTCCTCATTGGCATGATTCAGCTTCTGGCGAACTCTATTGTGCTAGATGGCATACTGCATGTTTCTTGGAATTTGTCTTTTACATGCTGATATGTGCTTGCGATTTAAAATATATTGGCCGGACCACTCACCGTTTGGGGGAACATTCATCTAGGATCACTACTCAGACCATCTTGGCCCTGATCATATCTTATTGTCTCCAATTTAACCATATATTTCGAGATTTTCAATGATGGGCCATTGACTATGTCCCATTTGATCCTCGCCTGGGCATTCGTGAGGCCCATTTACAAACACTTGAACATCCTTGGATATTTAAACTACAGATGGTAACATCTACGGGTTTAAACCTTAAACTGAATTGGTGGAGTTTTCAGTGATTGATTGATGCAGCATCCACATGTTGGTTGTGGGTTTGCAGTTCCTAGTGCAATTGGTGATGTATTTTCTCAGCTGTTCACTGACATCACATGCAAATTTTCTCCCTGAGGGCATGTAGCCTGGTACCGAATACTAAATAAAATGAGCAGATTTTGAGGGGACTGAATTTTTGTACTTCTGGGCTGTGGGGCTATAGGGTATTTGAGATGGTGGCACATGGATGCTCTGGGATGTGGTATCAGGAATCAGGAGGATAAGTATTACTCATTCTCAGGCCAATAGTCTTGGTGAGGATGGATATTTGGGGGGACTAATAGCATTGCTGATAGATTCCCAAGGAGTTTTGGGGGTTCCCTTGAGTGTGTGTGGGAGGTGAGGAGAGGTTGGAGTGATCAGATATTTCCATGGGCTGGATTGTAATGACTTCAAGGACAGAGGTCTGGATGTTTGCTGGTGTATATACTTTCTCCTTTGCTGTGATAATCTATGGGATATGGGCAGAGCTGGCCCATCCACTAGGTAAACTAGATGGTCGCCTATGGCAGCCAACCCTGCTGGGCGGCCTGGCTTACACCCCCCCCCCCTCTGTGAAATGGGAGTTCAGCGCCATGGTGGGCTTTAAAATGCCTGCATGCATACACAGTTATGGCCTGCCATTCCTGCCCCCCTCCAACAGGAAGTTGCATCAGAAGGGGACAGGAGTGGCAGGCCATGAGCATGCATGCACTTGGCTCTTTAATGCCCGACATACTGAAACAGTGGCTGAAATGATGCGCCGAAGTGGTTGCTGAACTACCACTTCAGCTGAGAAAATGGATGCCGGGAGTGGCATGGCAAGCTGGGTGGTGTTGCAGCTGGGGGGGGGGGGGGGGGAAGGTCACAGAGAGCCTGCTAAGAGTGGCAAAAACCCTCAGCCAGTCTTGGATATAGGAGGAGAAGGGGAGGATTTTCCATAAAGGACTGGCAAGAATAGTTACATATATGGTCAAACGTGATAGCGAAATGTGTAAAAAAAACCCACATGTGGGATCAAATGCTGTATATTGTGTATGTTGTGATGACACTTGATATAAGTAGGAATGGGGAGGGGTGGGAGGGTATAGGGGAAAAATGTAAAACAAATGGAAGTTGGTAAACTTTTAATGTTGCCTTATGACTGAAATGTACATGGAGTGTTATGTACTGATTGTTTAGGTTGTTGACTATTGGCAGTAAAGAGGTTTCAACATTCACTTGTTATTTGCAACCATGAACAGCTTTATTGATGGGATCTATAGGCCACATCGGATAACAATTGACATGAAATAACCAATAACGTCAAATAACTTTTAATATGAACAAGACTCCACTCTACAACCTGAAGGAGAAATCTAAATGACCTTTTCATGACTCCACTCCTGCATAGGCCCACACTATGGCTGCAACATTGCCTTTTTGCTGCCAGCCAGGTGTCTGGGGTAGATTTGCATTCCAAGCAGGGGCGGCCCAAGGGGGGTGTGGGGACATGTGCGAAGACTCATTGTGTGGCCTCATTTGCATAAATATTTGCATAATGTTAACATGCACTGACCTTTAGTAAACATGCCTCTTAATGCGTCTGGATAAAGAAACACTACCTGATTTCTACATTACTATATTCCAGTGCCAACCACCAGGCACATTAGGAAGTACTATAAACACTGCCCATTTAGAACCCATAGCAAACCCGCCGTATCATAACAGCACTACGAGGACTCACAAAGCACCAAATCCTACCTATCAAAAAGGCAACACTGCAAATATTACATCTCAGAGAATACTAATATATCTTCTATTGGGGACAGAGAACAAGTGCCACTGTCAAATAGAAACTGCATAAACAAAATAGCTCATGCATGCAGAACATAGACCATCACCAAACAAAGAACAAGGAATCACAATTTAGAAATAGAAAGACAATAATTAAACTGGGAACCCCAAAAGCCAAAGTTGGAACATATAACAACACTGGAGAAATAAACTATAAATGAATTTCTTCTTGTACTAAACAAAAACGCAAAGACATTAGCAATGCGCATTCCTTATCGTTTCTCCGGGCCAGTCCAGGGAGAACGGTAGGGTTGTCAATCCCCTTCAGCAGCTGAGGACTGAATACTGTAAGATTTTATGATGACAGGCTTAGCCACACCCCCTGCTGTTCCTGCTCCAGTCTTTCAGTCCTCAGCAGCTGAATAGGACGTCGATGGTCACATCTCCTGCTAAACTTCACTTAGACTTTCTTTGATTTCATTTCCATTTTATTTCTGATTTGTTTCTGTGCAGTTCGGCCCTAGCGGGGCTGTTCTCTGCATTCTTCCTGGCACTTAATTGAATTGCTCAAAAGTTACCCTTGGGATTCCCTGGCTGCGTGTGCCTGCGGCGCTGAAGGCAGAGCCTGCCTCTGGGATTCCACTCACACGGGTAAGGGTATCGGTTCTGGGAGCCCCACGAACCTCTTCCCTATTGCCGCGGTTCCATTCTCCGCTAGCAGCGGGGTTGCTGGAACACGAGCCGGAGGATTTTTCTTTCACATCGGGAGTCCCCTCCCTGCCCCCTCCCGTCTGTGCGATAGCGGCCTGTTTCTCCTCAGGAGAGCCCTACGGCGTCGGATTCTGCGCAGCAGCCCAGACCGCGGCGTTCGCGCTGTCGGCGGGAGGTAGCTGATTGCTGTTTGTTTTTTCTCAGCGGGCTTCAAGATAGTGCGGGATATTTATTTTTACTTATTGTCTTCGGTCCGTAGGCTGTTCTCATGGACGGCAAGGCTCCGGATGCCTCGGGCAAGATTTTCAGTGCCACAGAAAAAGTGGGAACGGCGGCCATTTTGTTAGAGCCGGCCGTTTCTCCCGCGGATCCTCCGAAGCAAGGGAAGAGGAAAGCCAAATCTCACAAGGCTGCGCCTTCTGACAGTAAGCCCTCTCACAAATTGCCAGTGTCTCAACAGGGGTTTTCATCCTTGTTTTCCCCGGATTTCATCTTGGCAATGCACAAAGCTTATTTATTAAAGACATCTCAGGGGGTCAGTTCTACCTCCTCTTCCTCCCTGCTTGACAGCCCGGCTCCTAAATTATCTGGAGCAGATCCTAGAGAGGGTTCTTCACAAAAAGATATTCTGGGGGGCTCCAGCTTGGGAGTCTCTGACCCTCAGCTGTCTGGTCAGGGGTTGGAGGAGGGCGAATTTTTCTCTGAGGAAGGCCTGGACTTTGCTCCAGGGGAATTGGAGGAAGGTGAGATTGCGCCAGGCGAGGACCCTAATGTCTTTAGGGTTTTTCGCAAGGAGGAGCTAGGGGCACTTATCTCTCACTCATTAGCGGCTCTGAATATTCCTCTTCCCTCAATAGCACAGGAGCCGCTGGAAGATCCCTTGTTGCAGGGTTTCAAGATGGAGAGCCGATGTTTTCCGGTGCACCATGTCATCAAACAGATGATTGAATCGGAATGGGAGTTCCCAGAAGCTACCCTATGGGGTAGTCGCGCTTTAGGCCGTCTCTACCCTGTTCCTCAGGAGGAGAAAGATTTTTTGAAAATGCCAAAAGTGGATGCCTTGGTCTTAGCGGTGACTAAGAAGACCACTATCCCTGTAGAAGGGGGAACGGCACTTAAAGATTTGCAGGATCGCAAGCTGGAAGTGCTGTTGAAGCAGGCCATTGATTCCAGTGCTCTCTCTCTCCAGGCTTCCATTTGTGGGGCGTATGTATCGCGGGCTTCCATCCGCTGGCTCCAGGGGGAGGCTCCGGCGGATGGCGGAGAAGGCTCTTCAGGAGAGGGAGCAAAGTTGGAATCGGCGGCGGCGTATTTGGCGGATGCTTGTTATGATTTAGTTAGGATTTCGGTGAAATCAATGGCCTCGCTCATTGCGGCAAGGCGTTTCTTGTGGCTCAGGAATTGGGCCGCGGACGCTTCTTCCAAATCTAGGCTCAGTAGGCTTCCTTATAAGGGCAAGACTCCCAGGGGGTCGTTGCTCCAGCGGGGGCAAAGTCGAGATTCCCGGAGGTTCCGGGGAGCGCGCTTTGCTCCCTATTCCAGGGGGTGCTTCGGACTCCGCGGTCAGTCTTTTTGCGGTGCACGAGGCTTTGGCAGGAACTATTTCAACTCCCAGCAAGGTTCCGCTAAAAAGCCGCAATGAAGGTTCGCTGGTCCAGGAGGAAGTGCCTGTGGGGGCTCGCTTACAAGACTTTCTTTCCGCCTGGACCACGATAACCACGGACAAGTGGGTGCTCGAGATTATTCGAGACGGCTATGCCCTGGAGTTTGCTCAACCGTTACAGGAGGCTTTTATGGTTTCTCCCTGTGGTCAGGGTCCCAAAAGGCAAGCGATTACCGACACCCTTCTGCGATTGCTGCGCCTCCGAGCGATGGTGCCAGTGCCTCCCAACCAGTGCGGATCTGGTCGATACTCGATCTATTTCGTCGTTCCAAAGAAAGAGGGGTCGTTTCGTCCGATTCTCGATCTCAAGGGCGTGAATCGTTCGTTGCGGGTGCCCCATTTTCGTATGGAAACACTGCGGTCCGTTCTTCGGGCGGTTCGTCCGGGGGAACTTCTCGCGTCCATCGATCTTACGGAAGCTTATCTGCACATACCCATCAGAGCAGATCATCAGCGGTTTTTGAGGTTTGCGGTACCGATGGGTCATTTTCAGTTTCGAGCGTTGCCCTTCGGTCTAGCCACTGCGCCTCGAACTTTCACGAAGGTTATGGTAGTCATAGCGGCGGCTCTACGGAAAGAAGGCGTCCGAGTACATCCTTATCTGGACGACTGGCTCGTCAGAGCCCGGTCGGTTCCGGAAGCCCTCGCGGCGATCTTGCGGGTCATTCAGGTCCTGGAAGAACTCGGTTGGGTTCTCAACAGGGCAAAGAGTCATTTACAGCCAACTCAATAGATTACTTATCTCGGGGCTTTCTTCGACACGGCAGTGGGGTCCGTCTTCCTGCTCGAGTGCAGAGTGTTGAAGATCATCCGTCAGGTTCGGGCGTTCTTGCGTCTGTCGGCTCCTTCGGCGTGGAGGTACTTACAGCTCTTGGGGTCCATGGCAGCGGCGTTGGATTTAGTACCGTGGGCCATGGCTCATATGCGCCCGCTTCAGCAAGCGTTGCTGTCCCGCTGGTCGCCGCAGCTTCATCCACTCTCGCAGACGTTGGTCTGCCCGTCGGAAGTACGCCTCAGCCTGGACTGGTGGCTAGATGCGGCTCATCTTCGGGCAGGGGTTCCCATGCAGGATCCAGAATGGGTGCTCGTCACCACGGATGCGAGTCTTTCTGGCTGGGGAGCTCATTGTCTGGGTCGGGTGACGCAGGACCTCTGGTCAGTGGACGAAGCGGTCTGGTTGATCAATCGCTTGGAGCTAAGGGCGATTCGTCTTGCCTTACCTCAGTTCGCCGACATGATTCGAGGGAAGGCAGTGCGCGTTTTCTCAGACAATCTGGTAGCAGTCTCGTATATCAATCGTCAAGGGGGTACCGGCAGTGTGCCTCTACTGGAAGAGAGCCAGGAGTTGCTTCTTTGGGCGGAAGCTCATCTTGTGGCTCTGTCAGCGGCCCATGTAGCGGGCAAGGACAATGTGCAAGCCGATTTTCTCAGTCGCCATACTCTTGATCCGGGCGAATGGGAATTGAACGCGGCGGTGTTTCACGATATTACCGTCCGCTGGGGGGTTCCAGTGATGGATCTCATGGCTACCTTCCTCAATGCCAAAGCATCGCGATTTTACAGCAGGCGCAGGGAACACATGTCGGAAGGTCTGGATGGCCTGGTGCAGCCATGGCCGTTGAACTCCCTGCTCTATGTTTTCCCACCTTGGCCAATGATCGGCAGAGTTCTTCAACGCATAGCACGGCACAGAGGGACAGTAATTCTCGTAGCGCCGGATTGGCCTCGTCGGCCTTGGTACGCAGATCTAGTGCGACTACTGATAGAACCTCCCTGGCGGCTGCCGCTCCGTCTCAACCTACTGGCTCAGGGACCAGTACTCATGCCTCAGGTGGATCGCTTCTTGCTTACGGCTTGGCTCTTGAGAGGCGACGGCTAACGTGTCGCGGTTTCTCGGAGTCGGTGGTCACTACGATGCTTCATTCAAAATGGCAGTCCACTTCCCTCGCGTATGTGCGAGTTTGGAAGGTGTTTGAATCTTGGTGTACGCAACAGAGTTTGCGACCCATGTCGGCGTCTCTTCCGGCCCTCTTGTCTTTTCTGCAGCAGGGGCTGGAGAAAGGTTTGGCTCTCAATACTCTCAAGGTTCACTTGGCGGCGCTGGCCTGTTATAGAGATTCGGTCAGGGGCGTTGTTTATCGGCTCATGCGGAGGTGCAGTGATTTTTTCGGGCAGCCAAACTTCTCAGACCTCCGGTGAGGCAAGTGATCCCTCGGTGGGATTTGAATGTTGTTCTCAAAGCGTTATCCCGCTCTTCGTTCAATTCGGCTGATCGGTTGCGGGAGCTGTCCTGGAAGACGGTTTTCTTGGTTGCTTTGTGTTCCGCTCGAAGGGTTTCAGATCTTCAAGCTCTCTCCTGTCGGGAGCTGTATCTTCAATTTTTGCCGGAGAAAGTGGTGTTGCGTCCGGTTCCTTCGTTTCTACTTAAGGTGGTCTCGGCTTTTCATGTGAATCAATCTGTGTCGTTGCCGGTTTTCTCCGATTTAATGGACTCACCTATCGATCGTGCCCTTAAAAGGTTGGATCTTGGCAGAGTGTTGCGGAGATATTTAAAAGCCACTCAATCTTTCCGAAGGTCAGATAGGTTGTTCGTACTTTTTGGAGGTCCACGAAAAGGAAGAGCGGCATCGAAGGCTTCCATTTCCAGATGGGTGAAGAGTGCCATTGTGGCAGCTTACGAATCCGCACGAAAGTCTCCTCCGGAGGGGCTTAAGGCTCATTCCACCCGTAGTCTCGCCACTTCCTGGGAGGAGCAGGCGTTAGTTCCTCCGGTGGATATATGTCGGGCTGCTACATGGTCCTCTTTGCATACTTTTACTAAGCACTACAGGTTGGATGTGCTGGCCAGAGGCGATGCGAACGTGGGGGCTTCAGCTATTGTCGCTGCGCTCGCGGGTCCCTCCCGTTTTTAGGTGCTGCTTTGGTACTGCCCTACCATTCCCTGGACTGGCCCGGAGAAACGATAAGGAAGGAGAAATTAGGTCTTACCTGCTAATTGTCTTTCCTTGAGTTCTCTCCGGGACAGTCCAGGGCCCACCCAGTTTTTGCATTGCGGTCTGTTTTTCCCTATAGGCCAGGGTGTCTCTCTGCCGAGGGATCCGAACAGTTGAAGTGCGTTTTCGGTTATTTCCCTGAAGGGGTTCTTGGGGCTTCTTCAGGTTCGTTGGAACGGGAGTTTCCGTTTCCAGAACCGTGGGTTAAGAATCATGAAAAAAACCCCAAAAAAACCCCACCTCTCTTTCCTTTGGTATCAAGAGAGCTATATGAAGGCCGCCTGGCTTATTAGCGGGTGTGCTTTCTGCTAGAGAAGTATGCATTGTTCTTTCTTGTTTTCTGTTTTATTCTAGTCTTAGGGTCGAACTGCTTGGCCAAAAGGAGACTGGAGCAGGAACAGCAGGGGGTGTGGCTAAGCCTGTCATCATAAAATCTTACAGTATTCAGTCCTCAGCTGCTGAAGGGGATTGACAACCCTACCGTTCCCTGGACTGGCCCGGAGAGAACTCAAGGAAAGACAATTAGCAGGTAAGACCTAATTTCTCCTTCCCAGAGCTGACATATTCCAGTTAATAAATTCAAAATAAAAAACTATTTTTCTACCTTTTGTATGGGCATTTTAGTTTTCAGTTGCAATTGCCCCATTAAGTTTCTTCTGGTTTCTTCGTGTCTTCAGATAACTCTCCATTTGTCCTTTCTTCTAGTTTTTTCCCATTCTCTCTCTATATTTGCTTTAACATACTGATCTTTCCCCTTTTGCTCTTTCCTCCATTTCTTTCTTTATTTCTTTTTCATCCACTCAAATTTCACCCTTCCATCCTCACTCCCCACCTACTCTCCCAATACCCAGCCAATTGTATATTTTTCTTCCCTCCCACACAAAATATATTTTCCCCTCTTCATCCTCACTCCCCTAGCCCCATCCTCTTCTAGTCCTCCCCCAACATCAGCTCCCTTCTGGTTCCAGCCCCACCCAGCATCCGTTCCCTTCTAGTACCATTCTCCCATCCCCCTGCATCATTCCATTTCCAGTCCTAGCACTCCCCATCAGCCCATGTCCAGTCCTAGCCCCCATCAGCCCATTTGCAGTCCAAGCTTCCCCCCATCTGTCCATTTCCAGTTTTAGCCCTTCCCATCAGCCCATTTCCAGTCCTATTCCAGCCCCCATCAGCCCATTTCCAGTCGAAGCTCCCCCCATCAGCCCTTTTCGAGTCCCAGCTTACCTTCCCATCACAGTTCATTTCCATTCCTAGCCCCCCATCACAGCCGATTTCCAGTCCTATTCCAGCCCCCATCAACCCATTTCCAGTCCCCATCAACCCATTTCCAGTCCAAGTTCTCCCTCATCAGCCCATTTCCAGTCCTATTCCAGCTCCCCATCAGCCCATTTCCAATCCTAGCACCCCATCAGTCATTTCCAGTCTAAGCGTCCCCCCCAGCCCATTTCCAGTCCTAGCCCCTATCAGCCCATTTGCAGTCCAAGCTTCCCCATCTATCCATTTCTAATCCTATTCCAGCCCCATCTGTCCATTTCCAGTCCAAACTCCCCCATCAGCCCATTTTCAATCCTATCTCCTCCATTTGCCATTTCCAGTCCAAGCTCTCCCATCAGCCCATTTCTAGTCCAAGCTCCCCCATCAGCCCATTTCCAGTCCAAGCCCCCCATCAGCCATTTCCAGTTCTATTCCAGCCCACATCAGCCCATTTCATCCAAGCTCCCCACCCCATCAGCCCATTTCCAGTCCTAGCCCCCATCAGCCATTTCCAGTTCCATCCAGCCCCCCATTAGCCCATTTCCAATCCTAGCCCCCTCATAAGCCATTTCTAGTCCTATTCCAGCCCCCATCAGCCCATTTCCAGTCCAAGCCCCCCATTGACCATTTCCTGTCCTATCCTAGACCCCTCCCCCAGAAAATCCCCGTGCCTATCTAAGCTGCTTCAGAGGTGAGCCAGGAAAGCCTGCACAAGGCCCTGGCTCACCTCTGCATAGCCGCCAGTGTGAAAAGCGCCATTTTCCCTCACGCTGGCAGCTGTTACTGTGAAGCGTGCTGAATGTCGGGAAAGGTTAAAGGGCATTTCCCGGCACTCGCATGCTTCAGATTAACAGCCGCCAGCATGAGGGAAAATGGCGCTTTTCACGCTGGCGGCTGTGCAGAGGTGAGCCGGGGTCTCACCCGGCTTCCCGGCTCACCTCTGAAGCCATCCATTGTGCAGGAATGAAGTTTGCGCTGTGCCCCTGAATCATGGGGCCCTGTGCGAACAACATTCTCACACAATGGACGGGCTGGCCCTGATTCCAAGCTGTTCCTTTATCAGTCAAGCCCAGGGACCCCCCAAAACGTGGCACCTGACCCCCCCCCCCCCCATTATGAGCCCAGGCACCCTGAACTGGTACCTGAGCCCCCTTTGTTATGAACTCCTTCAGGACCTAGGCACCCTAATTTGTACCAAGGCCCCCCTCCCCAGGTCTGTAGGTACCCCTTACTAATGTCGGTGAGGTCCTTTCACCAGGAGGGGCTGTGTCGTGACTACCCTACCGTAAGCACCGAACTGACTGCTCTGTGCAAATCAGCTTGGTTACACATGGAGAACATAGACCGTCACACACTTCCCAGACCTGACACATTCCAATTAATAAATTCAAAATAAAAAGTATCTTTCTGCCTTTTGTCTGGGCATTTTATTTTTCAGTTGCAATTACTCCAGTCACTTTCTTCTGGTTTCTTCGTGCCTTCTGCGAGCTGTTCATTTGTCCTTTCTTCTCTCTTCTAGATTTCTTCCATTCTCTCTCTATATCTGCTTTAACATACTGATCTTTCCCCTTTTGCTCTTTCCCCCATTTCCTTCTTTATTCCTTTACCATCCACTCAAATTTCACCTTTCATTCTCAATCCCCACTTACTCTCTCAATACCCAGCCAATCATAGATTTTTCTTCCCTCCCACACAAAATATTTTTCCCCTCTCCATCCTCATTCCCCATCCCCTTCTAGTCCTCCCCCAAAATCAGCTCCCTTCTAGTTCTAGATCCACCCAGCATCCTCTCCCTTCTAGTCCCATTCTCACATGCACCCACATCAGCCCATTTCCAGTCCCAGCCCCCCATATGCTCCTTTCCAGTCCCATTCCAGCCCCCCATCAGCCCATTTCCAGCCCTCTTCCAGCCCCAATCAGCCCATTTCCAGTCCTATTCCCCCATCATCCATTTTCAGTCCTATTCCAGCCCGTTTGCAGTCCAAGCTCCCCCATCAGCCCATTTCCAGTTTTAGCCCTTCCCATCAGCCCATTTCCAGTCCTATTCCAGCCCCCATCAGCCCATTTCCAGTCGAGGCTCCCCCTCATCAGCCCATTTCCAATCCCAGCTTACCTTCCCATCACAGTTCATTTCCATTCCTAGCCCCTCATCACAGCCGATTTCCAGTCCTATTCCAGCCCCCATCAGCCCATTTCCAATCCTAGCACCCCATCAGTCATTTCCAGTCTAAGCATCCCCCCCAGCCCATTTCCAGTCCTAACCTCCCCCCCAGATTAATTTTCTTCTCAGTCTTTTTGTGTACTTAACTCCACCTCTCCATGGCAGATTTTTAAGTTGTCTGTCTAATGCGGGCCGGGTGGACCCTTGTGAGGAACGTTAAAACCCTTGGTGAAACCCCTAATTAAACACTCACACTTTTCTTTGCTGTAACCCACTAAGTGCCATTGCAGTGCATCTGCTCTTAAAGATATTGGTGCTCAGGCAAAACACCTCCCCATCCTAGAAATGTGGTGCGTCTCTTTCCCTGTTTTGTGATACATCTGGCTTGGGGGTGCCTCTCTCCACATATTGTGCATGCGCGCCTATACTTACTTGGTAAAGAATCTGCAGGAGCCCCATTGTAGAGTCTACACACTCCCTTTCTGATGCCTAGCTGTGGTACTGCTGTCAAAACACTCTCTCCTGCCACAGCCTTTCTATTCCCTTGAAAGGACTGATTGGGCCACTGCTGTTGGATAAGCGAGGGGCTCTGATTCCCTCCTTCCCTCTGCTACCGTTTGCGTAAGTTACTGCAGCATGCCCATAACACCCTGCTCATTACCCACCCTCTTGTTCCCGCCCCACACCTGTTTTGCTGCGGCGGTTTCTAGCTCCCCATCCTCCCGGATCTCCCCAAGCTGAACATAAGATATGCCATACTGGGTCAGACCAAGGTCCATCAAGCCCAGTATCCTGTTTCCAACAGTGGCCAATCTAGGTCATACGTACATAGCGGTTTCCCCAAAAGACACAGGTTCCACAATGCTTGTACTGGGTCAAGCATTGATATCCTGGGTCCCTTCTTAATAATGGCTTATGGACCTTTCCTCCAGGAACTTGTCCAAACCTTTTTTAAACCCAGCTACACTAACAGCCTTTACTACATCCTCCGGTAACAAATTCCAGAGTTTGATTACACGTTGAGTGAAGAAATATTTTCTTTTATTAGTCTTAAATAGTTTACCCTGTAGCTTCATTGCATGTCCCCTAGTCTTTCTATATTCTGATAATGTAAACAATCGATCTACGTTTACCCGTTCCACTCCGTTCATTAATTTATAGACTTCTATCATATCTCCCCTCAGCCGTCTCTTTTCCAGTTAAAGAGCCCTAACCTTTTTAACCTTTCTTCATAGGAGTATCCTTCCATCCCCTTGACCATTTTGGTGGCTCTTCTCTGAACCTTTTATAATAACGCTATATCCTTTTTAAGATATGGTGACCAGAATTGCACACAATATTCAAGGTGCGGTCTTACCATGGAACGATATAGAGGCATTATAATATCTTTTGTTTTATTTTCCATTCCTTTCCTTATGATACCTAGCATTATTGGAGCAACTGATTCATGAACTGGCCAGAGGGCTAGCCAATTTGGACCTAGCTCTTAGTGGAACACAAGATAGGTGCAAGAGATAAGGGTATTGGGGCCACTTGGCAATAGTGATCATAGCATGATCGTATTTGATTTAATAAATGGAAGAAGGATAGCAAGGAAATCCACAGTGCTACCTTTTAGTTTTCAAAAGGGAGACTATGATAAAATGAGGAAAATAGTTAAGAAAAACTGAAAGGAGCAGCTGCAAAGGTTAAAGATTTACATCAAGCATGGGTGGTGTTTAAAAATACTATCTTGGAGACCCAGACCAGCCATATTCCACACTTTAAGAAAAGTGGAAGGAAGTCCAAAAAACTGTCAGCATGAGGTCAGAGTGGGTGTATTTGGGGTGCTTGTTGTTTTCGTGCCAATAGTTTGTGGATACCCCAGGGGGTCGCCGCCCGCACCCTGCAAGAGATACCACAGGCCCGGCGTCATACCTGGTCTCCTGCCTCTCAGAATCACCCATTCCTGCCCCAGCTCCAACACCCCTTAGAAGTGTGTTATATACCGGGCGATATCCATTCACCCGGGCTTTACCTGAATATACTTACCGTATTAGTTGTGTCGTGTGCTGGTCGTTGGTTGCTTTATAGTTCGCTTTCATTAAACGTTTTCGGGCAGACACAACAAAGTGTCAAGAATTTGGTGATTTTGGCGGGCTTTCCAATTTTGTTCTAACTTGCCTATGCCTTGCCTTCGAATTGGTTCAAACCACTTTGACTTTTGCTTGCCTCTGCAATTTTATTTTGCCTAGCCTTTGCATTGATTCTACACTGCAATTTTATTTCGTCTTTCTTTTGCGTTGATTCTACACTGTGTGCAGAATTTATTAAATCGTGTGTGGTGGTATTTGAACTTGTTTGGCAGTATTTGATTTTATCTGGTTTGCTGGACAGGTGTTTGAGTTTTTTTGCTGATTGTTTGGTGGTATTTGATTATTGGTGCCAGTATGATGAATTCTTATTCTTACTTTTAGAACTGCATGTGTGGTTTTGGCATCTCCAGTGCTTGTATTGCACATCATCCAGAGGTCTTCAGTTCCTATTGATCTTTAATACTTTGGGACAGTGACAGTTTTGGACCGAATTCAGCCAGTGTTTATACTAACTTAGCAGATTTGGCCTTCTGACATCCAGCCACCCCAGTATAATGAAGATGAGTGTTCCAAAGAAGAGCAAAACCTACCACTTTCATGGTGAATAGGAAATGGACTACTTCTTCATCACGGTGAAAGACAAGTGTTGTTGTCTAATTTGTAATGCCCCATTATCTCCTTGCCCAAAAAGGGTAATCTGGAACATCATTATAAGGCTCTGCATAGCAATAAGCTTGATGCTGATTTTCCACCCAAAAGTGAACTTCGTAAACTGAAGCTCAAAGAACTTAAAACGAAATTGGCTACTCAGCAACAGTTGATGGTGAAGCCAAGGTCACATTCGGTCAATGCAACCATAGCATCCTTCAAGGTCAGCAACCTGATCGCAAAGAAATGCAAACCTTTCACTGAAGGGGAATTTGTAAAAGACTGTTTTCTTGAAGCAGCTGACAATCTTTTTGAAGGATTTAAAAATAAGAAAGAGATCATAGCTGCTATTCAAGATGTACAATTGTCAAGAAACACCGTTGTGCGGTGAATAGAAAAGATGTGTGGAGACACAACTGAACAGTTGTTGCAGGATGTTTCAAATTGTGTTACTTTCTCACTCCAACTGGATGAATCTACAGACATAAGAGACATAGCCCAGTTGCTAGTCTTTATCCGGATGGTTTTTGAAGACTTCAGTGTTAAAGAAGAACTACTTGGAATGATTTCTTTAAAAGGGAGAACTACCGATCAGGAAATATTCAGTTCTTTACATTCTTTTGTGACAAAGTATAATCTTCCATTGCATAGACTTGTTTCCATCACTACTGATAGAGCAAGAGCAATGACAGGTGAGGTTAACGGTTTCATAGCCCTCTGTAGACAGCATGACGACTTCCCAGATTTCCTTTCTTACTACTGCATCATTCACCAGCAAGTTCTGGCAAGCAAAAGACTCAGTACAAAGACTGTCATAGATATCACTTTCAAAATTGTAAATTCAGTTTGTGGAATATCACTTCAAAGATGGCTTTTCAATCTTACTCTTGATGAAGGAGCAGCGGAAATCATTTTGCACACAGATGTAAGGTGGCTAAGTAGGCACAAATTTCTGCAAAGATTTCGTGATTTGCTGAATGAAATAAGAAGTATTTTGAAGGAGAGAGGAGATGACCAAGCAGAGCTGGAAGATGAGGAGTGGTTATGTGATCTGGCATTTCTCGCTGACTTTACAGGCGAACTAAGTGATATAACCTTGACCTACAAGGTAAAAACAAATGCATTGGCAAAATGATGAGTACAGTTTCATCCTACAAGAGCAAATTTGAGTTAATGATGACTGACCTTGCAAACAACACGTTTGATCATTTTCCTAATACGCGGGACGATCTGGGACAATATCCAAATTTTGTTTTTTGGAACGAGAAGTATGTGACAGAAATCTGTTCTGTTATCCAGGAATTCGAAAATAGATTCTGTGACTTCCAAAAAATTGGAACAGTTATGGAGTACTTGTCATACCCATTCAAAGTAGATGTGGACATTAAAGAAACTGCAGCTGCTATCAGTAAAAATTACTCATTGAACAAGCCATCTCTTGAAAATGAAATATTAACCCTTAAAAATGACATTTTTCTCAAGACCCGTGCTGAGCAAGAATCATTTTGGAAGCTAGTGCCTAGAGACAAATTTCCCAACTTGAGAAGATGCAGTGAAGCTGTACACTCCTGTTTCGGTTCAACTTATTTGTGTGAATCTACGTTTTCCCATCTGAAAATGACAGAGTACACAACATTCCAACATGACAGATGAACATCACCAGGATTCCCTAAGACTGGCCCTCATGCAATATTCACCCAACTTCAAAAAGCTGCTGGATGAAATGCAGGCTCAGATGTCTCACTAATGAGCAAGAGTGAAGTATTAAAGATTGTGCAAGATCAGCCTGGATCAATACTCAACCTAAATTTAACACAAATTACTCAATAGAAGTTACTGGGATAATTGAAATTACCCACTATTACTGAGTTGTATCATTTGATAGCTACCCTGATTTCATTTAGCATTTCATCATTCTGGCCAGACGGTTGGTAGTACAACCCCATTGTTATCACCTTCCCCTTTTTTACATGGAATTTCTATCTATAGAGATTCTACAGTGTATTTTGTTTCCTGCAAAACTTTAATCCTGTGTGTCTCAATGCCCTCTATAACATAGAGCACAACCCCTCCACCAATTTGATCTACCTTATCATACTCATCTTATTTTTTAGACTTTTAGCATTTGCATATAGGCTTTTTAGAGATTGTATTTTATTCATATTAATCTGGTTATCAGTTGGTAGGGGTAATTTGAATCTTTCATCTCTGTCTGCTCTGTATTTAAGGGCTCCTGGTTTACTTTAATGGAACCTCTCTATCGGGATGCCCTAACTTCCCTCTTTTGCTAGTATCCTTCAAGGATACATCTTTCCGAACCTGTGCTTTTTGGCGACTGTTGGCTTTCCCCTATTGTCTAGCTTAAAAGCTGCTCTCTTTCCTTTTTAAGGGTCAATGCCAGCAGCCTGGTGCCATACCGGTTAAGATGGAGCCCTTCCTATAAGAAAAGCTCCTTCCTTCCCCAGAATGTTGCCCAGTTCCTGACAAATTTAAAACCCTATTTCTTACACCATTGTCCCTCATGCACACAATGAGACTCAAGAGCTCTGCCTGCCTTTTGTGTCCTGCCTGTGGAATAGGAAACATTTCAGAGAATGCTATCCTGGAAGTTCTGGATTTCAACTTTCTACCTAAAAGCCTAAATTTGTCTTCCAGAATCTCCCTCCCACACTTTCCTATGTTATTGATATCAACATGTACCAAAACAGCAGGCTCCTCCCCAGTACTATCTAAAACCTTGCCTAGGTGGCAAGTGAGATCCACTACCTTCGCACCAGACAGACATGTTACCAGGTGATCCTGACGTCCACCAGTCACCTAGCTATCTTCATGCCTAATGATCAAATCAAAAACTATAATGGCCATGTCCCTGGAGAAACCTCCTTGGTGCGAGAGGGTTTTACATCACCTGGAGGACAAGTCCTAGCTACAGGATCATTTCCTGTAAAACCAAAGTGATTCTCTCCTTTCACGTGACCTCTCTCCTCCATAGCAACAGAGAGGCTGCAGGTCTTGTCTTTATACTTTTCTATCTTTCTTAGATCCTCCAAGTCTGCTGCTCTATCCAGGGCCAGCCCGTCCATTGAGCGAAAATGTTGTTCGCACATGGCCCCGTGCGAACCACATTCTCGCTCAATGGATGGCTGCAGAGGGAGCCGGGGAAACCCACGCGAGGCCCCGACTCCCTCTGCACAGCCTGCCAGCATGAAGAACCTTTTCCTTCATGCTGGCAGCTGTTTCAATGAAGCTGCGAATGCCAGGAGAGGTTAAAGGGCATTGCCTTTAACCTTTCCCGGCATTCGCGGCTTCATTGAAGCAGCCGCCAGCGTGACGGTAAAGGCTCTTCATGCTGGCGGACTGTGCAGAGAGCGAGGGAGCTGAGGCCTCTCGCAGGCTTCCCTGGCTCCCTCTGCAGCCCCTTACACGGCGCGGGGCTGTTCGGAGGGTGGGCAGTTAGGACTGGATGGGCTGTGATGGGGGGAACTCACTGGAAATGGGCTGTGATGGGGGGGGGGGGAACAGACTTAAAATGGGCCGTGAACTGGGGGGGGGGGGGGGAGGAAACGGACTGCAATTGGGGTGTGATGGGGGGAGGACTGCAATTGGGCTGTGATGGTGGAGGAGGGAAACGGACTGGAAATGGGCTGTGATGGGGGAGAACGGACTGGAAATGGGCTGTGATGTGGAGGGGGGAATGGACTGCAATTGGGCTGTGATGGGGGGAGGACTGCAAGTGGGCTGTGATGGTGGGGGGGGGGAAACGAATTGGAAATGGGCTGTGATGGTGGGGGGGAACGGACTGGAAATGGGCTGTGATGGGGGGAAACAGACTGGAAATGGGCTGTGATGTGTGTGTGGGGGAAACAGACTGAAAATGGGCTGTGATGTGGGGGGGGGGGGAAATGGACTGCAATTGGGCTGTGATGGGGGGAGGACTGCAAGTTGGGCTGTGATGGCAGGAGGGGGAAACAGACTGGAAATGGGCTGTGATGGGGGGAAACAGACTGGAAATGGGCTGTGATGTGTGTGTGTGTGGGAAACAGATTGAAAATGGGCTGTGATGTGGGGGGGGGGGAACGGATTGCAATTGGGCTGTGATGGGGAGGACTGCAAGTGGGCTGTGATGGCTGGGGGGGAACAGACTGGAAATGGGCTGTGATAGTTGGGGGGGAATGGACTGGAAATGGGCTGTGATGGGGGGGACAGACTGGAAATGGGCTGTGATGTGTGTGTGTGTGTGGGGGGGGGAACGGACTACAATTGGGCTGTGATTGGGGGCGGACTGCAATTGGGCTGTGATGGGGGGGAGGACTGCAAGTGGGCTGTGATGGCAGGGGGAAGAACAGACTGGAAATGGCCTGTGATAGTGGGGGGGGGGGCTTGGAACGGACTGGAAATGGGCTGTGATGTGTGTGTGTGTGTGTGGGAAACGGACTGTAATTGGGCTGTGATGGGGGGAGGACTGCAAGTGGGCTGTGATGGCAGGGAGGGGGGAAATGGACTGGAAATGGGCTGTGATGGGGGGGTGAACGGACTGCAATTGGGCTGTGATGGGGGGGAGGACTGCAAGTGGGCTGTGAGGGGGGGGGAAATGGACTGGAAATGGGCTGTGATGGTAGGTGGGGGGGAAATGGACTGCAATTGGGCTGTGATGGGGCAACGGACTGCACATGGGCTGTGATGTTGGGGGGGGGGGGGGATAGGACTGCAAATGGGCTGTGATGGTGGGGGGGGGGGAGTTTGGACGGGAAATGGGCTGATGAAGAGCCGGATTAGGACTGGAAATGGGCTGATGGGGGCTGGGATAGGATGAAGTGGCCTGACGAGGGGGCTAGGATTGGAAATTGGCTGATGGACTGGAATGGAACTGGAAAAGAGCATATGGGGGGCTAGGACTGGAAATGAGCTGATGAGGAGCTGGAATAGGACTAGAAATGGGCTGATAGGGGGAACATGGACTGCAAATGGGTGAGGGGCTGGAATAGGACTGCAAATTGGTGAGGGGCTGGAATAGGACTGGAAATGGGCTGATGGGGGCTGGAATAGGACTGGAAGTGGGCTGATGGGAGTTGGAATAGAGCTGATGGGGGGCTGGAATGGAACTGAAAAACAGCATATGGGGGGCTAGGACTGAAAATGGGCTGATGTGGAAGCTTGGAAGACTGGGACTAGAAGGGGGCAGATGCTGGGTGGGTCTAGAACTATAAGGGAGCTGATTTTGGGGGAGAACTAGAAAGGGATGGGGAATGAGAATGGAGAGGGGAAAAGATATTTTGTGTGGGAGGGAAGAAAAGTCTACGATGGGCCAGGTATTGGAAGAGTAAGTGGAGATTGAGAATGGAAGGGTGAAATTTGAGTGGATGATAAAAGGAATAAGGAAAGAAATGGATGAAAGAGCAAAAGGGACAAGATCAGTATGTTAAAGTAGATATAGAGAAAATATTTGGAAAAAAATCTTAAAGAGAAGAAAGGACAAATGGATAGCTCGCAGAAGACACCAAGAAACCAGAAGAAGGTGACTGGAGCAATTGCAACTGAAAAAGAAAATGCACAAGCAACAAAAGGTAGAAAAATACTTTTTTATTTTGAATTTATTAACTGGAATATATCAGCTCTGGGAAATGTGCATTGTTAACGTCTTTTGTGTTTTGTTTAGTATAAGAGGAAATTAATTTATAGTTTTGTTTTTCCAGTGTTGTTGTACATCCCAAATTTGGATTTTGGGGTTCCCAGTTTAATTATTGTCTTCCTATTTCTAAATTGTGATCCCTTGTTCTTTGGTGACGGTCTATGTTCTGCATTTTGACTGTCACTTGTTCTCTTTCCCCAGTAGGAGATGCATTGGTATTCTCTGAGATGTATTGGTTTAATATTTGCAGTGTTGCCTTTTGATAGGTAGGGTTTGGTGCTTTGTGAGTCCTGGCAGAGCTGTTATGATATGGTGGATTTACTATGAGTTCTAAATGGTCAATGTTTATAGTACTTCCTAATGGGCTTGGCGATTGGCACTGGAATATAATAACTTAGAAATATGTTAGTCTTTCTTTATCCAGACACTCATTAAGAAGCATGTTTACTAAAAATGCATGTTAACATTATGCAAATATTTATGCAAATGAGGCTCCTTATGCAAATGAGGCCCTGCAATTAATCTTCGCACCCCTCTTGGGCTGCCCCTGGCTCTATCAACTATTGATTGAACTCGTTCCCTGAGAGCAAAGAGCTCCTTGCACTTAGTGCACATGTAAGACTCTCACAACTAGGCAACAATCATGCTTGTGACTCTCAATGCAAAAGACTGGATAGCCCCCATCTCGCTGCTGGACGGCTGATGTCCTACTGTTAAATTGCACTAGTTATGGTCTACTCTCATATTCTACTAAGTGTTTGAGAGTTTAACTCGTACAGCTAAATTAATTAAATTAAATTTATATTGTTTCATGTAAAGTTCAAGTTTGCAATTAATTCTCTGTAAACCACCATGACTAGTAGATGCAGTGATATAAATAAATATATCTTAGTTTTAAGGATTTATTAAGATATTTATTTACTTAAAGTTTCTAGGAATAGTTGTAGAAACACAAATATATCTGATAGGGTTAAGGGAATTTGTTCACATCAGCATTAATTTCAGGGCCTTAATTAATTAAGCTCTACCTGATGAGGATAACCAGCTACACCTGATCATAAATTTGACTACCACTGTCCCTGTTAGAGCTGTAAGACCCTATAATCAAAGATTATGCCTTGATGGGTAGGAATCAAAGTAGGCGGGAGGGAAGGAAACACTTAATAGAAGCTGGCTTGCTTAAAACAGTGCCCTGACTTAGAATTTGATTTAAGTAAAAAACTGGCTTGCTTGGTTCACTGGCCTTTCCTGGCTGCTTAGCAGACTGCTGTGGAGATCGGGTTGCTGGAGCTGTGATGTGCCTCATCTTGCCATCCTAGCTGTTTTCCTGCATGCAGATCCTGATGGCTGTATCATGCCATGTGGTCTGACTGGTACTTCGCTGCATACTTGCTCCAATATTTGCTGATGACCCATGGCTACCCAACTGGCTAGCTGGTCCCTGCCTATTGGCTCTGGCTAGCTGGTCCCTGCCTATTGCCTACTGCCCTTCCGCCCCCAGCCATGGATTTCTCCTATTCCGCCCTATTCCGCCCCCCGCCATGGATTTCCCGCCTTTCCCCGTATGGATCCTCCCTCCCTCCGTGGTCCAGCCTTAGTATTCTGCCCTATTGGCCTTGCCCTCTTCTCCCCTCCCCTTCCCTTCCTTGCTTCCAGGAGCCCTTCCTCCCCCCAGGCATCCACCTGCCCATTGGCTGATGCTATCTGCTGGCTAGGCATTGTATTGCTGAAAATTTATGGACAGGAGACTTGCACATCTAGTGGATGCCACTAAACATATAAGTGCCTTTTATAGAAACTTTTTAGGGTACTACACATATTGCTGAGGTATCTTTGGAAAGAGGAAATGTAATAAATTTACTGAAAAATAATTTTTTAATGCAAACATTACATGATGAACAAGTATGGAAAGCATGCAGAGGCGTGGCTTCAGAAATACTTTCCAACATAGATTTTAAGAAAAGGTCTATGTCGGTGTAGAGCGTTAATAGTAGGTATATGTTTGAGGGGAATTGAGAGTATATGAAGGGGTAAAAGTGGGACATGTGAGCTGTAGTGTGTTTTGGGATGTGTGTTTTTGAGGTTGTGGAGGTGTCTATGTGGGGATATAGGACTGCATGTATTGTGAAGGAGCATAGCTGGGCAGATAAATGTGATTTGCGTGGGTAGAGGATTGTGTGGAGAAGAGAGGTTTGTGAAGGGGTTATGTTTATATGAGGTTGATGAGGTACAGTATATACAATTGTGCATGGGTATGTCCTTGGACATACGCGGAATTAAGTGTAGAGAGTGTTTGTTTGGTGCCAATAGGGGTGGTGTGAAGGTGTAGGTATGTGGGTGCATGACGTTTGTGTGTGTACTGTGGATGTACTGGGAGGTGACTTTGAAAGTGCCTTTTGATGCAAACTATCACCAGTTACTTCAATTTTTATTCTGTCTGCTGGCATTGCTCTGTCGTCAAAGTGCTGGAAGGATGAAAGGGGAGGGAGGAATGGAGTCAGGTCTGGTTTTAGAGCTGCAGGTCCCAGGACAGAGACTGGAGGGAGCCTCAAAGTTCACGTTCAAGTTATTTCTCCTTCAGATTGAGGGAGACGGATTCCCCTGTGACATATGGGCCCAGGGCAACTTCCCTGTTTACGACCCCTTAATGCCAGCCCTGAATGGAGTGGTAGTCAGCATTCCAACAGTTCCAACAGCTTCCCACAGAGAGTACTGGGGATTTGTTTGCCATAGAAAGCAACCCTTATAAGTTGCTGTAAGTCCTATGCATGTATGGAAGACCATGCTGGAAAGCTCCATAAACTTAGAGTTAATTACTCTTCAACACACTGGGCTCCATCAGATTACATTACCTATCAGTGAGGACTTATATTCTGCTGTTCTCAGAGAATGCCTGCCACAGATAAACAACTTTGCTTTCCTGTTCGCCTACTGTCTGGCAATAGCAGTGATAGCAGCAACACCATGACTTCCACCACTCATCCCACTTGTGCCTGGGTCCTCTTTCCTGATGGTACAGCATGTGTGGCCCCTTCAGTATTTATTTATTTATTTGCTTTTATATGCCACACTATTTCAAAATCAGCACGGTTTACATAGAACATGAACAATAGAATTGTTTTACATAGAACAGGTATTAAACTGAAACATGTGAATAGCATTGACAGGAACATCAACTTAGGTAGGACAGGGGGAACTAAATTACAAGTTGGTAAGTAGATCTTAACGATTACATGGGGAGGTTGAGCTGTGGGTTGACAGGCATTGTACATTACATATATCTATAGTATGTGGCCGTAGAATAGCTGGAGCAAGTGTATATTAATGGCTTTTATAAAGGTTGACTGGTCAGAGATGGCATGGATTGAAGCAGGGAGGGTGTTCCACAGAGTTGGTGCATATAAAGAAAAGGCATGGTTCTTAGTGGCTTGGGTGCACGTCCTAATTGATGAAGTGGTTGTTAGCGTGTTTACCATGGCCAATTGGAGTGGTTGGAGTGTGTGTTTTGGCAGGCCGTGGAGGATGATATGGGCATAGTCCAGGTGCGGGAAGATGAGTGCCTGGAATACGATGCGAAAGTCTGAGGGATCCAGGGGCGGGTGTAGATGACGAAGGGTCCTTATTTTATGGTAAACCGCCTTGATGATATTTCGTATGTGTGCTTCCATACTCAGTCGTTGGTCCAAGATGACTCCCAGGTAGTGCACCTCATGCTTCAACATCAGCTCTAGGTCGTTCACTCGCAGGGAAGTTGGTGGGGTAAATGTTTGGTCTCTGGTTATAAATAAGACTTCTGTCTTTTTGCAGTTGACTCTAAGGTTGTGTGTGGAGAGCCAGTCTGAGACAGCTGTGAAACATTCTGTAATGATGGAGAAGTTAGAACTGTCTGTGGAAAATGAGGCATATAGTAAGTCGTCAACAGCATAGATGTGGTATAGAATGTTGTATGACTGAATTATTGCGCAGATCAACTGGATATAGATGTTGAAGAGCAGGGCCGAAAGAGATGAGCCCTGCGGGACTCCCTGCATTTTCTGGAATATGTCCGATGTCTGCTTTCCTATGTGTACCTGTTGCTGGCGACTAGTCAAGTAAGATCTACACCAGTCCACGGCTGCATTCTGTATCCCTTTTTGTTGTAATCGGACAAGTAGAAGATTATGACTGACCGTATCAAAGGCCGAGGCAATGTCCAGGAATATAAGGATGAAGCCCTGCTTCTTTTTATCTGTTCCTGTGAGGAGTCTGTCAAGGAGAGTAGCCAGAAGGATTTCAACCCCGTGCTGCTGGTGGAACCCATGCTGCTGTTGGTCAAGAGGAGCATGGGAGTCCATGTGATCCTGGATTTGTTGCTGGACAATCTTTTCTGTTATCTTAGCCAGGAAGGGGAGACTGGATAGCGTCTGTAGGAGCTGATGTCTGAAGGATCTAGTTTATTATTTTTTTAGCAATGGTCTGATGGAGGTGGTATCAGAGACGGTGGTAGCACACCTTTAGACAGGGAATGGTTGTGCTTAGCGCAAACTGACCTAACTTGATCCAGTATGCAGGGCAGGGGTCGGTTGGAGAAGTGGTGGTATTAATCCCGCATATGTTGATCTCTATCTGCTCAGTGGAGTATGGATAAAAGGCATCTAGTTTGGGGAGAACAGTGTCTCCTGCTGGGGGGGGGGGGGAAGGTTTGTCCATGAGAGGATCTTCCGAATGAGGATTTTCAGAGTGAGGCCTCATCATATTTGTTTTGCTCTGAAAATGTGCGGCAAAAGCCTCTGGGCTGGGGGTATCCGTCGGGTGGTTCTTAGATGTGTCCTTTGTGAGGGACTTAATAAGACTGAAAAGCTCTCGGGACTTGTTAAGAAAGCGCATCAGGATATTGGTATGGTATTCCTTTCTTTTCTGGTCAGTTGCTCTGCGGTGTTCATGTAAGCTATTCATGTATTCAACATAGTCATGGGAGAGTCTGGAGTGTTAGTGTTGCTCTAGCTTCCTGAGACATAATAGGGATTCCTGCAGCTCGGGGGTGAACCCATATGGCTGTGTGGTTCTTCCTAGTGGGTTTCGTGGAGTGAGGTAGGAGAGAGGCTTTACTTAAGGTGGTGTTCCATATGTCTATCAATTCATCCAGCTTGTTAGTGTTAGTATTGAGATCCTGAAGAGTATCTTGGAGGAAGGCTTCTTTGTTAAAATATCTGAAGTGCCAAGAGGCTGGTGGGGCAGTTCTGGGAGGCTACTGATCTGAGTTCATAAGGATGTGGAAATAATGGCATTGTGGTCTGACCTGGGGACAGGGGAAAGGAGCAAAGATGAGATCCAGGGTGTTTCCTCTTGTGTGGGTGTTTGTATGTATTAGTTGATCGTAACTCTATGCAGTCATTGCATCAAGAAAGACTGTACAGTACTTGGTTAGGAGTGCTGGGAGGTTGAAATTGCCTAGCAGCCAGAGTGGTTTTCGTTGGGTATTCCGGTTGCATGCCAGGTCAAGGATTGTGGACAGGCCATCAGTGCATTCAGATTGGGAATTGAAGACCACACATGCTGCTAGGAACTTGTTTGAGATCATGATGTAATCAAGGTTGGTTGTGCTCTGGGAAGTCCAGCATTGGAAATGAAGATTGCCTCTGGCTATTATGAGGATTCCACCACCCCTACGATTTATTTTTGGGCAGTTAAAGAGGTCATAACCAGGGAGCTTTAGTTGGTTGGTCTATGTCAGTGAGCCATGATTCCACGACGAAGAGCAGGTCTAGATTCTGGTGTTTGAGATAGTTATGGATGAGTGAGCATTTATGAACATGCAGTTCAGGTTTTCTGACTGAGGAGAATTATGTCTATAGTTTTTCGCTGGGGGTTGGCAGACTTTGTATATGAGCTGGCAATGGCATGCTGAGAGTGGTGCCCTTGTGGTGTACGATGTTTTGGAAGGAGGGGATTAGGCCCTGCTACTGAGTATATGATTCTGAACATAGGACTAACTGAGCCAGGCAATATAGGAGTAGCATGAATGTGAGACCCTCCATATTGTGCTATGCTATAAGAGGGGACGGTACCTATGCTACTGTGTTTGGGCTCCTATGTGAGGGTGCGCTTGAGGCATTGTCTATATGTTCTGGGATTGCCACCTCTTTAATGGGGACTGAGGGAGGGGAGCTACTTGGTGCAGGTGGCCTACCTTGTCTTGCAGAGCAGGGATAGTGTAGAAGCTTGTGATAAGGAAGCTTATCATAGTTCAGGAAAGAGCTATAATAGAGGTGAATTGGCTCTGAACAAGCAACCTGTCTTTGCTGGTAGAAATAATAAAACAGAATGTTTTCATAAAAGACTACCAGTCCCAGAATGCACCAGGTTTCAAACAGCCTCTAGAAGAGCTGAAGTGGGGAAACGTGTGTTCAATCAGGAGAGCTATGAGGTAATCCCCAATCACTCATCTCCAAGGGCAGGGCTTGATTCAGCACAGCTGAGCTGTGCTAGGGTGGAGTATCCCTCTAAACAAGTTAAAAGTAAAACAGATTCTACACAGAATCAGATGGAGTTGAGGAACCCAGAGCTCAAGGACAGAGAGAGCAAGAAGCAACAGCAGCATGGAAGAAAGAAGAGAAAAACATCTTGGAGGTCTAAAGAAGGAGCCCATAGCAGTACGTCTGTTGGGAATCATTCCAGAGGCAAGCATACTCCATTGGACTTGAGGAAGCCAGAGGAGTGGGGTTACAGAGCCAGGAATCCCCGGACGGCACCTGTGAAGGAGACGGCTGCATTTGGAAGGGGCCCTAAGGACCAGTGCAAGAAGGTATGTGAAGAGAGACCCAGTGTCCAGGGATCTTGATTGGAAGGCTGGACATAAAAGCTGGACTACTTATTGGCCAAGATATCTGGAGAGGAAACCTAACAACAAAGGAAGCTCAGGTATGAACACTGATCTATGCCCTAGCTCTTCACTTGGAAGACAGCAGGGAAACAAGTATTGTCCTGAGAGTGCTCCATTAAGGAATTCCTCTGAGCCAGACCATGATATTGATTCTATGATAGTTGAAGAAGAAGGAGATATTTTAAATGATCAGATTGAATACATGGATTGCTCTCTGAATAAGCTGCTGTGGTAAAATATTTTCACAAATACAACAACTTTCAAAAAGAAATATAACTTGTTCTTTTATCTACCCAGAAAAGTTTACAAGAAAGCTTTAGGGTAGGATTTGAGCCACGTATAGAAAGTAAACCAGCAAAGGGGTTTGCAGCTGACTAATTGTTGGCAATTAAGCCATGCCCAATTGCACGTGAGCTCTGAAAGGAAACTACTGTTTGTGTGTGAAAATACAAGAAAGTTATCCTTGAAAAAGAACAGTTTTTGGTTACTTTTTGGGTTTTGTTTTTGCTTTGGAGCACTGCTAAAAGGTATTAGCAGGAGCCCTCAGAAAGACCTTTCTGTTTCCCATCTAGGTCTTTATTGTTTGTTTGATTGCTTAAGAAGCTCAGTTGCTTATATCATGATTTGTTTTTCTAAGAACAATACTGAAGCAAGTTGTCCTTTTGTGTTACCAAGTAAATCTGTGTGGGAGAAATAACCCCATAAATAAAATATATTTTCTTTGCTTACACTCGAGCAACACAACTCATTATTTTGTGAACGGCTGATTCTGGTATGAATGGACTACATTCCCCACAATCCTTTGCAAGTCATACTAGTATTTGCCTTTGCCAAGACTGTTGACATTCTCACCCAGCGCCCCCGTTTACAAGCTCCAGCTTTTTCCTTAGTTTGGAGCGGTGCCTGTATCGACTGGTGTCCCGTTTAGTGAGGGGCCGTAACAGATGGTTTTAGCTTGGACTAGTTGGTAGCCAGCGCATTAGTGATGGCACTGCTGTATGTTTTTGCTCAATGCCCTGCTCAAGGGCCATGCCTAAGGGTCCTCTGTCAAGGCCCTTAGGCGTGGGTGCTGACTGGTGGGCCTGATTGGCCATCGGTGCAGGGAGCGGAAGGAGCTTGAGGCCCGCTCCCTGTTGCCAGACACTAGTCGGGTCACTGATGGTGTCTTTGCGCTGTCTGGCACTGGAATTTAATCTGCTGCCTGCTGATGGGCCTGATTGGCCTTCAGCGCAGGGAGCGCGAGGAGCTTCAGGCCCGCTCCCTGTTGCTGGACGCCGATTGGGCTGCTGATGATGTCTTCAGCCAAGAAAGCAAATAAGGCATGAGGCTTCCCATGTGCATTCACATATGCATAAGGAGGGACTGGCAGGCAGACACACCCTTGACAATTGGTGCTAACCTTTGCAAAAGTGTGCATGGTAGCTCTTAAAGTCATTGTATACTTCAAAATCCGAACGCTTAGGCATATGCGCCCCCTGTTGGACCCAGACGATTTCCGGACCATATACCAAGCGTTAATCCTGCCACACTTTGACTTTGCAAATGCCATCTTACAAGGTCTCCCTCAATCCACACTGAGCCCATTACAGCTGGCCATGAATACCGCAGCAAGGGTCCTCTACAGAGCCTCCAGAAGCGACCACGTGACTCCCATTCTTAAGCAGCTTCACTGGCTTCCCATCCATGGGAGGATCATCTTTAAAACTCTACTCCTATCTCTCAAGGCAATCAAGGGTATCTCATCCTCCTCACTCACAGAACTGATTCACTCGGTGCCCCCCAACAGATCCAGAAGAGCAACAGCCGTAAACCTACTAATAACCCCAAAGGCATGGTCAAAGTGCAACATGACAACCACAAACAGAGCATTCAGTTTCTATGCCCCCAAATGCTGGAATGCTCTACCCTCAGACATTAGAGCCATTGCTGACCTATCTCAATTCAGGAAGGCACTTAAATACCACCTTTTCCTCCAATACTACCCAACCAGCAATTGAACCTCGGTATCCTGCTGAAGAAATGACCCACTTAAGAAATTACCCTTTCGTTCATTATGTGAGTGATACCTACTTTTGCTCAGTGTAAACATCTCATGTATATAGTTCACCCCTGTTATCCAAGTTTGTACTCCTGTTCGATGTAAAACCAAACAGCATGTTGTTGTGGTCGTTATGTTATAATGTAAACCGCGCTGATGCCGAATATTGCGGTATATAAAAAATTGTAATAAATAAAATAAATAAATAAATATTGTACACAGTGCCTCAGTTTCTTCAGGATCTTATGGTTTGGCTAGTTTCAGCATGCACTCACTAAAATAAGGCGACTTAGCATGCACACTGATACAAAATGTGTAGTGAATAAATGCACGATAATCACGGCCACCTTTAAAAGTAAATCTACATTGAACCAGCAGAAGGGAAGAGTGATGTGATTCCTTCTGCTGACTCTATTTGGAGAGATAAGAGAGGGAAGAACAGCCCTAATTATAGTTACATGATGCAAGGTTCTACATTAGGAATCACCATGTGGACAAAAGATTTAGGCATAATCATGAATAATACCTTGAAGCCCTCTGCTCATTGTGCAGCGGTAGCCAAGAAAGCAAATAGAATGCTAGAAATCATTAGGAAAGGAATGGAGAATAAAACCAAGAATATTATAATACCTTTGTATCATTCCATGGTGCAAATCCACTTTGAATATTGTGTGTAGTTCTGGTTGCCATATCCAAAAAAGGATATAGCAGAATTAGAAACGGTACAGAGGAGAGCGAGCAAAATGATATAGGGGATGGAAGGAAACTCCTATGAGAAAAGGCTCAAAAGGTTAGGGCTCTCCAACTTGGAAAAAAGACGATGGAAGGGAGAAATGATAGAGGTCTATAAAATAATGAATGGAGTTTAACAGGTAAATGTACCTGTTGTTTACTGGTTCAAAATCAGTTGTTTACTGGTTCAAAAAGTAGAATGACAAGGGGACACGCAATGAAGCTACATATAGAACATTTATGACTAGTTGGAGAAAGTATTTTTTCACTCAACGCATAATCAACCACTGGAATTCATTGCCAGAGGATGTGGTAAAAACAGTTAGTGTAGCTGGGTTTAAAAAAGGTTTGAATAAGTTCCTCGAGGAAAAGTCCATAAACTGTTATTAAATTGGACTGGAGAAATCCACTGCTTACCCATGCAGCATGGAATCTGTATACCTTTTGGGAACCTGTTAGGAATTTGTAATCTGGATTGGAAACAAGATACTGGTTTCGATGGACCTTTGGTCTGACTCAGTATGGCATTTCAAAAAAAAACCCAAAATGAAACAGATGGGAGTCAGAAGAGGAACAGGAAGAGAGAAAGTAGCCCCCACAGCTTGTTAAAAAAAATCAAATGCAGTGCTGGGATGGAGGATCGGATTGGGTTGGATTAAACAAGTTGAAAGTGAACAATTAAGAGTGTGAAAACATGACATGTTTCCCTTTCCTCCATTTGGGGGACTCAGTGGGAAAAGACATGATAAAGTGTGTCTCATTAGAGTGGCAGGGACAGCTGGGACTACATAGAAACATAGAAATATGACGACAGAAAAAGACCACATGGCCTATCTAGTCTGTCCTTCCATAACAACTACAACAGTTCACTTTTTGCCTTTAGAGATCCTCTGTGTTGGTCCCATGCTTGCTTGAATTCAGTTACTGTCCTCATCTCTACCACCTCCACTGGGAGACTATTCCACGGATCCACTACTCTTTCCGTAAAGAAATATTTCCGCATATCACTCCTGAATCTATCTCCCTTCACCCTCATCCCATGTCCCCTCGTAGCAGAACTTGCTTTCAATTGAAAGAGGCTCTCTCCCTGAACATTTATGCCACGGAGGTATTTAAACATCTCAATCATATCACCTCTATCCCGCCTTTCCTCTAAGGTGTACATATTAAGATCCTTAAGTCTGTCCTCATATGCTTTATAATGAAGCCCATTAATCATTTTGGTAGCAACCCTCTGCACCGACTCCATCCTGTTCACATCCTTTTGAAGGTGCGGTCTCCAGAATTGCACACCATACTCCAAATGAGGTCGCACCAAAGACTTATACAGAGGCATTATCACCTCCTTTTTTCTGCTAGCCATTCCTCTCCGTATGCACCCAAGCATCCTTCTAGCTTTTGCTGTCGCCTTTTCCACCTGTTTAGCTACTTTAAGATCATCAGACACAACCACGCCTAGGTCCCGCTCTTCTTTAGTGGACAAAAGTACTTCACCTCCTATACTGTATTGCTCCCTTGGATTGCTGCAGCCCAAATGCATGACCTTACATTTTTTAACATTAAATCCCAGCTGCCAAATTCTAGACCATTCTTCAAGCTTAGCTAGATCCCTCCTCATGTTATCTACCCCTTCCTGGGTGTCTACTCTATTGCAGATTTTGGTATCATCCGCAAAGAGGCAAACCTTACCCGACAGCCCTTCCGCTATATCACTAACAAAGATGTTAAAAAGAATTGGACCAAGGACAGATCCCTGGGGCACACCACTGGTAACATCCTTCTCCTCAGAGTGAGCTCCATTTACTTGTACTCTTTGTCGCCTCCCACCCAACCAATTTCTAACCCAAGCAGTAACTTTAGGTTCCATCCCTAGGGTGCTCAGTTTGTTTATAAGTCGCCTGTGAGGAACAGTGTCAAAGGCTTTACGGAAATCTAAATACACCACATCTAGAGCTCTCCCTCGGTCCAACTCCCTGGTCACCCAGTCAAAAAAATCAATCAGATTTGTCTGACAAGACCTGCCTCTGGTGAATCCATGCTGCCTCGGATCCTGTAATCCGCTGGACTCCAGAAACCTCACTATTTTCTCTTTCAGCAGCGTTTCCAATAATTTACTCACCACCGAAGTTAAACTAACCGGCCTGTAGTTTTCAACCACATCCTTACTTCCGCTTTTGTGTAAAGGCACCACATGAGCCTCTCTCCAGTCCTTTGGCACCACTCCTGACTCACAACTCTGTTAAGCCCGCTGGCGCTGATGGGAAACAGGAAATGCCTGTTTACCATCAGCACCGGTGGGCTTAACAGAGCTGCGAGAAAGGGAAACTCTCCCTTCGCAGCTCTGTAAAGCCGCGCTGAGGGAGACAGGAGGGCTCTGCCGGGGAAGCCGTGGGGCACTTCCTGCTGCAGAGGCAGCAGCAACTTCAGCAGCCAGGTTATTTTTTTTATTTCCCTGGGGGGGGCAGGACTGGTAATGGGTTGATGGAGGGGGGTTAGGACTGGAGGTGGGCTGATGGTGGGTGTTTAGGACTGGTAATGGGCTATGGGGGGCTAGGACAAAATGGGCTGATGGGGGGGTTAGGACTGGTAATGGGCTATGGGGGGGCTAGGACTGGAAGTGGGCTGATCAGGGGCTAGGACTGGATGTGGGCTGATGGGTGGGTTTAGGACTAGAAATGGGCTGATGGCGGCTGGGTTAGGACTGGAAGTGGGCTGATGGAGGGGTTAGGACTGGTAATGGGCTATGGGGGGCTAGGACTGGAAATGGGCTGATGGATGGGGTTAAGACTGGTAATGGGCTGATCGGGGGGTTAGGACTTGTAATGGGCTATGGGGGAGCTAGGACTGGAAATGGGCTGATGGGGTTAGGACTGGATGTGGGCTGATGGGGGGGTTGAGGACTGGTAATGGGCTATGGGGGGCTAGGACTGGAAATGGGCTGTTGGGGGGGTTAGGACTGGAAGTGGGCTGATGGGGGGTTAGGACTGGAAGTGGGCTGATGGGGGGGTAGGAATGGTAATGGGCTATGGGGGGCTAGGACTGGAAATGGGCTGATGGGAGGGGTTAGGACTGGTAATGGGGTTTGGTGGGGCTAGGACTGGAAATGGGCTGATGGGGGGGTTAGGACTGGAAATGGGATGATGGCGGGTGGGGGGGGGGGTTAGGACTGGTAAAGGGCTATGGGGGGTTAGGAGTGGAAATGGGCTGATGGGGTGGTTAGGACTGAATGTAGGCTGATGGGGGGACTAGAACTAGAAATGGGCTGATGGGGGGCTAGAACTAGAAATGGGTTGATGGGGGTTTAAGAATGGAAATAGGCTGATTGGGAGGGGGGTTAGAACTAGAAATGGGCTGATGGGGGTTAGAACTGGAAATGGGCTGATGGGGGGGTTAGGACTGGATGTGGGCTGATGGGGGGGTTTAGGACTGGTAATAGGCTGATGGCGGGGGGGGGGCTAGGACTGGAAATGGGCTGATGGAGGCTGGGTTAGGACTGGAAGTGGGCTGATGGGGGGTAGGAATGGTAATGGGCTATGGGGGGGGCTAGGACTGGAAATGGGCTAATGGGAGGGGTTAGGACTGGTAATGGGCTATGGGGGGCTAGGACTGGAAATGTGCTGATGGGGGGGTTGAGGACTGGTAATGGGCTATGGGGGGGCTAGGACTGGAAATGGGCTGATGGGGGGGATAGGACTGGAAGTGGGCTGATGGGGGGGCTATGACTGGAAATGGGCTGATGGCAGGGGGGGTTAGGACTGGTAATGGGCTGATGGGGGGTGGTTAGGACTGAATGTGGGCTGATGGGGGGTTAGAACTAGAAATAGGTTGATGGGGGTTTAAGAATGGAAATAGGCTGATCGGGAGGGGGGTTAGAACTAGAAATGGGCTGATGGGGGTTAGAACTGGAAATGGGCTGATTAGGGGCTAGGACAGGAAATGGGCTGATGGGGGGGGGCTAGGCCTGGTAATGGGCAGATGGTGGGCTAGCACTGGAAATGAGCTAGTATTGGTAATGGGCTGATTGGGGGGCTAGGACTAGAGTGGGCTGGGACTTGAAATGGGCTAATGGGGGAGGGGAGGAGAGTGCTGCTGGCTCTGGAAGAAAACTAGGGGCTAGGGCTACCAATGGGCTGATGCAGGAGGATGGTAGAATAGGACCGGAAGGGAGCGGATAATGGGAGGGTCTGCCAGGGGAAGATGGGGGCACGAAGGGAGCTGAAATGGGGGAAGGAGGGAGCTGGAAAGGAGCTGACACCTGGGATGTACTGAAGGGGGACTGGAAGGGAGCTGACACTTGGGGATGGGAGTGGTAGGTGGTTGGGTAATGGGGAGGAGGCTGGAAGGGAGCTGACATGCAAATGGCATGGGAAGGGGGATGGACAGAGGGTAGGGCTACTGGAAGGGATCTGACTGGGGGGGGTGGCACTGAGAGTGGACATGAGCTGATACAGTATCTGGGATTGTATTTGGACTAGAGGGGACTGGACAGTGGGGAAGGAGGGGGACTGGAAGGGAATGGATACCAGTTGCAGTCGTGGGAATGCAAGGCAGTTGACATTGGAAGGTACTGGGAGGGAAGGACTGGAAAGGGGGCTGCTACTGGGGAGGGTTACTGGAACTGGAAATGGGCTGATGGAAGGATGTGAAGAAAACAAAAGAAGAGATAAGAAATGGCAGATGGATCATGGACCATAGACCACAGAAAGAGAGCTAAGAGAAGAGAGGAAAGCAGAAGCCTCAGATTGGGACCAGCATGATCAGAGAATAAAATGGTCAGAAAATAAAGGTAGAAAAATAATTTTATTTAATTTTAGTGATTGGACTTTGTGCTATTTTTATATTTTACACAGTATTGGGGAACTGCATCTCTTATTTATCTGATGTTGCACTGCATGTGGACTCTGGCTTCTTGGGGTTTCAATTTAAATTTAGTCTACATATTTTTATTTTTACTTTAGATTCTGGTTACTTATTCTGTACTTGGTGAGGGTCGATGTTACGAGTGTGTGACTGAGGTCAGGTGTTCTGTTAACATGGCGTTTGTACATAAAGATCTATACTGTACTGTAGTAATTTGACTTGTTCAGCTTTTCAAATAGGTGTATGGATGTTCCAGGGCCCACTGTAGTATTTACAGTGACACTTATTTTGGATGGGCTCCTTATGTGAGTTTTGGAAGATTGTGCTAATATGGTATGGTAGGTTTGCTCTTTGTTGTTGGGTTTTGTATTAGTTCACAATATGCCTGGTACTGGAGAATATTGGTTGTTATTGTTGTTGTTAGTGAGATGATCAGAATCAGATTTTTTTTTTAAATATTGAGTTCTGTGGGTGAATGTCCTGGTTCTGCTCTGCACCTACTGTAGATGCAAAATATATGTTGAAAAAGAAAAAGCAAGAACCATGACACAGTTTATAACAAAATAAAAATGAGTTATAATTTAGTTTTATAAACTGTACTGTTGGTTCTTGCTGTCTTTTAGTTCCTTGGTGTGCAAACTGGACCGTACCTAGACCTGTACAAGTGGTGCAGCTGCACAGGGTGGAAAGGCTTGGGGGGCGCATTTCGGCTGTCTGCTGTTGCCCTGCAGCCACTGGCAGGACAATAGCAGGCATCCGAAATGCGCCCTCAAGCCTTTTCGCAGCACTTTAAGCAGTTCTGGCCCCTCCCTCCTGTGACGCGATGTCAGAGTAGGGAGAGACAGATCTGCTTAAAGTGCCGGTGCCTTTCAGATCGGGCGCATGCCCCCCCCCCCTCCTCCCCATACCTCCGTCCAGCGCTTCCTGCTCTTTCCCTGCTACCGGCTCCACCGTGAAAAAACAGAGGGCGGCTGCAACAGGGAAAGAGCAGGCAGCGCTAGACGGGGGTATGGGGGGCGTGCGCCCGAGCTGCAAGTCGCACAGGATGCGATAGCAGCTCGATACGGCCCTGTGTGCAAACATCTTGCATTTTCTCCATATAATCTAATCGGCTTTCTGGTTTGGTTCAGTCTCTGATTGGATTTCTGAAAAAGCCCCACCCCCTCTAAAGTGTGTGTGTGTGTGTGTGTGGGGGGGGGGGGTGCGGGGGGTGCCTTTTGATACTTCGCCTCAGGTAGCAGATTGCCTTGAACTGCCCCTGTCTGTGAGGAATACCAAGTGTATATTTGTATGTATCTTTAGACTGTAAGTGTGGGGTGGTATGCATGTGTGTGTTGGGGAAATGTAGTGTGTGGGTCGGGTCAGATGTGTGTGTACTTCTTGCCATATAGGCATTCTGTCCTCCTGCTTCCTACACCCTCTTCTTGCACTCATTTCCTCAACCTCCCACTCCCTTGCATGTTCCTCTCCTGCCCTCTCTCTTCCCCTCCAGTTATCTCCCTCTTGCTGTATTCTCTACCTCCTCTTCGAGTTTCTCTCCCTTCCCCTTCCTCTTCCTCTTCCTCTTATACTCTGTCATCCTGTCATCTATCCCCTTTCCCCACATTTGCTCTCCCCTATCTCTCACACTTTCTTTCTGCCACTCATTTTTTTTCTTGCACTTCAACTCCTCCATTTCTCATTTCACTCTTTCCTTCCTTTTATCCTCCCCCCCCCCCTTTTCTTATTCTCTTCCCCTCCACAGCTATGCATCTCTCACTTGACAATGCAGCACTTTGGCCGTGGCCTGCCAGTGCCTTCTAGTGCTGTGCAGTTTTGGATCCTATGCCACGGTCTATCAATCTCTGTGCGCAAACCACCTATATATATAGACAGACAGATAAAGAGATGGGTTCTTGATAGGCACTATTGCTCCAGCGAAACACACCTAAAAATGAATCTCCAGGAACAAGCAGGAATGTAGTCATCACATATGGGTATCGTCGGTACCAACGGAGCCTGCGCGGGAACGCTCCCCAGCGTCCAATTAGAACGCGTTTGGGAGCATCCCACAACGCCTGCGTGCTGCCTTCCCGCCTTTCCCAACTGCCTCTCTCCAGTTCTTCTTTTTCCGCGGAGCCAGCAGGTTCCTGTCACCGCAGAAGAATTTCTTTATTTCTTTATTTCTTTTTGTGGTCGCGTCTGCCTTCTTCGACGCTCTACCGGTACCGCCGGTCTTTCTTTTCCTATTTCTAAAAAAAAAAAAAAAAATCTGTTTTTCCATTTTCTTCAGGTGCACATGCCTTTTTGGGCCTTAGGCCCAAAAACTTTCCTTAACATGGAAAAACCTGCCTCAGGTTTTAAATAGTGCACCAAGTGTGGCGGTACTATTTCCGTCACTGATACCCATGAATGGTGTTTAAAATGTTTAGGTCCTGACCACTCCATCACGGATTGTGTGTCCTGTGCCATGATGTCTAAAAGAGGTCGGCAGAACCGAGCTGCCAAGCTCAGTACCCTGTTTCCCTCTGATGCGGCTTCGGTGGCATTGACATCTTCCAGGGCTTCTTCTTCCTCCCGTGGATCTCAGGTAACTAAACATAAATCCAGCCGGTCCTCGAAGGGTAGATCTCCTTCTAAGCGTCGAGATGCCTCTGGCGTTGCCCTCGAGGATTCTGCACCGGCAAAATTACCCCGGCGGGAGGCTTCGGCTTCCAAAGCATTATCGGGGTTCCAGGATGTTCTCAATGGCTGGGCCTCGACAGATCTCCTGGTGCCATGCTCTGGAGTACCAGTGGTCTCCACCGGTACCGACTTCCAGGCATTGGTGGTGTCTATGGACCAGAGAATTCTGACCATGGAACGCAGTCTGGTGGCTTTCCTTGTGGCATCGACGCCCTTGGTACCGCGACAGACAACTCCACCGGTACTAGCACCGGCATCGGTATCGGTACCGGTACCGATAGCATCGACATCGGCATCGGTGTCTGCTATGCCGGTACCCTATCCTCCGATGCCCTCCGGTACCGATTCTCCAGTACTGGTTATTCCCGGTACCGACCTTGGTCGGTACGGGTATCGGGATCTGCAGGAGCATCCGGACAGACGATACTTCGAGTCCTCAGAAGAATCTGAGGATTCTGAAAGTTCTGTCGACGCAGCGATGCTTCTTCCAGAGGAGTCCTCCTCCCCTAAACGCAGGATGTCTCCTCCAGAGGACATGTCTTTCCAAGACTTCATCAGAGAGGTGGCTCAGGGCCTGTCCATTACTGTGGCCCCTGAAACAGAGCCAAGGGCCAAGAGGTTGGACATTTTACAATATCCCAAAACTCCTAAGGAGGCAGCTACCTTACCCATTCATGAGATTCTATATGATCTCATGTTGAGGATGTGGGAAACACCTCTTACCACCTCTCCTCATTCTCGTAGGTTAGATACTATGTATCGTGTCCCTCCTTGTCCTGGGTTCCATAAGACTCAGCTTCCTCACCACTCTATTGTGGTGGAGTCAGCTATGAGAAGGATTAGAAGTGCAAAAAGACATGCCTCTAATCCTCCAGGACGTGAATACAGAACCCTGGATGCTTTTGGACGTAGAGTCTTTCAAGCTTCCATGCTTGCTGCAAGAATCAGTTCCTATAGTCTCTACATGGGAATGTTCCTAAAGGAAGTCACAGATAATTTACAGACTTTAAGTCCTTTCATTTCTGAGGATAAAAGACAGGACTTTCTCACTTGGGTCAAACATGCCCAAGATGTCTCTAAATTCTCCAACCGTGCAGCCTTTGACTGCTTTGAGTGTATAAGCAGAACCTCGGCTATTGCCATAGGTGCACGTAGAATTGCTTGGCTCCAGGCATCTGATTTAGAGCTCTGGGTACAAGATAAATTGGGAAATATCCCTTGTACTGGTGAGAACCTGTTTGGTAAAGATTGACAGGAAAAAGCCAATGAAATGGATGCTGAAAATTCCACTTTGGATAGACTATCCAAGTCTACTGCTGATCCTGTTAGAAAGAAGTTATTCAAGAAAACATCTTTTTCTAAAAAGAAAAGATTTTATCCTGCTTATGGTCAGCAGGCATCTTCTGCAGGTCAGTTTTCAACCAAACGTCAGCAACCACCCAAACAGAAGAAAGCAAAGGCTGCTAGGCCTCCACCAGCCCAGCAACCTCAGCCTCTTCAGGGCCTTTGACTTTCAGCTAGAGAACTTAGCCTTTCTGGTTCTGGAAGGACCAGAACTGTCCACCATTCCAGGAAGGTTATGTCATTTTGCCCCCAGATGGGGGCAAATAACAGCAGAGCATTGGACACTCTCCATCATAAAGGAGGGGTACAAACTTCATTTTTCAAGCATGCCCCCTCACACAAGAGTGAAGCAGTTCAATTATCCGACCTCTCTCATCAACCTGTTAGGTCAGGAGGTTACCATCCTTCTTGCCCAAGGGGCAATAGAAGAAGTGCCTCTTCATCAACACGGCACAGGGTTCTATTCCCCTTATTTTCTTATCCCAAAGAAAACAGGGGGATACAGATCTATCTTAGATCTCAGAGAATTGAACAAATTCCTTGTCAAGGAGAAATTCAAAATGATTTCTCTCGGAGCTCTGCTTCCATACCTTCAGAGTCAGGATTGGCTTTGTTCTCTAGATCTCAAGGATGCGTACACCCATGTCCTCATCCATCCAACCCACAGAAGGTTCCTTCGGTTCCTTTTTCAAGGAAAGCACTACCAATACAGGGTGCTTCCTTTTGGTCTGGCCTCTGCACCAAGGGTGTTCACGAAATGCATGGCTGTTGTAGCAGCATTTCTCCGCACTCTGGGAATATTCGTCTTCCCTTACTTGGACGACTGGCTCATTCGAGCTCCAACACAGTCAGAGGCCAAGACTTCTCTATCCTGCACAATGCGTATCCTTCAGTATTTAGGGCTGGTAATAAACATCCCAAAATCCAGTCTGACTCCCACTCAATCTTTAGAGTTCATAGGAGCTCTTCTGCATACCACAAGGGCAAGGGCCTATCTTCCCCAGGCCCGTTGCCTTCACTTGGTGCAGTTAGCTTCTCAAGCAGTGCTAAAACCTCATCTAACTGCTCGAGAAATGTTGCAATTGCTGGGCCACATGGCATTCACCGTGCATGTGGTTCCATATGCTCGCCTCCACATGAGGGTAGCCCAGTGGACTTTATCCACCCAATGGACCCAGGCATCAGGGTGTTTGTCATACAAAATAGCAAGCACAAGTCGCCTCATTTTGTCCCTCCAATGGTGGACGTCCACTCAAAATCTGTTGCTGGGGTGCCCCTTTCAACAACCATTACCCCAAGCAACTCTCACAACAGATGCTTCTCCAAAGGGTTGGGGAGCTCATCTGCAAGACTTCTACACCCAGGGCACCTGGTCTCCATAAGAGAGTTGTGTGCATATCAATCTCTTGGAACTCAGAGCAATTTTCCTGGCTCTGCGAGTGTTCCACTCCCTGCTCAGCTACAAGACAGTCCTCATTCATACGGACAATCAGGTAGCTATCTTCTATGTGAACAAGCAGGGGGGAACAGGATCTCTGTCACTTTGCAACGAAGCTTTGCGACTATGGGCCTTCGCCAGAGAGCATCAGATTCATTTGCTGGCAGTATATCTTCCAGGCATTCAAAACTCTTGGGCGGACAGACTCAGTCGAGTTCTCCTTCCACACGAGTGGTCTCTGCATGCAGACCAGGTGACCAGGATATTTCAACTTTGGGGAAGCCCGGACATAGACCTCTTTGCAAGTCCGTGGAATGCCAAACTTCCCCGGTTCTGTTCCAGAATTCCAGCTCAGGGGGCTCAGGCCAGGGATTCTTTCCTTCTTTACTGGAGTCAAGAATTCCTGTATGCCTTTCCACCCATTCCCCTAATTCCCAAAACCCTCTTCAAGCTTCAGAGAGACAGAGGCCACATGATTCTCATAGCACCACATTGGCCATGGCAAGTGTGGTACCCTCTGCTTCTACATCTCTCTCAAGCTCCCTCCCTGGAGTTAGGGTCTGCTCCAGATCTCCTATCTCAGGAGAATGGAATGTTCTCCAGGACCAAGCAGGAAGTCAGTCCTCACATATGGGTGTCATCGGCGCCGATGAAGCCCCAGCGGAGCATTTCCCCAGTTTTCCATGAAAGCCTTTGGGAATGCTGGCATGCATGCGCGGTTCCCTTCCCGCCTAAAGGTGCCATCTTACCTCAGTCTCTTTTTTTCCGAGAAGCCCACCGGACATGTGTCCTGTTCTCCCGGATAAAAGTGATTTTTTCTTCGGCGATTTTTCGCTATTTTTCTCCGGTTTGAAGCCGGTTCCCCTCCCGCCAGGTTCGGTACACCGGTATCGAGCCCGTTTATTTTCTTTTTCGGTTTTTGCCCTTCGTGGCTGGCGTTCGCGCCCCTTTTTTCGTTTTTCCCTGGAAGGTCGGTCTTTTGACCTCGCAGGGGCTCTTTTTTCCTGATGGCTTCCAGTGGTTTTAAAAAGTGTGATCGGTGTAAGAAACTTATGTCTCTCACTGACACACACGACTGCTGCTTTCGGTGCCTCGGCCCTGACCACGACCCCAAGTCGTGTGTGCCATGTGGGAAAATGTCTTCCAAGGCACTCAGAAGTCGACAGCATCAGAAGGAAAGGTTATTCTCGGACTCAGCCTCCGGCCGGGCCCGGACCTCGTCTGAGGCCTTGACATCTCGGGATTCCGATCCCGAGCGCCGTCGAAGCTCCTCGGACAGGGGGTCCCCCGACTGGGAACGCAAGAGGAAGAAGCGGCTCATGAGGGCGGCGTTGGAGGAGGTCCCTGGTCCCTCAAGGGCCAGGTCTAAGACGCCCGACCGCCGTCCCGGGCCCGTGGACCAAGAGAAGCCTGCCAAAGTTCCTCGTGTGGAGCCGGAGTCTGCTGGACACGTAAGCCCTGTAGTCCTCATGGACTCTCCTCCCAGAGAGCCGACGTTGGGCTCGGCGCCGCCGGGGCCCGAGTCGGTGGCTGCTGCGTCTCCCGAGCTGAGTCTCAGGATGACAGCCTTGGAGAGCAGATTGTCTGCCTTCATGGAGCAGCAGCGGACACTGATGCCCCGACCACCGGGACGTCGACTTCGAAGTCAACCCCGGAGACCGAGCCAATACTCGAGACCCTCGTGGCTCGAAGTTGTCCTCGGTCACGGTCTCCCTCGACCTCCCGTTCGGGACCGAGGGTGTCGACGCCGGTGCCCCCGGCATCGGGGCGGGTGCCTCGGGGCCCCGCGGGGTCGGACCCTGGCTCCTCCTCGGATGAATCCGCCTGGGAGACGGAGGACGAGGAGTCTCCCGATACTTTTAAGACTCGGTGCGTCCCGTCGGACTCACCACAGTCTGAGCCCCGGAGTAGATCCCCTCCGGAGGACACTAGGTTCTCGGAGTTCGTCCGGGATATGGCCGCTGCCTTGGCTATCCCTGCCGATCCCAAGGAAGAGCCTCGAGCCGAGGAGCTCGATGCTCTACAGTACGACTCTCCTCCGAAGGAGGCCTTTACTGTCCCAGTTCCTCGGATGCTGGAACGGCTCCTCTTCCGGATGTGGGAGGCACCGGCCTCGGCGCCGGTTCTGAGCAAGCGAGTTGATTCCATCTATCGATGCCGCAAAAGCCCTGGTTTCCAGAAAGCACAGCTACCACACCATTCCATGGTTGTGGAATCGGCCATGCATCGTCTGAAGAGCCAGAAGATGCACTCCGTGGTGCCCCCCGGCAGGGAGGCCCGCAACCTTGATGGCGTTGGTAGGAAGTGCTTCCAGGGGTCTATGCTTGCTTGCCGTGTCCAGTCTTACCAGCTGTACATTGGCATGTACTTGCGAGACCTGGCCAAGGAATTGGCCGGATTCTCTGCTGGTCTCTCCGGGGAACCCTTGCAGAGATTTAAGACCTTGTCCTCAGGGATTCGGGAATGCTCAAAGTTCATTTCCCGTGCCGCCTACGATGGCTTCGAGGCTTCGGCCCGAGTTGCGGCTGCCGGCATCACGGCTCGACACCAGGCGTGGCTGCAGTCATCGGACCTCGAGCCATGGGTTCAGGACAAGTTGGTCGATGTCCCCTGCCGAGGTGAGAACCTTTTTGGCAAACCCGTGACCGAGAAGGCCGCTCAGCTTGAGACCGAGCACCTTACCCGGACAAGGCTGTCGAGGAAGACCTCTGCCCCTTCACATAAAAAGAAGGGCTCGGGTAAAAAGTCCTTTTACCCAAGGAAGGGCACTGCCTACAAACAGTACCCTCAGTATCAGGCTGCCCCCCAGGGTCAGCAAGCCAAGGGCCAGGGTAATGGGCCCCATAGGCAGAGGACCCCCAAGCCTTCTGCCCCTGCTTCCACTCAGCAGGGTGGGGGGTTTTGACTCCTTGAGCATAGCCACTCCGTCCCTGCTTTCCCAGCCCTGCACAGGCGGTCACCTTGTACTCTTTGCCCACCAGTGGCCTCTCATTACCACCGACAGTTGGGTGCTGGACATAGTCCAAAAGGGCTATGCCCTGCATTTTCATCAACTGCCTCCTCCTTACTTCCCAGGGGAGCCCTTGAGGCCTCCCCTGCACACAGACCTTCTCCTTCAAGAGCTCCAAGGTCTGTTGGTAGACAGGGCGGTGGAGCCTGTGCCTCCCCACTTGCAAGGTCACGGATTCTACTCCAGGTATTTCCTGGTACCCAAAAGGACCAGTGGCCTTTGACCCATTCTGGACCTCAGGAACCTCAACAAGTTCCTAGAGAAAGAGAAGCTCAAGATGCTTACTCTTGGAACACTTCTGCCCTACCTCCAGCAGGGAGATTGGCTATGCTCCTTAGATCTAAAGGATGCGTACACTCACATCCTCATTCATCCAGACCACAGAAAGTACCTCAGGTTCATTGTGGGAGGAAACCATTATCGGTACAGAGTACTACCTTTTGGCCTGACCTCCGCTCCCAGGGTCTTTACCAAGTGCCTGGCAGTAGTTGCGGCCTACCTGAGAAATCAAGGCATCTTTGTCTTTCCCTATCTGGACGACTGGCTCATCAGGGGTCAGACGTGCCTGGAGGCCAGACAAGCCACCCTCAGAACCATTGCTCTGCTTCAAAACGTGGGCTTTGTCATAAACTTTGCAAAGTCCACTTTGCTCCCCTCCCAGAACTTGGAGTTCACAGGGGCAAGGTTAGATTCTCAACTGGCAAAGGCATTCTTGCCAGAAGACAGGGCCCAAAGACTGATGGACGTGGCCAAACAGTTCCTAAACAAGCCCCTGGTCTCCGCCAGACTCTGCCTCAGACTTCTGGGCCACATGGCTTCGACAGTGCATGTGACTCCCAATGCCAGGCTCCATATGAGGCCTGCACAGTGGTGCCTTCGGACTCAGTGGTCTCAGGCCACAGGCCGCCTAAGAGACAGGATAAGGGTGTCCAGACCCCTTTTGGCCTCCCTCAGCTGGTGGCTACATCCACCCAATCTGCTGAAGGGGATGCCCTTCCAAATGCCAGAATACTCGGTGGTCCTCACCACCGACGCCTCTCTGCGGGGCTGGGGTGCTCATTGTCTGGACAAATGCACCCAAGGCCTCTGGTCTCCCTGGGAGGCAGCCCAACAGATCAATCTCCTGGAACTTCGAGCTATCCGCTTAGCTCTCAAGGCTTTTTCTCCGGCCCTGGCTCACCGCTCAGTCTTGATTCAAACAGACAACCAGGTAGCCATGTTTTATGTGAACAAACAGGGCGGGACTGGGTCAAAGCTCCTTTGTTGGGAGACTCAAGACCTTTGTTCCTTTGCCCTGAAGCACAACATGCTTCTCAAGGCGGTGTACCTTCCAGGCCAGGAGAACTGCCTGGCCGACCGGTTGAGCAGAATTCTGCAGCCCCACGAGTGGCAGCTGCATCCCTTGGTGGTTCAGAAAATCTTCCTGAAGTGGGGTCTCCCTTGGATAGATCTCTTTGCCAGTCCGCTGAACAAGCAACTGCCCAAGTTCTGCTCCAGGCAACCACATCCTTTGAGGATAGCACCAGATGCTTTTCTGATGTCCTGGTCTCAGGGCCTCCTGTATGCGTTTCCTCCCACACCCTTGGTGGCCCAAACTCTTTTCAAGACTCTTCAGGACAAGGCCACGGTCCTGCTGGTAGCTCCCAGGTGGCCGAGGCAGCCTTGGTTTCCACTTCTGCTTCAGCTGGCAGTGGATTCCCCACTACCTCTGGGGTTGCAACCCGACCTTCTCTCACAGGAGCAGGGTTCCCTTCTGCACCCCAATCTCAAAGCTCTCAATTTGATGGCCTGGAGGCTGCAAGGGTAGTTTTGGCTCCCTGGGGCCTACCTCAGGAAGTTGAGGAGGTTGTCCTAGCCTCTCGGAAACAGTCCACTAGGAAAACCTATGCTCTAAAGTGGAAGAGGTTTTCTGTGTGGTGTCAGCTGCGTACAGAAGATCCTTTCTCCTGTACTGTACCAGTAGTGCTTCAGTATCTACTGCACTTATCCAATCAGGGACTTAAGTCCAATTCCGTTCGGGTCCACCTCTCAGCTCTAGCAGCTCACCACTCACTGGTGGAAGGACATTCCCTATCGGGCCACCCCTTGGTGTCCAGGTTTCTCAGAGGCTTGCTCTTGCTCAAGCCTCCCATTCGTCATCCTGCTCCTGAGTGGGAGCTGAATGTGGTCTTGCAGCAAATGACTCGCCCACTCTTTGAGTCGATGGCTACTTGCCCTCTACGCTTCCTTTCCTGGAAGACTCTCTTCCTGATAGCCCTCACCTCGGCTAGGCGAGTGAGTGAGCTTCAGGCCCTGGTCTGTGATAGAACTTACACCAGGATTTATAGGAACAGGGTAGTCCTCAGGACTCATCCCAAGTTCCTTCCAAAGGTTGTCTCCTCTTTCCACCTCAACCAGGAGGTGGTTCTTCCAACATTCTTCCCTAGGCCTCATGCAAGCCAGGCTGAAGCAGTTCTGCATACCCTGGACTGTAGGAGGGCCTTATCCTTCTACCTTGACAGTACGCAAGGGCATCGAAGGGCTACTCAGCTCTTCATCTCCTTTGACCCCAATAAGTTGGGGTTGGCTGTGTCCAAGCGTACCTTGTCCATCTGGGTGGCTGACTGTATCACCTGGGCTTACAAGGCGGCTGACTTTCCTTTGCAGGGTAGGGTCACGGCCCATCGTGTCAGGGCAATGGCTGCCTCAGTGGCTCATCTCCGCTTTGTGCCCTTGGTAGACATCTGCAGGGCTGCAACTTGGTCTTCAAGCCAGACGTTTGCGGCCCATTACTGTCTGGAGAGGGAGTCCCGTAGGGACAGTGCTTTTGGCCAAGCAGCACTCCGGAATCTCTTTGAGGTTTAGGCAACTCCTGCCCTCCTGCCCTCTGTTGGGCTACCGGTGGAGGTTGTGTCCTTGGAAAGCCTTTCTTTGCTGCTGTGACTAGAGGGAGTTCTCTTGTTCAGCCTGGGTTCCTTGTAGCCCAGAGCTAGGGAGTCACCCATATGTGAGGACTGACTTCCTGCTTGGTCCTGGAGAAAGAGTAGTTGCTCACCTGTAACAGGTGTTCTCCAGGAGCAGCAGGAATCAGTCTTCACAACCCTCCCTCCTCCCCTGGGAGTTGCAGTTGTACATAGTTTAATTTTTTCATTTTTGTGTGCTGTTCTTAGCTATGTCATTTGACTGAGGTAAGATGGCACCTTTAGGCGGGAAGGGAACCGTGCATGCATGCCAGCATTCCCAAAGGCTTTCATGGAAAGCTGGGGAAATGCTCCGCTGGGGCTTCATCGGCGCCGATGACACCCATATGTGAGCACTGATTCCTGCTGCTCCTGGAGAACACCTGTTACAGGTGAGTAACTACTCTTTATGGCATCCCAATCCCCAGTCTCTCCATCTCAAGGCTTCGTTGCTGAAGGCCTAGATCTCCAAGATCTTCATCTTTCTCAGCAAGTGAAAGATGTTCTTTATGCTTCCATAAAACCTTCCACTAGACGTTCTTATGCTTTCAAGTGGATAAGGTTTACTATTTGATGTTCGGAAAAGGGTCTTAACCCCCTTGCGATACTTCTGGAATCTTTGCTGGAGTATCTCCTCCATTTGTCTAATGCAGGCCTTAAGACAAATTCAGTAAGAGTCCATTCGAGTGCTATTGCAGCTTCCCTTAAGTCTCTAAATGGACAACTTATTTCCTCTCATCCTCTTATAGCAAGATTTATGAGAGGTCTCCTTCTAACTAAGCCTCCCATTAGACCACCTCCGGTGGCATGGGACTTGAACCTGGTTCTTGGTCAGCTCATGAAGCCACCTTTTGAACCTTTAGCTACCACCTCCTTGAAATTTCTTTCTTGGAAGGTTATCTTTCTCATTGCAATCACATCAGCATGCCGCATTAGTGAATTGCAAGCACTAGTAGCTAATCCACCTTATACAAGGTTCCATCATGACAAGGTAGTCCTTAGGACTCATCCACACTTTATGCCTAAGGTGGTCTCACCTTTTCATCTCAATCAAGAGGTCTACCTACCTGTCTTTTCTCCAGGACCTCATGCATCAAATGCAAAGAGGAATCTTCATACCTTGGACTGTAAAAGAGCTCTAGCTTTTTACTTACAAAGAACACAGCAACATAGAAAGTCCTCTCAACTCTTTGTTGCTTTTCATCCTTCTCATTTGGGACTTCCAGTTTCCAAGAGAACACTATCTAACTGGATTGCTCAGTGTATTTCTTTCGCCTATCAGAGTAAGAACCTTTCTCTGGAGGGCCATGTCACAGCTCACAATATGAGAGCCATGGCAGCCTCAATGGCTCATCTAAACTCTGTGTCTATTGACGACATCTGTCGAGCAGCCACTTGGGCCTCGGTTCATACCTTCACAGCCCATTACTGCTTGGACAAGGACTCCCACCGGGATGCCTTGTTTGGTCAGGCTGTTCTCCAACACCTGTTCCATACCTAATCAACTCCTACCCACCATCCCTGGTAGGATGCCAGAGATCCATGGGGGGAAGTGGAGCCCCGTTCAGGGACACACAACTTCTGGGGTCTCTCCCTGGCACCTAAAGCTAGGGAGTCCCCATATGTGATGACTACATTCCTGCTTGTTCCTGGAGATAGCATAGTTACTCACCTGTAACAGGTGATCTCCGGGAACAGCAGGAATTTAGTCCTCATAACCCACCCACCTCCCCTAGGAGTTGTATCTCTCTCTCTATCTCTTTTCCTTTCCCTTGCTCTCTCTCTCTTTGTCTCAGCTCTAAAACTCAACTGGAGAGAGGCAGTTGGGAAAGGCGGGAAGGCAGCACGCAGGCACTGTGGGATGCTCCCAAAAGCGTTCTAATTGGACGCTGGGGAGCGTTCCCACGCAGGCTCCGTCGGTACCGACGATACCCATATGTGAGGACTAAATTCCTGCTGTTCCCGGAGATCATCTGTTACAGGTGAGTAACTATGCTTTATCAGTAGCAAGGGGTTCTTCAGTTTGTTGCATTTTCTAAAAGAAGACTCAGCCAGTTAGGACACCTATGTAAAGTTTCCTTAAAAGTGCCTATTATATAAACATACAGGTGCCTGTATGCTTTTATAAAGTAGAATCTCAGAATTATCCCTAATGGTGTACACATTTTCTTTCACAAATTTATATCTGCTCTGAAGTATGTGAAATTGTGAGAGTTTTCTTTATAGGTAATTTTAAAACAGGTTTTCTGTGTGGGAGAGAGCAAGTAGGTGCCTACATTTAGCCTATTTTATAAAGACAGGCACCCATATGTTTGTATAAAATAATACCACAAATTCTGCAGAAATTGTGGCTAGAATGCATTGTATATATTTGTCTGCTAATAATAATGTCGCCTCTGCTTCTTTGGTAACGCATTGGCAACAATATCAGCATTCTGTTCATGATATCCGATGGCGAGTATTAGAATGTGTACCTCAGTCACGGTGAGGTGGTAATTTTAGGAGGAGATTGATTCACCGTGAACATGTGTGGATGATTAAGTTAAAATCTCTTGAGCCTGCAGGTCTTAACCAATCGATAAACTGTTTTTCTTTGCTCTGACCTTGTGACCATGAAGTGATGACGTAGGCCACTGCCTAAGGGCCTCGCCAGAGGGCCCTTGGGCGTGGCCCTTAGGCAGTGGCCCATATAGAATCACCCAGGACGCCTCACAGAAGCCCCTGACATCTAAGCTGCCCAGAAAAGTACTCTGCAATTGCTCAGCCAACACCACCTCTCTGCTACATACACGCCAACGGAACAAAGTGAGTCAACGCTATTTATCACGAACTCTCACCGCTTACCATTGCTATTCAATCACAATACTATTACCAGTAGCACTGTCTTTGCTAGTTACTATCTTACTGTTGCTGTATATGACCATTGCTATCTGAATCAAGATACTGTTGCCAGTATTCTGATCATTGCTAGTTACTATTTTACTGTTCCTGTAAATGACCATTGCTATTTGAATTA